>CM063171.1:86366420-86983920 GCA_031835075.1 Saguinus oedipus
GGAGTGCAATGATGCCATCTCGGCTCACTGCAACCTCTGCCTCCCAGATTCAAGTGATTCTCCCGCCTCAGCCTGGCGAGTAGCTAGGACAACCGGTGCGCACCACCACACCCAGCTAATTTTTATATTTTTAGTAGAGATGGGGTTTCACCATGTTGGCCTGGATTGTCTTGTTCTTTTGACCTCATGATCCGCCTGCCTCAGCCTTCCATAGTGCTGAGATTACAGGCGTGAGCCACCAAGCCTGGCCAACTCTTAAAAACATAATTAATTCTAGAAATCCTAAAATTAATTATATGCAGTCATGCAAGTGTATAGGAATAGATAATGTTAAATGTATTAAAATTTATTTATTTATTTATTATATTTGAGATGGAGGAATGTATTAAATTTTTAAACAAAATAGGCTATTGCATTCTTTGGAAACTAATTGAAAAATGCTTAACTTGGAAAAAAGTACTGTGACTAACCTATGCTTAAAAGAAGTTACAGCCTGGTAGAAAATTTCAGATCTGTGATCAAATAACAAGGATATAGATAAAGATATAGATATAGATATAGATATAGATATAGATATAGATATAGATATAGATATAGATATAGATATAGATATAGATGTATATGTATATATATATGTGTGTGTGTGTATATATATGTACATATATATATATAAATACACAGAAAGAGAGAGAGAGAAGACATATGTATGTCATGTGGGCTAGATAAGTTGTTATAAGAATGCAGAAAAACATTACTTGAGGAAAGAATAAGGAGGGACAAAGAGGTTGTACGTGAGTCAATCCATAAAATGTATACAAATATATTTAACAAATTCAACAAATACTGTGTTATTTCCCAAACACTATGCAAAGTGATGAGAATATGAATGTAAATAAATGTAAATAACATGTTCTTTCTATATTCAGTGTACACATAGTCTACTGGAAAGTATAAATAATTACTTTAAGGACTGTAATGCTAGATGTGTTTCTGTATCACAATATAAAATATGAAAAAAAAAAAAGAAACTTAATTCAACTAGGAAACCCAAAAAGGTTTTACACTAAAGAATAGTAGAAAATAAAATATCAAGTTTTGATTGAAGAGAGAACAGAACTTTCCTTACATGTCAGTTTAAAAGAAGACAAAAGCACTAGCAAAACAATTTTAGAGAATAATATAGCAGCTGTCTTAAGGGTACCATGGATTCAGGAAAGAATAGATAGGTAACTGAATTAGCAGATGAATGCCATGCTATGAATGCCAAGTAATTACAATGGAACCAAGGTGTAAATGATCGTCATAGGAACGGATGAGATTGGGGTAAGGTAGTAGAGAAAATTGGACAGAAACTAGAAAATTCTTGAGTGCAGTGGAAAGTCAATAACTGAATTTTAGCCATGGTGATTGTACAGTAATGATATCATAATTTCCAAAATTAAAATCAATAAATGTTTACTTGTAGGATTCAGTCATTTGAGGATTAAAAATAAGTCTTAAACATATTAAGTTTGAGGTGCTGTTGAAATACAGTGCTCAACAGTGATAATAGCTTGGGGATCAAGAAGGAGCTTGGGGAAGAAAAGATTAGCAATAGCTAATAGTAAATGTTTGAGGCATTTTTCCTGAAGAGTTAATTTAGTTTTTAAACTTCGCTGAGAAAATACTGCTTCAACCCAACTTGTAAATAGAGACCTAAAGTTTGGACTCCTTCAGAGTCATTACACAGAATGATACCACAAGACTGTCACTCAGAAAGGACCTAATACATGATAATCATTTGTATGAGGTGCAGTTGAATTTTTGAGAGCAGTAGGAACATCTAAAAATGAAGAAGAAAAGGTAGAGAACAAAACGCTGGCAAATATAGAGGGCTGGAGAAGTAAGACAAATGGAGATGTATATAGAGTAGGTGTGTCAAAGTTCAGCTAATGCAGAATCTGGCAAATAACCTAATGTCACAAAAAGTTGGAGTTTAAAGAAACAGAAACACCTTAGCTTTATAGAATTCTGTAAGGCAGCCTATCTCAAAGTAGGTTCAATGGAATATCAGCCAGTGTATTTGATGAGGGAAAAAATGGTTACATGATCAAGTAAGTTTATAAGACGAAATAATGATATCACTATCACTACTGTCATCTCCTAGAAGCACATTAAAGGTATGCTTTTTTTTTTTTTTTTTTTTTTTTTTTTTGAGATGAAGTCTTTCTCTGTGGCCCAGGCTGGAGAACAGTGGTGTGATCTTGACTCACTGCAACCCCTGCCTCCCAGGTTCAAGTGATTCTCCAGTCTTAGCCTTCCAAGTAGCTGTGACTAGGTGCACACCACCATGCCTGGCTAATTTTTTTTAGTAGAGATGGGGTTTCCCCATGTTGGCCAGGCTGATCTTGAACTTCTGACCTCAGGTGATACACCTGCCTTGTCCTCCCAAGTGCTGGGATTGCAGACATAACCCACTGTGCCTAACCAAAATAACAGAAGGAAGGTGATAAACTCATGATAGCTTAGAAGACACCTCCTTTCTTAAATCTAAGAAATAAAGATTTGAATATATTTTTTACAAAAGAATCATATTTTGGGATGTGATGAAGATTCTAGAAGAAAAGTCTTGAGTTGTTAGCATCTGAGGAATGTTAAAGAAGGTGGTACTGGCTGGGCGTTGTGGCTTATGTCTGTAATCCCAGCACTTTGGGAGGCTAAGGCAGGTGGATCACGAGGTTAAGAGATTGAAACCATCCTAGCCAACATGGTGAAACCCCATGTCTACTAAAAATACAAAAATTAGCTGGGTGTGGTGGCACGTGTCTTTGATCCCAGCTCTGTGGAGGCTGAGGCAGGAGAATTGCTTGAACCCAGGAGGCAGAGGTTGCAGTGAGCTGAGATCCTGCCACTGCACTTCCAGTCCGGCAACAAAGCGAGACTCCAGCTCAAAAATAAATAAATAAAGGTAGTACTGAGTGAGATAAGAGCACAGTTTAGGTCTGACATGAGGATAAGGAATAAAAAAATGAAGAAAAGTTATGAAACAGGGAATTATGGAATTGTAGAATTAGAACATAAGTCACTAGTTTAGTGACTGTGTCTTAGAGTTACTGAGGAAAGTGGTCACTTGCAGGGCTGACCACAGACTGACTGAACGGGGTTTAGATATGTAAAGGATGATTGGAATATCGGCCACTCCTGCCAAATTTCCATCTGCCAAATACTCCAGCTCCTTTTCTCATGCTTTCTAGGTGTCATTTATTCTAATTTCCACCTCTAGACTAGTTGTCCTTAATGATGTTGCTCTCAAAATAAGCGAATAAGAACAGAAAATAATATTTTGGCTGTCTTTCCAGGGCACTATGCATTGTTTCTTTTGACACCATGATCAGAAGGCTTGTTCCCTTTGAATCCAGCCAGTTTTATTCAATTTACACGGATTTTTCGTGGCTATACAACTTTTGCACATAAACAAAACACCTTTTTAAGGTTATTTTATAATTTTCACTTACATTTTATTAGCATCAGCCCTTTATTCCTGGTTGGCATTTAACTAATTCTTTACAATATTTATTCTGACTTTCATTTTATTTGAGCTTCTAGTTCTGTGTGAATTTCAGCTTTTACTTTTATGCCTTTGATTTCTGCAACTGAATAATTAATATTAAAGTGATCAGTAGGCCGGGCACGGTGGCTCAAGCCTGTAATCTCGGCACTTTGGGAGGCCGAGGTGGGTGGATCACGAGGTCAAGCCATCAAGACCATTCTGGTCAACATGGTGAAACCCCGTCTCTACTAAAAATACAAAAAATTAGCTGGGCATGGTGGCGCGTGCCTGTGATCCTAGCTACTCAGGAGGCTGAGGCAGGAGAATTGCCTGAACCCAGGAGGTGGAGGTTGCGGTGAGCTGAGATCGTGCCATTGCACTCCAGCCTGGGTAACAAGAGCGAAACTGTCTCAAATAAATAAATAAATAAATAAATAAACAATAAAATAAAATAAATAAAGTGATCAGTATAAGGAAAAGACATTTGCTGACAGCTTCTAGACATCACTGTTGAAAATTAACTTACCCAGGAATCCCTTTGGTATGGTCGTTGTGTCCAGCTCATTGGCTACAATTTTCAGTCCTCGTACATGAATCATCACTACTGCTTTTATTTCTGCCTTCTACTTACATAGGTAAACAGATAGATGAATAAATATATATCAAGATTAACTTTGTCAAATTATGAAGAGTGTAGTTGAATATTCACTCCTGTGTTTTCTTGATATTCTAGTTATATTGATTTGATATAATTTGTGACTTATTCCATTTTCATTCTTTGGTAACCAGGAGCCGTATTTTGATTCATTCTAGAATCTTGCTTGCGTCTTAATTCAGTATCACTAATCTATATTTTTTAAACATACATTTCCCCCATTTTGACACAAGGTATTTATTTGTCCTCTTGTTTCTATATAACTTCCTTTGTATTTTATTATTTTATTTATGAAGTAGTCTTATCATAATGAGTGAGAATCCTTAAGTAATTTACATAAATTATCTATGGCTCTATTATTTCCTTTTCAGTAACATGGAAATAATTATAGTCTCTATGTTATAAAATTATTACAGAGAGCAAATAAATTTAAGTGCTTAGAACAGTACCTGAAACAATGTAAATGCTCAACAAATCTCAGTCGATATTTTTTTTCAGTACCCTACTCTCAAATAGGAAGCATGACCATTTACAATCTTCCTGTGGAAGTGCTTTTGAGAACAGACAAATTTTAAGTAAAAACGAAAGTTTCTTTTAGTTACTAAGCTTGATGGGTAAAAGGGTTATGCTGAAAATTAGTATTTAATTATTTTTACATAAACATCTTGTGTTAGACACCTATCTGGTTAAAAATATGGAAGAATGAAAACTGCTTATTCTTTCACCACAAAAAAATAAATTTTTGATTTTGGAGTTAAAAAACAAATATTAGAACAATAGGATATTATTTAGAAAAAAAAAAGGATCCATTTATAAGAGATAGACATCAAGAATGTCATTTCTATTGTTAGGAGTAGCAAATTAGGACAGTCTTGCTAGGTAGTGACAGAGAGGGGCAGATGAAAGAGAAAATGAGACTAAAAAAAGACCAAACTGTGTCATCACAGAATCTATGTCTCTGTTCTCCACCAGGCTGCATGATACTTCTTTATATGTTCCTTCTGTTGTTTGCTTTGATGTTTATTTTAGCCTTTTTTTTTTCCTCCATAAATAAAGGTTTTGTTTGTAAGTTAGAATGGAGAGAAGATGAGAAACAGTATCTGTTCCCCAGTAGGTGATCAGTTGGCACTGCAAGCATAGAATACTTGCTTTAAAAATGCTGACCAGCATACTCTTTCTTTAGATATAACACCAATATTTTTTGGAAGACCTAAGGTATAACCGTTTTTAAAATCTAATTAACAATGCTTCACAGGGCAGCTCTATTACTTGGTGAAGGATTTTAATGGGAACATAAAAATTATAATTGCTAATGAAGGTGACATATAGGCACACTTTGTTATTTGATATCGTAACGCATCCAAGATTGATTGAAAAAAAATGTATCAGAATCTCCTCACTTACCAGTAAGTAAATATTTCCATATGATGTGCCCTTCTATGAGTACAGGCATACCTCAGAGAATTGCTAGTTTACTTCCTGACAACAACAATAAAATGAATCGTGCAATAAAGCAAGTCATATGAAATTTTTGGTTATCAAAATTATATACCTAGTATATATAAAGGTAATGCTTATACTGTAGTCTAAGTGTGTAATAGTATTTATTTCTAAAAAAGTGCATACCTTAATTAAAATGTTTTATTGCTAAATGAAATATTAATTAAAATATTTTACTGCTAAAAAATTCTAATGATCATCCAAGCCTTCAGCTAGTCCTAATCTTTTTGCTGGTGGAAGCTCTCACCTCGATGCTGATGGCTGCTGATCACTCAGGCTGGTGCTTGCTGAAGGTTGGAATTACTGTGGTAATTTCTTAAAATGAGACCAGTGAAGTTTTCACATGGATTGACTCTGCCTTTCACAAAGAATTCCTCTGTAGCGTGAAAGGATTTTTCATTATTTGACTCACAGAAGAACTTGTTTTAAAGTCCCTCCTCTCAAACCCTGCCACTGCTTTATCAACTAAGTTTCTGTAATATTCTTTATTGTCATTTCATCAATGTTCACAACATCTTCACCAGGAGCAGATTCCTCTCAAATAACCACTTTCATAGCTCATTCATAGCTAGCAGCTCCTCATTGTTTAAGCTTTATCAGGAAATTGCAGCAATTCAGTCATGTCTCCAGACTCCATTTTTATTTCTAGTTCTCTTGCTATTTGCATAATATCTGCACTTACTCCACTGAAGTCTTGAACCCTTCAAGTCATCCATGAAAGTTGAACTACCTTCTTCCATTTCCTGTTAATGTTCAGATTTAAATCTCCTCCCATGAATCACAAATGTTTGTAAAGCATCTAGAATGGTGAATCCTTTCCAGAAGTTTTTCAATTTACTTTATCCAGATCCATCAGAGGTATCACTATCTATGACAGCTATAACCTTATGAAATATGTTTCTTTTTTTTTTTTTTTTTTTTTTTTTTTTGCCAATCAATGAGAGCTTGTAAGGTTGCTGAGGTTGGTTGGCCTTGAACTCTTGGCCTCGCCTTCGCAAGCGCCACGACATCCGGCCGGAGCCACTTTGGGCCCCCTGAAATATGTTTCTTAAATAATAAGTCTTGAACATTGAAGTTACTCTTTGGTCCATGAGCTACAGAATAAATATTCTGTCAGCATGTGTGAAAATAATATTAAATTTTTTATATAGTTTCATATCAGAGCTTTGAAGTGGCTAGCCAGGTATGTTCTTCAGTGAGTAGTGGGAGGATCATTCATATACATGAGTGATATATATTAGATATATGTATCTATTAGATATATAGATATGTATATTAGATATATTTTATATAAATTGCATATACATATATATATATAAAATCATTGAAAAAAATAGACACACACATACACACACACACACACACACACACACACAGACACACACACATTGTGAGGCAGGTTCTCATTCTGTCATCCAGGCTAGTATGCAGTGGTGCAATCTTGGCTCATTGAAGCCTCAGTACTGTATGCCCTCACCCCCACCCACTGCTCCACTTCTCCCTCCACCCCTGGGCTCAAGTGATCCATCCACCCCAGCCTCCTGAGTAGCTAGAACTATACATGCTTGCTATCATGCCTGGCACTTGTCCTCCCAAAGTACTATGATTACTTTGGGAGTACGCATGAAATACTGTGCCACTGAGTATAAAATATATATATATATATATATATATATATATATATATATATATATATATATGGCACCAATTGACTTGCTCCATGCTGCATTGCTACAAACCTTCACTTTGCAAAAAATGCAATATCTGCAAAGCACAATAAAATGAACCTCAATAAAACGAGATGTGTCTGTGCTAATACTCTGAAGGAAAGGTAAAATACAGAAGGATAATTTTTTTAAAAAATAAATAATGACATCAATTTCCTTTAATATGCCTAGTAAGTTCATATTATTTTTTTAATTGATTTTAAAAGTGCTGTTGATTTTTTAAGGTTATGATATATATATCATATATATATCATATATATAGATAGATTGTGTGATGGCACAATCTCAGCTCACTGCTACCTCTACCTCCTGGGTTCAAGCAATTCTCATGCCTCAGCCTCCCAAGTAGCTGATATTATAGGCATGTACCACCACGCCCAGCTAATTTTTTTTTTTTTTTTTTTTTGTATTTTTAGTAGAGACAAAGTTTTGCCATGTTGCCCAGGCTGGTCTCAAACTTCTGAGCTTAGGCAATTCACCCCACCATGGCCTCCCAAAGTGTTAACATTACAGGCATGAGCCACCATGCCTAGCTGAGTAGTAATATTTTGAACGGAAACCTTTTTCTGAGCAGTAGGTCTCAAAGAGGGATTAAAATATTCAGTAGACCATGCTGTGAGCATATGTGCTGTTATCCAGGCTTTATTATTCCATTTATAGAGCACAGGTAGAGGGCAGAGTAGATTTAGTGTAACACTGAAGGGCCCTGGGATTTTCAGAATGATACATAAGTATTGGCTTCAACTTAAATTTATATCTGCATTGCCCTCTAATAAGAGACTACATTGTTCACTGAAGCTTTGAAGCCAGATATTGTTTTCTTTTATCTAGTTAGATGGTATCTACTTCCAGTAAAGGCTGTTCTAGTTACAATGATAATCTGTTGTTTAGTGTCGCCACCTTCATCAATTATCTTTGCTAGCTCTTCTGGATAACTTATTGCAGCTTCTACATCTGCACTTGGTGCTTCTCCTTGCATTTTAAATTTATGGAGACAGCTTATTTTTATAAAACCTCATAAGTCAACTTTCACTAGTTTCAAATTTTTCTTCTACACCATAATTTCCCTCAGACTTTGTAAAGTTACAGAGAGTTAGGGCTTGGGTCTGGATTAGACTTTGGTTTAAGGGAGTATTATGGCTCATTTGATCTTCTATCCAGTCCACTAAAACATTTTCCATATTAGCAATAAAACTGTTTTGCTTTTTAAATACTCATATGTTCAATGGATTAGCACTTTTAATTTCCTTCAGTAACCTTTCCTTTGTATTTACAAGTTGACTATTTTGCACCAAAAGTCCAACTTTTGGCCTATTTCAGCTTTCAGCATCGCTTTCTTACTAAACTTAATCATTCTAGCTTTGATTTAAAGTGAGATGCTTGGAATCTTCCTTTTACTTGAATAGCTAGATGTCATTGCCGGATTATTAATTGGCTTAATTTAAATATGGTTGTGTCTCAGGAATCAGTAAGTCCCAAAGAAGGGGGGAGGGAGAGAGACAGGAAATAGCTGATCAGTTGTGCAGTTAAGTTCGCCATCGTATATGGGCATGCTTCATGGGTCCCAAAACAATTAATAGTTACATCAAGTATCAGTGATCACAGATCCCTGTAACAGATATGAAAAGTTTGAAATATCGCAAGAATTGCCAAAATGTGATATAGAGACACTGAGGAAGCACATGTTGTTGAAAAACATGGCACCAATTGACTTGTTCCACTCTGGGTTGCCACAAACCTTCAATTTGCAAAAAATACCATATCTGCAAAGCACAATAAAATGAAGCTCAATAAAATAAGATATGCCTGCACTAATAGTGTGAAAGAAAGGTAAAATAAAGAGTGATAATGTTGATTTTTAAAAATAAATAACTTGTTGATTTCTTTTAATATGCCTACTTAGATCTTTTTTTTTTTTTTTCAATTTCAAGGTGTTTGACCTTGATTTTTAAAGGTATTTTAATTTAATGTTGCTCAAATTTGGACATGTTCAGTTTTCTAATTAGACCTTAGAAATATTTTTTGGTTTTCGAATCAGTCATTAGAAATATTTGTAAGTTTATGGAGGTTAAGCAAATGAAGAAGAGTAAGTAAAAGGAAGAAAAACCCTGGAGTTTCCTGTGCTCGAATGTATCCCAGCATGCCTCCACGATATGTTAAGGCCTTCTACTGTTCTGAGACCCCCAATGATAGACCCATATGTGCTTGATACCTTTTGCAAGCATAACAAGACCTCATTAGGGACATTATGGAGGGCTAAACTCACCATGTCACTGCTTGTGCTAATTTCAAATTCAATATGGGTAACTCTCTCTTGCTTTTATTCTTTCTCATGTTTTGTGGGTGTAATGTGTGATTTAACTAAATTTCTTAAATATACTACATTTACCATACCCAAATTTCAGCTGTTCCCTTCTGAGATTCAGGTTTTGTGGGTCACTTGGCAGAGCTTTACTGGATTATTTCCAAACTTGCCATCTCCTTTTTGTTTAGTATTGCGGATACTTTCATATTTATTCATGGAAAGTCTCATGTGAGTTTACACTGGCTTTGGGAGAAAGGGCCACTGTGCCAACAAAAAAGTGTCATTTGGTATGGAGAGGCATTTTGGAGAGGGATTTAGAGGCATTATATATTGTCTTACTCTAATGAACTAATGTATCAAAGTCATAAATCTGAAGTTTCAAATGCTTTTTAAATTGTAGTTGCTGAGTTTTTTGGTTTTTGTGTTTTTATGTTATTAGCGAGACAGTTTTGCTGATTCTTACTCAATATTTAAAATTTGTTTTTAAAGGTACTTTTAAAAAATCTAGCTACTGGTTATTTAAAGTCTCAGGGTCTTCAATTTTGTTAATTTGAAATTAAAATTATGATGAAAATTCAGCTTCCATAGATGGATAATTTATTGGTTTTCCAAGTTTTATTGGAAGTTCAGGGGTAGATTTGCAGGATGTGTAGGTTTGTTACATAGGTAAAGTGTGCCATGGTGGTTTACTGCACATATCAGATGGATTATTTTATATTCTTTTTGCAAGAATGGAAAAACAATAAAACATTCAAAGAAGTACATGATATTTTATATATATATATATATATATATATATATATATATATATATATATATAGTTAAAAACAAAAATTGATCAAAGTTGAAAGGTCTCCTGTTCTGTTCTTACCAATTCTTAAACTTTATTCATTACTTATTCATTTGTTTGAGATGGAGTCTCAGTCTGTCGCCCAGGCTGGAGTGCAGTGGCCATCATCTTGGCTCACTGCTACCTCTGCCTCCCAGGTTCAAGTGATTCTCCCACCTCAGCCTCCTCAGTAACTGGGACTCCAGGAGTGCACATGCCGGGCTAATTTTTATACTTTATAGTAGAGACAGGCTCTCACCATGTGGTCAAGCTGGTCTCCACTCCTGACCTCTGGTGAACTGCCTGCCTCAGCCTCCCAAAGTGCTGAGATTACAGGTGTAAGCCACTGTACCCAGCTCAAATTCTTAAACTTCAAGCCCTATTATACACATAGGAAATTTGCTAATTTGTTATATTTATCTTATTATTATACACTTCTGACCATTTCTACTACATTGTATCAGCTTATTAAATGTAACTGATTATTTTAGCTAATTTTATTTTAGTTTAATTTATAAATGTTTTGGTAATTTACTGCTTATTTTAATGTTACCTAATTGGCTCATGCACTTAATTGCCTAATTATTACTGAGTTTAAGTCATGTCATTAGCAAAATTATGAAATCTGGGGAAGCGAATACTGTGTTTTCTTTTTTTGTGTTTACCATTGATCCTTCAGTCATGTTAAACATTTTGTATATAATAAGAAGAATATGTTAGTTTCCAAGCATTTGCTCTGTGCCAGGCTTTTCATAAGCATTGCAATAAGCCAATGAGATAGAGACCTTTATTATACTTTCATTTAAAAAGGGAACTGAAGCAAAGAAAGATTACATATAATTCACTCACTGTTACATAGGCAAATATTGATAGAATTGGCTGGGATTGAATTTGAAATTAATTATGTGACTTGAAAGCCTGATCTCACAACCCCCACCAAAAAAAACCTTGCCAATAACTGTGCCCCCCAATCCCCCGAAAAAAATCCAATATAATATTTATTGAATAAATTGTTTTACCTAGATAAATTTGAATTCTTCCAGTAATACCTAGTATAAACTGTATTAATGATTACACTCAAATTCTGGTGTATCTAAGAGAGCTAGTACTTTGGCATGGAAGATTATACAGCATGATAGAATGAAATTTAAGTAGAAAAAAATGCATCTAACATCCTGGAGTGGCTTGTGGGTCTCATTGACTTTTACCATGATATAGCCATCTATCTCTTAGATGAATACTCAAGGAGGCATGTACTTTTATTAGAGTCAAGCTAGTTTTGCTAACAGAAAATATACGTATTATTCCTAAAACTGGAATTGTTTAATAGATGCTACTTTTATTGACATTTAAAAATGAAGTGAGTTCCTCATCTTATTCAGATGTCTAAACCATGATTTTAAATGCAGTTCTGAAATCTGTGGCTGGATGGTAGGTTTGTCCCAGGTTTTGGAGTCAAAGCCTTTGTCCTTTGTGAAATCCTGTATGTCTATCTATGTTTTTAATTATTGACTCTATTGTTCAGAAACAATAAGTGTCATTTACATTTTAGAAAAGCTAATGAGGATCAGTCTTGGGGAATGGCCATTGATCCAATCTCTAACTTTAAAACATTCATAAATTTATTCAGGGGGAGGTTCTGTCCTTTTGAGACTTCACTTTGGAATATTCCTTTATTCTATAAGAGATCCTTACTTGCAGGATTCCATGTACCTGACAACTAGAGTCTTTATCTCTTACCTGAATAACAGATCCATAGATTCTTATGCCCAGGTGGCAGACCAACAGAACTGTAGCAGTTTATTGAATATTTTGAATTTTCAAGTTGGATTTTGAATGAATTATACTAAGCAAGATATTGCATATTATTCGTAAAGTATAGATAAATGGTGCTAAATTTGTTTATTTAAATGTGTATTTACAACACATTTAAATATCAGAATCTTGGTGGTTCTCTTGAATGAACAAAATTTGATTCAATAGTGTAGAACTACACATTCACATAGTGTGTTGCATTCTCTATGTAATTATTTGCTAATCTGACAACACTCTAATATACTTGTCAAGCAAAGTTCATACACTTCAAATGAATATTATTGATTTGTGTTTTTTTATTGTTTTTGTTTTGACATTGTCTGTACTTCAAGTGATATCTCACATGCTATGACATAACTCTACTCACTTAATTTAACATTCTATCCAGCAGACATTATACTTTTCAGTTGCCTTAATAAATTTTCCATGTTGATCAAAATTAGATGACACATTTGTGAAGGATTTGTAGTACATTATAAATCATGTCGATTTGGGGGGTCTGTCCATGAAAGTTGCCAACAGGTGAACATTGTGCCTCAGGGAGGACCAATCTCAAGATATCAAGACCTAATTAGAAATATCATTTTGGAGCACAACTTATTCTGATATCAGGGACTGCTGTTCTCATAAAAGACATATTGTAGCACCACTATCAACATTCACAGACAATGTGACCAAAGAGTATTTGCCTGTTACTTTTTTAGGACAGTGTATTTCACTGCACTAGTTATAAATGATATTTAGTTTGCAATGTGGAAATCTTGCACATAAAAAGTATGCAATGATTGCTAGTGTTACTTTCTGTCCTTTTTTTACTGAAGTTAGGATCCAGTTGGCAGCAGGGGACCTTACAAACCTAACAGTGCTGTCTTAAAACATATGCTTTATAGTCTTTTTATATAAGATAGTATGATTGTAGAACTGTTAAAAGAAAAACTTTAGGCACATTAAATCTAACAGTTTGAGCAAAGAATAATTTGCAAATTGGACTGCTCCGGGTACCAGAATAAATCCAAAGCAACTTTGGGGTTGCCGCATGTCCAATAACATTTATGGACAAAAAAAGGAAAAGGCCATACAGAAAACAAAAGTGCAGTACAAACCCAACTGGATCAATTACAGCTAAGTGTGTGACTGATTTGAGCCTGCTTTGAATGGTTGGCTGCATTTGGTTGGCAGCGACTTCACTGCTTGTTATAAGATCAGGTTACAGTCCACACATCAAGTGAGATTGCAGTTCAATATATATGGAGAAAACTTTAGGTCAAACTTAAAATATATACAGGAGCAGCTTTGGGCCAAACTTAATTTAACAGAATAGATGCTATTTTCAGTAAGTCAGTCAGAGTACCACTAGCTTTAAACATTATCAGGGAAAAGCATGTTTGAGAGTTTTAAGAATCATTGCAATAAAACTTGTATTTCACCTTTGCATTTCATTTCATACTCTGTTACATTCACAAACAACAGTACAGCATTTTGGTTAGAAATGAGGTTTTAGGCCAGGTGTGGTGGCTTACGCCTATAATCCTAGCACTTGGGAGGCTGACATGAGAGGGTCACTTGAGCCTGGAAATTCGAGACCAGTCTGGACAATATATTGAGACCCTGTCTCTGTAAAATTAAAAAATTAGCCAGGTGTGGTACTACACACCTATAGTTCCAGCTAGTCTGGAGGCTGAGGTAAGATGATTGCTTACGCCTGGAAGGTTGAGGCTGCAGTGAGGCATGATTTTACCACATTGCACTCCAGCCTAGGTGAGAAAACAAGACCTTGTCTCAGGAAAAAAGAAAGAAAGAAAGAAAGAAACGAAAAGAAAGAAACAAAAAAGAAAAAAGGGAAGTTTTGGAATCTGCAAATGTGAATTGAAATCCTGCTCATAAACAATTCAGTTCATTTAGCCTCAGATCTCTTATCCACAACATGAAGATATTATAAGATGAATAAATGAGAAGTTGTATGTAAAGTGCTCAGTTCAAGTATTTATAGTATTTGAACTTGATTCACTTAATTGAATGGAATGTAAAAATTAAATTGTATAATTATGAATTTTTTTTTTTTTTTTTTTTTTTTTTTTTGAAGACGGAGTTTTACTCTTGTTACCCAGGCTGGAGTGCAGTGGCGCGATCTTGGCTCACTGCAACCTCCACCTCCTGGGTTCAGGCAATCCTCCTGTCTCAGCCTCCTGAGTAGCTAGGATTACATGCACATGCCATCATGCCCAGCTGATTTTTTGTATTTTTAGTAGAGATGGGGTTTCACCATGTTGACTGCTTTAAGCACTGGCTTCATGCAGATGGAAGCCATCTTTTAAATTTAAATAGGTGGCCAACGTATGTTCACATACTGGTATCATATATTCACTACCATATATCTCAATCCCCTCAAGTTTTGACTTATGGTTCATGCATAAGTCATACCATTGTGTGAACATACGTTGGCCACTGTTTAAATTCAAAAGATGGCTTCCATCTGCATGACGCCAATGCTGTCTTATTTATTCATCACTGGTTTTAGTTCCTTTTGTCTCTTGATATACCTTTCTCTGTATACATTTATGTTCTCTGTTTCTGCATTGCAATGTGTTGTTTAAAATTTAAAATTGACCCCTTAGACAAAAATGACTACTACATGTTTTTAAGACTATCTGTCAGTTAAACATGGGGATCTGAGTGGCACAATACCCAGATACTTGGAAAATGATGAGGCCTGATATTGCAGCTGCTGTAACAAATTCTGTGCATTAAAAAGTAATTACATAAATATGTAATGATAAAACTGTATAATAATTATGTAAATATGAATGACTATTACTATGTCACTAGATTGACTCTGGAGCCTTTTCTTTAACATTAATAAACATAGCCTGCATTTTTATATTAATTGTACCAGTTAGTAATGATATATTTTGCTCATTTCCTTCAATGAGAAGACATTTTGGAGCCAGTTATGCTTGTGAGACAAGTACTGAGTATACTCATTTTTTTCCTATATGTTCTTTATCCAATTAGAAATTATTTCTTATTAACTCATCATTAAGTTCATTAAGTTGATGAATCAGCAAATATTTATTGTTTGCCTAGTGTTCACCAAAGCATACATTCTGTTGCCTGTAAATTGCTTATAAATATTTCAAGTTCTTTGCTAATTTACTGTGTTAAATTAATTGACCTTGATCTAATTCTAGGTCTATTATATTCTCTCAAAATCTTGAACGTTTCAAGGGCTTACTTTTGTATATGTAAGTTAGTAAATGAAAGTATATAAATTGAAATTCCAAGCATTCTCTGTCTTTTTTATACTTTTTATTCAGGTATTCTGGACTCCTTTACATGATACTGAACTAGATGACTTTTCAAAGTTCCTTTCTAAGTTGTATTTTAAAAGACCAAGAAATAAGAGCCCCCAAAATAAGCAATGTTTTCACATAGAAAGTATTTTACTTAATAATTTATTATGATAGAGGTCTATGTAAACACATTTTCTCTCATCGAAATAGGAAAAGCTATTCAAAGGCTAACTTCAAATAAATGTTATCATCTCACTAAATGAAATAGGAGAAAAGAATTATTACTTCGGTCCAAGTGCCAATCATCAGGTGTGTCTAAGCTATTTGTGAACTCAGGATTCATGGGGTAGGTGATTTATCTTTCTCTTTCCATTCCCAGGATTGGAAGAGAATAGGCAGAATCAGCCACAACAAGTTCTATTTTTTCCCTTTTTCTATGCCTGCAGAAAGTGTTCTATGGAACCTGTAAATGTTCGACCTCTCACTAGAATTCTTTTCTGGACTTTTCACTCTCAGCTGCATATAACTGGAAAGAAAGTTACAAAAATAAGCTCGTAATGTAGCAGTTAAAAAAGCCTTTTTTTGTTGTTGGAGAATGAGTAAAGAGAAGCTGCCATTGTAAAATACACACATGCACACAGGATTAAAAATATATTTTACAGTAACAAAATTGAAGTGACTGCTAAGTAAATATAAAACGATATTATGATAAAATCAGGGTTAAATATTATGGTCAATGTACTGTTTTGTTCATGTGTACTTGAGTACACACACACACACACACACACACACACATTTAGTAGATACCTCTGCACACATGTTGTGTCCCCTTGGTCCAGTTCTGATTTCAGCCAACCTGAGATGAACTATTTGTGGGCACTCAGACCTGCCTCAGGTACCCAATTCCCATCTCAAATGCTTTCTATTTGTCTTTAAACATTCTTCCCTAAGACTTCCCTCAATGTGAGTGGCTTGCTTGGTGGGCACCCCAGCCTCTGCTTGTGTGTGGTGGATGTCATACTGGTGAAGATTGTCCTCAAGCACTAGGGAGGAGGAGCTCATGCAGATGTTTCCAGCTTCCTATTTCAGTTGTACAATTCTGGGCGGCAGTCTATATTTCTCAGGGATCTTGAGATAATTTGGCCTTCTTACCAACAGCAACAACTTCAACAGTACCACATATTTTTGGCTTTTTCTCTTTGACTGTATCTCTTTTCCTTTGCACTTATTTTCTGGGTTAATTCCTCTACCCCCCAGTAAACTACTTGCATCAAAGTTCTTGTTTTGGGCTCAACTTTTCAGGGGATTCCAAAGTAGAATGCTATGCCACGTAGTAATAACTGAACATATTATATTTGAGTAACTCAAAACATTTGTAGGCATCATCAATAAATAAGTATTTAGCAAATATTATATAATTATTTAATATGATGAAAATATTACATAACCACTTATAAATCTGATCTGGTAAAATGTTAATTATCTTACTACCTTTTAAACATTTAACACATTATCTAACTTCTTAAAAAGCAGCTATAATATTGTTGATCAAGTAAGACTTACATATTTGAAACAGTTGGCCAACATTATACAAAATCTGCTGCTTTCTGGCCTTTCACTGGTTATTGAAGTTCTTGTTAACACTGTAATTGAAGATGTCTTACTCAAAGATCAAAGTGACAGATTTCTATAAAACTTTCTTCCTAAGACTTATATTTTAAAAGCAGACTCAAAGTGTCATCGTGGAGGTTGCATTTCATTCATTGCAAGATAAATGTATAGGAAATTGTTAATGGCAGTATTCAATGATAAGTGATGTGTACAGGGGTGCTGATATAGGAGAATCATATTTAATTCCAAAAGAGCTAATTAAAGAAGAATGGCTTTATAAGCAACTTGCTTTTTCTTATATAAAATAAAAGTATTAACATATGTGCAAGAAAATAGTATATATAAATGGAAGCAACACATTTATTCACATAGCTTTTCAGAAATAAAACCAAATGTATCATAATAAAAATTCTAGCATATATCTAATCAGAGATATTTTGCACTTGTGGTAGTTTAAAAAATGATGTTGCATAACTATTTTATAGCTATGGTATGATCTGGTTTAATAACATTTATTATTTTCTTTTCATTGTACTGCCATAACCAAGGACAAAGTTGTTGTCATATGGAGCTTGGAGAGATGAGGTTGTATACCTGTGAGAATCTATTCTAAGTGCTGCATCCTTGGCCAACTGGTCAACATGGCTCTAGAAAAGCAGTTATATGAGCCATCTTCTTTCTTTCTTTCTTTCTTTTTTATTATTTTTACTTTTTTTTTTTTTGAGACAGTCTCACTCTGTCCAGGGTGGAGTGCAGTGGCACAATCTCGGCTCACCACGACCTCTGCCTCCTGGGTTCAAGTGATTCTCCTGCCTCAGGCTTCTAAGTAGCTGGGATTACAGGCACCTGCCACCACACCTTGCTAATTTTGTATTTTTAGTAGAGATGGGGTTTCGCCATGTTGGTCAGGCTGCTCTCGAACTCCTGACCTCATGATCTGCCTGCCTCGGCCTCCAAAAGTGCTGGTATTACAGCCGTGAACCACAAGGCCTGGCCATATGTCATTTTAATAATCATCTTCTGTGACAGGGAAGGAATTGGAGAATGAAGAGTTTGTCTTTAAAGTAAAAATATTCTTTCCTTGACAATACTGTCAGTAAACATACCAACTATTTTTACCATTTTGTTTATTCCTCAATTATCAGCTTAAAAATACAGGGCTAAATTTGCCTATATTTTATTTTTATTTGCTCAAATAGAAGCAAATTAGATTTGCTAATGACTTATTTTTTGGTGATAAGTTTAAGAAAGACATCAAGTTAACATCATAAAATTCAACCAATTAACTTTAGCTGTACTGCCTTCTTCTCTCATTGAAAGAGTTGTATGGCTCCAGTAACAATGGATAGAACATTTTAAAATGTAAATACATTTCTCATTGACCGTTTTCTAAATTTTCCCAAGTACATATCAGAAATATAGATCTGGTTCTATTCAACTGCCATTTATTAACATTAACAATGTAGCATTGCTGCCAGGAGTAAAAAAAAAAAAAAAAGAAAATTAACCTCTCTCTTCTGCCTTCTTGAAGTTTGTAAGATAAATATGTACCAATTTTAAAGGAAAGTGAACATCAGTAAACTGGACAGATTTATTGAGTTAGCTTGTAGCAAAATGAGTTTGCTCCATTTTCACATAATTTTTCTGGTAGTAAATGTTTTAATCTATTGATGTCATGGAGAAATGCTACATTAGCTATAAAACAGAAAGAGGGCACTGTTCAGTGACAGGACCAATAATATGTATAGTGCAATAAACATTTTGCAAGAATTTAATGGCCCTGAATTCAAATAGATAATATATAGTTCACTAAACTGAGGGAGAAGATTCATAAAACACTGCCAAATCCTCCAAATGCATAATCTTAGATGTACTATTAAGACATCAGTTTTACAATGGTAGATGAGACTCCATGTGTTTTAAAAATGAACAAAAATGCATTGTTGTAGCATTGAAGCACACTGGGATTTTATACTTTTTTTTTTATAATGTAGGCTTTTGATGTTAACTTCCGTCACTAAGGAGTTAATATTTTCTGTGATAATTCTCTCTTCTTCTGTAAAATTAATAAGGCAAAATAGAGTCTAGAACTTGACCATATTGTGATGAATGTGTGCATTTACATGTGTAAAAGGGAAACTGATGTTAAGGAAGGACTTGTGGGTTAAGATATAATTGTTTGTGGTTAGTAAATATACAACTTATGAATCTCAGAAACCTAAAACTTTATCTCCACACTGTTTCTGAGTGTGTATATATATATATATATGTAGTGTGTGTGTGTGTGTGTGTGTGTGTGTGTGTGTGTGTGTGTACTGTATATAAAAAACCATCCAAAATTAATGACTTGAGATTTCATTTAAAACATCATGCATTTGAATATATTTTTCAAATCCACTGACATTTGAAATAGGGAACCATAATTGTGTTATTTCATTTTCTGGGTGAGAAAAAAATAATTCAGTACAAACTGATCTGTAATCTTCTTGGGAAGTTATATGCTGTCCAATGAGCATAAACCTTGGAGCCAGATTGTCTTATAAATTTCTAGCTCTGTCTCTTACTTGATTTGTGACCCTGAGCTAGTAATTTTAATTTCTCAGCTCCTCATTTGTTTTATCTGTAGAATGATAATAATATAGTTCCTACCAAAAAGTTGTTTTGATAATTAAGTTAATACTAACAGTTTCCACATAGTAAGCATTCAATAACTGTTAGCTATAGTTTCCATAAATTCTTCTTGTTTTAAATTAATTCATTCATTTAATTATATTTAAAATGCACTCAAATCTAAGCTGTTTTGTTTGCAGTTTTCATTTTTTTTAAATGTAGCATAATGGGGCTGGGCATTGTGGCTCACGCCTGTAATCCTAGCACTTTGGGAGGCTGAGGCAGGCAGATCATCTGAGGTCAGAAGTTCAAGACCAGCCTGGCTAACATGATGAAACCCTGTCTTTATTACAAATACAAAAATTATCCATGCATGATGGTACATGCTTGTCGTCCCAGCTGCTCCGGTGGGTGAGGTTGGAGGATTGCTTGAACCTGGGAGGTGGAGGTTACAATGACCCGATATCATGCCGCTGCACAGCAGCCTGGGTGACCGAGTGAGACTCTATCTCAAACCAAATAAATATAATAAAATTAAAATGTAGCATAATGGAACAGAGCATGGTTATTTGGTTTTAGGCTTAGGGTGAGGTTTTTGTAATTAGAATATTAACCAAAGAGAACAAATAGATGTATGAATTAAGCTTCATAATCAGAAAATATTCACTTCAGCATAGCATTGGTGCAATCCAAATTGCCATTTTATTTCTATTTTTTTCTTTAAATTTACCTTTCTTAATACAAATAAAGTTGTACCTGTTATTCAAGAGCATCTGAGATAGAAAACCCGTGTATTTATTTAATAAATTTAAAATACTTATTGAGTGGCTTGTTTTAAGTGAATATTTCACAGAGGTAAATGAGGCAGTCGTTGAACATACACAGCTTACTTCCTAATAAGTTAGCAGAACTTTTCATAACATAGGGCTTCCTGAAAACATATAACTTCTATTTAAAATGTATTTGTTCTTTAAAGTTGCATTTTTTTTTACAAAAAATAGCACCTATGTAGAAGATGTGCTATTTATACAGTACTTATATTTAATATAGACATAAAAGTAAAGAATTAATAAAGATCAACTCTAATCCGTTTAATAGATATCAACCACTTTTTGTTGTCTACCAGGAAGCTTATTTAATTAGTGAGGAAGTTACACCTAGTAATGTTATATTGTTGGTAGTTCCTTCCCTAATGATCTCAACAACAAATTTCTTTTTATGACCCTTCTACAGATGGCTTTTAAAGAAAAAAAAACATAGTTGGGACTAGTTAGTTTAAATAGACTGTAACGTATGTTGACAGCAGTCCAACAGAGCAAAGAATAATGTGGTCATTTGTTTCATTCTCTAAAAGTGACTTTTCCTCTAATTTAATACATTTCACTAAAACAAACAAAAAATGCATTTAGTGAATTGCCTCACAGATGTTGGTTGACTATTACAAAAAATGAGAGGGAAAGCATACTTTATGCTCTATTTCTGTTTATTTTAATTTAATTTTTCTATTCAATTCCTCACCTTTGGATTGTACGTCACATTATATACATTTGCCTAACTATCCGCTTATTAATTTCTTTGTCAATTTTGACCTACCCAATTTATACCCATATTTTAAAGAATATGTATTCCTTCTGCCACTATTTCTCATGGGAGGAACATAAATTTGTAAGGAAAACAGATAGGGAAGACGATGCCATCATTCTCAGAGGCATGCAATTCTTGTATTAAATATTCCAATACTCCAAAACTAAATGCACTATAAAGAATGGAAAATAAGTAGAAATTACTCACTATCCAATTAATGATATTTGATTAGGCCAATGAAATAATGCTACGGAATTGTCACAAACACGCTATGATGGTCACTGAAGAATGAAAGAAGAAACAGGAAGAACCACATGAGGAAACTGATACTTTTACAAGTTTACTGTGATGAATAAAACATGATTTGTTTTTTCAAGTAAGACAAATACTAGCAAATAGTTTTATGTGTACCACTTTCTTCTTGGCATATTTCATTCTTCTACGCCTATGTTTCTTTCACGTCTTTCAGACATTTTTTATTTTTATTTTTTTTTTAAGACTGAATCTCTCCCTGTCACCCAAGCTGGAGTGCAGTGGTGTGTGCTCAGCTCACTGCAACCTCTGCCTCCCGGATTCAAGATTTTCTCCTGCCTCAGTCCCCTGAGTCGCTGAGACTACAGGCATCTACCACCATGCCTGGCTAATTGATGCATTTTTAGTAGAGATGAGTTTTTTTTATGTTGGCCAGACTTGTCTCCATTTTCTGACCTCAAGTGATATGCCTGCCTTAGCCCTTCACAGTGCTGTGATTGCAGGTGTGAGCCACCGCGCCTGACCTCTGTAAGACATTACTGACGAGTCAAATGCCGGCTTCTGCTTTACAGGTGGCCAACATTTACCTTGTAAGTCTGGAATGCGGTACTGCCTAAATGGTGTCCAAGAGAAGCATAGAAATCTGAAAAGAGATCTTAAATAGATAACCTTGAGAAGAGATTCTTTAGCTAAACTTAGAGTGTTACTTAAGATAAAAGTTATTACTAGTTACTGATATTAACTTTAAAATGTTTTGTTTGTTGAAATCACAATCATATTTTTATTGAAAGCAGGCCATCAACTCATTTTCTATTTTTGCTGAATATAGCTTAACGGATAAAGCACTCGTGGCATTTAGACAGTAATAGGGATAGCTGGGAATAGTATTTTCTCTTTAATCAATTGAGATATTCAATAATAGGAGCTTGCACATGAAATATAGTGGTTTAACAATTGTACTCTGGTGAGAAGCCTGACATTGTATCTTGGATGTGGCACTTACCAATTTTTTTAAGTTATCTTCACCACAGTTTCTGCCTGTGTAATCTTGAAATCATGACACTATCTAATTGTTAGTGGTATGTATTAATTGGATAATAAGGAAGTAGCAGGCACTCAATAAATATGAGTTGTCCTCATAATTATCATAATCATTATGTTCTGTTTTTCCAGAGAGCATAGCACAGAGGTTTAGTGCAGGCTTCAAAGTTCAAACACTAGTTCTACCAATTACTAGTTATATGAGCCTGGTACTCATCTGCATAATGGTGACAATAATCTCAGCAGGGTTGATGTGAGGATTAAATAAGATAATAGAGGGAATACCCAGCAAATATAATGGTGTAGTGTAAATACCAAATAAGTAAGACTAAGAATAAGTTAAATTTGAATATCAATAAGGAGGAATTACACAGATTACAAATCTTTCTTAGCAACAGTATTTGGGTTCCCTATTGACTCACAGGATCACAAGGTGAAGTCTCACAATAGGCGTCTGAAAGCTGGGGAGCGAGGAAGCCAGTCTGAGTCCCAGAACCTCAAAAGTAGGGAAGCTGACAGTGCAGCCTTCAGTCTGTGGTGGAAGGCCTGAGAGTCCTTGCAAATCACTGATGTAAGTCCAAGGGTCCAAAATATGAAGAAATTTTAGTCTGATGTGTCATGGCAGAAAGCATCCAGCACAGATAAAAGATGAAGCCTGGAATACTCAACAAGTTTGCTCTTTCCAACTTCTTCTGCCTGCTTTATTTTAGCCCCTGCACTAGCATCGGATTAGATGGTGTCCACCCAGATTGAGGGTGGGTCTGCTCTCCCAGTCCACTGACTTAAATGTTCATCTCCTTTGGTAACACCCTCACAGACACACCCATGAACAATACTTTGTGTCTTTAAATCCAATCACATTGACACTCAATATTAACCATTACACTATATTTGAGGGTTTTGCGTGGACAGATTCACTTTCACAAGCAACAATCATTGTGTAAGCCATTGTTTCCTCCCATCTCTTCCCTTTCGAGCTATGTGAGTGCTCAGTGACAAAGCAGATTAGGTAAGACAAAAATTAAACGAAAATCAGAAGCTTCATGTAGCTTTTACAAAATGTTTGGACTTTCAAATATGAATAGGAAATTCATAGAAAGCCTGAAAAACAAACATTATTTGTATAAAAATTTCTTCCTAGAGATGATAAACTGGTTGAACTTTGTGAAACTATATAAAAAATGTATCAGAAGCACATATTGGAAGATTATAGTAATGAATCTAAAGATCAGATATCATTTATTTGAGCCAATATTTTATAAATGAGAAAAATGAAACCAGATAATTGAGATTTTAGCTCCAAATCACAGTTTACTATTTAATCCTGAGGAGTATTTAAAATAAAGTAGTAAGTAATGTGATAATTTTTTATTCACTTAACAATCTTATGGATTATGACAGCAGAAATTGCTATCCTAATTCTATTGACAAGATAAACCCGGAGCTGTAAGAAGTCAAGTTACTTTATTTCTGATAGAATTATAACCAAACATTTTCTTTACCGGAGCTCTTGAAATCCTGTGAATTAATCTCAGAATGGTAAGTTTCTACTGAAGTAGGAAAGACCACAAACAAACCTCTCAAGGGAAGAAAGTGGTGATTTATTTGGCAGGGAGCTTTGGCAGGCCTGAATGCCCCAATAGCCGAGCTCCTCGAAAAGGAAAATCCTTGCCCTTTTAAAGGCTCACAGTTCTAGAAATTACATGTGAAAGGGTCTTGATCCATGAGGTAGGCATGTAGTACATGACTAAGTGGGGGTTTGATCATGTCGAAGCAAAAACAGTGCCTTCCTGAAAGATTCCTTCATACCATGCCTGTGAACTACAAGAGTGCCGTTAAGCGTGGCACCTGGGTCTGCCAGCCTTTACTTCTCCTGTTGAAATGCAATGTAGAAGTCTAGCGGGAAGTGCTCTCAGAAGCGTAAGAAGATTAAGGGTCTCCTTCCTCACTATCATCATTTCATGCAAGAGAATACCCACCAAAACCCACCAAAACATTCCGTGAAGAAAAAATCAAAACACCAACAAAACCCAGCATCTTGAGAAATAGTCTGGAAACGTTGAAGAGCTATGTAATATTCTGGCATTTTGTAGAATTCAGATGCCTCAGTCAACTTGGGGCTGGATTCACTAGCCAAAGAACAGAAAATATTTTGTATTTAATAATAACAACATGGTGAATAATATGTTCGTTTGTACAAATATGATTTGTAGAACTGAAACAAAAAATTAATTGTAGAATTCTTTAGAAATTGACATATGTCAAATATATCCTATATATGTCAACCGAAGCCCTTAGAAAGTAGGTTTAAGATCTTCACTCATTGGTTTTTTGATGTTTGATAAAATTGGAATGCCAATTCATCTAAAATAATCTGATTTGGAGCTAATATCTCAATTATCTAGTTCCCTTTTTCTTATTTATAAAATATCAGCTTAAGCTAAATGCATCTAACATATTTTCAGTTCCCAAACTCTGGGACTATTAATTTAAAAGTATTTACTAAATTTCTGAAAATAGATGTAGATTCATTTTTAATATCATATTTGGTACATATCCAGAGCTGGATGTATAGAACCTACTAATAAGAATTAGTCAAAAATATATGTCTTAAGAACGAATAGATGACATTTTCCATGGGAAGTTTAATTTTAATCAAACCATTTTTTCTTGTGTTTCTAACTTCAGCTTCTCTTGACAATTCCCCCTTTCTCCATCATTCACTTCTTTCTGGTCAGTTTATAATGTCTTTACACAGGTTTCTTTGAGAGCATTTAAGAACAGCTTATCTTTGGTAAATAAGTATACTAAAAATCACCAGTTATTAGACTATTAAGTTTCCCTGAGGCAGAGATCAGTTGTCCTTACAGCATGGTCTTAATGGTTATATGGCTCCAATGACTGGAGAAACACCAGGGTCCTTTGTCTGGCACCAATAAGATTAATGACACGGACACACATGGAGTAGCTTTAAGGAGAAGGAAGTTTAATAGGCAAGAAAGAAGAAAAAAAACTCCCCCATGCAGAAGAAGGGAGGGCTGTGAACAGAGAAAAAACCCACGCCTTCCATGGAAAGCAGTAGGTTTTACTGGGAGCCTGGAGGAGGCGGTGTCTGATTTGCATAGGGCCCAGGGGATTGGTTTTACCAGGTGTTTCATTCACTTAGCCAGTGAAAAAAACTGGCCCTCCCACCTTAGCCTTTTAATATACAGATGCAAGTTGCCATGATGTTCTTCACATATGGTGTTATCTAGAGGCGGCCATGACACCTAGCACATGTGGTCAGGAGAAGTTGTTGGGAACAGTTGGATCCCGGGTTTCTAGTCCCCAACATTTGCATATCAATGCTTGCCGGTCAGGTTTTTCAAGGTGCCTTTTGTTAAAGAAATGCTTTAGGAACTGTTTTTATTAAAAGAGAAAGCCTTACTGAGGACTCCTTACCCTTTCTCTCTGCCTTAAATAATTTCTTAATAATTCCTGTAATAATAGCACCACCAAAGTCATGATTTTCGATGAGGATGAAGTAAAATATTTCACAAGTTGACTTCACAGAGTACACATCAGTAATTGTTAAGTGTTATGATTGTTACTATTTGTCTCTATTCACAGCTCTAAGTGTGTTGGACATAACAGTAGCTCCACAGATGCATTCAGTGGATTTAATACATAAACATGCATATTAGTCTTACATACTCTGAGGTAACTCTGCCTTTGTTTAGCAACTCTAAATGTCATGTAGTTATTATGTAGTGGTAACAAATCAGTATAACAAGGGTACATCATTGAAGAAACAAATGTATCAACCTTAAGTATTACCAATAATAACTTTGAAAAATTATTATTTTTACTAAAGCTATTATAAATAGATTCTCAAAAGGGTCTACTAAGAGCAGCATTTTCTTCTAAAAGGCTAAATTGATGGTTTGAAAGGTTTTGCAGATCCGTCAAGGAATGGAATGTTAATATAAAATAAAAGGCCATCTCAGTTTCTGCAGCATCTCCAGATATTGTATTTAAGTGTTTAGATTAGAATGTGGCTAGCGAAAGCATTTATGAATTATTGACATTTTCAATCTGCACACTCCAGGATGAAATTCATTAGGAGGTGTTAATTTTGGAAGCAAATTATATAAAGCCATTGTAATACAAGGTGCTTGAACAGCACTTTTATTCACTGATGCATGGGTATTATTTGAAAAACATCATGTAGAAGCTGAGCTGCAGAGATTACTCCTGTGTCTCATTAAATAAAGGATTAGTACTTTATTTACAGAAAGAGACAGATGTCTGTCAGAATTTTTGATATGCAACATATCAAAAAATTTAATGAACTTCATATTTTTTTTTCTTTCTATTTACTGAAGTGCTTCTGTATTTCTTGGTGGAGGTGAAATGGAAGAAGAGAATTATCTGTTTCAGAATAATAACAATTAGGGAGACATGAGTTATTCAGAACAGGTTTGGTTCCAATGATAAGAGAAACCTTGGTTTTTCTTGGTTAAGAAATGTGGAAACCATTTTTTCCTGTTATTTTATCTTCTCTGGAGAGTCACTTTGTAATACTAGCCCACTAGTCTCAAGGGGTAATAGCACTGAAAAGTATGGCATCCAGTCCCTTTCTTTGAAAATACCATAGTGTCATTTAGTCATTGCACAAAGCATGGCAAATATTAATTGAGCTCTGTTTATGTGGTGAGAACTGTAGATGAGTAAGATCCATTTTCATTTTATTGAATATCAATAATGAATGTTTATAATATCCAAACTAGGATTCCTATTTCAACTCTACCTGAACAAAGCTTGGCCACCTAAGCTTATTAGCCATAGAGCCATGGTATTTGTGCCTCAGTTTCCTCATTTGCAAAGTTTGGATGATGGAAGTGCCTGCATTTAAATGTCTACTTAAATATTAATTAGTCTTTTATGTAAAACTCCAGTGCTTAATAAAGGAATATTATACCAGATATGGTGCCTACTCTCAGGGAGATTCAATTTATGTTTCTCTTCTCTAAAGTAAGCTTCTTCATAGATTTGGTGACAGGGAGGAAATGGAGAAAAAGAATACAACAATCAAACTGGGTTTCCTTGGGTTTGTATATTGTGAGAGTCAGTGTAATGTATTAGACAAATGACAGGACTCTGTCACCTACCAGGGTTGACCTTGGTGAAACCCTTTAGTGTTTTTGCCCTCTTTACTCTTCACTGATGGGAATAATAAATACTACATCACATGGTTGTGTTGTTAATTCTTCAAGAATTCAGGAAGGTGATTCATGTGCAGCATTTTATTAAATTATAACATGCTCTTCATATGTATTGTACAGGTTGAGTATCCCTTATCTGAAATGCTTGGGATTAGAAATGTTTCAGATTTTGGACGTTTGGGATTTGAAATATATTCATTGTTTTGGAAAACAGAAATGCTCCAAAATCTAAAATTTTTTGAGTGCAAACATGTTGCTCAAAGGAAATGCCCACTGAAACATTTTTTATTTTAGATTTTTTATCTAGGATCCTTAAACCATATTACTGTGAACTTTTGATTATGCTACTTATAAGTAACCTTGGTTGTGATTTTATAATTACTTACTTAGTTTGCCTTTCTGCCATCTTCCTAACTGCCCAGGGGGGTGTGTGGTAAGGATACCCAAATATATTTATATAGTCTAAACCAAATGTAACAAGAAACCTCATTCTGTTAATGATAATACTACATTGCAATGAAAAAATTGTGTATAAATTATTTAATATTTTATTACCATGTTATGTGCCCTATAAGTGTCATTTTTCTTATATATGACAGAAATATAGGGGCATTATTGGATTGTAACATTGTATTCATTTGGAACATTTACATTGTAAATAGAAAATGTTTCTATAATTTACAGTTTAAAAGAAAAGAAAATGTAAACACTAGAATTTAATACAAGTTTATAGTTCTTATTTATGGCATTAACAATTTTTGGCATGCAACGAATGTATTTCTTCGTAATTTGTAATACAGTTTTTAAAAACTTGGCAATACATATGTATGGTCTGTGAGCCATACCTTTTCTAATCAAACAGTTCAAAGGTATTGCATATGATTTAGAAATGACTGAACAAATATCTTATTTTTCAAAATAATAACATGAGTATATATATATATATCTATTTTATGAACTCTTGGGAAATATAGAGGAAAATTTACTTGTCATTTTTACCTCTTTCTTTTATACAGAATAAAATTCCCCTTAATTTGAATTTGTCATTTACTCTAACCACAGGATATAGCTTATGACATTAAGTTTGACAAAGGACAACAATGAAATCACTTTAAGGAAATATATAAACATATTTATAGAGACTGAATTGATAGTAAAAATAGTTTGGAAATTAAAAGTGTAGAGAGAAAAGGAGATAAACCGGTTTCAAAAACATTTGGAAATGAACAATGACAGCTATGTCAGAATTCAGGATGTTGGACTAGACTAAAAAACTAGAGATCCTGAAAAAGTCCCCAGCACAGTTGTCATCATGCAATTCATTTATTTATTATCTCACTACAGAGAGGAGGGAAGGGAATATTTTAGTCCTGTGTTTTTAGATCATTGCAGGCTGTTTTATAGCAACAAATATTTTTTTGCCAGCATAACCCACAATGCCATCCATATACTTTTTCTTCTTTTGTTCTCCAGTTTTACATTTAATGGCTTAGAGATAAAAATTGCTTATAAATTTTACTTTTCCAAAAAAAAAAAAAAAAAAAAAAAAGGGACCCAAAGTGGCTCCGGCCGGATGTCGTGGCGCTTGCGAAGGCGAGGCCAAGAGTTCAGGGCCAACCAACCTCAGCAACCTTACAAGCTCTCATTGATTGGCAAAAAAAATAAATAAATAAATAAAATAAAATAAATAAATAAATAAATAAATTTTACTTTTCTCCCTACCCATTAAAATGCACAGACATTATGCAGATAATGCATTGCAATATGATTTTATATAGTGAATCCAGATTCTATTTCACCATTTTTCTTTTTGTAACATACATAAAATATCAAGAAGCAAAATTATTCATTGTTATTTGGATTATGTATTTAATTCTAGAGCTATTCACTGAGTATTTATTATGTGGTTGTGCAGGATATAGTGGTGTGCTTGTTTCTTGTATTCATATCTTTTGATTATTCAGTGAAGAGAAGCTTCTAAAATCAGAATAAAATGATAGGTAATGACTGGTCAATCCTTAGTGTTACCAAACTTTTCAATGACAAATTACATTGTCTTGCCAGTTTTTGTTATGGAAATATTATTTGTGTTCGCTTGTTTCAACTTAAATTATAGGACTGTTTTACTTCAGTCTTGAAAATATCAAATAAATGATGAATGAGCTACAGCCAGTCATGACACGGGCAAGATCATAATAATTTTCTCCAAAGCACAACAGCCTAATAAATCTTAATGTTGAGTAACCAGCAATCAACAGAGGCAAGCTTTACTTATTCTACAGTTTCTCTGGTATTAAACAGGACCAGAGAATCAAAATCAAAATTTTATGAAATGGCAGTTGACTTAATAGAGTTTGAAGCTCTTCAAAAAATAAAAATTTCTATCAAAGTATAGGATAATATTTGAAGAATATAACAGATGCCATTGTCAATACTTTTTTGTCACATAGCCTATCTTCCTCATTAACTTTTTGTTGAAGAGAGAAATAAAACTCACAAGGAAGTTAGGATAAGTTCCACTCAAAAATAGGACTGTCTATGAGTTTTATGTGAAAGAAGACTAAAGTTCCATGAACCTGCATTTTTGTGTTTTAGAATGAGAAGACTAAAGTTCCATAAATGTGCATTTTTATGTTTTAGAATGTAAATCTCTTTGTGTGTTTATCAGTAAGATATCTCTATCTAAGGCCACTTCAAGGATCCAAATTAGTTCTGAAAACTTATTTGTAGGCCAGTAGTAGAAAAATATCAACTTTAGTATGACTTTCTATCCCCAACCTCAGCTTTCATTATAATGGGCCTGAAGTCTACACTTTGGAGACCATCGATTAAGCACTTTGTTAAGGTGCTTAGTTATGCTTCTTCTAGTTGTCTGTCTGAATATAGGGTTTTTATTATTCTGGCGTAAGCATGAGGTACATCTCAGATAAGACTTGAGATGCCTATATTAGCCTATTTGAGACATACAGTCCAGTAAACCGTGGAGTTACTCAATAAAAATTAATTGAGGATGATGATAAATTATGATCTTATAACAAAATTTTTTAAAATGTCCATGAAATATTATTAAAAATAGTATTTGTAAGGAGGGATGGAGGAGGGCAAGTGTTTAAAAACCTACTATTAGATACTATGCTCACTGCCTGGGTGAAGGGATCATTTGTACCTCAAGCCTCAGCATCACATTATATAGCCATGTAACAAACCAGTACATGTAACCCCTGATTCCAAAATAGAAGTTGAAATTATTTAAAACACAATATTTATTAATTAGTGAGATAAAGGATCTAAAATTTGATAACCTCATTTGCAACTTTCTAATAAAAACTTTTGATATATAACAGTTTTTCCTTGGTGATATTGAGGAATATAACCACTCAATATCACTTTGCAACATGATATTGAGGCTTCAAAAAAGTCGTTGGAGGGAAACGAGTATGGTTTGGACAATAATTGGAAACATACAAGCTTAGATCAAAGTATAAAAATCTCACCCAAATGTAATTATACCAAACAGTATTTCTCACTTGTTTTTGAACTCTTCCTAGAGTTTTAAATTGATTTATTGTGCATATCTCAGTTCTTCTCTTCCACTGAAATTGCTTTAGCTTGAAATCTGTGATTTTTTAAAGTTGGTGTTATGAACTCATTCTTCCCTGACATTCTCCTCTTTTTTTCTCATTGGTCCCACTTTTCATGTTACAATGTAGCAAATTTTCCCTGGTAAAACAAAATGTTTATAAGATAAAGAGATGCTGCTTGATGAATTTGTGAATATGTTAACAGTTTCCCAAAATTTTTGCTGACTTGTATTTCTCAGTACCTTAAAAATAATTCTGGAATTTAATTTGAAATGTATAAACATAACGTGTTTGAGGACCTCTATTTTTACAATATACGTTGACTCGGTTAAGAATTTCAGAAAAGACCAGAGCCAGTTAAGAATTTTAGAAAAGACCAGAGCCAGTGGCTCATTATTTTTCTAAACCTTCTGATAACGTATTTTTCTGAAACACAGTATTTTTCCACAATAATATCAAATATTAATGAGTAGGAGGGAGAAAATTTCTTCAATAAGGATTCCATATCAATTTATTTAGGGTAAGAGCATTCCACATTAATGTGTAGTCTCATGAGGTGCATCTCTCATAAGACTGCCAAGCTACGGAAAATCTTAGGCCTTAGAAAATGATTTGCTGAGTAGTTCCTTCGGAACAAGTTCTTTGAAATGCATAGAAAGCACAACTATTATGTGAAATAGTGGAATAAACTATAATATTTATAACTGAGACTAGCCAAACTATTTGAAAGCTTTCTTTGTATAATTGTTGACCTGCCTTTCAAATGGAAATATTGTGTTCTTATTATGAATATTGTATTTCTTATGTCTGTAATTTGGAGTGGCATGTTTATTTAATCTTAGTTTGATTAATTTTTGTACCTTTTCTCAAAGTTTATGTTGTATTTTAAAGCATATAATTATTTTTAAATAACTATATTAGAGAGATGGGTTTTATTAAAACATATAATATTCAATAAAGCAAGTATGAGTGAAATAAATTATTTATTTTCAGTTTGGAAGAGGTGAATAAAAAGTGCTTGGCCAATACCGTACCATTAATCTATTCTCTTTTCTCCTTTCTCTCTTTACTTCTCTCTCTCCAATAGAAGTGGAACAAAAAGGTAATTAAATACCTTTCATAAATTATATACTATTTATAGGCTAAGTTATTTAACAGTTTAACATTTAGTTAAAATAATTTTGTTATTAATTCTTATCTATTTTATGAAAATTTATTTACTACTTCTGCTGCTCAACTTCACTTTAATTTGTATTACTGACAAGTGTCAGCTTCTTTTATCTAAGAAGAGTTTAATAGTATAAAATTTTCAACAGTGTATATGCTCCTTTATTTTTAAGTAGTTAGAAATCCAACTCATGGTGATGAATAGTTGGTTACATTAATTTATTTTTATTTCTGTACTAGAAAATTTTGCAAGGCTCTAGCATGGTTTCCCTATTCCATTAATTTTTAACTATTAGGGGGAAATGGGAAATAGTTTTCTGAACCACCTAAAGTAAGTTATGTTAGTAATCAAGGATGATTATTAACATTAGCATAAAGTTTATATATAATTTTGATAATGGATAACTATTCTTCATAATTATAACAAGCATATGAAATTCTTATAATCAATATAATTACTGATTATGTATTGATGATGGCCCTCTGTTCTTGCTATGAAGATTTTAGTAGTTAGCCTGTCCCCAAACTTTTTATTTACTTAAAAGTGAAACTTTGGGCATTTTAATAATGTACTTTTCTTTTTGATAGTCTCCAAAACCTACCTGAGTTTTATCTTAGATTGTTTTCCATTGCATCTATGCTTATAGTTACTGTTTAAAAGCTAATCACTAATTCCAAAAGAATAATACTTTAATCATTTAAAAAGAGGGTCAATATCCAAATTACTGTGATTTCCTAATTTTTTCACCCACTGCACTTCTAATCATTCCAAACATAACAATAGACTGCATGATTATTTTTCAATGTGTTTGCTTTACAAATATGGTAGAGCAGTGTTTCCCATAGTAGGTTCAGTGGAACTCCATACTCCAGAGAAGCTCTATGAAAAAGGTCCCATGATCCAATTAGCAAGTGAAATTTTCTCACCCTTCCCACTTCTGCCTTGGAGATTCACGAATTCAAAGCTATTAAAATTCTAAGCTATTAGAATCTCTGCCACAATTATATTTAATGTAACATTTCTTAAACACATATGGCTAAGGATCCCTTTTTCCTTTCTGTGTAACATCTAGCTACGCCACTTGAAACGCGTACTTCAAGGACCACCCTTTGGGAAACATTGCTTTATAGCCCCTTTATTACAGATGAATCAGCCAGGCTTTCTTACCACCATTCACATAATATGCTACTGAATCATACTAAAAATCAAGTGAATCAGATGATTCCTGGCCATTTTCATTCTGAAGTATGAGCAGCAAAATATAGAAAGTAATCTTGGGTTTTAATGCTCTTCTCATGTAACAGTAAAAGGTACATGTTTTTAAGTTCCAATACTACTGTATTTAACAGGACATTTTTAACTGATTAAAATCTAGATCTTGGGTTCTTTTCTGTAACCTTTCACCTTTTCTTCTTTCCTTATTCCTTCTTTCCTTTCTTTTTCTTCCTTTCTCTTTTCCTTCCAGTATCCATCCATCACTCATTTTTAATTGTGTGGGTTGCATGCTCTGTGTGTGTTGTAGCAACTTTGAGAGCTTTTTTGCTAAAAGATTCAGTGGCCTGTATTACAGGGCTTTTCTTTTGCTTGATTAAAAAATTATTATGGGATATTCATCTGTTTCTTAATGATAACTACTGAATGGCTAATTTCATCAGAATGGAAACAATAATTTTTGTTTCCAAATATGTTCTTCAGTAAACTAATAAAAGTATTGTATATAAACATTTGTATATCTTATATGTCTATAGAAAACATAGACATATATCACATCTTATATATCTTTCCAAAAATATTATAGCATGATTATAAAGGTAACAGTCACAGGAATGCACAGCTACTTATAAAAAGGCTAGATATTTTCAGTAAACAAAATCAAAATAATTTTGAAATGAAGCCAAAATTAATGTGGAAGAATACTTTGTGTTCTTAAAAGAATGCAGCAAAATAAGTGATGGTGGGTATCTCTTGTTAGAGTTGCATTCCATTTGATGAAAACTAAGACTGTAAAACAAAATATTAAATTAATATATTTATTTAATTGTTTCCCTTCCAACAGTTTTTCTTTGTCCTGGACTACTAAAAGGAGTATACCAGAGTGAACATTTGTTTGAATCTGACCACCAATCTGGGGCATGGTGCAAAGACCCTCTGCAGGCATCTGACAAGATTTATTATATGCCCTGGACTCCCTACAGAACTGATACCCTGACTGAGTATTCATCCAAGGATGACTTCATTGCTGGGAGACCAACTACAACCTACAAGCTCCCTCATAGGGTGGATGGCACAGGATTTGTTGTGTATGATGGAGCTTTGTTCTTCAATAAAGAGCGCACCAGGAACATAGTAAAATTTGATTTGAGAACTAGGATAAAGAGTGGAGAGGCTATCATAGCAAATGCCAATTACCACGATACCTCCCCCTATCGATGGGGAGGCAAATCTGACATAGACCTGGCAGTAGATGAGAATGGGTTATGGGTAATCTATGCAACAGAACAAAACAATGGTAAAATTGTCATTAGTCAATTGAACCCTTACACCCTACGGATCGAAGGAACATGGGATACTGCATATGATAAAAGGTCAGCTTCCAATGCCTTTATGATTTGTGGAATCCTGTATGTGGTCAAATCTGTATATGAGGATGATGACAATGAGGCCACTGGGAATAAAATTGACTACATTTACAACACTGACCAAAGCAAGGATAGTTTGGTGGATGTACCCTTTCCCAATTCATACCAGTACATTGCAGCTGTGGATTACAACCCAAGGGACAACCTTCTTTATGTATGGAATAACTACCATGTCGTGAAATATTCTTTGGATTTTGGACCTCTGGATAGTAGATCAGGTAAGTTCAACCTTTTATGGTTCTCTTTGGGGAAATATTTACTGTTTATTCTCAGTAAGTTCATTGTATGTTTTTATTAAACTTTCTTTGTGTTCTTCTGGCCTGTGTATCTGAAAATAATTTCTTGTCTTTGCATCTAAAGGGGGTTGCTTCTGATCACTTTCAGCTGTAAAAATGTATAACTACAAGAAATACTCTCCTTTTTCTGCTGAACTCCAGTCTTTAGCTCTTCTTTGAAGGGCATTTGTCATTTTCAGCAGGTTAGTTCTTTGTGTAGTGAAGTGCACAAAACCACTGATAAAATAGAATGCCACCCTGTCTAATTAATTGTGAACTGCCCACAGAAATGCTGTCTACTTAGAACATGTCAAGGGCTAACTTGATGTTATGTTTCAGGAGCCAACACCAATGTATTCACCTCACAGAGAGCATCATATATGACCTCTCCTTTTGGAAAGGTTGTCAGTTTGAGTGTGCCTGTGTTTGAATGAACTTAATTAATATATTGAGAAAGTGTTCATAACTGATAAGTACAGAAAAAATACATCTTAGTTTTTATAAGACATTGCAATTTTTATACAGTTTTGAGTAACCTTGAGATAATCTTTAATTGCAACTCTTTAAAAGTGTCGTTTTTCCATTGAAAATATGTTTTAATGTTTTCAATTTCAAAGGAAAGTTACCATTTCCTTTTAATGTTATTTAAAAACAATCATAAATAGCTTTTTTTTTTCATTTTTATGGGCTCAACTGAACACAGTTCTCTTAATTTAAAGGTTAAAATTGTTTAGCTAGTGTATTATTTTGTTCTCACACTGCTCTAAAGACATAAACAAGAATAGGTAACTTATAAAAGATACAGATTTAATTGACTCAGTTCTCAATGGCTGAGGAGGCCTGAGGAAACTTACAACCATGGCAGAAGGTGACAGAGAAGCAAAGGCATGTCTTACATGGCAGCAGGCAAAAGAGAGTGAACCATGGAAAGGGGAAGAGGCCCTTATAAAGCCACCAGATTTCATGAGAACTCACTATCACAAGAACAGCACAGGGGAAACTGACCCCATAATCCAGTCACCCCTATCAGGTCCTGCCCTTGACATGTGGGGATATGGAGATTACAATTCAAGATGAGATTTTGGTAGGGACTCAGAGCCAAACCATATCAACTAGTTGCAGTAGTGTTCTCCAAGATAAAGAATAATGGAAAGCCAAAATATTGGTGTCTGAATTTTGACAGTAATATAGCAATTCAAAAATTAAATTATTTTTGGCATTCAGTTCTAAAAACATATAACTACAAGAAATTGACTCCCCTTTGTTCTGCTCAATTCCATTTTTTAGCCCTTCTCTTTTAAAGGGCATTTGTCATTTTCAGCATGTTAGTTCTTTATATAATGAAGTGCACAAAACCTTTGCTAAAGTAAAATATAATCCTGTTAATATTACTTATTTCTGCATTATTTGCAATTATGCTTTGACTAGCACTAGCATGACATTATTTTAACTTAGTCCAATATATGCACATCTTTTTACTGAACTAGATTCTAAGATTTTATGGCCAATGGCCTTGCCTTACCCATTCTTTCATTGTATTTTTCTCTTACCATTATTTCTGCCTTCTCTGACTCTAGTGTAATATATCACATATATATGATGAGGCTGAATCACTCTTGTGGAATGAATGAATGAATGAATGAATGAATGAATGAATGAATGAAAGACTTTTAACTTCTTATTCAGTTAGAATGACAAATTAGGTGATATTTTCTCTAATCATTGAAAGGATTAAGTCAGAGTGATAGCACTTGTTTCCATAATCAGCAAGGTATGTTGAGTTAGTTTTTATGGAAAGAAAAGACTAAATATGTAATAGCAACAAAAGCAATTTCTTCTAAGTCTTCAACAAAATCTTCTAGATCAACTCTATTGTCTGACTCACTGCTGTACAGGTAAGGTTTTTTGTTTGTTTGTTTGTTTTTTAACACATTACATTCTCCAGTTTAAAACTTGATCAAGAATCCATTATCTAGAATATTCTGGAAAGACACTTCTTTTTATAGCTGTAGTATTCTTGAACTAAAATTTATCTTTGGTTAGTGAAAACTTTGTTATGAATGGTTTTTAGCCTTTTTTTTCTTTTTGACTGGAACAGGAAGTGATTTCTAATATCTCAAGGGAATAATAAATAATAACTCGTTTTTTAGTTAAACAGTCAATGAGGGGCAATAACATAATTCAAATTTTATTTATTTAAAAGATCATACTTTATTTTTATTTAGAAAAATAGGTTAAAATTAATTACCATTTTAGGTTCTGATTTGATAAACTAAAGGAGGTTCTTAACTCAGTTTTTTTAATCCTTAAAGAATAAGATGATACCATAATCCCAAGTGTTTAAAAACTTGCCAAAAATATTTTTAGCATACATACAATTGTAGTATACAATAACCATGAATATATATACTCATACACATATATGACTATATGCTTTTTGTATGTATGTAATATATATGTATATATGTATGTATAGTCTTATATGTGTATGAGTATACATATTCATATGGTTATTGTTATATGTTTATATATTCATATGTTCATAAAGTAAAATATAATCCTGTTAATATTTCTTATTTCTGCATTATTTCCAATTATGCTTTTACTAGCACTAGCATGACATTATTTTAACTTAGTCCAATATATGCACATCTTTTTACTGAACTAGATTCTAAGATTTTATGGCCAATGGCCTTGCCTTACCCATTCTTTCATTGTATTTTTCTCTTACCATTATTTCTGCCTTCTCTGACTCTAGTGTAATGTATCACATATATATGATGAGGCTGAATCATTCTTGTGAAATGAATGAATGACTATATGCCTCCTATATCTGTGTGCATACATATGGATGGGGGTAAGAGAATGAATCATTGTAATTGTAAACATAAGGAAAATTATGCCTTCATTTAATTGTTTTTAAATTTATTTAATGGTCTGTTTATGGGACATCTAACCTGCATGTACTAGTGTCCATATTTGTTAAAAGGATGCTATAGAAGCAAAGACTTGGAACCAACCCAAATGCCCACTGATGATAGACTGACAGGGAAAATGTGGCACATGTACACCATGGAATACTATGCAGTCATAAAAAATGATGAGTTTGTGTCCTTTGTAGGGACATGGATGAACCTGGAAACCATCATTCTCAGCAGACTGACACAAGAGCAGAAAATCAAACACCACATGTTCTCACTCATAGGCGGGTGTTGAACAATGAGAACACATGGACACAGGGAGGGGAGCATCACATACTGAGATTACAAATGCCACAGAGAAATGATCCTGTCTGACTTGGTTCATGGCCATATTCCAAATGCTTAACAGAAGCCTGACAAATAGTATGTGGTCAATAAAAGATTGCTGAATACATGGATATAACTAATTTGAATTATTTCTAACATTCAAGCCTGGTGAGGTGGCATGCACCCGTATGTAATCCCAGCTACTCAGGAGGCTGAGGCTGGAGAACCGCTTGAGCCTAGGAGTTCAAGACCAGACTGGGGAACATAGCAAGTCTTCATCTTAAAAAAAAAAAAAGGTTCATAATTAAATTACTATTAAAACATCCAAGTCCTTTCATTTTCAAAAAAAAAGAAAAGAATGCTACTGATGGCTGGGCATGGTGGCTTATGCCTATAATTCTAGCACTTTGGGAGGCTGAGGTGGGCAGGTGACTTGAGATCAGGAGTTCAAAAACTAGTCTGGCCAACATGGTGAAACCCTGTCTCTACTAAAAATAAAAATAAAAAAATTAGCTGGGCAGGGTGGTATGTGCCTGTAGTGCCAGCTACTTGGGAGAATGAGACAGGAGAATTACTTGAACCTGGGAGGTGGAGGTTGCAGCAAGCCTAGGTCGCACCACTGGACTCCAACCTGGGCGACAGAGCGAAACTCCATCTCAAAAAGAAAAAAAAAAAAAAAGGATGCTATTGAAGTAGGAAACATTAAGAAGTGATAGGCTTGCAGCTTCTAAAATGAATTTCTAACTTAGGAGATTGAATTTTTATTCATTTTGAACAATGACAATTAAGACTTTGTTTTACAAATAGTGAAATTTTACCTGTTAAATTTGTCAATATAATCACAGAAAACTATAAATTTTCATGCATGAATGCTCAAATTGAAAAGCTAGTGCTTTAGCATGGACTTACTGCAGTTTATGAGTGGAAAGAATATGTATAGAAATAAATTTTATGCATGATCTGTGCAGATAGGAAAATTTCAGTTAGTGTTAATAGAGGTAGTTCATCTTATTTCACATAGTTTCAGCTGGGTATTTTTCTTTGGTAAATTACATCGACTTTTTTTTTTTTTTTTAAAGGAATTGCCTTTAGTGAATTCTTATTGCTATTTTATTATGGGTCCTATGTATCTATGTACAGAAATCCTCAACGTATTACAAATATGTTAGAGTCAGAAACTAATCCTAAATCTGTAGACCCAAAGTTCATTTGTCGTTACCATCTGTTGGTAGCAGGCTGAGACTTTTTGCGATGATTTTAACTGTGTTCTGATCAATGAAAATTCGTTCCTTCGAAGTTTGTATGTAAAGGGGTATCTGTGTTTTATGTCTCCTGTAGAAAGATCTGGTGTTAAAAAATAAAAGACAAATACACTTCTTTTGGATAAAGATCCGGGTGACACTTGGTAAGGCTTACACATAGGTAGCATAGACTTCTGAACATGACCGTGGGAGTCAGAAGGATGTGGGTTTGAATTCTCTCTGCCTCTTGTTTGACTATGGGCAGGTTGTTCAGTCTTCAGTCTCGATTTCTTCAGACTATAAAGTGGAAAAAATAACATCAACCACAGATTCAGACTATAAAGTGGAAAAAATAACATCAACCACATTTTAATAAGAAAATATATGTAATAGGCATGATACAGTAACAAACAGCCTAATAGATCTGTACCAACCCTACAAAGACCACTTTTATCCACATTTTCTAAACTAAGGACCTAAAGCACTGCAGTCCATGTAACTTATTCAAAAATTGCCCAGATATTAGCACTGGTCACTCTCTAGATACAAACATCAGTTGTAGATCATATTACAAGTTAATCACCATGTATCTGTACTCTAAAAATTGTATCTACTTTTCAACCACGAACTCAAATGATTTGTTTTGTTTTTATAAGGGTCTTGTTTTTAGTCATTTTATCATTCTCTTTTTTTCTTTTTTAAATTATTTCCTTAAGTTTTTCAGGAACAGGTGATATTTGGTTACATGAGTAAGCTTTTTTAGTGGTGATTTGTGAGATTTTGGTGCACCCATCACCCCATCACCTGAGCAGTATACACTGAACCCAATTTGTGGTATTTTATCCCTTACCCCCTCCCACCCTTTTCCCAAGTCCCCAAAGTCCTTTATAAGATTCTTATGCCTTTGCTCCCTCATACCTTAACTCCTACTTGTGAGAATATAAAATGTTTTCCATTCCTGAGTTACTTGAACTAGAATAATAGTCTCTAAGTCCATCCATGTTGTTGTGAATGCCGTTAATTCATTCCTTTTATGGCTGAGTAGTATTCCAGTCTGTATATTTATACCACTGTTGTTTTTTTAATCCACTCATTGATTGATGGGCATTTGAGCTAGTTCCATACTTTTGCAAGTGCGAATTATGCTGTTGCAAATATATGTGTGTAAGTATCTTTTTTTGTGTAATGACTTCTTTTCCTCTGGGTCGATACCCAGTAGTGGGATTGTTGGATCAAATGCAAGTTCTACTTTTAGTTATTTAAGAAATCTCCACACTGTTTTCCATACTGGTTGTACTAGTTTACATTCTACAAGGGTCATTTTTAAAGGCCAAAATGGTAACCTTGGAGGAAGAACATGAAAAAAAGCTTAACTCCTCAGTATTCTAAAAGAGGTCTCAGGAGTTATTAATTGGAGTTCTTTACTTTTCCCAACACCCATCCCCAGATTTTCAATTGTCACATTTTTTAAAGTTCCTGCCTTTTGATGGGCTGCTCAATTGTATGACATGTATGTTTGCATTATTTTTCAAAGAAAATGTCTTGGGAAATTGTGCAATCTGTGAAACGTTGTTTTCCACAATAGCTACGTTAAGAAATTAATTTCAATTGACTTTTAAACTTGTATTAAAAATGTTTTTGGAGACTCTAAGTGAAGTTTCTCCTGGAAAAAAGTCATTAATTGGCCAGTTTTTCTAGGCAAAGTTTAGAAGTTTAAAACTGATTAACTATGTTTCTCTGAAAACATTACTTTCAGAACACTATCCTGTTGTCACTTATTCTGCATGATATTAATTGTAAAATTGCCAGCATTTTTGTTGTTTCGCAGCATGAAATTGGTGGAAAAATAAATCAGAACTTATTTTGATACTGCTATTTAGCATTCATATAGAAAATATATTTATAAATTATTTAAAATTTTAAGTAATATTGTTATATTTCACATATTAATGAACATACAAATGCAAAGAATCTCTAATGTTTTATGAAAAGTTTTTTTGGAACAAATTAGACTTTGGTCTCATTGCAATAATCTTGGTGATATTGTTTTAGTCAGCTTCTTCTACAACTTCCTTTTTCTTTTTTTAATTTTTATTTTTGTTGGGGAGAAGAATCTCACCCTGTTGCCCAGGCTGGAGTGCAGTGGCATGATCCCAACTCACTGTTACCTCCATCTCCCAGGTTCAAGTGATTCTCAAGTCTCAGCCACCTGAGTAAGCTTGACCTCCCAAAGTGCTGAGATTACAGGTGTGATCTGGCCTGTCTACAAATTCTTAAAGTGTCTGAAAAATAGTTGGTTCTTTGTAAAGATTGTTGAATGATTAAATGGATAAAGGAACTATATTTTTTAAATCTGCTTTTTCAAGATAATAGGCGAATAGAAGTACAATTTCTAAATGTGATTAAGATTATGTGCATGCTCCTCAGGTAGTCATCTTCACTCTCAACACAAAGGGCTATAATCTAAGTCTATTAAGTCACCTAGCCATCCTTCCTATCCCCACTCTTTACCCTCAGCTTTTCCCCTGCTTCACCCATATTGTTGTGAGCCTTGGTAATCTAAGGGCAATTTAATATATGTTAAAGAGAAGTACCAAAGCACATTATTACCTAATGTATTTTCTTCCAGAAGTAATTAGAAGAAATTAAAGTCAGTAATCTTACAGTATGGAAGAAATTGGGCAACCAAGTGAAGAATGCTATATTAAGAACATATTCTCAATTTTTTTTTTGCTTAATAAATTGTAGTGATTTCTTCAACTTGGAGAAAATGGAAAATGTATTATATTCTGAAATGCATAATAGTTGTGTTCCCTTGAAAATACATTTTTTCTAAAGAACCTGTGATTCAGCTTTGGACGCTGGTACCAAAATGATTGTAAGATTTATCACTTGAGTATAAAGTACATGTGAAAGCACTTACTCTGTTTTTTCTGGGCAGAGCACCAGATACAGAACTATCAAATCTAGAATTTTCTTCAAATGTACTTTTAACTGAGCCTGTTTCCTAGCTTATATAATACATTATAAAAGTATGCCTTTATTATTACCTTTAATTGGCTATCTTTTGTAAGATGTACATTTAAAGTGTTCAAATAATCCTCAGCTATTCACAGGTTGAGTGATTCTCACATGGGCATCACAGCTCTAAAACCGTATATTATATCCTGATACAGCTGGTGGGAGGGAGTCAGACAGCTGGATCACTTGCCTTTAGCTATTATTAGTGGCTGGTTTTGACTGACTTTCAACCTTAACTTCTCTCTCTCCCAAACCACCTTCTGCCAAATTGATTATTAATAGAGAGGAGTGAGATGAGAGGTACTTTCTTTGACTCTTACAGTTTGTTTCTAAGCTGTCCATCTAACAATCTAATTTTTCTTGTTAAATATTTAATATTTTTCAGTATTTTCTACTGAAGGAGGAAATAGCTTCAAATTTGTAATAATAGACAGAGAGGCTGAGTTTCAAAAATTTCCTAAAATTAGTATGTCTAACAGATCTACAAATCTACTGGTTGAGATTTAGTGAAAAACACACCCAGCAATAAGTACTAACAATAGAATGGTAAAGAGATGTAGCTTCTGTCTTGTTACCCGCTCTTCTGCTTCCCAAATACAATCCACATTTTCTTGAAAGCCATTTGAGATTATGTAAATATTACCACTGTTATGTACACTAAAAATAGTAGTAGAATCTAAACCAACAAAAAGCTTACACATAACAGTTTAACAATGAGGATATGGTGCACCTTCTGTCCTTATAATATGCAAATTAAGTGCATTTGTGTCTCCAGTAAAAGCTATGGCTGTGTAGTGATGAATAAGAACTTTAAACACACATGACATCTCGTTAAAATGTAATTTTCACATCATATATCTGAGCCCTTTACTATGACAGCTGAGTAATGTGAGTGCTGGGCAGAGAATCCTGAACATTTTGAAACTGTCACGTGTTTAATAGGTAGCTGAATCTGCTTCCTGAATGGTTTAGTTAAATATGGTGTACCCTAGTCAGAAAATAGAGCCTACAAGAAGTAGGATCTTAAATCAAACTTGTTCTCAGCCTATGGGTATGATTCCTTCAGAGTTCCACTTGAGATCCCACATTGTCTCTAAAGTTTAATTTGCATCTATCTTAGTAGCTGAGTGAACTTTACAAAAAAGAAAAAATAGTCAGCAACTTGTTGCTAATTTCAGCCCTATCTGTATTTTTATGCATCAGCTGTTTCTCTGTCGGCAGAGGAGCCCCTTCTTTTTCTTTCCACTGCTTCTTCTTTGCTTGCAGTGACAGCTGCTGCCTGAAGGACATTGCTGCTGCTGATTTTTCAGGGAGCACAGCCAAAGCTTGCGAAATTTGCAAGAGCGATTCCATTGCCACTTCACGGCAGCTGAATTTTCTCTTACGCCTTTTTGTAAACCTTTCCTGTATTTTTCTTTCTTCATAATTGAGGGTACAACTTTCCAGAATGACATCTTCTGCTTTTCAGGCTCTGAGTGTAAGAATCACAGTCCGATACCAACCAAAGCTGAACCTAACTATACAGCTGAACCTAGTGTTTGTTATTCATCTGACTAGGTGACTTTCCAAATGGATGAGAGAAGAGGCAAGGAATAAAAAGATTCACAAATGCTCTAACGTTAGTTGTTTCTACCGGGTGATGTCCCCGATAAATATATAATTATTAGACACGTAATCAAAATCATTTCTAAATGTAGTTTACAGTAATAAAGAAAGATGACTTATTTGTAAATAAGCTTCCCACTCACACCAGCTGTCCTTTCTGTAGCCATTTCACTGCTCATTAGCATGTCCACTGGAGTGCAGGCAGGTGGAACTGGAATAATGTTACTGCTCTTTATTGGCGCACCTTGCAAGGGTTGGCGAAAGTAATGATTATGGAGGGATTCCACCTTAGAAACCTATGTTTCTATACATCTTAGCACAGATAAGTGAGAGTTGATTCTATTACATAACAGCTGTTAGAAAAGCTAAGTCTGACATCTGCTTCCCTTCTCTGTTTTTAACATTTTTAAGTAGTGTTCAAATACCTCAGTCTAGGCTTGACAAGCAATAGTTTGAGTTTTTAAGCACAAAGGAATTTCCTTCTTAATAAACTACAATAAGAAAGCTAAATTCTCAAAAAATAATGATTAATGACAAGATAATTCAAGATATATAAATGACAGATAAAATCTACTATACACTATCATTTTATTAAAATTTTACAATTTTTCATTTTATTTACTTAAAAAGAATTCTGGCTGCTTTCATTATGCCCTTCAGCAGTACAAATTGGCTAAACTTTTTGCATCTATTTATCCTAGCGAAGATACTAATCGAAATTAGCCAGTGCTTTCTATATAAAGTGCCTTGTGACAGAAATATTTTAGTCTTAAAATTTAATTTTTTTACAATCATGTTGAAAAAACAATTCTACCAAAAGTTATACAAGTGGAAGTGAAGAGTTAGGCATTTGTTGACATTAAGATTTGTCAGAAAATTATCTCTATTGCAAGTTTTTTTGATAAACAGGAAATGTCTTTGAAGAAACTTTTGCCTTTCAAAACAAGAAAATAGTACTCTATTTAGAAACACACTATTCATTAAAAATATAAAATAGATTAGTTTTAAAACATAGCAAACCTTTTAATATCTATGATAATTTGGCTTGTAGCATTCATATGAATATAGTAAATGAAAATTTAGACTTCTGTATTTTATGAGAAGCCTACTGAGTGACATGGGTAGTTTGCAGTGAGGTAGTTTGAAGTGGAACTGAAAGAATCAAGAAAAAAAACAAAATGAACAATGGAATTTATCCACAAAATCAGATCTGCTTTGAGATGTAGAAGCAGGAGTTGAAATTGGGTTTCAGTCAGAAGATGGATGATTAATTGATTGATTCTTTTTTTATTCCTTTCTTTCCTTCAGTCAGGAACTATGTCTTTAAGTAGAGCTCTACGTGGCACTATTCTGTATTCTGTGGTTGTTACAATAATGAACACGGCCGGCATTGGCCCTGCCTTCATGAACTTATTCTATTGAAAACAAATTGAGAAGAAACAAAAAAGAGGATGATTAAAAAAAAAAAAAGAAAGTAGTATTCCCTACTATTTTTTAGGTGTTTGCTGGCCATTTGCAAAGATTATCAGATTTAAGTCTAACTGTAATTACGCAAAGACAGCATCATACTCATTACCAGATGAAGAAATTGAGTGTCAAAGGGTATTCACATACATAGTCCAGAGCTACATTTAGAATCCTAGTCTGCCTGACTTTCTGCTTTGTCACTTTGCCTCCATCAGTGATTTAAAAGAATACAGGCCCCACAACTGAGAAGCAAGGGGAAAAGCAGGAAGGCAATAGACATATATTAGAACTGCAGTCAAAGCAGATAAGCTAAAGGAGGAAATAAATGCAAGGCAGCAAGAACATATCAATCTTGAAGTGGAATTGGACAAGCAAACAGGAACCAGTGTTTTATTAGATATTTATTAGATTTAAATGTAGCATATCTTATTTGCGTGTTCTTAATTTTGAAGTAAACTGGACATTCAGATGTATTGCTAACAATACTCTCATGCTTATATCCTATGAACAGGATTGACAAAATTGTGAAAATGGTGAAAAGTGGAATGAAGAAAGGAAAAGAGAAATAAAAGGGAAATAGATGTTTTTTCTTTGAAAATAAATGAACAAGTAATGGATGGGCTCACTTTCGTTAAAAGGAAGTGATGAAAGAACATGCATTTTTTCATTTTAGAAAGTTATTTCCCAAGATTGATTTAACCAACCTTGAGTAGTTAACAGTATGATTAAGGACAATGTGAGGAGTGCTTATATCCTGCTGGTTGGAGTAGAAAATATTATAACTAGTTGGAGAACAATTTGTCCATACTTACATTGGGAAAAAGGTATTTTGTTCCTGCTCTTTTAGATTCTCAGCTAGGACTCTGTAACCAAAAATAGATTAACAAGAGAGTAGAATGGAAATTTTTACTTTTAATTTATTTAATATAATTTTTTTATAACATAGGAGGCTTCCTAATGAAGTAAAGACCCACAAGGTAATTAAACTTCAGTGTTTATAAAATAGTCTTGGAAAGCCCATTATATTGCCTGTTACTAGCCTGAAAAGCCTATTATATTGCCTAATAAGCCTATTATTGTGGAAAGCCATGGAAAAATGTGATAGGACAAAGGGATATGAGTTAAAAGTAGTAAACTAGGGAGATGTTGGCAAGTTCTGTTCATTCAGATTTCTCTCAGTGTTCCTTCATCCTCAGAGATAAGAATGCTCCTTTCTTCTGGGTATTTGGAGAGTACTGCTTACATGATGGTCTTATGATCTGCTTCTTGAGACTGTCAACGTTATCTTCCTGCACTAGATGTTTCTCTTCAGCTTATAATATTCAATCTGTTGGCTGGGCACAGAGGGTCACACCTGTAGTCCCAGCATTTTGAGAGGCTGAGGTAGGTGGATTGCTTGAGCTCAGGAGTTTGAGACCAGCCTGGACAACATGATGGGACCCCCATTTCTACAAAAAAAAAAATGTAAAAATTAGCAGGGCATGCTGGCATGCACCTGTAGTCCTAGCTACTCAAGAGACTGAGGTGGAGGATCAACAGATCCTGGGAGGCAGAGATGCAGTGAGCCAAGATTGCTCTACTGCACTCCAGCCTGGGTGACTGAGCAAGATCCCGTATCATATGTATTCAATATGCCAAGGTACCATATTTAGGGTTATTGTGTCCTGAACCTATTATTCCCCCAATTGAAACTTCCCCCAGGAAGTTTTACAGTCCAGAAACGGAGTTGGTAGTTTGTCCCATATTTCATTGAACAAGTCTCTCAGTTCTAGGAAGAGGATAGTTCAGTTAAATAATTATATCTCATTTTGGGAGACAGCATAAAGGATGAAATAGAGTTCTCCCCTCCCCAAGCTCCTCTAGATGATATGAACAATAAAACCTTTAATAAGGCACATTATATGAAAAAAAAAAAAAGGTAACTGGTTAGAACAAACTGTAAATTCAGTTTTTTATTCCAGCAGGCAGGCACTCAAGCCCATTTCAGGACATTTGGCTCAAAGTATCTTTAGATGATGGCATGAGAATGGAAGTAGGCATTCAATAAGTCTCCTGGCTTGTAGTTTGGATGCCTCTGGTGATGAAAGAATTATAGGTGCTTCTCAGAGTAAAGTATGGAGGTTTCCAGTCTCAACTTCCAGGGCTTCTTTAAATATTCCTAGCAAAAATCTGAGCAGTATGATTTTAACCCTCATTGGTACCAACTTAACAGGGTGAGAGAAAAATTGGAAACATTAATTTGAAGAGTTATAATCAGGTATTGGAGGATGCTAGAATTGAGCATGATCTAGTATTTGCAGAGACATAATAAAGCTTCAAAGGCAGTGAATAGGATTAGACTTGATGTTTGAAATAATAATGGAATAATTTTATTCTCTATAGTTACTTTCAATTGTATCAAAGTAAGACTAATTTGATTGCAAAATCAGTCTAACCCCATTAAACTTCTGCTGATTATTTACATTAGTGCAGCAAGAATAGTACATGACCACATCGGTCCTTTTTTTCAATTTGCTTCCCTGGAACTTATGATCAGGAATCTCAGATCAGACTTTTAAAAGTCCCTGGAGGCTAGGATGCCAAGCCAAGGAACTTGCCAATTGCCTGTGGCACCTATAAATTTGGGTGAGTTCCTCTCTTCCCAAAGCACTCAGTATATTTTGAGGTTCCCAGGCCTTACTCACCTGTGAGGCTGAGAATTCTTAAGCCAGGTCCAAGGCCAGTTTTTCTAAGGGTCATTGCAATCATAGGCTCCGTGAAATCAAATTTAGTTCCTTAAAATTTTCTAGTCATATCCAACTCTATACATATTATCCTCAAATATGACCTTCCAGTCAAAGGCTTAGCAATATAACCAATTTCTAGTTATTTTCTGTTATAAGAAGGACGTATTCTTATTGAACTTATGCAAATATTTATATTGTTTTAAAATTAGAATATTCAACAACAGTTTCCAAAATCTGGAGAGATCAGGTAGAGAGAATAAATACTTTAATTTTCTTTTATAGTTTGCCAGATTGTTGTGAGGTAAAGATAGCTTGAGAGAAAAAGAGAAAAACTTTAATTTGAAAAACAAAATATTAAAGAACCAGCAATGTCTCAGTAAAAAAAGTAAGTTAAAAATCATAAGATTCCTTATCAGTTCTTTTAGTTCCATGTAATTAATTCTTGTTATGCTGGATTGTAATCACCTGATGGGTTCACCTTGCCCACTGCCTAAATAGAGCTGTTTATTGAGAAGGGAATTTGCAATAGAGAAAGAATAATTCACACAGAGCCGGCTGTGTGGTGGGATACCAGAGTTTTATTATTACTCAAATCAGTCTCCCCAAGCATTTGGGCATCAGAATTTCTAAGGATGAATTGGTGCAGGGAAGCCAGTGAGCCAGAGATGCTAATTGGTTAGGTAGGAGATGAAATCATAGGGAATTGAAGCTGTCCTTTGTGCCGAGTCAGTTCCTGGGTGGGGACCACAAGATCAAAAGAGCCAGTTTATCAGTCTGGGTGGTGCCAGCTCGTCCATCAAGTGAAGGTTGGCAAGAACATCTCAGCACTAATCTTAGGAGCAGTTTAGGGAGGATCAGAATCTTGTAGCCTCCAGCTTTGTGACTCCTAAACAATAATTTCTAACATGTGGCTAATTTGTTAGTCCTACAAAGGCAATCTAATCCGTGGCCAAGAAGGAAGTTAGTTTTGGGAAAGAGCTGTTATCTTTGTTTGAAATTATAAACTAAGTTCCTCCCAAAGTTAGTTCAGCCTATGCCCAAGAAGGAATAAGGACACTTTGGAGGTTAGAAGCAAAATGGAGTTGGTTAGATCAGTCAGTTATAATTTTGCATGGCAGTTCCATGATCTTGGATTAGTTGAATCAATCAGACTTTTTAACTAGAGTTCTGGAAAGTTTTACCCAAAGTGTATGATCTTATCATTATCAGAGGCCAGGCATAGTGGCTCATACCCTTAACCCCAGTACTTTAGGAGACTGACATAGGAGGATTGCTTGAAGCAAGGAGTTCAATAACAGCCTGGGCAACAAAGCAAGATCCCATTTCTACAAAAAAAATTTAAACTTTAGCCAGGCATGGTGGCATACACTTGTAGTCCTATCACATTGAAAGACTGAGGTAGAAGGATTGCTTGAGGCCAGTTCAATACCAGTCTGGGCAACAAAATGAGACCCGATCTCTACAAAAAAAATTTTTAATTAGCTGGGCATGGTGGCACATACCTGTAGTGTCCTGAATCCTCAGGAGGTGGAGGTAAGAGGATTGTTTGTTTCCAGGAGCTGTAGGCTGCCGTGAGCTATGATCACAACTGGAGAGTCCAGCCTGTGCAACGGAGTGAGTCTCTGTCTCAAATAAATAAATAAATAAATAAATAAATAAATAAATAAAGTTACCAGAAACCTGTACTTCAGAGTACTTATTAGAGTGAGATTCATGAATTTCTTTCAAGATAGAGCAATTTTGGTCTGCTGCTACTTGTGAACATTTTCAGAGGAGAATCTGAGTAAAACAATAACTATCTATAAATGACAAGACTTAAAATGGTCACGGTTAAAGATCTAATACAAGCTTGTTATAATGTGACATATAACAATCTAAGATAACTGAATAATGATTGGTTTATAAAGATAGAACATTGACAAATTTCTAGGAATTTCATAAAATTTCTGAAACATTTATATTAATAATATATATCCTACAAATACAACTTAAAGAAGGTTAAGCATTACTTTTTATTAGACAATGCTTCTTATGTAATTGAATATCTCAAATAAATCTAATAAGTTTAACATCTCTTTTTACAAGACGAAAGAACATGTTCTTTCAGATTTTCCAGGGGTGTGCTGGGAAATCACAAAGTTAGTTCTGAGATAAAGAAGACAATTTAAATTTGATATGGAAGTGCCTGTCAAAAATGGGAAAAGTTTTGAACATTTGATTGAGTAGGCTCACTCCTGTGAGCCTTAACTAGTGTGACAATGAAAGTCTTCAAAAGGCAGATACCATAAGTCAAATAATTGTGAAAAAAATCTTAGCTCTTCTAATATTGAGAAAACTTGGTTTTCCTAAGCAAAGACCTGATAAATACAACATGAAGCACAGGAAATTATTTTGCTAAGACACAAAATCTTTGTTTCCTAAGAAGATTACTTAAAAGATAAAGAGACATCTCTTATTTTTTTAATAAGACCAGATCAATAATCCAAGAAAACTGTCATTCTGGTTTTGCATCAGTATGCTTTTAATGTCATCTCATTTTTTTAACTTATAAATAAATCCATTCTATCTTAGCAGTTGACTACACATAAAATTCATTTTCTACAAACCTTCGACATGTATTTTAATATCGATTCAGCTTTGGTCCTACTCTTTTCCTTTTTCTCATTCTGAAACAAGCAGTCATTCTACCTTAAGATGAAATTACTCTTTCTTTCTTCTTAAAAAAATGCATATATTTCATACCACATTTCTTTTTTTAAATCAGAAACACATCCTACTTTTCTTGCACTCTGCATAGTTTTTTTCTTTACTCTTTTTATTCATAGCAGTTTCATTTATATAAATTCAGAATAATTTTTAACCATTAGTAACATTTCTGTTAGAGAGAAAACTAGGAAATACACAATCATGAATTGTCTGTCACATACCAGTATTCTATAGCTGACTGGCACATTTATGAATATACTATCTTCTGTTTTATAGGTGTATGCTATTTCCTCATAGTATAGTTTCTTATGTGTATTATCATACCCAAATATATTTAGTTTCTTTATACCATATAAAAACAAGAGGCCCAAAATACATAAACTTACATTATGTTCAGTAATGAATGTTTCAGTATTTTATACTATTCGGAAATTTTGAACACACACACTATATGTATATAATGTAATATTATATATATGTTATTTAGCATAACTCTAAGGTTGCAAGTTACCATAAACATTTTACTGTTTTCAGGCAGACATTTTAAAAAAAACAAACAAAGCTAACCAACATTTTAACTTATTTCCCGGTTAACTATTTTTAACCTTATTTGACTATTAAATCCAATAGAATGAAAATGTATGCTCATATTCTACATAATGCTGATAACTCAGAATACATAGCTATTTTTATTAAACCAACCATATTTAACTAATCTTTTATATCAGCAATTAATCCAAGTCATGTAAACTTGAAAAACATTTCAGTTAGTTTCTCTATTTCCTGGGGTTTTAGGAATATTTATTTTACATAAAGTGTATTTATCTTTAAGACAATTTGAATAAACCATTACAGAATTTTATAAATTAATTTGATAACACTATTAGAGGTAGAAAAAGATCATGTGTATGTTACATATACACATATGAGTAAACCTAAATATGCATAGCCATACAGACAATTACAAACAGAGGTCTTACAGTTTATTCTAAAATTTTAGCCATGAGTCAGTAAAACATATCAGTAAAAACTCACTGGTTTATCCCTACTTTACATTTGTATCCAAATTGTATTTCTGGCAAATGGGACAAGTTATGGTTACCTGTTTAGCTATATTTATAGAGGAGGCATTTAATACTTTTGTTTATTGTTGATAAGTAATTTTCTGGAAGTTGTGAACTAAATTTTGGGTGATGGACACTGGAGCAGTTTTGTTTTCAAAAGGCTGTTAATTTATTTTTCCTTTTGTTTAGAAGCAAGCATGATCTCCCAGGAAGTTTGCACAGCAAAGAGATTACCCTCAGGTCATAGAGAGGACAGAGTCAAATATTTATGCCTGAAAGATACAAAGAAAGGATGTAAGGTTTCTCTGAGTGTATTCTGGGGCATATCTATTATTATGGATTTAGGGTATTTTTTTTCTAAGCTCAGGACAATTCCATTTCCAATGTTTTGACTTTTTAAAGTATCTGCAAGCATCTTGATATGAACAGGAGAGATTTGGGGATTGATAAGGATGGGTGGGCTTGAAATTGCTCCTAGAGCTGCATTTCTGTTTTTATAGACTAAATTTGTAAGAAGAGGGTAGTTGTTTTAAAGTCTTTAAAAAACTGTTTTGCAGCCTGAATAACAAAGAGGCTGACCCACCTATCAAATTACATTATCTTGAATTTGCTATTTCATATCAGAGAACATATTTCCAACTAATATGGAAATAAAGATTCCTGTGTTCTAGATTGAGTTGCGTGCCTTTAGAATGACTTAAATTATTACACAAAGCCTTCCTAATGTTCTTTCTCTCTAAATGATGCAGGAGTTTTTCCTCCTTAGCGCAGCTGGATTTTGGTTTTTGTCTCACAACCAGGAAGAATTAAGCACATGGTCATCAAAGAGTGAGTAGAGCAGAATTTATTAAGTAACAGGAAAGCTCTCAGCAAAAAGAGGGGTCCGAAGAGCAGGTTTCTAGCTGCTCCCTTCACAGTTGAATACGAGGGCTTAAGGCATGAATTTCTGGTGGCTCCACCCCATCCTTCCAGTGCACATACAGGTCCCTAGACTGAGTCGCTCCATATTGATTTATATCCCTTACCGCACATGTGTTAAGGAATGGAATTTTCCACTGTGAGCATGTTTATAGGCAGGACCCCTGTGCAAATTCCCTTATCTGCACGAAACATCTGGTATAAATGCTTGTGGGGTGGGTTGGAAGTTCTCCAGGGACCCTTCCCTTACTGTCTACCTACAGCAAGCTAGATAACTCTTTTCATAAACACATAATTCCATATTAGGAGAGAAGGCCTTAAAAGTAGTTCCTCTCAGGCTCTGAAGATCAGCCTCCAATTAAGCCCATTTCTGAACATAGAGTATTTTGGACAAAAAAGTCTTTTGAAATATTATTGTTGGATTTTGAATGGGACAAACAGTAAATTTTTCTGATACAATTGAACCTCATTTTTTCTCCTAACTACAAAGACCAAGAGGAGATGAAACCTTTTCCTTTAATTAATTAATTTTTAGAGACAGGATCTCATTGTGTTGCCTAAACTGGTCTCAAACTCCTGGGCTCAAACAATCCTTCTGCCTCAGCCTCCCAAAGTGCAGGGATTACAGGTGTGAGACAACCACAACTACTCCCCCACCCTTTTTTAAACCAAAGGGGTATCTATTCCATGTGACTCAAAATCAATAAACCCTTTTGTAGCCTAACCACAGTCACAAGAGGCATCCTCAGAAAGGGTGCAAAAGAAGCCACGCTTATGATCCAGAGCCATTACCAAAGATAGAAGAATGACAGATGCAGACAAAACCTCCTAAGAGCTAGTAATGCTGGTAGCATATCAGCTGCAAATGTGGTACAGCCCACATTTCTGTTCAGCCATCTTTGTGTGTCAGGGCTTCTATCTGTCTAACAGTTGGCCACCTGCAGATGAAAGCCTGACAATCTGTGTGCCTTGGCAGGCATGTAAAGTCAAGCCAAGCTCTCAAGATACAAAGTGAGAAAAATAGAAATGCCATGACTGTCCCTGGGAGGGAAAGGATCAATAATCAATGAGTACTTAGAGCCAAATTTTTGAGAATCACAATTCAAATGAATAATTTTTACAAATTTCTCCTGCTAATCTGAATTTGGAAAGGATTGGACAGGAAAAAAAAATCTTACCTTCCTTTGTCAACTGGCCACTGCAGGTAGATATCTGGGAAACTGACTAGAAAGAGTTATTTGCTGGCTTAGTCAGTGGCAGCACCAGAGTTGTTGAGTGTCCCAGCCAATGCAGTCCCATCCTCATCACCAGAAACTCCTTTCCTTTCCAGAGAAGGAAAACAGTATTTTCATTCTACCTATCTACATTGTTGGCTGGGGCCCTGTAACCAAATACTTTAATAATAGAAAAATATACACATATATTTAATGTAAGTTTTACATGACATGAGAGCCTTCCGAAGGAAATGAAGACCTCCCCCAAATGATTAAACCTGAGTATTTTTATGTGAGGTTTGATGAAGAGTGAAAAGTTATTAGAAAGAGTGATAGGGCAAAGAATGGGTTAAGTGAAGGGAAATTTAGCAAAGCCTATTCATTTTAATTCCTCTTGCCCCTCCGTCTTTGGGGATAAAGATGCCTCTTTCTACTGGGTATATGGAGAGCAGCTCTCATTTGAGGGTCTTATGAAATGCTTCAGGAGAAAATCAGAGATACTTTTCTGCATTTCTCAATTTCTTCTGCTTAAAATATTCAATATGTCAAAGCTTTGTATTATGGGGTAGTATGTTCTGAGCCTCCTCACCTAATAAAACCCACGTTTTACTACCTTGTATTACCATGTTTTAAAATACTATCTTTAAAATACCATGTTTAATACCATGTTTAAAAAAATACCACTTTTTACATCCCTTGTATATTGGAAATGTAATTCTAAGTTTTATTCCCATAGAAATTCATACTTGTGTGCAAAGAGACATGCATAAGGTGTTCATTACAGTGATGGTTAAAATAGCGTAAAAGTAGATCACACCAAACTGTTCTTTAGTAAAAGGGTACAGGGTGGAATAAGGAAGAAAGAAAAAACATAGTTTGCATGCACTTGTCCAGGTAGGTAATACTGAGCTGGAAACTTAAATCTGACAACCGTCTGCACTGGCACCAGAGATTTTTAAGCCCTGGACAACATGAAGCACAGAGAAAAGCATTATGTGATCAGTTATCCCTTAGTAATATACTAAATCAAATATCAGTATATCTGTAATAATGAATAAGAATTGATCTTATGCTGGGGTTTCCTTTATCCTAGTACTATTGCTTCATTTGGCCTCAAACTGCAATAATAACACAAAACAATCTAGATTATAACCTCCGAAAGCACTGGCAAACCTTTATTCCTATAACTCTTCCCACCAAATTACTACATTGTTAGTAAAAGAAGCCCTCTCTTGTCCAACAAGTAAAATTTTATTCTGAAATTTTAATTGAGTGTGGCCTATAAGAATAACTGCTATGCATTTCAGGTATTGTGCTTATTAAACAATTCTTGATAATTTAATTGCCTGAAAAATTATTTTTGTACCACTGTAGGCAAGGGAAAAAAACCCTTTTTCCCTCTATTTAAGCGTCATTGGTGGGCCCAGCAAATTAGAATGGCAAAAGACAGATTAACAAAAGAAGAACAGAAATTTATAAGGAGCACTTCATGGGTACAGATGAGTAACTCAACGGGGTGATTGGAATTTCAGGTTATATAGCATCTAAACCAAAACAACAGCTTTTGTAGAGAAGTTGCAAGACAAAGAACTTTGAGCTTGTAAGGGCAGCAAATTGTGGGACAGTAAATATATGGGGCAAATTAATGAAACATATCAGCTACTGTAGTTCCCCTTATCTGCAGTTTTGCTTTCCCCAGTTTTAATTACCTGCTGTCAACCAAGTTCTGAAAACAGGTGAGTAAACAACATCAATCAAACATATTCAGGAAATGGACTGGGCATGGTGGCTGATGCCTATAATCCCAGCACTTCAGGAGGCTGAGGTGGGTGGATCACCTGAGGTCAGGAGTTCAAGACCAGCCTGGCCAACACAATGAAACCCTGTCTCTACTAAAAATACAAAAAAAATTAGCCAGGTATGGTGGCAGATGCCTGTAATCCTAGCTACTCAGGTGGCTAAGGCAGGAGAATCGCTTGAACCTGGGAGGCAGAGTTGTAATGAGCCAAGATTGCACCATTTCACTCCAGTCTGGGCAACAAGAGTGAAACTCTGTCTCAAAAAAAAAAAAAAAAAAAAAAATTCAGGAAATAGAAACACAAAATTACAATATCAAAATTTAAAAAATGCAAATTTTAAGAAAAATAACACAGTTTAACAACTATCTACATTATATTTACATTGTATTAGGAATTATAAGTAATCTGGAGATGATTTAAACTGTATGGGAGGATGTGTGTAGGTTATATGCAAATACTCTGCCATCTTATATCAGGGACTTGAGCATCCACAGAAAATCCCCTGGGAGACCTGGAACCAATACCACGTGGATACAGAGAAATGACTGTATAACACAATATGATATTTTCAGAGAAAGAAAGAGAGACCGTGTTCACATAATTTGTATTGCAGTATATTGTTATAATTTTTTTATTTACATTTCTTTTTTTTTAATTTATTTTTAATTTTTTTATTTTTATTTTTATTTTTTATTTTTTTAAATTTTTATTGCATTATAGGTTTTGGGGTACATGTGCGGAACGTGCAAGATAGTTGCATAGGTACACACATGGCAGTGTGTTTTGCTGCCTTCCTCCCCCTCACCCACACTTGGCATTCCTCCCCAGGCTATCCTTCCCCAGCCCCCCCCCGCTGTCCCTCCCCCATTCCCCCCAATAGACCCCAGTGTGTAGTAGACCCCCTCCCTGTGTCCATGTGTTCTCATTTTTCTCACCCACCTATGAGTGAGTATATGCGGTATTTCTTTTTCTGTTCTTGTGTCAGTTTGCTGAGAATGATGTTCTCCAGATTCATCCATGTCCTTACAAAGGACACAAACTCATCATTTTTGATTGCTGCATAATATTCCATGGTGTATATGTGCCACATTTTCCCAGTCCAGTCTATCATCGTTGGGCATTTGGGTTGGTTCCAGTTCTTTGCTATTGTAAACAGTGCTGCAATGAACATTTGTGTGCATGTGTCCTTATAGTAGAACGATTTATAGTCCTTTGGATATATACCCAGTAATGGGATTGCTGGGTCAAATGGAATTTCTATTTCTAGGTCCCTGAGGAATCGCCACACTGTTTTCCACAATGGTTGAACTAATTTACACTCCCACCAACAGTGTAAGAGTGTTCCTATTTCTCCACATCCTCTCCAGCATCTGCTGTCTCCAGATTTTTTAATAATCGCCATTCTAACTGGCGTGAGATGGTTTCTCAATGTGGTTTTGATTTGCATCTCTCTAATGACCAGTGATGATGAGCATTTTTTCATATGTTTGTTGGCCTCATGTATGTCTTCTTTTGTAAAGTGTCTTTTCATATCCTTTGCCCATTTTTTTTATTATTAATTATTGTTGTTAATCTCTTACTGTGCCTAATTTATAAATTAAATTTGTCATAGGTGTGCATGTATAGGAAAAAACAACATGTTATATGTACTGTTTGCTGCTATTTATTGTTTCAGGCATCCACTGGGGGTCTTAGAACATATCCCCCATGGATAAAAGGAGACTGCTATAGTTAGTAAGGTTTATTATGTGGATTCTTCTGGTGCCATCTCTAAGCTGATAAAGTTTAAAGTTGTCTCTGGTAATTAACTTCTATTTCTCCTAGCAAAGAGTGAAGAGGGGATACCTTTGCAAATTTACCATCAGCTTAGAACTTGCCTTGTATCTGCTTCCAATGGTCTTCAATTCAAAATCATCAATATGCCAAATTTTGAGGCAGCATATTCTGCTACTTTTTATAACCTTCACTGAATTTTCCCCAAAGTATGAATATATTGACTTGCCAGATAGTCTAGATTCTTATTACAGCTTTTTTTTTTTTAATAACTAAAAGCTTTCAGTAATCTGGCAAAGTAGCTCAGTGGATGAACAAGACTATTGATTTAGCTGATCATGTTCTAGAGTTAAGAATTGCAAATACCGTAACACAAATTCAAGTGCCCAGTTTCACAAGCAAAGAAAAGCTAAAATTTTCTAAGCCTGACAGTGAACAGGAAGTCTATTATATGTGAATGAAAGTAGGGGTTGTTAGTTTTTGGATTTTTTTTTTTACTACTCAAATGAGATAACTCAACAAGAAAAGATTTATGTTATAAAAGTATTAAACTGCAGGACTTAATTCACATAAGTAATTGAATATCAGTAATAATCACTTAGTAGAATTAAACAATATGTTGGGGTCAGGGCTGGAAATCAACTATTAAAATTTAGCATAATCAAAATTATTTTTTAAAATTCTTCAATAGATCATAAAATATAGAGTTTTAAAAAATATATATTCCTATATGTTATACCAATATAGTATTATATATTATTATACAAAGTATAGAGTACATAGTGAAAACTCTCTTTACAAAATATAATTTTATAATATTGTAATAACATGAACTACTTGAATTTAGGTTAACTAAATGTGTCCATGATGCAATCCTCTGTATTAAGAAAGAAAGAAATCAGTTGCCATTTCTGTGTTGATAAATCATTTGTGTGAGAACTCTTTCCCAAAACAGTGCATCAACAAAAGGATCTTCTTGAATATATTTATTAATACTTTTCCATTAAACTTGCATGCAATTATTAGATCACATACTAAGTGTGTCAGCAGTGTGACTATTAAATAAACATATATAATGATCTGAGAAATTTTCATTATGTACCACTATTGGTTTCTCTGTCTCATTCAACAGTTGCCCAGACTGGAGTGCAGTGGCGCAATCTTGGCTCACTGCAACCTCCACCTCCTGGGTTCAAGCAATTCTCCTGTCTCAGCCTCCTGGGATTACAGGTGTCCATCACCATGCCTGGCTAATTTTTGTATTTTTAGTAGAGACAGGGTTTCACCATGTTGGTCAGGCTGGTCTTGAATGCCTAAACTCATGATTCACCCACCTCGGCTTCCCAAAGTGTTGGCGTGAGCTGCCATGCCAGGCTGAATTGCTATTGTTTTTCAAAGCAGGTTAAAATGATTTGGAATTTAGATCTTTATACATTTTCCCTACTTCTGTTTATATTTGAAAGTAAAGGTTTATTAATTATTTATTTACTATATGCCTATTTTTATTTTATGTAGTACCTATTTTTACAAGCATATGAACCAACGTTTTCATGTGCTTAATACTTGAGAAGCTCAGATTTCAGCTCTTCTGCATTGTACCAAAATTTTTTAGTGAATATATTCAGTCTTTGAAATTTTGAAATACATTCCTGAAGATTAAGCTAATAATTCACATGAACACGGACTGATAATTCATTTAGCATTCTATGAAGGAATGTAAAAAGTTCTAATTTTGTTCAGGACAGTTACACAGCTAACTAATTAGCACCTCCTCATCATTAGGACACGCGAATGGGAAAGCGCCAAAGCATTACTGTGAAAATAAAACTGCAAGAGAAGAGCCTTACTCTATTTCTAGTTTATATTTATTTATTTATTTGCTAAGGAAGAAAAAAAAAATGTCGTTCTTAAAAGTTTTGAGTATTGCTAGGGGCTTTGCTTCTACCTCTTGATTAAATGGCCCTGAAAAAGTATGTAACACATTGAATCTACTCTCATAAGGAAACATAAAATAACTAAGTGGGTTGATCTTTTCCTTCAGAGACTTAAGAAATAGTTCTAATATCATATCAGATGGAGCATCCCTAATATGAACATTAGAAATCTGAAGTTCTCCAAAATCTAAACTTTTTGAGTGTCAACATCCTTTCACAAAAGGCAAATTTCACACCTGATCTCATGTGACAGATTGCAGTCAAAATACGGTCAAAACTTTCATGCAGAAAACTGTTAAGACCATTGTATGAAATTACCATCAGGCTGTGGGTATAAGGTGTTGATGAAACATAAATGAATTTCATGCTTACACTTGGGTCCCATCCCCCAGATATCTCAAAGATGTATATGTAACTATTCCAAAATGTGGAATAATCTGACATCCAAAAATGCTTCTGATCTCACACATTTCAAAGAAGGAATACTCAACCTTTATTTGGTTGAGTGGTACTGTTTATTGACTTTCACATTTAAACAGTTCAACAGCTTTCCCCAGTTGTTTGTAAGGACAAAAGCTGAAAAACATGAAAAGAAAACCATTAAATGTAAAAATGCTAACAATGAATTTGAATAAAAGAATAGTAAACCATTCTAATCAGAGATGAAACTTTAAAAATTTGCTTTCAGCTTTCACAGTAAAACAGGTAAAAATTGCCTATCTAAAACATCCAGTTTTTTAAAATGTATACATCTATGCCCTTTTTAAGTTGTACTTATATTTCCTTGGAAGGAGTAGTAGATATATTCATTGAACCTTGTTATTATTAATATTAGCCATTACTATTGACTATTAGCGCAATATTGAATGAATGATTTTGATGAGAGAAGCACTGTTGATGGTCATTATCATGGTGTAATAATATTAAAAATCATTTGTCAGTCTGGTGCAGTGGCTCATGCCTGTAATCCCAGCACTTTGGGAGACTGAGGCAGGTGGATCATCTGAGGTCAGGAGTTCAAGACCAGCCTGGCCAATATGGTGAAACCCTGTCTCTACTAAAAATATAAAAATTAGCCAGGCATGGTGATGGGCACATGTAATCCCAGATACTTGGGAAGCTGAGGCAGGAGAATCACTTGAACCCAGGAGGCGGAGGTTGCAGTGAGCCAGGATCCCGCATTGCACTCAAGCCTGGGTGACAGAGGGAAACAGTCTCAAAAAAAAAAAATTTTTTTTCTAGAGGAAATATAGAATGTTTTACTACAATGTTATGGAATTATTTGGAGAGTCAAATAATTTTGTTTTAGTGATCAGTGAGTTGAAATGCTTTGGTGAATTAGAAGTGTCCTATCATATTCATAATAAAACCTATGTATATATAGACTACACTTAACTGAATTTTCCTTTAGGTACTTGTTACAAAGAAAAATTGTCATGTCCCGCCTCAGACTGAATCTCAAACTCTGGGGATGGAACCCAGCAATCTATTTGTAACTGGCTGCTTAAAGTTGAGAATTATCATCTGTAATCACAGTACTTTGGGAGGCCAAAGTGGGTCAATCACCTGAGGTCAGGAGTTTGAGACCAGCCTGGCCAACATGGTGAAACCTCCTTCTCTATAAAAATACAAAAATTAGCTGAATGTAATTAGTAATCCCAGCTACTCAGGAGGCTGAGGTACAAGACTTGCTTGAACCCAGAGGCAGAGATTACAGTGAGCAGAGATTGAGCCACTGCACTCCAGCCTAGGTGCTGCAGTGAGAGTCTGTCTCAAAAAAACAACAATAAAAAAAAGAGAATTATTTTATTCCATAACCACTACTAGTATGAGCTACAACATAGAATAAAAATATTTTAAACTGGTTTTTATTTGTGTTTTAAATTTCTGTGACTATTTTTGTTGACTGCCTTTATATAGATGTTTCTGAATCTTACATCTAATGACTAATAAGTTGTCTCTGAATTTTCTCTCTAATACAAGGAGGCTATATAAATCACTCAGGGATCATGTTAAAATGCTGCTTCTTTTGTTTCTCCCATATTCTATCAAATCAGAGCCCTAAGATGTTGATTCAGTATTTGAAGTAAGGCCTTGGGTCAGTATTTTTTTTGTATGGTGATTCTGAGTTTGGAAATAATAAGTATCTCAATGTATTAAGAATCTGTGGAATGATATGTGTACCACTTCCCTCTTTAGACTTAGGCTGCTCAGGCAGTGAAGCGCATCACTTTGTCTTATTATATGACCCTGTTTTGTGTCTTCACAAAATTACTGCCTGTATGGTTGACAGAGAAGAACAGCAGCCTGATATAGGATGGACATGTCCCTTACAGGCTTATCCTGGCCAAACAGAAACCATTTATCCTTACCTTGAATAGCTGGAATAAATTAACACAATGAGAAGAGCAATGAGACTAGGCAGTCATGCAGTGTTTTGATCTGTTCATATGCTGGAGGGGGGACAGGTGAAAAAATGGACGAAAGGACAAATCAGACCTGTTACTATAGGTTAAAGGAATTTAGAAAAGCAACCAGTAGGATTCCATCTTCACCATGGACAATACTTTGGATTTCCATATTTTAACTTAAGGCAAAGGTTACATTTCATACTCAAAATTAGGAGAAAGAAGAATTTCAATTTTTCATGTATGTTTGTAATTTTCTGAGTGTACTGACTCAGTCTATAACACATGATGGATTCCTTCTTCCGTCCGTTCCCACTGATTTCCCTAAACATTGACAGATGAAGAGCTGTTCTGAAATGCTGTGTTGCTGTCTTGAGACCAATCCCTCTTTCTGACTCTGTTAATTTATTCTGGCTCTGCAAGGCCAGCAAGTGGCACTCAGCTTTGCCAGCTGAGGTCCGAGTGAATGTAGGGAACTAGAGATCTTGCCCATCCTGAATCAGTTTGTTGTGCTCACTCCAGCCCACTGCTGCTCTTACTTTTCTCTTTAAGACAGAAATGTCTGTTGACTTTCATCCAACTGAGACTATAAAATTTAAAAGCATCTTTTCAATTCTGAATCTGTTGAATTAAATATTCTAATATGGTTTAAAAGGATTTGAATAACATATATTTTTAATTTCTAAAATTGTGCATGGACGTGTTGGCTCACTTAATAAAATAACTATTTTTTTTCTTTTGAGACAGAGTCTCACTCTGTCACCAGGTGCCAGGCTGGAGTGCAGTGGCACAATCTCGGTTCACTGCAACCTCCGCCTCTTGAGTTCAAGCAATTCTCCTGTCTCAGCCTCCTGAATAGTTGGAACTACAGGCGTGCACCACCACGCCCAGCTAATTTTTGTATTTTTTAGTAGAGACAGGGTTTCACCATGTTGGCCGGGAAGGTCTTGATCTCTTGACGTCGTGATCTGCACGCCTTGGCTTCCCAAAGTGCTGGGATTACAGGCGTGAGCCACCGCACCCAGCCAAAATAACTATTTTTAAGAGAAACATTTCTTTATATTCACCTCTCTTCACCTGTTTTCTATATGCATGATTATAGTTTTTCCTCCAGAAGTATTTGGCTTAGTGACTAGATTGAGTAGTAGCTGGTTGTTCTGAAGATCTTTGTTCAGTTTTCATTAATTCTTTTAGTTTTATCCCAACTCTACCTCCAGTTTAGAAATGAAAATACACTCACTGATTTTTCTTACTAATGTTGATTTATTTGTTCACACTCTACCCTATTTCTATTAGGATGTATGGCAATTCTGATATTATTCCTGTTTAAAATAATATGAAATCGTAAAAGCAATAAAATTACAGTTTATACAAGCCTTGGAAAGTGTAAGCATTTCTAAACTACAAGAAAAAAATAAAGGTTAAAATATGAAACCATTTCTTGTTTCACTAATGGCCATCCTGATTACCTATATTTAGATTCTAAATATACTGTCTCTGAGATAATTCAGAGGGCTTTTAGGTGTCCTTAGTTATTCTAAATGGTGAGGTTATGTAATTTTACACATTTAACTCTTTTAACAAATATTTGTTGAATACTTAAATTTGTGCCTAACTCTGTGCTTAAGACCTTAAATGAATTACAGTGAATGTATAATGGAATTCATTCTCTTAAATTACAAGGAAGTTTTTTTAGGATTAAAATGAAATGACTATATCACTTGAAATTGGATGAGTAGGATGGAGTTATCATTTGGCAGAGTATTGATGGGTAATATAGACTGAGATGCAACATTGATTGCATCCTAAATATGTGAGCTCCCTGTTATTTTGATGTGCACAGCTTATTCTACATTCTTTTCTTTTTCCATTAATGAGAAGGAATAATATTCACTAATTCAGTCAGTAGCACTTGGCCATTATTTGCTGAGCTGTATAAACAATGAGCAGCTGTATAATTGTTTATATTACATGATTTTGTTTATTCATTTTAAAAATTTTATGACAGTACTGTAGCTTATCAGCATTGCTTATGGTAATGAAGAAGTTAATTAGCAATATTGAGCAAGACTTTAAGACATGAGTTTTAATAAGTAGTGCTAAAAATATTACGGTAGTCATCCACAGATAAACATAATAAACCTCAGACAAATGGGAATAATGTGCAAATTATAAGAAAAACAATATTTTAGAATGCTTTGGCTCTGTCATTTCAAAAGAATAGTACAGAAAAACACACATTCACATACCAAGGACAGCCCTAATTTCACGACATTTTTTTTCCCTCTTAACCTAAAACTAATAAATGGTAGAAATTGAAGCTTACTTTAACAATAAATAAATAAATAAGCAATAATCTTTCTATATTAAATCCACACTGACAAAGAACCCTCTGCCAGTAAAGCAGTCAGACAGCTTACAAAGGACACTGGAATTATTTGAGCTTTCCAGCCCAGAAATATTGACAGACGTAGTCTAAGTGTGTCAGGCTGCTTCATTTTAGAGCCAAAGTCTTAATTCAAGCATTAGGAAATCCATAATTGGAAAGAATCCCATAATCACTGCTGATATTTTTCTCTAATTATAAGTGACTTTGTTGTATCATAAGCCTACTTAAGAACTCTTGATTTTGATAAGAAATGTATTCCCAGGATCCACTGACTAGACCTGGCATTATCAGAAGTTAATTTCTATTGGCTAAGCATTGGAGTGTCATGTAGTAGTCGAAATAGTGATACAAAATCACTAATACCAGAGTATTTAAATATGGCATCAATTTTGCCTGGGGTCCAAACAGAGGTTAAAGTTGCATTTCTTGTTATCAGTGGCTTAGTGGATTCGATGACTCATTTTAGGATTTCATTATGATTGTGGCAAATGATGTTACTTTACCTTATCCTTTTGTCATGCCACCATTAGCAGTGTCTCTATATCTGAGCCAAGTGCCTGGGTGATTCAGTGTATATTTAATTCCCACAAGCCGTCAGCGGTTAGGAGGTTATTTTTAATGATAAAGGGGTGTTTTCCTGCTATTTATATGTGGTATGACAGAAGTATAAATCACATGTCAGTGGGATGTGCCAAAAGTTACTAAAGCCAATTGAAGTTAGATTGGTGATAGGAAATACTTTGAAAAGACGTAGTTCTAGGAAACTGTATATAAACCCTTTCAATGAAGTTTCCTTGTTGAATGAGTTATGACCATACTCAAAATTATCTTACTATATTTATTCAACATTTGGTGAATAATTATGATATGCAAAATACTTTACTGAAAGCTGTGGGAGATAAAGTAAGAGCCTTGGCCCCATAAATGAGGAATTTATTATTTGGTTATAGAGGCAACAAATTGAAAGAGTCAAGTTATACCAAATAACAGCATTTCTTATTTTGTAAAATTCACCAAGTTGATAATAATAGATCTTAAACAAAATAACACATCTTATACAAGTTTTGCATGATGTGGATTTATTTTTATTTAACTGAGATAATTAGCAAAATCTCATACAACACTCTCAGAAGATGAAGAAATGTGGCCTCTATTAGATTATGTTAAATTATATGAAATTGCCAATATCTGACAGTTTGATGTAAGGAAATGCAACTTTTATGACTTGACCTAATATAATATAACATCCTCACAAGTAGCTTAAATTACTCAAAGAGAATAAAGCAATATGTTTATTCATCAGAGTTCACCTGGAAAGTAGTCTTATGAGAATGATGACAAGTTTTGTCCTTGGCCCTCTCTTACTCCATATTTTTCATCAATAATTTTTATGAAGTTATAGAAGATATGATTATTTGCATTGCTAGATGACAAATTATTTAGAAGGAATACCCTAATAGAGCAGATGATAAAATCAAGAATCAAATGGTTTTGAACAGCCTATTTCAAGGATCTAAATTAAAAGATGAAATCTAACACAGATAAATGCTAAGTCCTCTGTTTAAGTTTTATTTCCTTGTGTATTATACAATTCCAAAATGTGAAGACTGCTTGACATGTCAACAACAACAACAACAACAAAGAACCTTTAATTCACTTGTGGCCAGTAAATACATATTTGTTGACTCACTCTTTTTCAGTCGGTTTATAAGATGCTGAAGATGCAATGACCCAAACACATTCAGTCCCTGTCTTCACAAGTTTACAGAATGTGGGAAACCACAGGTTCACTTTGTAGCAATAGTTTGGAGTATAATGTGTGAAAGAGGAAAGCAGTCTTCAGGTACATTAATAATAGTAGTAATTATAATGACATGTAGAAAAAGGTGAAAATTTTCATGCTATTCCCATTTGATCAGACCACTTCTTAAGAATTGGGTTCAGAACTCCTGGGTATCAGCTTTTAGGAAGAATGCCAAAATGTGAGAGTTGGTACATAGTGGGGTGCCTATGTTGGTATGAATTCTGGAAACTATAATCCAATTGATGAAAGGTTGAAGGATGGGGGTATTTACCTAATGGCTATCAAGTCTAATTGCCTGGGTTCAAAAATGGCTCTACCACTTTCTAGTTATATAACATTGGGCAAGTTACTGAGCCTCAGTGAGCCTCAGTACCCTTATCAGTAAAAGAGAAATAATAATAGTGCTTACATCTCAAGTTTGTTAAGAAGAGTGAGTTCATCTTTGTAAAGTACTTAAAACGATGAATGACATATAAGTGACATGTGAGTGCTAAATATATATAAATAAATGAATAGATCTGTAAATTGATAGGTGGTTAGATAGGGGATAAATAAATAAGGCAGGTTAGGAGAGAGGTCAAGAGAGAGATATATAAGATATTTTGAAATATCTGCAGAGAAGCTTTGGAAGAGGAAGTATTCAGCTTTGATCTTCCTAAAAGGAGCATGATCAAGTGGCCAGAAATCACTGGGTGAAAACAAATCCTTATTCTTTGATAAAATACACTTTTTTTTATTTGGTCAGTTTTTATTCTGCAGTGCTCTACTTCTTCCCAAATCTTGCTCATTTCCAAAATGATGCAAAATTGGCAAAATTAACTTCAACAGCTCTGCCTCTTCAAATGATGCCTTTTGTGTGAAGTAGGTGGCACTGCTTTTAAGGTCTAAACAAATTACAAAATGTTGTTACCTCCTAACATGGAAACAAAATATAATCTGATAATGGTTGGAACCGGAGTAAATCCAGTGTTAAGGCATGGTTGCCTATTGGCTGATAACATAGCTGACTTAGAGGGCTAACTGCAAGTCTTGTAGTCTTGTTTTAGGAGCTCTTCTGCCACAGATTATCTGAATAAACCCACATAATTTTCTTAGTCTCTGTCTTTCTCCTTCTTTAACCGAATAAAAGCTCATCAATGCAGTGCTATTTCTAGCATTATCAGAGGTTTTTTTGTTTGTTTGTTTGTTTGTTTTTGACAGAGTTTCACTCTTGTTGCCCAGGCTGCAGTGCAATGGCATGATCTTGGCTCACTGCAATCTCCGCCTCCAGGGTATAAGCAGTTCTTGTGCCTCAGCTTTCCAAGTAACTGAAATTACAAGCACATGCCACCATGCCCAGCTAATTTTTTTGTATTGTTTTGGTAGAGACGTGGTTTCAGTGTGTTGGCCAGGATGGTGTCGAACTCCTGACCTCATGATCTGCCCCCCTCTACCTCCCAAAGTACTGAGATTACAGGCATGAGCCACCACTCCTGGCCGAGTTTATCCTTTTTACAGTGCTTGATTATTCTTAATGGTTTTAGGAGAATCTTTATTGCTAAGACTAATTTCTTGTAACATTTCCATAGTAAAAACTTTGGTTAGGAAAAAACAGTTGAGTTTTTAAAATGGTATTTTTAAAAATTACTTCCTTGGGAGGCTGAGGCAGGAGAATCTCTTGAAACTGGGACATGGAGATTGCAGTGAGCCATGATCACACCACTGCACTCCACCCCAGGTGACAGAGTTATCAGCAGTGTAGTGTATAAGTAGGCAATAAAGATGTTTTCTCTGAGTTTAAAAGACATATATCTAATATAGTTATGTATACTAGCTGGAAAATACATACAACCTTATCTGCCGAATGTTAGTTTTATGTTTCCACTGACACATACATTCCACGTTCATGCTAATAGAAAGCCATTCAATGTTGATTTGATGGTTATCTTTAGAAAGGGCAATTTCTTCTTACTAGAAATGTATAAAGTTTGGAATGTGACTTGTAACCAGCCACTTTGTAGCCATTAATCAATGGTTCTTACTCTTCCTAGAGTTTAAATATTCATTCATTCACTCATTCATTCTTCTTTGAGTGAGGGTATTTGGCAAGCACTGTGAGGATGTAACAAAAATGAATGAGAAGGTTGCCAAAAATGAACACCTACCCTTTGGGGACAAACTTTAAGTGAATAAACCAGATGGAGAAAGAATAGGAAGAGCATTCATAAGATGATAGAATAATACTCAAAAAGGGAAAAGGGAAACCATTGGGAAAAAGAGAAGATGCAAGATATTTGGCAAGGCACCCTTTTCTTAGCTGCTACTGTTGTTAGCCATCAGAGTATTATACTTCCCATAGTTTTTATTTTTATTTTTTGTTTTTACTTTTAAACAGAGTCCCTATAGGAATAGGACATCATATTGGAAAGCATAAACAATGTGTCAAAAATTGTAGCTCTTACCCCATAGATGGGTTAATAAATTAATAAGTTTTTTTTTACCTTAAGTGATGTTTTGGTCCAAAAAATATTCTAACATTTGCCCATTATGCTTTCCCATATTTATTACAATATAATTTGTCAATTGATATAGCTAGGTTTGATTCTGAGAGCCATTCAGGTTTCTGGAAAATAGAACGTAATTCATCATGTGGTAGTCAAAATATTCCTATGATTATAAACAAAATAAGGCACACATCTAGGACAAGCTTATTAATGTATTAATAAAATAAAATATTTTATATTGATAACTGTTGGAAACAGATGCTTGTGTACTACATGCTTGTGAGCAAAAGCTACATAGGATAGGGCTTAACAAAAAGTTATTAGCAAAAAGCAAGAAGGCTTTGAAGAAAGTTAGTCTTTAAAACAAACTACTATTTCTAATAGTTATTATTCTTTAACAAGAAGGGTAACTTTGAAGAGGAACTTTTTACTTTCTACAGTTCTTCTTGACTTTATGGTTTTTTTTTTTTTTAAAAAAAAACTTTCTTAACATGTTGGCTTAGTTATTCTGCTTGATTCTCTAAAAAATAAAGCTTCTCTTGTTTTACGACATGTTTTTCCTTTTCTGATTGATGAAATGCTAGGGTAAAAGGGATAGCTAATTAAACTAGAGCACAACTACTGCTTTAATTATTTGGCAGAGTATCTAGTAAAGGTCTTCTGCAGTACTACTATACATCTGCTCAGGGATGAGTAAGGGCAAACTGATGAGTTAGCTCTTGGAAGTGCTTGACTTCACTGCATCTTGTTAAGTCTATATGGAACACTAAATTTCCTTCTTGTTGGAGACACAAGGTCAAATTGGTCTTGGAAGGTGGAGGCTGGATGGCTTTTGGGGCCTGACTTGCAGGGTGCTGCACTTCAGAAAATAGCAGATAGAAATTTTGGCACAGTTCATTATCTTAGGCTGTAGGATTTTGAAAAAGCACTACTATGCAGTCTATTTCTTGTTGATTAGAGGACTCTGAGTGGAAAGGGGAAAACTTGGGCTACTGACCTACTGTGCACAAAAATGTAACAGTTGCTTTTATTCAGAGTGCCGATGGAATATTTAATCTATTCTAACAAGGCAATTGCATCTTGCTGCTTTGTCTTAATTGCTATGATTTGCTTTAGGTAAAGAGGACTTAATGAAGGGGAAGATTTTTTAGATGTAATATCAGTAGTAAGCTGTATAGGATAATATTGCTTATATTGACAGCTAGAAGAAGTAATTCTTTTGGTGAAATGGATATATGATTATAAGGACTGACAAAGACTTGTGGAAGCAGTCTATCTTGAACTTTTAGTATTCTATAGGACGTTAGACTAAGCATAACATAGAGATTTTGTTTTAGAGGGACAAGAGTTTGATTCTTGCTAATTAATACAGCTACTATTCCCCGGATTACTAGTATCTTTATGGGAAGTCATTATGTCTTCTTAGTCTGAGGAAGCCTCAGAGGTACAGAGATATTTTTCTGAAGTAGTAAACAAAAGAATCTGAGCAGCGGCCATTGAGCCCCAGATCTTTCCATACCCAAATGAGAAGGAATCCAGTAAAACAATTATGGTAATATAACAAAACAAGGTTCTTTAACACCACCAAAAGATCAAACTAGCTCACCAGTAATGTATCCGAATCAAGAAGAAGTCTCTGAATTTCCAGAAAAATAATTTAGAAGGTTGATTATTAAGCTACTTAAACTACAAGACCATGTTAATGTAAACTGAGAATGTATTAAAGTTTAAAGATCTAGGTACATCAATTGATTAATGAGTTTAAAATTAAGAAAACTTGTGCTTTTCCAAAATTAGATTTCAAGATATGGACAATTGATTTCCAATAATAGCATAGTAAAAATAACCTATTTGTTTAAAACCAATTATAGAATCTTAAGTAAAGATTTGAATCTTAAAGTCTAATTATGGAATCTTAAGTATGAGTTCTTCACTTTTAAAATTAGCAAATAAGAAACATTTTATTCAAATTTAACATGGAAGTCATAATATTAGAAATTGATACATTTTGACATAAATAAATGAACTAAAGATATGTTATTTATCTAGACTTTTTTTTTACTTATTTTCAGGATTTTAAAAAAGGTAACTATACCTCAATTTTAGGTCATACAGATTGAAATGAAAATTATGTATTTATTTACCAAATTTTTGTTTTCTTAGAACACTTTTCACTAAATGATACAAGTAAAATCTCTCCTTCTCTTTCTCTGTCTCTGTGTGTGTGTGTGCACGCACGTGTGCATGTGTGCGCACATATATGTTGGTCTTTATTAACAAAGGAAGAAAACCCTAGAGAGAAGAAATGTCCTGTGAGGGCTTTCTATATGACACACTTAAAAACAGGCCAATTAATCACAAAATGTGTTTGTAATCACTTTGTGTAAGGACTATCAAATATATTGGCAATTATATGCAAGAATCTTATTTTTAAGATTTACGTTTTCTTCATAATATAAAATAAAGTACCTTTTGCTTAGATTTTCTAATTATGCATGAGCAATTATATTTAAATAATAGCAAACTAAGCTTTCTTTTAATTGGCAAGTTTTAACTTTAAGTATTTAATTGATGCTTTATAATAAAATTGACTGATATTTGATTTTCAAACAATTTTCTAAGGAATGAAATAAGTCTCCATTATCAGTGAAGTGTAATTAACATTTAATTTTTATTTTTGCTTTTGCCAAAATATGCTTATATACTGAAACATACATTATGTAACTACAATGCTAAGTTTCCAAAACAGGCACAGAAAGTGTTGAATAATCAGAACTGGAGTGGCAAAATATAAAATATAAATGCATAAATGAGCCATATATTTTTCTCAGCACCTGTTATTAAAAATAGAATAAATATTTTTCTGTTTGAATCTCTTAAAACATGAGTCATGCTGAGTAGCCAGATATTCTACCTTAATGAGAGTGTTTAAGCACTAAAACTTTTAGGATAAATTTTTGTCATTTGGAAGAGATCCTTTCTGTAACTTTTATACTTCACTGTTTTTATAGCAAAGTTAACTCTGTTTAACTTTCAACTTTTCATTGGTCATTATGTTGGGGTTTCTTTTTAACCTGCCTTATGTATTTCATATTTAAATTATTGATTTTAAAACAGTTTATTTTTATGATGACATTACTGGAAATTAATTGCCCATATCTTGAAACATATGTTCAATATAAACAAAGTTCTAAACCAAATTTTGGGAATATTACACAACTTCTATTATAATAGTTGGCTGTACATTTATTTACATACTATAGGTCTGCCCTTATTGTGGAGAAGACATCCCAAGACTCCTAGTGGATGCCTGAAATTGTAGATTATACCAAAGGTTATAATACATGCTTTTTCCTATACATACATATGATAAAGTTTAATTGATAAATTAGGAACACTATGACATTAACAACTATAATTAATCATAAAGTAGAAACTCTTATATACTGTAATAAAAGTTCTATGAATGTGGTCTCTCTCTCACCCTTTCTCTGTTGAGAATGACTGCTTTGTGAGTCAGTGTTTCTGATGGAATTATGTCTTAATTCTTTTAAATACCTGGAGGCTAAAAGCCAGAACTATTCGTTTAGGCTCTGTATTAGTCTGTTCTCACGCTGCTGATAAAGACATACCCAAAAATAGGCACTTTGCAAAAGAAAAAGATTTATTAGACTCACAGTTCCACATGGCTGAAAAGGTCTCACAATCAAGGCAGAAGGCAAGGAGTAGCAAGTCATGTCTCACATGGATGGCAGCAAACCAAGAGACAGAGCTTGTGCAGGGAAACTCCTCTTTATGAAACCATAAGATCTCATGAGACTTAGTTACTATCATGAAAAGGCAGGAGAAAGACCCACCCCCATGATTGAATTACCTCCCACTCGGTCCCTACCATGACACATGGGAATTGTGGGAGTTACAATTCAAGATGAGATTTGAGTGGGGACACAGCCAAACCATATCATTCCACCTCTGGCCCCTCCAAAATCTTGTCTTCATATTTCAAAACCGATCACACCTTCTCAACAGTCCTCCAAAATCTTAACTCATTTCAACATTAACTTTAAAGTCCACAGTCCAAAGTCTCATCTGAGACAGGCAAGTCCCTTCCACCTATGAGCCTGTAAAATCAAAAGTAAGTTAGTTACTTCCTAGATACAATAGAGTACAGGCATTGAGTAAATACATCCATTCAAAATGGGATAAATTAGCCAAAACAAAGGGACTACAGACTCCATGCAAGTCCAAAATCCAGTGGAGCAGTAAAATCTTAAAGCTTCAAATAATCTCCTTTGATTCCACGTCTCTCATCTATGTCACGCTGATGCAAGAGGTGGGTTCTCATGGTCTTGAGCAGCTCTGCCCCTGTGGTTTTGCAGGATATGGCCTCCCTCCTGGCTGCTTTCCTGGGTTGGCATTGAGTGTCAGCAGCTTTTCCAGGTGCATGGTGCAAGGTGTCAGTGGATCTATCATTCTGAGATCTGGAGGAAAGCTGCTGTCTTCTTATAGCTCCACTAGGCAGTATCCCAGTAGGGACTTTGTGTGGAGTCCCTTCTGCACTGATCTAGCAGAGGTTCTCCACGAGGGCCTCACCCCTGCAGAAAATGTCTGCCTGGGCATTCTGGCATTTCCATACATCTGAAATCTAGGTGGAGGTTCCCAAACCCCAGTTCTTGACTTATCTGCACTCACAGACTCAACACCATGTGGAAGCTGCCAAGGCTTGGGGCTTGAGGCTTGCACCTCTGAAGCCATGGCCTGAGCTGTACGTTGGCCCCTTTCAGCCACATACAGCTGGAGCAGCTGGGACTCAGGGTCCCAAGTTCCCAGGCTGCACAGAGCAGAGGAATCCTGGGCTCAGCTTATGAAACCACTTTTTACTCCTAGGCCTCTAGGCCTGTGATAGGCAGGGCTGCCATGAAGACTTCTGTAATGCCATAGAGACATTTCTCCTTTTCCTTGGAGATTCACATTCAGCTCCTCGTTATGCAAATTTCTTCAGAAGGCTTGGATTTCTCCTGAGAAAATAGGGTTTTCTTTCTTTTCACATTGTCATGCTGCAAATTTTCCCAACTTGTATGCTCTGCCTTCCTTATAAAACTGAGTGGCTTTAACAGCACCCAAATCACCTCTTGAATGCTTTGCTGTTTAGAAATTTCTTCCACCAGATGCCCTAAATCATCTCTCTCAAAAATCTCTAGGGAAGGGGCAAAATGCCAGCAGTCTCTTTGCTAAAACATAACAAAAGTTATCTTTGCTCTAGTCCCCAGCAAGTTCCTCATCTCCATCTGAGACCACATTAAGCTGGACTTTATTGTTCTTATCACTATCAGCATTTTTGTTAAAGCCATTCAACAGTTCCCTAGGAAGTTTCAAACTTTCCCACATTTTTAAATCTTTTTCTGAGCCCTCCAAATTGTTCCAACCTCTGCCTTTTACCCAGTTCCAAAGTTGCTTCCACATCTTTTCAGTAATGCCCCACTCTAATGGTACCAATTTACTGTATTACTCTATCCTCACACTGTTGATAAATACATACCTAAGACTGGTAATTTACAAAAGAAAGTTTATTGGAATCAGCCTCTATTCTCAATATACTCCTCCTCATTCTTATTCCCACTTTCAATCTACTCTCCAGACAGCTACTGGATATTTCCAAAATGTAAACAATAAATTATATAGTATAGTTTATTTTTTTATCTTCCTACTGCTTTTTAAAATAAACTTGATAAAACTTTTCTTGAGAAATATGATCTTAACATATTATTATAACAAAAACAAATGTGTAATTATAATTTACCTAAATCTGTACAATGAATGAGAAAGTACTCTACATATTTAATTTCAGAAAAGAAAAATATTAATTTAAGTAAAATATAGATTTTTAAAAAATCTGGAAAAAGTAGAATAAATCTCTAATATGTAATGACCAGTACATTGACTCATTGGAAATCTATTAGATAAAAAAGGTGCTAGGTGCCATTTGCATGATGTCATAACTAACTGCACAGACACAATCACAGTGGCTAAGTTTATATTGCTCTTGAGAGAACCAGGTAGATCATACTTATTTTTGTTGGTAAAGAGTTTTTAAAATGTGAACTAGTTTCATTGATAATATTCAGACAAATGTATTTAGCCATTTCCTCTACTTATCATTTCATTTACCAGTGGAGAGAAAACAAGTCATTGTCACCTAAGCATTAGCCAGGTGGTCACTTTGCTCTCACAAGATAAGGACATAAGTGGATGAATTATTACAACACATTGTCTTTAGAATTTTTTCACTGTAGTAGCTTATGCCTTTGTGATGTCTTTTACTAATATATTCAAAAGAGAAAAGAAATTCTGCTTGTAATACTTTCTGTAAAGACCACATCGATTGGTTTTTAAAGAAGTTAATCTGAGAAGAAAACACCTGTCTCTTGTTAAATAATGAGTGATATTTTTCTGTAAATTCGTTTGAAGAAATAATGCTAATCTGTATAGCCATGATTCATTTCCAGTTGTCTGTTTCTTCCCATTTGAAACAAAAGCTTCCTGTTATTAAGATTCCTGGAGAAAAAAAAAAAAAAAGACAAGTGATTGTTCACTTGCCTGTGGAGATGTTCTTCATGAAGAGGAACTCAAAATGTACTTGGTGATGATTGACTGACTTAAAGAATAGGGTAGCATTGTTGTAAGAGGCACTAGCTCATTTGTAAGTTTTAAGCCTAAATGAGGTAAAACATTAGGTGGAGGCTCCTTCAGTTTTCTGTTATGTTTGCTTGTGAACTAATGACCATTTTGAGCATTGATCTTAACTGTAAATTATTTTAAACAAAGTTAATTATTGTCATTGCTTTCACAATTACTTCTACATGAATAATTTCTTATCTCTTAACCTCTTTTCATGCCTAAGCAGTTCAGAAAATTCCTATACAATAAATGCACTTATATGAATAATTTTATGTCAGGCTACTGAGAAATTGAGGAACTATTCATAGGATCTTTCTGCCTATCAAGTAGAATGTAATAACTTTTCTCTAAAAAATGGAAAAAAAGTCAGTTTTGTGCTCAACCTAAATTTATGTATTTACTTTTTAGAGACAGGGTCTAGCTCTGTTGCCCAAGCTGGAGTACAGTAGCATGACCATAGCTCACTGCAACCTTGAACTCCTGGGCTTAAACAATTCTCCCATGTCAGCCTCCTAAATTACTAGGACTACAGGCAAATCTACTCTACCCAGCTAATTTTTTTATTTGTAGAGGCTCAACATGTTGCTATGCTGTTCTTGAACTCCTGGCCTCAAGCGATCCTCCCAAAGTGCACACCTGGAATTACAGGTGTGAGTTACTGTGTGGGCCTCAACCTAAATTTAAGAAGAATACACCAAGAATGATTAGGCAGCAACTGCTGATTAGAATTCTTGCATTTTATTCTTTTTGGTTCATATGTGATCTTGAGCAAATCATTTGAACTCATTTCCCTTTAACTGTGTCTAGAGAGTACATATATTATACAAGTTGTAAAATAAAATATATATACATAAAGAAAATGAATCACTTTTCCAGCTTATCAACTACCATCTGCAATGAATACTTTCAGCTATTCTTGGGGGCTTTCACTGTTGTACAGAAGTATGTGTAGTTTATTGAGAAACTCAAAGCAACTACTAAACTTAAAAAATAAAATGAGACATTTTTCATTTCACTTCCCCAGATTATTCTTCGACCATGTTGACAAATACAAGCATAATCTGATTCCTGCTTGCATATTTTGCCTCATATCCTAGTTTTTTTATATTTATCTTTTATTTTTATTTTTGAGATGGAGTCTAGCTCTGTCACCCAGGCTGGAGTGCAATGGCGCAATGTCAGCTCACTGCAGCCTCCGCCCCCAGGTTCAAGCAATTCTCCTGACGCAGCGTCCTTAGTAGCTGGGATTACAGGCGCCCGCCACCATGCCCAGCTAATCTTGTATTTTTAGTAGAGACAAGGTTTCACCATGTTGGCCAAGCTTGTCTCGAACTCCTGGCCTCGTGATCTGCTTGCCTCAACCTCCCAAAGTGGTGAGATTACAAGCTTGAGCCACCACACCCAGCCCATGTCCTACTGCTTATACATTGTAGTTTGTATCCCTACACAATGCACTGCTTGTGGTCCCTGTCCTGTGATATGCAAATGACCCTCTGTACATGCTGCCACCTCTCTGCTGTCTCAATTAGAATGAGATCTCTTAGGGAAGGATCTAGGCCTTAATAATTTTGAATTTTCATCATAATTCCTCCACAGAGAGACTCAGCTTTTTTTCCACTCCAACATATCTGTTGGGCTCCTTTCTGTCATCAATGTCTGTGCCTATTTACTCTAATAAGTCTTGGTGGAAACTTAAAAAGCTGGGTCTCTCTAAATCAAAGATAAAGGGATCAAATCAGAAACTGAAGTCAGAGCTCTTATGAAATTTGACAATGCCCTAAAGGTAGATTCTGAGGGGATAGGGTTAGAGAATCACTGGCTGTATATATTATGTGGATTCAATAAGTATTCGTTGATGACTTCATAAAAGAGGAAATGCTTTTTCTAATAATACATGATTCAGTCTATCATAGCTTTGAAAACTACTTTACTCCTTTGCTTGAGTTTTTTCATTCTAACTCTGGATAGCATCTCTGTTTTGGTTTTTTCTGTCATTAAAATTTTTCTAAGTAATTGTTAATTACTTACCTGATATGACCTTGAAATTTTCTTTAGAATTGTTTAAATATTAATGAATCTAATTGTAAAAGAATAGATACAAATTTCAAAAGAAAACAAAATGCAAAAGAATACCAAAAATACAAAGAAGTATTTCAGCATGGAGCAGTTAGTACCCCTTCTATATTTGGGGTTTTGGTAATTGAACAATGTGATTTTCTGGTGGGGTTCTTTTCTCCTTATCTTTAGCATTTCTCAAGTTCAGCAGCCTTCTCTTTCTTTCTTGTTCTGTCACGTTGCCTTTGTCTTTGCTTCTCAAGCATAGCACCCTCTTACTTCTCCAAAGAACTGAAGAGATTTCTCAGAAGCCCTTGGCTTTTATCCTTACAAATCCAAATCAAGTGAAATTAGAGATTTTCTTTCAGCTCTTCAAAAGCTTTGCATCTACAGAGAATTTAAGCAAGGTAAATTAAAACATACAAAAATCAGAGTTTTGGTTACAACTCTGATATCTTGGAAGGATATTCACATTTTATTATTTATGAAGAGTAATGTTTCAAAATATCAATTGTCTAATTTTAGACCAATATTGGAATTAAGTACTCTACAAATGGGTGTTTCTAAAGGATCCTTGGTGTTAATTTGGGGATCCTATTTTCTCCAAACTTAAAACAAATTAGAGGCAGAGTATGAGGAAAAAATAAAACATAATTTATTATGAGAGTTGGTTTCCTCTCTAGTAAAGTAGAAAGAACTATAGCAACTACCTCATTGATTTGTGTGAGGATAGAAAATGAGATTATAAAACAGTTAACAGAAAGATTAGCGGAATTAAATATTCAATAAATATCATCAGTGTGATCATTATCATCATCCTCATTTTCATGTTACCTTTTATAACAGTTTATTTTTTACATAAGCCAAATTATGAACCAAGAAAAAAATCTGCATGTTTTTTTCCAAATATTCATGCTACTAGAGAAAACAACCCCACAATACATCTTCTTTTCTAGATTGTTTCACTATCATGTCAATGAATTCTCAGTTCTTAATGGATGGGTTAATTTTCTCCTTCATATTCAACTTGTGTATCAGTATCTATGTCATTATTCATGTTAAATAATTAATGTCAAATTATTAATGTTAAATAATTAATGTATTGTCATACTTGTTAGCTCTTCTATTTTCACAATCACCTTGTTATAAATAGAATTTTTGATGCCACAAAAGATGTAGCACTCTAATATAAATTTCTTCAGTAAGGCAATTTACTTCTATAGAAGGGTGTGGCTCACAAATGGCAAGTGCACATTTGGACAAGGGAGGAAAGAGGTGTTTATGCCTGATGGGGTCACCCCTACTGCTGTGTCCTTCCCCTTTTGGCTAGGCTAAAACAGCACAAGCTAGACTAATCCCAATTGGCTATTTTAAAGACAGCATGGGCATGAGCTGGAGTGGTAGGGTGAGTGGTTTGGCAGGAAGTACTGTTACAGGTGGGTCAAAGCAGGTAGGCAGGGGTGACCTAGGTCAAAGAAGGTGACTTTAGCAGGTGACCGGGATGAGTCAGGACAGAGAGGGGTCCAGGGGAAACAGTTGCAAACCACTGGTTAGAACTGGTGAAGAAGGTTGTTAACTGAAACTACAAGGAAGTTAAACTTTAGAATAGAGAATGAAAGGATAAGACAGCTGAACATACTGACATACTGAATCTTTGAAGAGAAACTTGGGGTTCACTGTATCTAACAACTTGTTGTGGGCTTTGTGACTTTATGAAAATTGCTGCATCACACCCATCTATTAAAATAAAAAGGAATAGCCTTCTAGAACTTTTGGCAAATAGAAAGGCAAGGATCATATAATGATGTTTAGAAAAAGGTGTCTTGATCTTTATTATTCAGTTCTGTTTCATTTCCACCTTTGCACCTTCTGGGCAAATTTAGTAGCATGCATTTTCTGAAACAATTTTTACTAACTCTTACACTATTGTTTTGTGTTGTACTTATTAGTAATAAAATAGCAAGGTATAACAAGCAACAATTTCTAGCTTTAAAAACTTCTCAGAGGTAAAAATCACATTAAATCCCATTGAAAATACATTTCTGAGTCCCATAGTATGTGACTGTTGCTTATGATAAAATTGAGCACATGATATGAACACACACAGCAATACCTATGATTCTGTCCTCTCTGTATATGTGTGTGTGTGTATCTGTGTGTGTGTCTACATTTACATACATACATGTTTCTGAAATGGAAATGTTTGTTGTAAGACTGACTCCCATTAAATGCAGATGCATGAAACAAAATCATTGAAACAGTTTTTGCCAAATAATTCTTGGCAAAGATAATATTGTACATTTTTCTCTGCCATATTTAACGTATTTCTTGAACCAACAAAAGTAGAACTCATCTATTTATTATTATTATTATTATTTTTATTTTTTTTTTTTTTTTGATACGGAGTCTCGCTCTATCATCCAGGCTGGAGTGCAGTGGCACGATCTCGGCTCACTCCAACCTCTGCCTCCTGGGTTTGAGGTATTCTCCTGCCTCAGCCTCCTTAGTAGCTAGGATTACAGCACCCGCCACTATGCCTGGCTAGTTTTTTTGTGTTTTTAGTAGAAATGGGGTTTCTCCATGTTGGCTACGCTGGTCTTGAAATCCTGACTCAAGTGATCCACCAGCCTCAGCCTCCCAAAATACTGGTATTATAGGAGTGAGTCACAGCGCCTGGCTAGAACTCTTTTCAGAAGGCTCTTTCTAATGAATTTAGGATATTATATATATATACATATATATTATAATATGTAATATTATATATTGTATATATGCAATATATATATACACAATATATTTTATACTTATGCAGTATACAATAGTGGTAGGTAGATAGATGATAGATAGATAGATAGATAGATAGATAGATAGATAGATAGATGATAGATAGATAGATAGATAGATAGATAGATAGATAGATAGATAGATAGATAATAGATTCATATCAGCAGTTAAAAGGTGGTCCAAGAATAATTTTTTATGGTGCATCCTTTACTATGCTCTTTAGAGGAATGATGAGAAGTTTAGTAGCAAGACTAATAACAACAATTATGCCAGGTTACCTGCTTAGTATATTTCACATGTGAGTTTCTTTACTATTCATGATAGTTGTGTGACAGGAACTAACAAACTTATTATGTGAAAGACCATACAGTCAATATTTTAGGTTTTGCAGGCTATATATGATCCCTATTGCTACTAGTGCTGGAAGTACTTCTGCCACTGCTACTGCTCTTCCTCCTCTTTTTCTTTCTATAACTACATTTATATTTTTTCTTCTAAACTTTTAAAAATAGAGGAAACATTCTTTTATGACAGATCTCACATAGCATACTAAGGCCATGTCGAGCTTTTGTCTGCAGACCACAGTTTGCTGACCTCTACTCTATGAAATGTCTATCAATAGCCCTATGTTACAGATAGGGACACAGAACCCCCAAGAGGCTAACCAACTTGCCCAGTGTGCCTTAGTTAAAGATAGTGCTTTGACCCTCAGGCAACAATATGATCTTTAAATACCAGCTTCTTATTCACCAAGCTTAACTGCCCTATGTCTCGGGAGGGAATCAGTTAACCATACTGGTATTGTCTTGTGTTTTCTCAGAGGCAGAAACTGTGAACTAGTGATGATACAGACAACGATGATGACAATAGTTCAACATTTGGGTGCTTATGTGAAAAGCACTCTGCTTCAAATATATGACTTAAAAAAAATCCTCACCATTATCCTATGAAAAATAATTATTTGCTTTTTATAGATGAAGAAACTGAAGCTAAGAGATTCATATATCCAGGCCACAGAGTTCATAAGTTATGTAACTGGAATGAGTCCATAGGCTTTGCATCCCTAGAACCTGTGTTTAATGCTATGGCACTATACTGCCTTACCATTGAACCTCTTGTGTACTGGAACCTGTGACTTCGATTAGAGTTAGTGAAACTTATTTCGGCTCAGCCTTGTAAGGGCTAGCAAAAAGAAACCTTCTTAACCATCTGTAACAATGAGCAAAGAAATGAAACAGAAACAGGAAAAATAATGTATGTCTATATTGTATATATGAGATATATAGATATAGATATACAACTATAGCTATGGTTAGATACATATATAATATTTTAAAGTTGCTCCTAGTAAATACTGTTGAGACAGAATCTGAGCTATCATGAAATTTAGGAGGAATGACTGCTGTTTTGGAGCATTGAGTGACACTTTGAACACTGAGAAAACTTGGCACAACCCATTAGCTAATTATTTTCATGAGTCTAATGTAGAGGATTCATTCTAGTCTACACTGTCTTCTTGTAGGTCAACTGTCTCTTGATAAAAAGCAGAGTTACATTTAGATAAGAATACTTTCAATAATGTTAATGCAAACGTTGTCTTAAAACAGTTAATGTCTGGCAAGTTGTTTTAATAGGGAAGCTCTCCTAGAATTATTCTAGAAAATAACTGAAGATACTTGTTCAGAAATTTTTGGTCATTTTCTAATAATTAAGTTTCTTTTAATAGGTTATACTGAACAGGTAGTTTTAGACTAAATTACTCTAGCGCATTCTCAGTATCAGAATCAATTAGGTATAAGGCATACTTCTAAAAGGATTTTCATGAAAATGATCCCTCTTTGTATACAATATTGTCAAAACGATGTGATGATAATGTTCTAGAATTACAATTTAATTTTTTTCTCTAAAATACACTTTATAGCAGATAGGACAAATGGCTTTTGTGTAACTTCTTCAGCCAGTTTCAGTATTGATCTTTATACCTGGTTTATATAAAAAGTCTGCTGTCTACACAGTTAACTGCAATTTGATCAAGTTGAAAGGATCATTGAGAAGGTCTACTAGCTGCATATCTGCCTAAGCATAGCATCTCCTCAAAATGTTCAGTGGCAAATGATTCAGCACATTAGTATTCAACATTGCTTTTCTGGTTTACACCTGTGAGTGAAAACATCATGGCTCTTCTGTACAGAGAATATGCTACTTGAGAATATGCTTTTCTTAGAAATAAGGTTAGTGATTAGTACTTAGTAAAGCCATCTTACTAAAGCCATCACAAAAGTGGAAGCTATGGATAATAGCTTTTGGTAGGTTTATGTGATATTTTTGTTTAGATACTAATAACATTTCTATGAACAATTCTTAGAACATGAAGGCTATTTGAAGACAGCTCAGCACCTGATATAAAATGTTAAGAAACAATGATTCATATATGGCATGATGTGAAAGAGACTTTTAATTAAATTAAGAGTGGACTTAAACTCTATTGATTCAACCTGTTTTTAAAAAACAGACTCTCACATTCATGTCAAGAAGGTAAAGTGTTTTGTAGTAGAATAAATTGAAATAATCAGCATGGCTTCTTTGAAATCATAGTTTCTTATAACAAGTAGAACTTTGGACTGTGGCATTTTAAATCACTTAGCAATGAAATACATAAAGAAAAAAAATGAGGGCTATTGTGATGCCTCATAATATAAGGCATCAATTGCTCTTTTTATACCAAATGAGTATGTGATAAGTCCAGCATTCCGTAATATAAATTGTTCACAGTAGGATTTGTTAAGGGTCTTTACTTATGCCTAATGTCCCTAAAATATGTTACCAAGATGTAACAGTATCTCAAACATTTTGGATTTTGAAATAATTTTTCAGTAATGAATATGCTTTTTAATCCCTTCGTAATTTTATATTCTCTGAATATATATAATACACATAAGTGTTTCCCACTAGCATGTGATATACCATGTTTATTTTTTATTTGCAGACATTTCTGTCTGAAATTTCCAAGTTTTCTCCCCTTTATTGCTACCTAATGAGCACTGGAAGAGCATTGATAATGAATAATTTTGAAACGATCATATACTAGCCCTCTGAATATTCTCATTCTCAAAACAATATATAAGCATGTGTCCATTGAATTATATGTGGCTGAATTAGTTGAATTGAAACCATGTAAGTAATCTTTTGAATGACCAAAGATAAAGAGCTGATGAACTTATTAAAGGAAGAAAATATTTCCACTTCCAAGACACATATGCACATTTGCACACACAATGTCAGTCAAGTTGCTTTTGTTTCAAGGTGAGAAAACCCAACTCAAATTCACCAAAACTAAAATAAGGAATTTAATCTCTCAAGTAACTGGGCTTTCAAAGAGTGAGGATTGCTTCAGACCTAAAAAGTTTATATTCTGCTATAAAGCTTTTGTCTCACACCATCACTATAATGCTGTGTGCTTCTGTGATTGGCTCCTTTTTCAGATATTTTTTTCCAGATGTCAGCAAGATGACCACAGGTATCTTCAAATCTGTATTTTTTATAAACCTTATATACTTGTAGAAGGAGTGTTCTTTCTCTCCGTGAGCACTGCTCACCAGTCATTAGGGAAAAATCTGATTTGGGCTTTCTGACATACTTGATAAAACCCTCTGAATGGCCAAACCTGGGTAATCAATTCACCTCTTCGATTTTAGAGGTACTGGAGAGGGTAAGCCCTTCCCACACTACTTAAACTGGGCAGGATTAATATTGAATGGTATATGGTATCTGGAAACAAGGGATGCATTAGACATATAATTTTATGACACAGTAAAAAGAATCTTCTAAATCTACTCCAGTAGAGATGTTTTGTTTTTTATAAAGATGTCCTTGCTGGTCTTTTTTTAATAGCTGTTTTGCTTGTTTCCCCAGAATATAATTTTTAAAAGAAAAATTATTTATGAATAAGAATTACCACTTCTAATCCCACATGAGGCAACCTAATATATCTATCGGATGCTGTTTCCTTGAAGGAAACATATAAGGCTGTAATATGCAGGATTTTCTTTCCTTTCACTAGTGGTGTCAATGAGAACCTTTAAAACATTCAAATTAAACAAAAACTATGAAAATTCCCCAATGATAGTACACAGCCTAGTGAACATTTAAATGGACAAAGTTTTTTTGTTTAAGCATAAAGTAAATTGTCTGAAATTGATTGTGATTGATTTTTCATACAGGAGTTATGTGAAAAAAATTATTTGAGCCTTGGTTTATGGAAGAGTCAAAGATATTGTTTGAGGTTAATATTGAAATTCTAAACTATGAATTTTTATATTCTATTAAAGTCAACTCTTCCACCTTTCCCCGTTTCAAGTGTTCTCTAGAATTTTAACAAGCGTTAGTTGGAACATGTTATTAGGTAAACATGTCTGATTTAATACATAAATTTTCTAAATATTTAATCTTGGGATCTGTGATATGAGAGAAAGTGCTATTCATCTATGACATAGAACTCTATTCGTCTTTCACTGTGACATCTCACTCATTCACTCTCTTTCTTTGCTTTAGTAGTCATTACCTTGAAATATCGTGATTTTTTTAATACAGTAAAGGAAACCAAAGTGAACATATAATAGGAACCAAGTGGCTCATTTAATCTTATATTAAATTGAAATAATGAAATGGGATGACCATTTTAGAAATATTAAGGAAACATAAAACTATTAAATAATATGGCATAATTATGAAATGATATTTCTACTGGAGTCTAATATATGGTATCTTAAAATCAGTCAAACTCTATACTGTTACTTTATAAATATTTCACTTCTATGACAGTTTTTACTTTTTATAGACAACTGTAATATAAATGCCTAGTACCTCCAAATTATGCTAATGATGCTTCCTATTCTTTGAGTGTAAAGCTAAATTTTAACTTTTCCAAATTCCTTTGATTAATACTGCAAACATAAAAGTAGGATAAATCTGTCAAAAATGAAGAATTTGCACAAAGAATTCAAACTTCTCAGGTGACAGCATTTTAGCACACAGAGGGGAGTTGTCAGAATTTCACTACAGGCAGTTTTATTCTATACAATGATATATTTTAAATTATCTTGAAAGAATTAGGTGGTAAAATTCACTGTCACATCCTGGGAGAATAGCTATATTTTTTAATATCTTTATGTGCCAATCTTGTCTCTTTATACTTGGGTCATTCTGATCTCATTTTTGTAAACCTATTCATGCAATACCTTTGCAAGGAACTTTCTGCATTCAGGTCTTTGGGGGCATGTATTGATCTCAGTCAACTAACTAACACGCTGTCAAGTCCTGTTGGGCCTGCTTCCTGACAGATCCTCTCACAGATCACTTGGATTGATGAAAAAGAAGGGGAGATTCTGGACTAATTATAGGGAAAATAAGAGTCTCTTTTCTTTATAAGAACAGTTAATTGGACATACAAACCTTTATATATATTCTGCTAAAAACCTCCTGATTCTTCATTATTTTGCTTAACCGTATCATTATATGTGTAAAGAACTTCTTTGAACACTGGACCCATAATGGATATATTAAAATTTTTTTACTCTTCTCTGAACTAAGTTGAGCTACACTTAGTTTTCTATGAGTCTGGTATTGAAAGACCTCATGCTAATTCCCTTATAGATCTGCCTTCTTTAAGGCCTACTGACTGAAGAGCTGATAGGAAGAATGCCTATTGGCCATTATTTGAGAGTAACACATGATGAATAACTTTTACTTTGAGATCTATATTGTCTCACTTCATCGTTGATAACATTTATTCAGTCAAATTCAGGCTGCTGCGTTTTATATCTTAGAGACTTCCTTGTGGGGAGGGGTTTGGGGAGAGGGTTTAGCATTTTGTTGCAATCCACCTACGAACTTTGTTTCCTGTGCTTTTAACACGCTTTCTTATTCTGTTTTTTGAGTTAGTGCTACTGAATGTTTTCTAATCTATCAGCAGGGAGGAAAAGAAAATTTACCACATTATGTTTTTCTTAGCATGCTAAGATAGAGTTTAAAGCAGAACTTTAAAAACATAAGCACAGCAGGCTAGCTTCCTGCCTGTGTCCTCTAGGAAACAAACCTCTTTGTTGTGACTTCCCTGGTTTATAGTTTTACTCGTTAGCTTCTGTGGTTCTAGAGGCAAGTTCTCTCCTGCTAGTTCTCCTTTGAAATAATTCCAATATCATTTTTCCAGCACGATAACCCTTTACCTTAAACACATAATTTCAATATTTTCTTTATAGCAGCAACTATATTCAGTTCTGCTAAATAGATGGATAATAGAAATATGGTGCCAATTAAGACAAGTTTTTCATATTATACTTTACTGTAATGATACAATTGCCCTCTGATAATTATATTATTTTGGAAAAATAAAACAGAGAAAAATACATAAGAGAGTATGTTTAAGTATGTACTACATAAAGGCATTGGGTTAAAATCACTATTTGGTGAATTGTTATATCCTTCGACATTTTTAACAACTCTATGAATATTTTCTGCAAGAAAATGGGTAGATTGAGAGTTAACATTGCTATCAAATTTGCAACACTTCTCCAGCAGAATTAGTTGCAGTGTGAATTTGTTGTAATTTTTGAAATATCCCTAGAATTTAAATGTTTCTCTTGTTTATGATTTGAAATGTAGTCCTTTTATCATTTGCCTTACTTTCTTTTATGTCATTCATGGGTGTTTTCGCCAGAAATGCATTGAGCTCTTATGGTGTCTCAGACACTCTAGCGGGTCCTGGAATGAGAGAGAACACATATGAGCTGCAGTTCATGCTTCCAACACTCAAGGAGTTTTATATCTGATTTATCCCATTTAGTCATCACTGAATGTTTTCATTTAGGTTACACTTCCAATAAAGGCAGGTTAGAAAAGTGAAATGATGTCTTGATTTCATTATCTTTAAAATTATAACAAAGTTTAAAATGTTTTAGAAATTCTGTAGTAATTTGTGGGTAGCCAAGGGGTGTGTGTGTATTTATATGTAAAAAAAAGATATGTAATATATATGAATATATAAATTATATTGTACGCACTTGCTATTAATAATTTTCTATTTAATATATAATTCCTGAAGCATAGAAAATCATAAATATTAAATAAATTTTCATAACAGAATTTGAGTATAGAGCCAACCGCATCATTTTTGTTTTCTTGGAATGTGATACTTAGGCTGCATGTTGAGAAGGGTTAAATAATTGGTATCTTCTTTTGATGTCAAGCTTTGATAGATGAATTGATGTATAAGTAAAAATACAGATTCAAGAAATTCATAAACTATGCCCTTTATGTAAATTTTGGCATAAATAAAATATCACAGAAAATGCCTCATTTTTCTCTCTTTTTTTCAAAAGTACTATTTAATATGATTAATCGTATTTTCAAATAGCACAAGAGAATTGGGAGTATAAATGTGACAGATAATCTTGTCTTGCATAATCACAGTGTCTGCTTTTTGTTCGTTCCTCTACCAGTCTTTCCTGAGTCACACCAAAGAGATTTTACTTCTCAGGTATCAAGATTATATTTGTCTTTCTTGTAAACAAGAAATAATAAAAATAAACGTTTTAAAACACCTGCTATGAGTCACACACATATTCTTTGCACTCCCCTTCTTTTAGCAAATTGATTTCTCAATTGAAATCTATAATTTTATATATTTGATTATAAGTTCCAAGAGTTAAGAGTTCACCAGCTTATTTTCAGTACTTAGTATCAATCACATAGTAGGCACACATTACATATTGTCCAAATTAATAAATTTGCAATAAGGGAATTAATGAAAGCTCATTCACATTTTTTCTCTTTTGCCATTATTTGTGTTGCAGTGTTATTTTGCTCAATCTTTGCAAAAATTAATTGCTCGGATTTTTTAAAATTTTCTTTCTTTTGTTGTTTTTTGTAGTAATGGTTGCTACAATAGATTTTTGAGACTTAATTAAATATATGTTGTTAATGCTGCTTTCAAAATTAACATTTGTCATTTAACCAAGTCTATTTTTCTAGCGAATGAAAGAAAGCATTTTTATGGTTTTATAAAATAAATTTCCCTGTGTATCTGTGAGTACTTTAAATGTATCATAGATATAAAGCATTTGTCATGGCAATGCAGTTTCAATATTAGGACCAAAGTGATATTCTGCAGGCCAAAAGATTTTCATCTCTTTCAGATTAGTTGATTTCTTCATAACAATTAGTGTATTGAATTTCATACTAAATTCATTTTCAAAATGTATTTTCTTAATTTTTAGGTATCATAGTGGTATTAAGAAGCCTCATATACTTTACAAATGAGTCTCGAATAATTTACTAATGAAATTATATGACCTGGATATGCTTCAGAATATTCTGGGAGAGGGAAAGCAGCATGGGAAGAAGGAGATGAAACAATATAGCCCCAAATTGATTGTTAAAGCTGGGTAATAAGCCTGTATTTTTATTTTCTTCTTTCATTAGTACATCTCTGAAGTTTTAATTCTTTTTATTTTTTCCTTTTTGAGACAGAGGCCCGCTGTATTACCAGGCTGGAGTGCAATGGAGCGATCTTGGATCACTGCAGCCTCTTACTCCCTGATTCAAGTGATTCTCCTGCCTCAGCCTCCTGAGTAGCTGGGATTACAGGCATGCACCACCAACCCAGCTAATTTTTGTATTTCTAGTAGAGATGGAGTTTCACTATGTTGGCTAGGATGGTCTCCATCTCCTGACGTCGTGATCTACCCTCCTCAACCTCCCCAAGTTTTAATTATTTTAAATCATCTTTTTGGCATGTGGTTCTCTGTCCCTTATTTCTCTCACTCCTATGATCTGTAGGTATCCACTCAAAATGTTCCTTCTGCCCCCTATACACTACCAGAGTCTTTCACTGGATTGGGACTTACTCTTCCCTGAGATCTCAGCTTTCTCCAGGTACCGCTTGTCCCTCACTTCACTTACCTCAATTAGGTGCCACTGCTGCGCTCTTCTCTCTCTCCCTTAACAAGGTACATATCAGACTTTCCTGTTATTGCTTAGTCCTGCACTGAGACTGAAATCTCTCAGTAGAGGAATAGTGTTGTCTTATTTATATGGTATCCTTAATAACCACAGAACGGGAGCAGATGCCAAATGAAATACACAGACAAACACAAAGTTACCTTTGCTTCAAATTACTCCATGTTTTCTGTGCGGCAAGTAATATCCACTAGGGAGAAGCCCATCAGTGACCTTTGCACCTCCATCAATGACTTTATGTCTGGGATAAGTCAAATATGAGTTGTTTCTCTGCTAGCTCATGGCTTACTAAATTCACTGCAAATGTGTAGGATTATTAGGATGAAGAGGAAAAGAAAAAAAAACAGAATAAGAGGATAGGTATCAAATTGACTTTAAACAACTTTTCTTTGATGATGACTTTTGATTGGTATTTACATCATCACCTGAGAGCCGACTTTAAAAATGCCATATGGTTATAGTCAGAGTGGGATTGGAAAACAAACAAACAAAAAATCAAGCTGTCATAATGCTAGGCATGCCCAATTTTCCATCAGCACAAACAACACATTGATCTATGTTTTCTTCTTTTCAGCAGTAGAGATTATTTCCGACAAGAAATCAGGCCTTTTATTTTTTTATTTTATTTTTTTTTTAGGAGGATTAGAGCTACTGTCAGAGTGTTTTAAAAACTTAGAATAATTCCACATGCTATTTTTAAATGCAGTATGGTGTGGGTTCCCTCTTCCCCACATGTAGTTATTATTGTAGTAGAGCAGATATATATATAGCTTACTAACATCCAAAACATTATAAAAGCAAAATGATAATATTATTTAAAAACCTCAGAAGAAAAGACATGGCATTCATTTTATTGTCTTTAAAGAGCAGTAATGTCATATCACTAAAGTAAAATAATCATGATCAGCAGTTGAAAAATTTAAGGCAAACAACAAAAAAATAGAAGGCATGAAATCTGCCTGGAAGACCATAAACTATTCAACTTGTTTACAGCACTATATAGAAAACGGGAAAAAGTTGAGTTGAAAAATGGTGTAACTGCAGAAATCATTGGGGGATTTATGGTTTTACTTTAAGAAGAAAGTTGTGTTTATTCTCCCAATTGTATATCTTCATAGTCTATTGATATCTTCTTTTATCCATTGGTCAGTGATGACATTATTAATATTTCTATGAATATGTGTAGAATTTGTAATAAATGGGTTAGGGAAAAAGCATTGGATAGCAGCTTATTTAGTTCTTTAAGTCTTATTTTTTAAAATTATGTTTGAGCCTTTATCTATGCATTTATCGTTTTAGAGTTTCTCATAAAAGTCAGATATTACCTCTTGCCATCTCTTAAACTCTGTAAGAGCTGTTCACAAAAATCAAATTAGGCTTTTCTTGAGCACCCTATTTAAAATTGCTGGTTGCTCATTCCACTCCAGATGCCCTTTAACCTAAGTGACTCCCATTGCCCTAAGCATCTTGCACGTATAATATAATTCATGTATTTAATGTTTACTGCTTCTATTTATCTCGCTCTGCATAAGAGAATTGATTCTCATTTATTATAGTGTTTGATGTATGCCAAACACCTAGAAAGGCACCTGTGCCTGATGAATTAATGAATGAAAGAATGAACTTCTAGTGATAATAATAGCTAAAAATTGCTACGTGCTTTTCTGTGTACTAAGCATTGTTTTAATGACTACCTATGTATAAATTCATCTATTCTTCAGAACACCCCATGAGGTCAGTGCTGTTATAATCCTTATTAAACAAATGAGAAAATTAAGCCACATAGAAGTGAAGCAACTTGATAGTCACTTAGCTAGTTGGGTTATATGACTAACAAGTGGCAAAATCGGGGTAGCAACGCAGTCTGTCCTGCTTCTGAAGTCATGATCTTACCCATTAAACTAAACTGCCTGTAGATTGTAAACCTTGACTTATGGGGAAAAATTGTATTTTCATAAATAAATAGCTCTCAGTATTTTTAATGTCTCAACACACATGAAGGATTATGCATCTTGAAAATAATGCCTTTCTAAGGGAGGCTGGAGAGGTAAGGATGAGGATTGCTGGCAGTTTTCTGCAGGCTAGCTGTAAAGCATCCACTTTCTAACCAGCCTCTGACACCACTCTTGACAACCACCACCTTGATTTGACTTTTGAAAAAGTCTCCAACTTCTCAAGGTGTCAGTTTTCTCATTCTAAAAGGTGGACTCTGGAATATAAGCTATTAAATGTCTTTCTCCATCCTAGTTCCATGGTTCTATAAATTGAATTCTATGCTCAAATGTAAAGGGAAAGTATTGACAGCAGAAAGAGAGAAGAGCCTTTTCCTGTACCAAATGCTGGTCAAGTCCTTTTTCTATTTGAACTTTAGTAGAAATTGCACAGGGTTTCTTAATAAAATAGAAATTAAATGAAAGTTGAAAAAGAGATTGAAGATGGAAAAACAAAGGCTTTTCCAGAATCCAAAATGGCCTTTGGATTTTTGCTACAGCACTGGGCTTTTTTGATCAGACCCATGAAATTTTTTCTTCTTTAGCATACTTGACAGTGGATAGTCCACATTTTCATTTCAGAACACAAGTTTTTTTATATTTTTTTTCTGTTCATTAGATGATTTTCCTCCTTCAGCCCTCACAATGGGGACATAATTTTTGGCTCAAATGCTCTGCCTTATCTTTCTACACTCACTTAGGGAGATGGTTTCTTTCCCAGATTTTATAGTCATCATCATATTAATCATATCAAAATCTGGTCAATGCTGACTTAACTATACTATCACGTTAAAAAAATAAAATCTCAAAATATCTGCATGTTGTTGGGACTTTTATATTCTGTTATTGAAAAGTAAGATAGTACAGCCTCTTTGGAAATCAGTCTTACAGCTTCTCAAAAGTTTACCCATAGCATTACCATATGACATAGTAATTCCACTCATGAATATATATCCAAGAAAAATGCACATAAAAATTTGAACATGAAGGCTCAAAACAGCATTGTTGGCAATAGCCAAGAAGTGGAAATGGTTCTAAATGTTCGTGAATTGATGTATGGATAAATTAACTGTAGTATGACTATTCAATGGAATATTATTTAGGAAAAGGAGTAAAGTACTGCTTTGTGCTGCAACAATGGATGAGTGTTTTTAAATTACGTTGAGTGAAAGAAGCTGATCACAAAATACACAAACACATATTTTATAATTTCATTCATATGAAAAATCAAGAATAGCCAGATCTACAGAGACAAAAGGTAGATTAATGGCTGCCTAGAGCTGAGATGCCTTGGGAGGAAATGAGGAGCAACTGCTAATGAACTTAAGGATTTTTTTGTTTTGATTAAAATGTTCTAAAATTGGTTGTGGTGGTGGTTGCATAACTCTGTGAATAGATTCAAAACTATTGAATTGTATACTTTAAATTGGTGATTTTTATGGTATGTGATTATGCTTTATTAAGATATATGTATGGATGTATGTGTGTCTGTTGGTGTGTGCATATATATATAATCTCCATACAAATGTATCATTTTACCTAGAGTAAATATAATCAAAACTGATTAACAAGCTACTCTCCCATTTAGCTATTGCCACTATTCTTTGGTTTTAAAATGTGCATGTATTAACACAGCACATAGTGATGGTGGTTAGATTAAAGGAAATTATGCATGTATGAGTGTTTTGTGGTTATTGTCATAGGTGATGAAAACTATGTTCCAGTATTAAACAGAAAATCAATATTATTCTATATGCTAAGATTTTTGAGCCATTATAAAGTAAATAATTTTTTTTTTGGTATTTACAAGATCTCTGAAGTTTCAAACCAATCTATATGTAATGACACAGGACCTTAAAAATAGAAGTGTATTTGTATCCAATATATTGCATACACAGGTGGTTTTATAATTAAGATTATCCGAAGTTCTTAATAAACTGTATTGAACATGAACTGCTAACATTACACAGTTGGTGTCTTATTCCTTTTATAACAATGTTTTTAGTATTCCACTGAAACGTGGCCAGTAAATGTACAATATTCTTAGTTACCATTATGAGGGACTCTGTATATTACAGTCTCTCCACTGTCTCTGCTGTTAGCTGGAAAAATGCTGGGAGCAACGGCAGCTACTATCAACAGGGACCCATATTAATTATTTGAAATGTGCCTCCTAAGAGGAATCAGCAGAGTTTATTACAAGTTGAATATTACTTGAAATGGGAAGGTTACTCCAACTATTACCATAATCTATGTATCATTAACTTTCCTTGTTTACGAAAAGAGATTAACAACCCTGTAAATTGCTATAGTAAATGTATAAAATATACAACTGCATATTCCCATTGTAGAAAGAAAGTAGTGAGTCCTCCACTCCCACTCAAACCTTCTGTATATAAAGTAGCTATAGAAATTGAACTGACTATAATTATGCTTCCTTGCCTCAAAATCCTATTTGCGTATTATTATCAGTATACAAACTATGGCTACTTGGAGCATTAGATAATTCTTTTATATTTAAGCTAACACCTTTTCAAATCAGCGTCTTGGCCTTAAAATTAACTTTACTTCTTTTATCTCATAAGACAGAAAGTGTATTACAAATATATATGTTAGCTAATAGAATGCTTTGCAAGGAACACAGAATTAATCCAGCTACTTGTTGTTTAAATCGTGGTTAGTTGTTTTTTCATTAAATATAGATAGGAATACTTTTGTACTCAAGTAGTGGAGGTGAATCTTAAAGGTAAAATAAAAATCAATCATAGTTGTAAAGTGATCTTGATAAATGTTTCTCAAAGTGTTATTTGTACATTGGGTGCCAGTCTGCAGACTGTTTATTACTGAGCTGCACTGAAGTAGATGCAGATATTGAGAGAGTTTAGAAATACTTACAGTAAATAAATAGACCAGATAATATTTATTTAATCTAAAAACAAAAATTAAGATCTTTTGTTTTATATGTCTTTTCTTTGATTTTTTTTTTTACTTTTCCTTATAACTCATTTTTATTATGTTTTTAACATTATCACTCCACAACAAATTTGTAATGAAACAATAACAAAAAAAAGAAGAAACAACTCAGAATATTAGAGAAGCACTGCTTTAATTGAGTGATGTTTGGATGACACATTGTTTTTATGTTTGGGCAGATATGTCTACACTCTGTAATTTAGGCTACTATTTTAGTTTGGAGTGAGTGAGATAATGTGATATCATAAAAACAATTTTTAAAGGGGAAAGACATACCCACAATGTCTTCTTAACATGTTTTTCTTGGGTCCACAGGGCAGGCACATCATGGACAAGTTTCATACATTTCTCCACCAATTCACCTTGACTCTGAGCTAGAAAGACCATCTGTTAAAGGTAAGTTTTCTTTATGTAAATAAAAAGTAACTACTCATTGTCTGATGAAAGCAATGAATCATATTAAAGATGGTTGTACACATGTGTGTTGTAATACAGTGTGTTCAAAAAGCAGGGGTAAAATGAAGTATGAGTAATCTGCAGCTAAGGCAAGTCTCATGTATAAACAAAAATGTGAAATATTTCTCCAAGAAATGTTTGTAAATCAAAATGCAATGGCTTCAATAAATGAGTATTTGTAGAGATTCAACTAGTGGAGGACTAGTTGAATACCAATTTAGATTTAGAAATTACCAGATAACCATTACTTTTTTAGTGGGACTCTATGTTTCTACTATTCTATTTTTTTTTTACATGAAGATAAATTAATCTAAGTCACACTGACAGTTTTTTTCCCCTTAAGATTTCTTTATTATTATTCTTTTTAAGTAATTTTTGTATTAACATCATTTAGTTTTAAAAATATATATTAAAATTATGTATTTTAAAATTGATGCCACCTGTTTTAGAGATTTTTGTAAATAATCATACAAAATAAAAATTAAAGGTAACATTTACTGTCTTGTAATCCAAATACAAATTTAATCCTTCTGCTTTTAAATAAATATTTATCAATGATTTTCAAAATGTTTCTTAGTTCTCAAGGCTGATATGTGGATGTGCCTTTTAATTTTGTAAATAGGAAATATTACAAGGTTTACTTTTTGGTTTTAAGTAATGCAGTATATTTTCTTGTATTTTCAACAGTATTCATTACTTAATAAAATAAAACTGAGCATGTTTATGAACATGTTTTCTGTATAGGCGATTTTCTCTCTTAGGAGTTTCTTATCTCTCCTTGTCTCATTAATATGTTTCTACCAATGTTTCAAGGCCCTGCTTTATGATAGTTTCTCTATTAAATTTTCCCTGACTGTGTGATAGGGTGGACCTATGTGCACATGTCATTTTTCCAAATGCCACCTGTGCTTGCCTCAGTTATTAAACACCTAAGACATTGGATTTTATTTTGTGGCATACATCTTCCTTTCCCTTATCTGTATGTTCCTTGAGGTCACAGAGTGGCACACTTGTTATTTTTCCCCAAGTCATTGATCTGTGATTTGCACTTCATGGAAACTCGTTCAATGATTTCTAAGACACTGACAGTGAAGGTGACAGCCTAGATCCTAAAGGATGCATCTGCGCTTTATTAGAGAAAAAGGGAGGAGAAATGATACACGAATCCCATGAAGAGGAAGAAAAATGAGAGAAAACATAAATGTGTGAAGGTATTTTTAAGGGAGCGTGCTGGATGCACAGTAAAAGGGGAGCATTTCTAGAGGGAAAGACTCGAGCAAGGTAGCAAGTTAGATTGTGGTGGATTCTGTATCCCATACCAAAGAGTCTGTTTTATCCCAGATAAAAACAGGAAATATCTTAAATTATTTTTCCCCATGTCAGTTGGATGTTACATCATAACACTATCAGTTCTAGATATGAGAAACATATTTCTGGTGTTAGCGTAGGTGATAAGCTGATTGGAGAAGAGATTGGCAGAAGGAGGCTTTTCAGCAGTTCAGATAAAAGATGATGGGGAAATTAGGAGAGTGTCCCTGGCAATGTGAGGATCTGATAAATATTTTGAAGAGACGTGACATTTGAAAGAATAGATACAGGGAAAGGGGCAGAAATGCCTCTGTGGTTTCTATATTGATTAACTGCTTGGATGCTGCTATGGTTTGAACGTTTGTATCCCTGCCAAAATTTATACTGAAAGTTAATCCTCAGTGTAAGTGTATTAGTATTAAAAGGTAGACCTTTAGGAGGTGATTAGGCCATGAGGGCAATGCCCTAATGAATGGATTAACGGCCTTATAAAAGGGCTGGAGGAAAGTAGATAGGTTTTCTTTTGCTCTTATGCCTTCGCTAATGTGAGGACGCAGCAAGAGGCACCATCTTGGAAACAGAGAGCATCCCTTAACAGACACTGAATCTTTCAGTCCTTAATCATGGGCTTCTCAGCCTCCAGAACTGCAAGAAAATACATTTTCATTCTTTATAAATTACACCATCTCAGGTATTTTGTTTTAGCAGCACAAGTGGACTGAGATAGATGCTTATGACATAATATCTCATCATGAGAAATAGATAGGAATTATATATCAATGCATTGCCTTAGACACATTAATTCCTGCTAGAATGTTCCTACCAAATTTGAAAGATAGAGTCCTACTTATGCAAATTAGTGACTTCAATAGAATTCAGGTCCTCATACATGATCCCAATATGATTTGAGAGAGTACTACTTTAAGGTCATGGATAAGGTAGTATAATGATCTACTTCAAAACTTAGTGACCTAAAACAAGCGATTTTTATTCTAGTCTTGAGAGTTGGTTGATGTCTACTGACTTAGCTGGGGCTGATTGTTTTATAGTTAATAGGCTGGTTGGTTTTGCAGAAGAAATAACTCACTCACACTTTCGAAAATTGCCTTGATGTCTCTGGGGTGATGGCCACATGTCTTCTCATCATTCAGCAGGTTGCTGTCATGTTCTTTGATGTCCCATTAGCCAAAGCAAGTCACAAAGCAAACTCAATTTAATAGAGCAGAAATAGATTGTATCACTTGATTGAAGAGCCACACTTCAAAAGACCATGAATATAAGAAGAGGAATTAGAACAATTTATAAATTACCATAGGTAGTCATATAAAATGTAAAATAAATGTAAAATCAACAAGACAAAAAAGTGACTGATAAAGGGATTTTGAAGCCAATAAATGGCCAGGCACAGTGGCTCACACTTGTAGTTCCAACTGATGGTGGTGGTGACCTGTGTGGAGCAGCCACGGAGGGGATGCCTGCTGCAGCAGGGGAGGTGCAGCTGGAGCTGCATGCTCTGTAGAGCTGATAGGGGCTGGGAACAGGTGCCCCTACCAAGTTATAGGGGCAGGAACCCTGCACTACTGGGTGCAGCTTTAACTTTCTAGTGGCAGCTCCAGACCCAGTCATCCCTGAGCTCTCAGGGACCCAGGAAGCCCCTGCTGCCACTCCAAGCTTGGAAGTGCCTGATCCTGCTCCCTGACCTCTCCCTGCTCCTGGTACTCATTCCAATTTCAGAGCAAAGTTGAAGCCGGGTGTGGGTACCATTGCAACCTGACTGAATGTGCATGTGCTTGGGGTGGTGCTGACATGCCAGCCCTCCTCCACCACCTTGGCCCCCTCTGACACTTTAAGCAGTGACAAGCTCAGCAAGGGAAGCCCAGATTTGGGGGGCTGAGGGTAGCTTGGCACAGGCCTACAGATGCCCCCGGTCATGAACAGCCTGGGCAACATGGATGGCATGATGAAGGTAGGTTCCTGGGCTGAAAGGGTCAGGTCACTGGTTTAAACCCCACTGTCAAGGCAGGGATGGCCTGAAGCCTGGGGGCTGGGCTACCAGTTCTGGGTATAGTCTGTGGCCTGGAGTGAGAACTTATGGTGCTTTTTTCGAGCCCTCCTATGGCTTCCCATGGACCAGTTGGCATGTACTTCCACACTTCTGTGTGGATAAGAACCGCAGACTCAGCTGTACTTGAACAGACATTGGGATGACCTGCCTGCAGAAGGGAGCTATCCACTTCCAGTCTCCTCTCCACTGAGAGCTGAACACTCATAAGGATGACCTGCCTGTGGAGAGAATCTACCCACTTTGGGTCTCTTGAGAGCCATTCTGTTCCTCAATGAAGCTCCTTTCCACCATCCTCACTGTATTAGTTTGTTCTCACTCTGCAAATAAAGACATAACTGAGACTGGGTAATTTATAAAGGAAAGGAGATTTAATGGATTCGCAGTTCCACATGGCTGGGGAGGCCTCATGGCCTCATAATCATGGCAGAAGGTTAAAGGCACATCTTTCCTGGTGGCAGACAAGAGAGAATGAACGAGCCAAGCAAAAAGGGAAACTCCTTATAAAATCATCAGATCTCATGAGACTTGCTCACTACCACAAGAGCATTATAGAGGAGAAAACCGCCCCCATGATTCGATTATTTCCCACTCGGTCTCTCCCACCACACATGAGAATTATGAGAGGTACAATGCAAGATGAAATTTGGATGGAGACACAGCCAAACCATATCCTTCCAGCCCTGGCACCTCCCATAACTCATGTCCTCATGTTTCAAAACCAATCATGCCTTTCCAACAGTTCCCCAAAGTCTTCACTCACTTTAGCATTCACTCAAAAGTCCATGGTCCAAAGTTTCATTTGAGACAAGTATTTATTTATTTAATGCCTATCTCTCTCATTTTACCATTAACTAAAAAGTCCATGGTCCAAAGTTTCATTTGAGACAAGACAAATCTCTTCTGCCTATGAGCCTGTGAAATCAAAAGCACCTTCTTTACTCGCTAGATACAATTGGGGGATAGGCATTAGATAAACGCAGCCATTCCAAAGGGAGAACTTGACCAAAATGAAGGGGCTACAGCCCCCTATGCAAGTCTGAAATTCAAAAGGGTAGTCATTAAACCTTTAAATTACAAAATAATCTCCCTTGACTCCCTGTCTCACATCCCAGTCACACTGCTGCAAGAGGTAGGTTCCCATGGTTTTGGGCAGCTCCATCCCTGTGACTTTGCAGGGCATAGCCCTTCATAAGCTGGCACTGAGTGTCTGCAGCTTTTCCTGGTGCAGAGTGCAAGCCGTCAGTGGATCTACCATTCCATGGTCTGGAAGACAGTGACCCTATTCTCATAGCTCCACTAGGCAGTACCCCAATGGGGACTCTGTGTGGGTATTTCAACCCCACATTTCTCTTCCACACTGCCTAGCAGATCTGCTCCATGAGGTCTCTGCCTCTGCAGCAAACTTCTGCCTGAACATCCAGACATTTCCATACATCCTCTGAAATCTAGGCAGATGTTCGCAAACCACAATTTTTGACTTCTGTGTACCCACAAGCTCAACACTGCATTGAAGGTGCTGAGGCTCGGAGCTTGCACCCTCTGAAGCCACACCCTGAGCTGTACCTGAGTCCCCTTTAGCCATGGCTAGAGCAGCTGGTGTGTAGGGCACCAAGTCCCTAGGCTGTACAGAGCAACAGGAACCTGGGCCAGGCCCATGAAACCACTTTTTTTTCCTCTAGGCCTCCACTCCTGTAATGGACGGCCTGCCATGAAGGTGTCTAACATACCCTGAAGATGCTTTCCCCATTGTCTTGGTGATTAACATTTGGCTCCTCATTACTTAAGCAAATTTCTGCAACAGGTTTGAATTTCTTCTGAGAAAATGGGTTTTTCTTTTCTATTGCATTGTCAGGCAAAAAAATTTCTGAATTTTTATGCTATTTCCTTTTTAAAACATAATGCTTTTAACAGCACCCTAGTCACATCTTGAATACTTTGCTGCTTAGAAATTTCTTCAGCCAGATACCCTAAATCATCTCCCTTAAGTTCAGAGTTCCACAAATCTCTAGCTCAGGGGCAAAATGCCACCAGTCTCTTTGCTAAAACATAGCAAAAGTCACTTTCACTGCAGTTCCCAACAAGTTCCTCATCTCCATCTGAAACTATCTCATCACAGATTTCATTGTACATATCATTATCAGCATTTTTGTCAAAGTCATTCAACAAGTCTCTAGGAAGTTCAACACTCCCACATTTTTCTATCTTCTTTTGAGCCCTCCAAATTGTTCCAACCTCTGCCTGTTACCCAGTTCCAAAGTTGTTTTCACATTTTCAGTATCTACAGCAGCACCCTACTCTACCAGTACCAAACTGTACTAGTTCATTCTCACATTGCTAATAAAGACATACCCAAGACCAAGACTTTGTAATTTAAAAGGGAAGGTGGTTTAATGGACTCTCAGTTGCACGTAGCTGGGGAGGCCTCACAATTGTGATGGAAGCCAAAAGGCACATCTTACATGGTGGCAGAGGAGAAAGAATGAGAGAACCAAGCAAAAAGGGAAACCCCTTATAAAACCATCAGATTTCATGAGACTTATTCAGTACTATCAGAACATTATGGGGAAAACTGCCTCCCATGATTCAATTATCTCCCACTGTGTACCTCCCAGAACACATGAGAATTATGGGAGCTACAGTTCAAGATGAGATTTGGGTAAGGACACAGCCAAACCGTATCACTCACCCTCCAGTCGTATGCATACCTCATTCTTCTTGGCTGTGGAACAAGAACTTGGGACCCTCCAGACAGTGGGACTATAAGAGCTATAACACGAACAGGGCTGAAACATGCCTCACCACTTCCTACATTGGGGGTGACAAGGAGAGAAGAGATGTGGCCCTTCAAGGATCCCAGACCTAGGGGTTTTCCAGGCCAGGGTTATGACACCTACTTTTGGGTTCTGCAATTCCTGGCATCTCCAACTTTCCAGGCACCACTGCATTCCACTCATCCAGATGCAGATGCCCACAGCAGAAGCTGTGTGAGGTACATCTGGTTCAGCCACAGCCTCTTATGGAGCTGGCACCTGCACCAGCACCTAGAGCTGACCAACCCACCACAGCAGCTGGTAAACCTAGCGGTGTACATCCACCAGACCTCACACTTGTTTGCTCACACACCCCTTGCTGCTCTACATCTGGCTGGCTGTTTGCAGATGTGGGATTTGGATTGGTGGCATGAACCAAGCACAGCCTGCTGGGCCCAGTGTGTAGAGTGAGCCCAGTGGGCATGAGCAATACTTTGGCAGAATGTGCAACCAGCTACAAAGTTATCTGGCTGGTGAAGTGATTCCCCAAAGATTCTGTGGCACAACCCTTTTGGCAGCCAAGGCATGAGAATTGCTTGAGACCAGGAGTGCTAGACCAGCTCATGCATCATAGTATCTATGTCTAGAGACAATAAAAATAGCCAGACATAGTGGTGCATGTGTGTAATCCTTGCTACTTGGGAGGATGAGATGGGATGATTGCTTGAGCCCAGGAATTTGAGGCCACATAAGCTATGAACATACCACTTCATTTGCACGGATAACAACCCTGTCTCTATTACAATAAATAAAAAAAATAAAATAGAAGCCAATAAAATTAAAGTTCAATGTTCTAGACCTTGTCTATTCTTCAATGTCTCCTACTACTATCTGGAAGATCAGAAATAAGAACTTCCCAGTGTTTTTATGAGGATTGGGGTAATATAAAATAGAGTGTAGCACCTGGTAAGCCCTAGATTAAATGTGGCTATTACTATGTACTTTCGGATTCACTGCTGTGGCATATGGAAGGAAAATGGGCTTTGGAACCCTACAGACTTGCATGACCTTGGGCAGTGTCTGTCTGCCATCTGTAGAACATGGATAATAATGCCATCCCAGCAGGTTTATTAGGATGATTAAGTGAAATAATACATATCAAGTTCCTAGAAAATATTTGACATACATCAGACCTGAAGAGTTGGTAGGTGGCAGGCCTTACGAAAAACCTGGCTTTAAAGTGGCATCGCCTTCGTAGTGAAGATACTGAACAGGAAAAGAATGAATGACTGTTGTAGTAGTCTGTTCTCACATTGCTATACAGAAATACCAAAGCTAGGTAATTTATAAAGAAAAGAGGTTTAAGTGGCTCCTGGTCCTGCAGCCTGTACAAGGAGCATGATGCTGGCAACTGCTCAGCTTCTGGGTAGGCCTCCGGAAATGTACAATCATGGCAGAAGGTGAAGAGGGAGTGAGCATGTCACATGGTTGGAGCAGGAGCAAGAGAGAATGAGCGTGGAGATGCCACACTTTTTTATTTTTTCTTTTTCTTTTTCTTTTTTTTTTTTCTTTTTTGAGATGGAGTTTCGCTCTGGTTACCCAGGCTGGAGTGCAATGGCGCGATCTCAGCTCACCACAACCTCCGCCTCCTGGGTTCAGGCAATTCTCCTGCCTCAGCCTCCCGAGTAGCTGGGATTACAGGCACGCGCCACCATGCCCAGCTAATTTTTTGTATTTTTAGTAGAGACGGGGTTTCACCATGTTGACCAGGATGGTCTCGATCCTTTGACCTCGTGATCCACCCACCTCGGCCTCCCAAAGTGCTGGGATTACAGGCTTGAGCCACCGCACCCAGCCACCACACTTTTAAATAACCAGCTTTCAGGAGAATTTGCTCACTACAGTATGAAGGGGGATGGGGCTAAAATATTCATAAGAAATCTGGCTCCATGATTCAGTCACCTCCCACTAGGCTCCACCTCCAACGTTAGCGATTACAACTTGACAGGAGATTTGGACAAGGACACAGATCCTAGCCATATCAACCATAATCCAGTAGTCATTTCTGCTTGATATCTACCTCAAACTGTGCTCTCTACCTTAAAATGATTGTCCTGATAGATTCTACTTCTTATTCAATTTAGGAGGAATGATACAAATTTATCTGAATACACGGATCAGAGACTCTCCTAAATTGTTCTGTGATTAATTGCTCAATGCAAATGCAGTTATAATCACTAACTCATGTGACCCTGCCCTGCAATTTTCAAAATAAAAATGAAATTAATTAGACAAATAAAGAGGTTTGTGCAAATTTCCAAAATAACAGTGCAAAAATTCTTACTTATTTTTCTTAAGACTATCTTATATTTAAAGACAAATATTGGAAATGGGATAGAGTTGGCATAATGATATCATCAGTTTGAAACTATAAAATATTTCCTTTCAACTATAACCCCTCGTCTTCATTTATAATTTAAAAGCATACTGTACACTATTATTGATATTTGTATTATATGTACTCAAATTATACATGCAAACTGTACGTATATCTCTATATTTATCTTTTCATCTGTTGACAAGGGACATGGGAGAGAGAGGAGTGGGTTATTATTTGACTGTATATAATATGACAAATTAGGTTCTTCGAATAATTGAAATTCTATCTCCAATAAATTTTGTGAGATTAAATGGCAGTATTCTTTGAATTGCCTATAAGGGAACCATCTTACCTTTTCATTTTCTATTTTTCTACTGTAATTTCATACATATTAAAAATATGAGCAACATCTCTCGGTGTTCCCTTACTCCATTGACCCATGATTCTCTATCTTTTTCTTTCTCTTCCTGAAGCAGTTTCACCAGTCTACATATATGTTAATGATTCAGGAATTATTGCTTTATATATTAATTCCTTTTGTAGTTTGTGGGCTTGGCTATATTCCTATAGGAAAATCATACATAATTTTCTATTATGAATCAATCTAGCAATATAAAACAAAAACATTTAAAATATATTAACATAGTTATATATTTATTAGCAGAGGAAACTTTTCTATAGAAAATACGAACTCAGTCCAACAGTAACACAGAAGACTGCTTCAGATACTTTGCCATTTTATTCTTTTGTCATATGAAATATCTTGGATTACTTGATACTTTCTTTTTAAAAATAGTGACTGCTCTTTGAGTGTGAGATGATGACATAATTATTAAGACTTTGAAATTGTGTTTTAAAACTCTATTTTGAAAATTATATATAATCTCATTCTAACCTCCTTCTGCCCCCTCACCTATGAATCATTTTAATTTTAATCTGTGTGTCAGCATTCTACCTCCTTTTAATTCCATTGATTTCTTCCACTTTCACTCTCATATTTTTGGGAAAAAAGTATTTCCTGTTATTGTTACATTTGTTTACTATTGTCACAGTATGTTTCTTTTCTGATACTGTTCATTTTAATTATGTTCAATGTGCTCTTAGTAACCAAAAGGAAAACATAGTAACGAGTTACAAATACCCTTGAATAAAATGTTGTACTCTCTACAGTTGCTAGAATTTATATACTAATGAGTAAATTTGAGAGAGTCTGTTTTTTAAATCTAATGTGATCATACATGACATTTGGTCACATACTTTATGGCTGTGATGGCTTTATGTGCATTCTTCAATTTACAGATTTTATTACTGAATAGGGGTGTAAATTCCAATAGTTTACTAGTGCATTAATGTCACAATACATTACAAGGTAATTAACCAGAGCTGCCACTATAAATAGAAAAATAGTCACAGCCTTCACTATAAACTACTTAATAAAAATAAGGTTCTGAATCAGCATTCACCATTATAGTAATTTTTCTTGCCACACGTCTCATTAATCAGGACTTTATTAAAAAAGCTTCATCTAGAAGCACTATTATTTTTAAAACTTTCATTATTAAAACAAGTTTCTTATAATTTTGTATTTAATTTAATTGGATTGATTATATATTTCTGTATACAAGTAAGCTCTATATGCTTCTGAGATATATTTCCCAGTTTTACTAATGTGGAAATGGAAGAAATACTACTTTGTTTATTTTATGGAAGATTTCTAAATAAGTACATGAGAGTTCTTAGCAGGACTCATTAAAAGTTAGAGTTCTGAAGGTCATATGTCCCCACCAACTCTCCTTTCTCTCCACCTTTATTTTGCCTTCTAACTACTCCCATGCAAAATGCCCTACCCCAGAATCATGTCTTAATATATTACAGACAGTGTCACTCAATGAAGGTGATTGGATGAGAATTTGTGTTAGAGATAAATCAGAATCCTAAGCAGAGGCAAATATTATTTGAGGTTTATATATACCAGTTGGGATACACCTTTCAGTTGAGACTTTGTTGTTTCATTTTGTTTGTCTGTTTCTTTGTTTTCCTGTACAGTTTGGTGACAGCCTTAGCAGTCAATTATAAATCCATTCTATAAATTCTTCACAGCCTCACTAACAATTGAAGTTAGACGAATCCCTGTCAATTACCAAAAAAATACATTAATTTCTAAAAAAATGTCCTCCTAACGTCATACTAATGATATTTTGAATATTTTGCTATATTAAAAAAAAATGACACTTATTGAATACAGTCCACCTTCCAATATAGTGAACTACTGGTTATAAGTCTGATAAAAACTGTATTTTGTTTATTTTGTGTAGTCTTTCTATATGTAGGGTCTTAATAAGACTAATATTGAATCCTAACTTACACATGTGCTAACCATTGACAGTTACAACATATACTCAGATAAAGGTAAGATCTCTGTTCACATTTGAAAAATTATAATTTCTTACCTTTTTTTCATATAAACCAAGTAATATAAACATGATTCAACTGACACATAATCAATGAACTAGAGTAATGCCAGACATTAAGTTTCACGTGCAAATTGAATTATAGTCAGCAAATCCACACTGAAAATATTTTTTAGAGTTCAGAATAAGTAGATCATCCCGCTAGTGCATCTATATTAGAAATAGCCTGTACCAAAGATTTACTATTACAAATTAGAGATATTAACACATGCTCTTATCTAGTGATGTATAAAAACAGTTGAAATTGACTAAAATAAAATAGGAATGACACATCTGGCATTCTCCTTGAAGAGTCTGCAGGCCTGTTCTCTAATATTCTATGATGATGCTTTTGTAACTTATCTGATTAGCAGACATTATGGGGGAAAACATAAATTCCCTAGCTTTACCTATTCTTATCCCAATAGAATAAAAACAAAACTTGCATATAACAGAATTCTTTAATTGCATTAAATTAAAACTCTTATCCTATGTTCCTACACTTGTAAGGCCAGACATTTTTATTATTATTTAAAACACACTGTGAACATCTGGAAGATATGGGTAGAGAGTATAGCTTGTTAATATTAACAATAAAGACAATTCCCATTTATTAAGTATGTATCTTGTATAAAACACAGAAAAAAAATATTTCATATACATTGCCTCAATTAGTCTCACAAGGATCCTATTATTATTTTTTTATTTTTATTTTTTATTTTTTGAGACGGAGTTTCGCTGTTGTTACCCAGACTGGAGTGCAGTGGCACGATCTCGACTCACCCCAACCTCCACCCTCTGGGTTCAAGCAATGCTCCTGCCTCAGCCTCCCAAGTAGCTAGGACTACAGGCCCATGCCACCATGCCCAGCTAATTTTTGTATTTTTAGTAGAGACGGGGTTTCACCTTGTTGACCAGAATGGTCTCGATCTCTTGACCTCGTGATCCACCCAAAGTGCTGGGATTATAGGTGTGAGCCACCAAGCCCGGCCCCTATTATCTTTTTATTCAGACTTAATGATTATGATCATCATATCTCTAGGTTCCTGCATGATACCGTAATACTACATAAACCTAATTGAATGTATTGAATTTAATTAAAATCACATTCTGAACTTAATGTTAAAATGTGTTTGTTATTCAGTGTTGTCAGGAATAAGTATGAGGGTTTTGTAAACCTGTAACGTACTTTCCAATTATGTTTTTCTTTAAAAGCTAACATTCATAATTTGAAATAATTTAACACATTCTTTCTGGCCCTTTATGGTCTATAATTTATATACTGAGAATAATTATCCTGGAGAGTATAGTGATCTGGTCATTTTTCATATTTGGTTCTTAGTCAGTTTGTCCTGGTGGTCTCTAAAGGAGCTGAATGAGAAGGTAAAAAGAATTTGTTCAAATTCTCTTTTCATGCTAGCTGATGAGACGGTATTCTTAGTATTCAAAGGGCATTAAATAAAGGCTTGGTACTCGCATGCTGTGAACATTCTCCTTCAGGTTTGATGTGACTGATTGCAGATCCAGTGATAATGATCCTCACATTGAATATGGTGGTTCCCCAATGGTGATTCTCCCCTTGAGCATTGTTTGACAAAATAGAAAGTGACCAGGATTGGTAAGTCTCTAAGTAGCTATGATCAGGCTCAGTGCTCTGAACTTCACCCCTACCCAACTCCCATGCCCAGCTTCCTGTGGCCTCTCCTAAGGTTATTCTGGCCCGGCTTCCCTAAGATTGCTACTATAGGTTCCAGGACTTATTTCTCTGTCTTATTTTTGTTTGTAGTTTCTTTCAGAAAAATGGGGGTATAGTTGTGTTATCTTGTTCCAAAAAAAAAAAAAAAATGTTTAATGTCTAAATATCACAAGTTTTGACTGAGGTATTGCCTGTCAGTAATGACAATAATAATAGCTATCACTTACTATGCAGATTAACTGAAATCAAGTGTTCATTCTAATATAATTCATATGAGTCACTCTCTCACAATTCCCAAAGACAACTAATCATACAATTCTTCAGAATTTTCAATCGATACCACCTTTTTGAGTGATATGAACATTTGTTCCCAGATCTATTCTAAGCACTTGACATGATTATTATTTCATTAATCTCCCAAATCCCATGAAATAGGTAGACAGTTATCATTGTTTTTTTGTGAATGACAAAAAGACAATTATTGTCTTTTGTGAATGAGAAAACTGAGACATTGGGAAGTTCTTTCACTTCATAAAGGTAAGACAGATAATACTAAGCCTTGGAGCCAGGATTCAAACCAAGCATTTAAAAAAACCCTGCTATGGCACTTTTTCATGTATATGAAAGGAACTACAACTTAGTGACCAGTCCTATGTATTGTAATAAGTAATCTTTAATGAAAGATTACCAGCAAGGGGTGGGAGGATCTGACTATTTATAGTTTAGTATTTTTAAGAAAATATTTCATCATCTTATTTATTCATCTTAAGAATACAATATGACATAAATAGTTTGATGACATATCTACTATTTACTCAGCCAGTGACAAATAATTTTTTTTGTGTGCTTGTTGTTTTCTATAAAACATCTTCATTCTACTACCACCCTTTGCCTTTTACTGTTTTCATAAACATGTACTGCTTCTCTCAGAAGAGATATCTAAAATCATTCTGCACAAAGAGGTCAGACATGCTAATTATGTATTACAAACTGTATACAAGTTAATGTAGTAAACCTTGTAATATGCTAAATGTCATGTACTAAATCTTGTAATATACTAAAATGTAATATTTTATTTGATAAATTTTTTTTTCTTATTTTTTTCAGTATCCTTTTCCCCCAAATGGTTAATGTTTATATGATCACCAGAAAATAGTTTTATACCCATATAGTAAAAATTAATTACCTTGCTGCCTGGAGCAGACAGCTGGCTGGTAGTTGTGTTGGCTGTTACCACCAAAGCCTGAGGGGGTGAAGTAGGATGTTTGCCTTGACCTCCAAATGTAACAGTCTCCTCATCCCCACCTGCTGCATACCCACAGCTGCAAGGTTCCAAATTATTTGGCATATTCAACATAACACATGCGCACATGCACACACACATGCCACTCAGGAGACTCTTCTTGACTATAACAATTTCTGATTGACAGTAGATATAGAAGAGAGGTATGAAATTTAAATTATATTTGGTAATACTTACGTTTTATATTTTATTCTTAGAGTTGATTGCCTCAAGTTAAAGACCCTCTTTCTTGAGATCTTTTATATCCTTACAGTAGTACCCACGTGGAGAATGAGGATCTTTTCTCCTTAGCTGCTAAAAGGCATATGGTCCCACTTGGGAAGCATTGACATTAGCTATAATTTCTCCCATAACACATTAACCCATGTTACCTTGATACTAAGAAGCACTTGGCTCTCTCAATACCAAGAAGCACTTTTCTCTTTTTTAGTGATAGCTCTGGGTCCAGCAATTATTTCCATTTTTTAAGAGTGCAGCAAAGCACACTATCCATTGCTGTTAAGCATGGCATCAGAATATCCTGGGTGGAGTCAAATGTAAGTCACAGCATGAATAGCAATGCCTGCATTTAATCCTGATATCCCACTTTGCTAAGTATATGACCATGAACAAAACCATTGCCACAGTGCCTCAGATTTTCCAACAAATCTCCTTGCCAGTGTTAAGTATCAAATATTGAGTATGATATTATATGTGAAAATGCTTTATAACCTAAATAACGCTGTACAAATATTGGTTAATTTAATTTAGCAGCAATACTCTATGCTCTAGTCAAAAGCTCAGTATCTCTCACATATAGTAAGATCAAGTTAAAAAGGTCTGTCGGGGGGAAATAGGGGAGGAACAGCAGAGGGGTGGGGAGTTGGGGAGAGATAGCATGGGGAGAAATGCCAGATATAGGTGATGGGGAGGAAGGCAGCAAATCACACTGCCACATGTGTACCTATGCAACAATCTTGCATGTTCTTCACATGTACCCCAAAACCTAAAATGCAATAAAATGAACCACACATATGACACTTAAAAAAAAAAAAAAGTTCTCAACAGAGTTTTCAATGTTTTTATCCTCCTTAAATCCTATTGGTTTAATTATGACACAATTTTAATTTTATATAAAAATATATTTTAGTTGTGAATGGCTATACACCAAAAATCTTAACTATGTCAAATAATTTATTACAGTCTTAGGTAAAACCACACATGAGCTTTTCTGTGTGTTCTTCTTAAGGACTCCAACCGTCGTGTATTCAACAAATATTCTTTATGCAGTTGCATCTTATGTGCTGGTTAAATTCTGAAAGCATAGGGTAAAGCTAAAAAAAAAAAAAAAAAAAAAAAAAAGATTCTTGAAAAATTTCTTAAATTATTCTTAAAATGTGGTCCAACAGTGAGTTATTTCTTAATGTCAGAAAATGTGAAAGTTAAAATTTGATAAAATTGCTCTAGATACCTATGTGATGAGGGGTGTGAATAGGTACACAGACAGCATAGAGGGAACCTGGTCCCTGTTCCTCAGTTTCTCTGGGCTGTGTGCTCACTGAGTAAAATGGCAAATAGAATCTCTTCTGAAACTCTTTTTGGATGAATATAGTTGAATATAAATCAAATTAATGTTTGCTGTGACTATACTGTAGTGAATGCCTATGAGAGAAAAGATTTTTGCCTTTGTGAACTTTACCTTGTAGTGGGAGATTCGAACAATAGAAAAATTATTCATTAAAGGGTCAAGGTTATAAAGAGATTATGATTATAGCCATAAAAGACATATAAGGTGGTTAGTCAAAGGAGGCCACTCTAGGGAGGTGACCACTGAGCTGAAGCATGAGGAATGAAGGTGAGTTGGCCAGGATTACAGTTGAATAGTGTGTTCAACGGCCCTGCAGTAGGAAATGTGTCGTATGTTAACGCATTTACTCACTAGGCAAAGACTAATTAAAGCCTCATATTTGCCAGGCATTTGTACGATTGAGCAGTTTACAAATCTATCAAGACTTCTATTCTCATGGAATATACACTCCAGACAAAGCAAAGTATAAATAAACAAAAAAGTAAACAAATCAATGGATAAGCTAATTTCTAGAACATAATAAGAGGAAAGAGTAGGGGTATAGGCAGAGGATTTAGGTGGGACCTAAATCATACCACAATCATGCTTGGCCTTGTAGGACATAAAGGTTTCTTTTTTTCAATTATTAATTAATTTATTTATTTTTATTGCATTTTAGGTTTTGGGGTACATGTGCAGAACGTGCAAGATAGTTGCATAGGTACACACATGGCAGTGTGTTTTGCTGCCTTCCTCCCCTTTACCCACATTTGGCATTTCTCCCCAGGCTATCCCTCCCCAGGTTCCCCCACCGCTGTCCCTCCCCTATTCCCCCCAATAGACGCCAGTGTGTAGTAGCCTCTTCCCGGTGTCCATGTGTTCTCATTTTTCCTCACCCGCCTATGAGTGAGAATATGTGGTACTTCATTTTCTGTTCTTGTGTCAGTTTGCTGAGAATGATGTTCTCCAGATTCATCCAGGTCCTTACAAAGGACAGAAACTCATCATTTTTGATTGCTGCATAATAATCCATGGTGTATATGTGCCACATTTTCCCAGTCCAGTCTATCATCGATGGGCATTTGGGTTGGTTCCAGTTCTGTGCTATTGTAAACAGTGCTGCAATGAACATTCATGTGCATGTGTCCTTATAGTAGAACGATTTATAGTCCTTTGGATATATACCCAGTAATGGGATTGCTGGGTCAAATGGAATTTCTATTTCTAGGTCCTTGAGGAATCGCCACACTGTCCTCCACAACGGTTGAACTAATTTACACTCCCACCAACAGTGTAAGAGTGTTCCTATTTCTCCACATCCTCTCCAGCATCTGTTGTCTCCAGATTTTTTAATGATCACCCTTCTAACTGGCATGAGATGGTATCTCAATGTGGTTTTGATTTGCATCTCTCTAATGACCAGTAATGATGAGCATTTTTTCATGTGTTGTTGGCCTCATATATGTCTTCTTTTGTAAAGTGTCTGTTCATATCCTTTGCCCATTTTTGAATGGGCTTGTTTGTTGTTTTTCCTGTAAATCTTTTTGAGTTCTTTGTAAATTCTGGATATCAGCCCTTTGTCAGATGGGTAAACTACAAAAATTTTTCCCATTCTGCTGATTGCTGATTCACTCTAGTGACTGTTTCTTTTGCCGTGCAGAAGCTGTGCAGTTTGATTAGGTCCCATTTGTCTATTTTGGCTTTTGTTGCCAATGCTTTTGGTGTTTTGGTCATGAAGTCCTTGCCTACTCCTATGTCCTGAATGGTTTTGCCTAGATTTTCTTCTAGGGTTTTTATGGTGCCAGGTCTTCTGTTTAAGTCTTTAATCCATCTGGAGTGAATTTTAGTGTAAGGTGTCAGGAAGGGATTCAGTTTCTGCTTTCTGCACATGGCTAGCCAGTTTTCCCAACACCATTTATTAAACAGGGAATCCTTTCCCCATTGCTTGTTTTTGTCTGGTTTATCAAAGATTATATGGTTGTAGATATGTTGTGTTGCCTCCAATGCCTCTGTTCTGTTCCATTGGTCTATATCTCTGTTTTGATACCAGTACCATGCTGTTTTGATTACTGTAGTCTTGTAGTATAATTTGAAGTCTGGTAGTGTGATGCCTCCTGCTGTGTTCTTTTTGCTTAGAATTGACTTGGCTATGTGGGCTCTCTTTTGGTTCCATATGAAGTTCATGGTGATTTTTTTTCAGTTCTGTGAAGAAATTCAATGGTAGATTGATGGGGATAGCGTTGATTCTGTAAATTACTTTGGGCAGTATAGTGATTTTCATGATATTGATTATTCCTAACCATGAACATGGAATGTTTCTCCATCTGTTTGTGTCCTCTCTTATTTCGTTGAGCAGTGGTTTGTAGTTTTTCTTGAAGAGATCCCTTACGTTCCTTGTAAGTTGTATTCCTAGGTATTTTATTCTCTTTGTAGCAATTGTGAATGGCAATTTGTTCTTGATTTGATTCTCTTTAAGTCTGTTATTGGTGTATAGGAATGCTTGTGATTTTTGCACATTGATTTTGTATCCTGAGACTTTGCTAAAGTTGCTTATCAGTTTCAGGAGTTTTTGGACTGAGGTGATGGGGTCTTCTAGGTATACTATCATGTCGTCTGCAAATAGAGACAATTTGGCTTCCACCTTTCCTATTTGAATACCCTTTATTTCTTTTTCTTGCTTGATTGCTCTGGCTAGAACTTCCAGTACTATGTTGAATAGGAGTTGTGAGAGAGGGTATCCTTGTCTAGTGCTGGATTTCAAAGAGAATGCTTCCAGTTTTTGCCCATTCAGTATGACATTGGCTGTTGGTTTGTCATAAATAGCTTTTATTACTTCGAGATATGTTCCATCAATACCAAGGTTATTGAGGGTTTTTAGCATAAAGGGCTGTTGAATTTTGTCAAATGCCTTCTCTGCATCAATTGAGATAATCATGTGGTTTTTGGTTTTGGTTCTGTTTATGTGATGAATTACGTTTATAGACTTGCGTATGTTGAACCAGCCTTGCATCCCCAGGATGAATCCTACTTGATCATGATGGATAAGTTTTTTTAATGTGCTGTTGCAATCAGTTTGCCAGTATTTTATTGAAGATTTTTGCATCTATCTTCATCATGGATATTGGCCTGAAGTTTTCTATTCTTGTTGAATCTCTGTTGGGTTTTGGTGTCAGGATGATGTTAGTCTCATAAAATGATTTGGGAAGGGTTCCCTCTTTTTGAATTATTTGGAATAGTTTCAGAAGGAATGGTACCAGCTCCTCTTTGTGTGTCTGGTAGAATTCAGCTGTGAACCCATCTGGACCTGGGCTTTTTTTGTGTGGTAGGCTCTTAATTGCTGCTTCAACTTCAGACCTTGTTATTGGTCTATTCATAGTTGCGGCTTCCTCCTGGTTTAGGCTTGTGAGGACACAGGTGTCCAGAATTTATCCATTTCTTCCTGGTTTACAAGTTTATGTGCATAGAGTTGTTTGTAGTATTCTCTGATGATGGTTTGAATTTCTGTGGAATCTGAGGTGATTTCCCCTTTATCATTTGTTATTGCATCTATTTCGTTGTTCTCTCTCTTCTTTTTTATCAGTCTGGCTAGTGGTCTGTCTATTTTGTTGATCTTTTCGAAAAACCAGCTCTTGGATTTATTGATTTTTTTTAAGGGTTTTTTTTGTGTCTCTATCTCCTTCAGTTCTGCTCTGATCTTAGTTATTTCTTGTCTTTGGCTAGGTTTTGAGCTTTTTTGATCTTGCTCCTCTAGCTCTTTCAATTTTGACGATAGGGTGTCCATTTTGGATCTCTCCACTCTTCTCATGTGGGCACTTATTGCTATATATTTTCCTCTACAGACTTCTTTAAATGTGTCCCAGAGATTCTGGTATGTTGTGTCTTCATTCTCATTGGTTTTGAAGAACTTTTTATTTCTGCCTTGATTTCATTGTTTATCCAATCAACATTCAAGAGCCAGTTGTTCAGTTTCCATGAAGCTGTGCGGTTCTGAGTTAGTTTCTGAATTCTGAGTTCTATCTTGATTGCACTATGGTCTGGGAGACTGTTTGTTATGATTTCAGTTGTTTTGCATTTGCTGAGGAGTGCTTTACTTCCAATTATGTGGTCAATTTTGGAGTAGGTGTGATGAGGTGCTGAGAAGAATGTATATTCTGTGGATTTGGGGTGGAGAGTTCTGTAAATGTCTATCAGGTTTGCTTGTTCCAGGTCTGAGTTCAAGTCCTGGATATCCTTGTTAATTTTCTGTCTCGTTGATCTGTCTAATAATGACAGTGGAGTGTTAACATCTCCCACTATTATTGTGTGGGAGTCTAAGTCTCTTTGTAAGTTGTTAAGAACTTAAGAACTTGCCTTATATATCTGGGTGCCCCTGTATTGGGTCCATATATATTTAGGATCATTAGCTCTTCTTGTTGTATCGATCCTTTGACGATTATGTAATGACCTTCTTTGTCTCTTTTGATCTTTGTTGCTTTAAAGTCTATTTTATCAGAGATGAGAATTGCAACTTCTGCTTTTTTTTTTGCTCTCCATTTGCTTGGTAAATCTTCCTTCATCCCTTTATTTTGAGCCTTTGTGTATCCTTGCATGTGAGATGGGTTTCCTGAATACAGCACACCGATTGGTTTTGGTTTTTTATCCAATTTGCCAGTCTTTGTCTTTTGATTGGTGCATTTAGCCCATTTACATTTAGGGTTAGTATTGTTATGTGTGAATTTGATCCTGCCATTTTGATGCTAGCTGGCTTTTTTTGCCCATTAGTTGATGCAGATTCTTTGTTGATGCTCTTTATCATTTGGTGTGTTTTTAGAATGGCTGATACTGGTTGTTCCTTTCTATGTGTAGTGCCTCTTTCAGGAGCTCTTGTAAAGCAGGCCTGGTGGTGACAAAATCTCTGAGTACTTGCTTGTTGGCAAAAGATTTTATTCTTCCTTCACTTATGAAGTTCAATTTGGCTAAATATGAAATTCTGGGTTGAAAGTTCTTTTTTTTAAGGATGTTGAATATTGGCCCCCACTCTCTTCTGGCTTGTAGAGTTTCTGCCGAGAGATCTGCTGTGAGTCTGATGGGCTTCCCTTTGTGGGTGACCTGACCTTTCTCTCTGGATGCCCTTAGTGTTTTCTCCTTCATTTCAACCCTGGTGAATCTGACGATTATGTGCCTTGGGGTTGTTCTTCTTGCAGAATATCTTTGTGGTGTTCTCTGTATTTTCTGGACTTCAGTATTGGCCTGCCTTGCTAGGTTGGGGAAATTTTCCTGGCTAATATCCTGAAGAGTATTTTCCAGCTTGGATTCATTCTCTTCATCACATTCTGGTACAGCTATCAAACGTAGGTTAGGTCTCTTCACATAGTCCCACATTTCTTGGAGATTTTGTTCATTCCTTTTTGCACTTTTTTCTCTAATCTTGGTTTCTCATTTTATTTCATTGAGATGATCTTTGACTTCTGATATTCTTTCTTCTGCTTGGTCAATTCGGCTGTTGAAACTTGTGCATGCTTCACGAAGTTCTCATGTTGTGTTTTTCAGCTCCTTCAATTCATTCATATTCCTGTCTAAGTTGTCTATTCTAGTTATCATTTCCTCGAATCTTTTTTCAAATCTTTTTTCAAGGTTCTTAGTTTCTTTGCATTGATTTAGAACATGTTCTTTTAGCTCACTGAAGTTTCTCATTATCCACCTTCTGAAGTCTGATTCCGTCATTTTATCACACTCATTCTCCATCCAGCTTTGTTCCCTTGCTGGTGAGGAGTTTTGGTCCTTTGTAGGAGGTGAGGTGTTTTGGTTTTAGGTGTTTTCCTCCTTTTTGCACTGGATTCTTCCCATCTTTGTGGATTTATCCACCTGTCATCTGAGTAGTTGCTGACTTTTCGATTGGGTCTCTGAGTGGACACCCAGATTGTTGATGATGAAGTATTTCTGTTAGTCAGTTTTTCTTCTAACAGTCTAGCCCCTCTGCTGTACGACTGCAAAAAGGACTCCAAGCCCTGCTTGTCTGGGGTACACCTGTAGCAGCTGCGGAAGAGTGAGGGATGCTACCAGTTTCTTCTTCTGCTATCTTTGTCCCAGAATGATGCCCGCCAAATGTCAGCCTGATTAGTCTTTTTTTGAGGTGACTCTTTGGATATACAGGGGTCAGGGAGCTGCTTGAGGAGATGGTCTGTACTTTATAGGAGCTCAAGTGCTGAGCTGTGAACTCCATTGTTCATTCAGGGCTGTTGGGCGGGTGTGTTTAGGTCTGCTGCAGCAGAACTTATAAAACCCCCCCCCTTTTTTTTTTCTCAGACGCTCTGTCTCAGGGAGTTAGGGCTTTCTTTATGAGTATCCGTTGCACTGTCCTGCCCAGCTAGGAGGCAGTCTAGTCACTATTTGCCTGCCGAGGCTCCACCCTGCTACCACGGGGCTCTACCTTGCTGCCATGGTGCTCCACCCTACTGTCGTGGGCTCCACCCTGTTGGCAGAGTCTCTCTGTTATGGTGGGTTGCCTCAGCAACAGCAGGCTGCTTCAGCAATGGGAGTGTACCACAGTAGGGGCAGAATGCGTCGGTAGTGGTGGACGCCCCTCCCCCACTGAGGTGCACTGTTTTGAATTCAGCTGAGCCCACAGTGAAACTCTCAACCCCCAGTGTTTTGAATCACCATTTTGTTTGTCCCTGTGGGGGTGGGACCCGCCGAGCCTGATCACCTGGCTCCCTGCCTTAGAGTCCTTTTTCTCTCTCTCTTTTTTTCTTTTTTTAAGTTGAACAGTTAACTTTCTCACAGGAGTTTCAGTCACCTGCTGATAGGGCACCGGGATCTGTGTGATTTCCCATGCAGCGACCCACTGCACTGGCTCAAATCACACTTCCCAGGCATCTCCTGGTCTGGCTCACTGTCCCAGTCCCATTTAATCAGTTGGATATATTAATCTGCCCTCCCAAATCTCAGATTGCCGGTTTAACAGGGCACCCAGACCAGTGAGTTTTGTGCGGGGTGCCGCTGTGCTGCGTTGCCGGCCAAAACGGCTGTGCAAGCCGAAAGGGCTGCGCTGGTGTCCCGTGTCCCTCCTACACCTGGGAATTTCCCCATTCTGTGGGCAACAAAGGTCCGTCTGAAAATGTGGCTAGGACTCACCCTCTGCGCGTTCACTGAGAGCTGCAATCCTGAGTTGTTCCTACCATGCCATCTTGGAAATCTCCCCTCTCTGAAGGGTTTTTGCATAGAGTACAACATACTATGCTTTCCATTTTTAAAAGATGACTCTAGGTACAGGGTGGAGAATGACTTAGAGAGAAGTAAATCCAATCATATTGATGTGACCTTTCCTTAAAATTTCATTACATATTCCCTCCTGCCCCTTTTATTCTCCAAAGATTCTGTTTCCTTCTTCCATTTCCCACTCTAATTATTGGCTGCTGGGCAAAGTGCATTCACTTTTCTGATCAGGTGTAGCAGAAGAGTTTGGAAACAGAAAAATTCAAATTACAGGACTAAATTCTGAGTCCATAGGAGCAGCACCTCAAGAAACACATACCTGGAATCCAATAAATATCCGAGGATTAAAGTCTCTGCTGAGCATTAGAGTATTAACTGCTAATGTATAACCAATGAAGAGACCACTTTTGCTATGCCCACACAATCAGATTCTCATGCTGAATATTTATTATGTTAAATCAGGAATCATTTTACTTTTTTTTTTTTTTTTTTTGAGACAGAGTCTTGCTCTGTCACCAGGCTGGAGTGCAGTGGTGTGATCTTGGCTCACTGCAACCTCCACCTCCTGGGTTCAAATGATACTTCTGCCTCAGCCTCCTGGAAAACTGGAACTACAGGCACGTGCTACTATGCCCAGCTAATTTTTTTTTGGATTTTTAGTAGAAACGGGGTTTCCCCCTGTTGGCCAGGATGGTCTTGATCTCTTGACCTCGTGATCCAGTTTCCTGGGCCACCCAAAGTGCTGGGATTACAGATGTGAGCCACCATGCTTGGCCCATTTTCAGTCTTGACTGGTGATTGTGAATCTGTTAATCTATTGCCAAGGTTAGTGTCTATTGTTTCTAGCACTGAGTAGGGCTTCTGTGTGAACAATTGATGTGAAGTATAGTGGGAAGAAAGAAACTGACAAATAAATTATAGCCTGAATTATAATCTATCTTATTATACTAAACCTAGCAATTCCAAATATCCTATAAATAGTGGGAAACCGCAAAGGACTTCAAGCATAGAAGGCATTAATGCAATTGTTTTGCATAGAAATATTGATTCCAATGCTTAAGGTGGATTGAGAGCAAAGAGAATCAGTAGATTATTTCATACAATGCTTTTGAGAGTACAAACTAAAAGACAGTAGCAATGGAAATAAAGAAGACATGGTAGATTCATAGACTGCAGTTGAAGCATAAATATATCTCCTTGATTGTTTAGAATTGTTGGACAGGTCAAGAGAGAAATTCCTTCATTTCTAATTTAGATAATTTGGGTGGATGTTGGTACTGTTCTGGAAGACAAGAGCCATTCATGTTCAGACTAAAGATCACCCATTATTGATTCTTTGGAAGGACATGTAACAGGAAACATGATTGGAAAGTGGTTCCTTTCAGTCTATAAAAGATGAAAAAAATAACTTTAGGAGTGTCTGAGACCTTTAGCCTTGTCTCAGTAATTGAATTGGCCCTTTGGTCACTAAGTGGTTAGTTATTTTGAGATGTAATTTATTTAGAAAAGTATGACTAGTGGATTTCTGTGATACAGAGTCTGGTAAAGATCTTTCCTGGAACTTGAAAGGTATGCCTGCCAGAATTTATTTAGGTTTTAATAAGTGAATAAATGAAGCCAGGGCTAGAGAGTGGAAACCACCTCTGGCCACCAAATGGTCCATGCCTTGTCTTTGTTTCACTATTCTGAACAATTGTACTTCTTCATTTCAAATGTATGTGTACATTTAAGAGGGAACTCTCAGGGCATACTTGTTTGTTTGTTAGACAAAATTACCTTAAGATGTAACACAGAGCATACAGGCTGCACTGCAAGCACATAAAACCCGAGATACCAGATGGAAAATGTCTTAGCCTTATAGTTCTGATTTCCTAAAGTTAAAAAAAAAAGCACAGGGTGCCGGGGGCAGATGTCAGGGCAGACATTTAAATTTTGCTTTTGTTGTTTTCTCCTGTCATACAGAAATTTGATGTCAGTGTCTTATAGAAAATGAGTTTTTAAAAAGCAAATCTTCAGAGTTTAAAAATCATCTCATCTCCTTACCCAAAATCTGCAATGTTATTTTTCTTCATAAAATTGACCTGCTGAAATATTTTCTGATGAGTGTAAATGCGTATGAACTGGTGCTCTAGAGAATGTCTTAACTGAGTACTTTGTTTTGTACTTTATTGAAATGTGTACTTTGAAAACATTGGTGAAATTTGCCATTTCCCACCTGGCATCAGCAACAGCTGGAGGCTGGCCCATTTACGATGGCCTACACTCATGCAGTACTAATCAAAAGCAAATATCATATGAAAAGCTATGTCCCTGCCCCTTCTTCTGTTAAACGCATCTAAGACAAAAGTAAGAGCATAATATTTTACTTAAGCTCAGCTATTTTTCTTTTTCTCCTCTTCTCTTACCGTCTCTGTTGCTCTAAAACTATTACTCATGGTCATGCTCTTAACTGAAATATTTATAGGGAAAAGATTTGTTTTAAATGAGCAGATGAACCAGACCTAAGACAAGCTGCTATATTAATAAACATGTGTGGTGCTTTATCAGTAAAGGAGCCTATTTTGACATTTCTTCCCGATGATTTGTATAGCCTATCACTATCACACCTGGTGCAGGGACAATAAATGGGCACTTAATAGTCAAGCAGTGTGCAAACACCTTCCATTATAACTTCATTATGTCAGATATAATCATCTATTACTGAATGTCAGGCACTTAATTTATGATCAGTTGCCCTATGGAATTAGTGACCAAAGAAATGAATAGTCCATTCACGTCACTTTTGCTGTAAATTTATTTCTCCTAATACCAACCCTCTTTTTTTAAGTACATGGACTTAATCTGAATATAAGATGTTTTGTTTTATATTTGTGAAATTTGAGAAGTGGAAAAATGTGAAAACATATGATGTAAAATTCCATACTCAATTAAGTTAATACACATATCTGTTTAAAATAGGCACAATTCTTTAGTTTCCTTTACCAATGAATTTCAGTTTGATTTCGGTAAAGTGACGATGTTTTTGGGGGAAAAAATAAAACTTCTCCCTAGAGATCTGCTGTACAATAATGTGCATATAGTTAATACTGTACTGTACACTTAAAATTAGTAGAGGGCAAATTTTATGTTATTTTTTACCACTTTTTTTTAAAAAAAAAACTCCATTGAACAGCATAAACAGATATATAGATAACTGTGGCACTATCAAAGCAATATGTTTAAAAGACACAGAGAAAAGAGAAGCTTAGGTTTTTGAGAGAGGTGCTAAGAGGAATAAAGACAGCTAAGGAATTGGTACGTTGTAGGCTTTAATAATTAATGTGCCTGATCAGACATGGTGGCTCATACCTATAATCTCAGCATTTTGGGAAGCCATGGCAGGGTATCTCTTGAAACTTTGAGACCAGGAGTTTGAGACTGGCCAGGGCACCAAAACCCCCTCTCTCAAAAAAAAAAAAAAAATTCCTTTTTTTTTTTTTTTTTTTTTGAGACAAGGTCTCACTCTGGCACCAGGCTTGAGCTCACTGCAGAGTTGATCTTCTGGGTTCAAGGAATCCCCTATATCCTTCTACCAAGTAGGTGGGACTATAAGCCCATGTGCCGTTATGCCAAGCTAATTTTTCTGTTTTTCATAGAGACAGGATTTTACCATGTTTCCCAGGCTTCTCCAAAATTTTTTTAAAATTAGCCTAGCTACTCAGAAGGCTAAGGCAGAAGGACTGCTTGAACTCAGGAAGTTGAGCCACAGTGAGCTAACTTCATGCCTCTACACTCCAGCCTGGGCAACAGAGTGAGATGAGACCTTGTCTCAAACAAACAAAACAAACAGACAAAAAAGAATTAATGTTCCCTGCTGGCATCTGCAGAATATTTTTTGCCCTCTTCTTTGGACATAAGAACATACCATCTGAACTCCACCAGGTCTATGTTCAAGATCATTGTTATAGAAATCCTCAGACTCTCAATTGAAGTTACTATATATGAAAAGATTCTTTTGGAGATGTCTAACCTATTTTCTAATGAGGACCTTAGAACGGGGGCAGTGATAAGACCAACTGTATGGGGAAATGTCTCGAAGGCTGTTAAGAATTAAACTGTTTGACCAGCCAGATTAGGAAGAAACTGAGTGCTACAGAATAGGAAAACATTAAACTGTTAATAAAGATGGATGCTATGAGAATGAATCTACAACAGACATACTAGAATTGTCTTAAGCTATTTGAAGGGCTAGAGATGCCACAAAGGAGATTGTGTCTGTGTCATAATATTATCAATCTGGCTTTATTCCTCCTAGTTCTAGCTTTGTCATTTTATTTTATGTGTGTGTGTGTGTGTGTGTGTGTGTGTGTGTGTATATATATATATATTTTTTTTTAATACAGTCTTACTCTGTTGCCCCGGCGGGAATGCAGTGGTGCCATCTTGGCTCTGCCTTCTGAGTTCAAGCAATTCTCATTTCTCAGCCACCCAAGTAACTGAGATTACAGGTGTGTGCCACCACACCCAGATAATTTTTGTATTTTTTGTATAGATGGGGTTTCACCATGTTGGCCAGCCTAGTTTCAAATGCCTGACGTCAAACGATCCACCCACCTCAGCCTCCCAAAGTTCTGGGATTACAGGCCTAAGCTACCGCACCTGGCCTAAGTATTAAATATTTAATTATATGTTATTTAAATACCAAATAAGAGAGGGAGAATTTTGATTCTGACAACTTTCATAGTTTCATTTTCATGACTGATGGCACTCACACTGGAAACAAGGTGGCAGAAGGTCATTAACTTCTCTGCTGGGCCCATAGGCTTAAAGAAATCATGCATTTTGGAGATGCCTTCAACAGGTAAAAAAATATTATCAAGGAGAAGAAAGAAAAAGATGCCGAGTGGGGGATAGCCAGGAGTGAAGCAGGGGAGGTGTGGTGGGTATTCCTAACATTCTATATTTAAAAGCCCTGGTACTGTTAAAGAATGAAATTTCAATGTCTGGCTACACTGATGCATTTATAAGTGGCATAGACTGTCTCTCAGATTTACTCACAGTGGAAACTAGTGGTCAATAGACACATTAGTCTCTAGACTGTCCCGTTGACCTGAATGACTGGATAGTTCATTAATGCATCCAGGTGATGGGGGAAGATATTTTAATAGCCAACTCAAATAAAATTTTTATGGTTTAATAGGAGAAAACTCATGCTAAGGTGACCTACCATGGCTCTGGCTGAGACTCTTTAGGGGTGCAAGCTTCCCAAAAGAACTGATGAAGACTACTGTCTTTTACACATCTGAACCCTCAGGCAAGTATAACCAGAATGAAGCGGGGAGCTGGCATTAAGTCTCAGCTCGCTGGCAAAAAAAAAAAAAAAAAAAAAAAATTTAAAGCCTGCAGAGTAAGCTTTATTTAGGAGACCCTTGCACCAGTTCAAGCCCTAGACAGCTGAGTAGACCTCAGAACCTGTTCTATACCACTAGACTGGCATTTGGCCAAGGGAAAGCATTTTTCTGCCTTATAATATTCACTGAACACAACATGACAAAAGGAGAAAAAGGCATACAAGATTGATGTAATGTACATATGGACTTAGGCGCCATAAACAATGTATGAGACTTGAAGAGGGGCCAGGTAGCTTGGGCTTAAATACTCTCTTCAGGAGGGAGAGATATGTGGGCCTGGCAGACAAACATTAATTTGTCAATGTGTCTCTTTGGAAACAGGACGGGACCTACAGGTTATGACTTGTGCAGATGAAGCCTCCTGGATAAGCTCTCAGAGTTGTCTTCAAGTCAACAGATTTTGTGTCAGTCTCTTTTCCAGTGTTTACTTTTCCTGGATATTTGTTGAGATTCCTAGGGAGGGATCTCAAGACAATTGCATTTCTTTTGGAAAGAATCTTTCTTAATCAGATAAGGAAATTCATTAGAAATCCCTTCCAGTGCTTCTAGAAAGAGCATCAGACATTGGTTCTGTGACATTTGAATTTTTAAAGCACTAAGCATGCTACAGCACCATATTTTGGGGAATTATTTTCTGTGCCCCAATAACAGGGACCTCTGATAATCTACTATTCTTTCCCCATCATCTTATGTGTATTTTTCTCACATATTCACTGGATTGACTACATCAAAAATCTAGCTTAATCATCTGAAACCTTTTTGGAAAACCTGAATATATAATAAATCACTTGACTAGTCCCGAATCATTGTTTTTCTATTTCTCTCTCTCTTATTTATTTATTTATTTTTAGATAAGGTGTCTTTAAAAAAAAAAAAAAGAAAGAAAGAAAAGAGTGTGGTCCTCCAGGCTGGAGTACAATGTCGTGATCATAGCCCACTGCAGCCCTGAACTCCTGGGCTCAAGTAATCCTCTTGCTTCAGCCTCTTGAGTAGCTTACTTTTCTCTTCTTTCTGACCATTGAGTTTGTGTGGAGCCATATATAGTTTCTGAAGTGACTACATGCAAAATCTTGAGGGTATTCATGTGAAAATAAAACCATTAAGTGATAGCGCTATCTAGAATTTAAGAGAAAAAAGTGTTTATTTGTATTTTTATCCTCAGATTTGTTTCATTTTTACTGGTTATGCCAAGACTGAATTGCAAACAGAACTATGTATCAACTTTATAGGTGGTAGAAAGAAATATTGGCTGCGCTGAAATTTTATATAAAATAAGGAGCACAGTTCTTACAAAGGCACTTAGTTTTTTCGTATTAAAAAATGTGTAAAGGTGAACATGTAACTACCTAATGGGTTTACCTTGCCCACTGCCTAGACATAGCAGATTTATCAAGACAGGGGAATTGCAATAGAGAAAGAGTAATTCATTCAGAGCCATGTATGTGGGAGACTGGAGTTTTATTATTACTCAAATCAGTCTCCCTCAGCATTCGGGGATCAGAATTTTTAAGGACAACTTGGTGGGTAGGGGGAAACCAGTGAGCCAGGAGTGCTGATTGGTCAGGTCAGAGATGAAATCATAAGGAGTTGAAGCTGTCTTCTTGGGATGAGTCAGTTTCTGGGTGGGGGTAACAAGATCAGGTGAGCCAGTTTACCAGTCTGGGTGGTGCTAGCTGATCCATCAAATGCAGGATCTGCAAAATATCTCAAGCAGTGATTTTAGGAGCAGTTTAGGGAGGGTCAGAATCTTGTAGCCCCCACTTGTATGACTCCTAAACCATAATGTCTAATCTTGTGACTAATTTGTTAGTCCTACAAAGGCAAACTAGTCTCCAGACAAGAAGGCGTTTGTTTTGGGAAAGGCCTGTTACTGTCTTTGTTCTAAACTATAAACTAAGTTCGTCCCAAAGTTAGTTCAGCCCATGCCCAGCAGTGAACAAGAACGGCTTGAAAGAAGCAAGATGGAGTTGATTAGGTAGGATCCCTTTGACTATCTCAGTCATAATTTTGCAAAGGCGGTTTCAGTACTTCCCACTGGGTATTAAAACATGTTAATCTTAAGGTGTAGGCCATGAAGATGAGAAAAGGTCATCAAGTGTTCTGGCTTCTTCCTGCTGACAGTGGTATAGTGAGAATGGGAGTTGACTTCAAGGTGAGAGGAGTCAAACCACTTTGTACCTGTCTGAGCAAACTCATGTGAGCCAGGCTGGGAGTTCAAGGCTTGCATGACAAAGGCATGAGTACTTTCATGTATAATATTAGTACAGTATTTAAGTGAACACCATACAATAAGGTAAATAATGAGTACTAGGATGAAGAGTGCAATTCCCAGTTTTAAAGGTAAAGATTGAAAAGCATTAGTTTGGGAACTTGTAACCCACAAATAATTTAGGATTTAGTCCAAACTGCATTAAAAAAAAAAAAAAAAAAAAAAAAAAAAAAAACCTCAAAAACAGCTATCAAGAGATGTACAACAGTTTTTCTTTTGAAGCATAATTTTTCTCTCCCCAGTCCCCATTTTTATCAAAAACAAACCATGATAGAACTGATTTGTTTACAACATGAACTTTAGTGTTACTGTACTTGGCCTGATTATTTGCATAAAGCACAGCAAGAATAATTATTTTTCACATAGGCTTTTAAAACTGGATTTGATGGAACTTTGTTCCATAAGAAATCTCAGATAAGACTTTTCAAAGCCAAGCCCAATTATGGGTTTGTACTCACTAATATCTATTAGGTGGGTAAATTCCTCTCCTCTTGAGGTCCAAAGACAACTTAGGGCTCCTGGGTCTGATGGAAAGTGACCTTTTTTACTTACCACAGGTCAGGAACTTTTTTTTTTTTTTTTTCATGTTATGACATTTTTTTTTTAATTTATTTTTTATTGCATTTTAGGTTTTGGGGTACATGTGCAGAAAATGTAAGATAGTTGCATAGGTACACACGTGGCAGTGTGTTTTACTGCCTTCCCCCGCTTCACCCACATTTGGCATTTCTCCCCAAGCTATCCCTCCCCACCTCCCCCCCACCGCTGTCCCTCCCCTATTCCCCCCAATAGACCCCAGTGTGTAGTACTCCCTTCCCTGTGTCCATGGGTTCTCATTGTTCATCACCCGCCTATGAGTGAGAATATGCAGTGTTTCATTTTCTGTTCTTGTGTCAGTTCGCTGAGAATGATGTTCTCCAGATTCATCCATGTCCCTACAAAGGACACGAACTCATCATTTTTGATTGCTGCATAATATTCTGTGGTGTATATGTGCCACATTTAGGGACCATGTAGACAAGGTCTGAGACTGGACTTCCCAAGGGGCTTTTATTGGCTCTGCGAGTCAACTTTGATTTCTTTGAAGAAATTCTGCCATTCCAGTCAAAGCCTTAGTAAACAACCAGTTTCTCTGATTGTGTCCTGTTACAAAAGAAAATAGATTTTTATTGCACTTATGCAAATAATTATACTGCTTTAATTTGAGAATACTCACAAATATCTTCCAAATTCTGGAGAAATCAGGTCGAGTAAAACAAATATGCTTCAAATTTTGTTCACAGGAGTGTATTTTACTCAATATTTAAAAGCTGTAAATAGCTCAAAAGAAACAAGTTTTCTTGGCTCTGGAAAAGAAAAAGAATCAGCAACATTTTAAGCAAAAATGTTAATTTAAAAATTACTTCAGTTTTCTATTAGTTTAGTCCATTCAACTAACTCCTGTTCTGCTTGATATTTATGAACACTTCAGCTCTCCATGAGAGTCCAGAAAGGTTGTTCCCTTTATTCTAATGTTATAATCTCAAAAGTCATTGGAAACATGCATTCAAGAGCATCTGTCAAAGTTCTCTATCTGATTGTAAACCACCTTTTGAAGAGGATCAAACAAGACAGTCATTGTCAGTGGATGACAAAATGTCTTAGGACAGCCATTATTAAAGCCACAATTAATTAGGAATTTGTTACTTGTGTGGCATATAACAATTTTACATAACAATTATAAATATTAATAATACATCAAGTCATATCACAATTATAGGAGTTTCTGATAATATTGGAACATACACTAATAGCATGTATACAAATATAGCCCAAAGAAAGCCAAACATCATTTCATATTTGGCAGTGCTTCCTGTTTAATTTTTATATCAAATAATCTACATGTCATTTTTGGACTTTAGAGGACCCAATATATAAAAGATTAGATTAGAAAGAAACAAAATTTATTTGATTTTGGAAAGTTTGTCAAATATCAAATTCTATGAACTAGACAAAATTATACTCCTTTTAACAAAGCCATACTCATATGCCTTCATATAATATTTTACCAAAAACACATGCTACATTCCTTACACAACTGTGTATGTAAAACTGTTTCCCCAGTAGTCTTAATTACATGTTGCAGTGTTAACTCATAGCAGCTTTTATTTTTGGTGAAAATCTGATAAGTGGTATTAATTATATACTAGATGTGAAGCCTAGGACATCAAACAGAAGTGTAAATAAAGTTTGACTCTCTTTGGCATAGCTGGGGACATGGCTGTCAATATGTCCCCAGGCTTTATCTATAATTTAATGCTCTAAAGTAGATAAATCGAATAATTTCAAAGTCAAAAAAAACAGTTTATCACCTTAAAATATTTAGCAAATCTGATATCTGACCTTAATTTAGACCAAATGTCTAAATTTTGAAGACATTACAAATTTACCAATATTTTTTAAAACTGTCTTTATTTCCAGAAAAATACTAAAGTCGTGTGAACAAAAGGCATTAAAGTTGCTATTTTTTCTAACAAAATATTTAATGCTTATTTTTCTAATCCAATTAATCAGAGCTCTTTTTATATAAAAATCACACTCACAACACATATACACAGACAGACAGAAGATCCAGAAGTTGTAAGATTTTTCATTTTCTAGTTTCTTAATTGGATTATTGGCTTCAGTGTGGGAGCCCTTGGAGGAACAGAGCCGGGAAAACATGCGGTTTCTAGGGTCTAATAATCAGGCACAGCTGGAAGGCAAAGACAGTTTCCCAAAAGTAAGGTTGCCATTTTATACTGGATCCTGAATCCTGGATCCTCAAAAGGGGGGAAATACTATGGGAGAAAATAGTACAGTGCTTCTACCATGCATTTCATTCTAAGGCAACACAAAGCCAATCAGCCCATTTTGTAATGAGCCCATCCCCATGGGAGTCTCATTACTCAGTGAAGGTTGCAGATGTTTCCATATCTTCCAGGTGGCTAAGAGCACAGTTTTCTGATCCAAGCATGCAAAGAGCTAAATCTCTCTTTATAACTGACATTAGCCAGTTCTTAAAGTATATGGTTTTTACCTAGTTATTATACACCAAGGATGAAAGCTTTCCCATAATGCAAAGTAATTTTTAATATGCCCCAAACTTAAAACCATCAGATAACTCAATGCAAAACAGAAGAGAGCCTTAGATATTGAGAGAGATCTATGTATTTTTAATTCCTGGAGTTTCATGAGGAAAAAAAAAAGATTTTTTTCCAAAATGTGTTCTGTGGCTCCTCCTGTTTTTCCCAAGGAGTCCGAGGCCACCAAAGTTATCCTAGGGTCTTTCATTTGTTCATTAAGAGTGAGCGGTAAGATAAAAAAAAAAAAGGAGAAAAATAATTCAGCTGACTGAGAAGAAAAAAAAAAAAAATTCTAGAGAATCATGATCCAAAAAGAGAAAAACATAAAGACCTTTAAATATACCTGTAGCTTGTTTATCCAATTTTAATTAAGCTGACATTTAACCATAGTGCTCTTTAAAGAAAAATAAAAATCCCTTTGGATCTTTTATTACCTGACTTTAGCCACATCAAATAGCAAATATTTCTGGCTTTTCAACTTTACCACAGGTAACCTCTCAAGTGCTTCAAAGAAATGGTAAGGAATTTTTTTTTTTATAAGATTTGGGATCTCCCCAAGGTAGTTTGGAGAAAGGTAAATTCAAGACAGGAAATCAGAAGCTCTCCCTAGCAGGGAACTAAACCTCAATAAATGGCAAAGTTATACAAATAACAGACCAGAAACAAATTTTTCCAGAAGCCAAGAATTAAACCTGTGCCACCAATGTCAAAAGATAAAGGCTTAACTACTGAGCTACACAGAATTGAGCAGTTTCTATTATTTTTCCCAGAAGGAGTCTAGAGAAGCCAACTTTGAGCTTGCAAAGACTTTTAATTGTTCAAGATAATTTTTAGGAGTAACTGTGACATGAAGCTCAAAATTCCTGTCCCCCAGATGGTGGAAACCAAGAGAAAGTATCTCGACATGGTCGCAAAGTTAAGCCCTTAAGGACACAAGACAGAGAAATTTTATCGGGTATTATTTTGTGTCCTTAAAAGCTTAACCTGTGACCATTGAAGAATATCTAATCTAAAAATAATGACACATTTTTGAGAATTCACACTTTTTTCCCCTTAGGCCTTTCTTGTATTTCACAAAGATTAATCTCTTTAAAATTTCTAAACTAGAAAAACTATTCATTATATTAAATCTGTAACATTCTATGATTTCTGAAAAGAACACTCTGTTACTAGGTTTCTCTTAAACAATGTGTTATTGTCTATACTGTGGAATAATATTTGGAACAAAAATTATTGAAACCTTGGAGTTATAGAAGTCTTAGAATCCAAGTGGAAACAATTTAAGTAGAGTGTTTCCTTTATGATAGCCACTGGATATTTGTTTTCTGTGATTTAGAGTAGATAATGTTACATGGTTGATAGGAGACTTTATAGTCCCTTTTTTAGTTTTACTCATGAAAGTTGAACGTATGATATTAGGGCATTTATGCATTTCTAAAACTATATGAATCTGAAGTACTCATAATTCAAATCAAGAGACATGTAAAACCCAAATGTCTTCCTTATGCTAATATTTTTCCTTGAATAACAATGTTATTCCTGAATACTTATAGTAACTATTAACATTTATTTTAAAATGACTGTATTTATCATGAAACAAATTTACTTCTGTGGAACTTTCTATATGTTCTTGATTAGGAAAAAAATGTGAGTGGTTTCCATTTATTCTGTCATGTAAAAACTTTGACTTTATAAACATGTAATTTAAAATATGACTTTTACTCAGCTTCTACCCAGCTGTAAGTGTGGCAGTAATACTAAATAATAGAAGAAAAATCAAAATCAAAGGCTTAGGAAATAGCATTAGAAATTTCAGTAGCAAATAAAATACGAAATAAAATACGAAAGGTCACCACTAACTGAATGGCAATTCTAAACCTGGTACATTGGGGTTTCATATCGGATATTTCAAATTATTTTGAAAATTTGGCAAGATAAATATTTTTATCCTCATACAGGAATAAAAGGCTGAGACTTACAGAGATGAAGCAGTTCATCCAGCTACTAAGTGCTGGAGTCAGGACTTTGGAAAAGATTCTAAACAGTAACCACACTTTTTATAGTTGGTAAAAAATGTGATAAAAGTAACAAAATACTGTGCCAGGGAGGAAAAACTTTTTCCTCTACCCACTTAGATTTTATTCTAAGAGGACTGCAAATTAAACTGACAAAAGACAGACTAACAGGAGAAAAATCTTATTTACAAATGCAATCCACATGCAAAGACTCAGTGGTGAGTAACATCACTACCATCACAAGGGCAATTAGAATGTGGTGCTTACATATCTAACTTAGTTGGGGAAAGGGAAAGGGAAAGAGGAGAAAGGCTTCTATGGTTTCTTTGGGAAAAACAAATAGGTTTTTTAGGAGAACAAATGGGAAGATGTAAAAGTTTGTGATAATGTTCATCTATACAAATATGATTGGTCTATTTGTCTTTTTAGGGCATTAAAATTTTCCAAAGGAGACTCATAGTAGGTGTGTTTTCTTTCTCCCCACTAGGAGTAGTCCCACCCTGAATTCAGAATTTATGGCAACCTCATAGTTTTAGAAGTTCTGTTTTTAGGGAAGTTCTGGGAAGGCTTCTGTCTGCATCTACAGATTCTCAAAGGTTTTGAGCTTAAAATAATCTTTATACCAACTGTGAAGTTCTTAGTGGCCCCTCACTATCATTTCTTATAAAACAACTGAAAAACAACAGTCATGCTAGTCTTCTAGGAAGAAACAATTACACACTATTGTCAGTAAACACCTTATTTCCCTGGGACATGGTGAAGAGCAGGCATTGCATTGTCATTTTAAACTTGAATGAAGTGAGAATTCAATGGATGGAGCTCTCCAAAAAGAGTTCCATTGTCATGATGTACTTCATTCAGTTGAGGAATAGACCCTGGAATGGCATTATTTTTTTGAGAAAGTTTGTTTGGGGGAGGGAGCAAATAAAAAGAAAGAGAGAGAAAGAAAATGAAGCTTTTTATTTTTTGTTTTTTGTTTGTTTGTTTGTTTTCCTTATGAAACTCTGTTTACCATGAATCACCTTCCCCGGATCCCAAGCTGTAGTAAATAAGTACAACATCATGGTGTTATTTAGTAATAATTATACTTTCTGGATTCTATCACAAAAGGAGACGGAAAGAAATGTTTATAAACCACTTTGACCATTTCATTACATATAAAGATAAAAATCAAATTTAAATCAAGAAGACTGTAAACAGTTTCTGAAAAACACGGCTATTTTAAGAGGGTGTTTACAGTGGTTTAAAATTACTGGGCACAATATTAACCTAGCTCTATAAAAACAAAACAGAAATAAACAGGAAATGTTTATAGAATTGCTCGTTGCAGTTAAGCATTTGTCTTATTTAGGATTCTGTTTAAGGATGTAAGCTTGTCAAGCAGGTAAACACAAGATCCTTCTTTTATTTGTTAGAACTTCAAATTTTGTTCATATGAGGTAAATTAAAACTGCATTTGAACATGTATGATTGAGTTACTTTGGTTTAATAAAGCTGTAGATATCTAATACAGGAACACAAATGCCTAACATCTTGGAGTAGAAAAATTGAAGAATAGCCAATTCTATTATATTAAATTAATGAATTAAGTTTTATCATAAGAAAAATCTTATTTCTCTGGCTGAAAGTAAAAATGGTCTATGACTTTATAAGTAAAGGCATGAAGATATTGTTTCATTCAATTTCTTCTCTTTGTTATTTTTTATTGTAGGGGAGGGAAGAGGGTTGCTTTAATTTAATAAAATATGAAAGGCCTGTAACTTAGCTTACATTCTTTTGCTTGTGTAAGTGCCTAGGGCAAATGGGAATGATCTTTAAAGAAATCTAAGTTGAATGCCAGTGAGAATAACACAAAAGTGATCTTCAAAATCACCTAATATAAAGAGTCCCGTTGACAGAGAGTGTTTTTTATTTATTTATTTTTGTTGTTGTTGTTGTTTTTAAGGAAACTTGGTGGGTTGAGTGGAGCAAGGAAATGGGGAAGGCAGAAAGGGAGAGTGTATTGGAGTATTTAAAACTAACACAACTTATGTGGTAGTTTTAAATATGTATTGCTCTCTGTAGTATCCTTTGTTTTTACATAACTACAAAGATTGTAGTTAGATTGTGATTTTGGTTCTGTCTTGTTTTTTTGAGATGGGGTCTTGCTCTGTCACCCAGGCTGGAGTGTAGTGACATCATCATGGTGTTACCGGGATAGTATCCAGCTAGTAGGTTCTTGGCCTCTCTAACCCCAAATAATGGGGAAACGGGCCCTGGAGGTCTCCTGAGTTTACCACCAGGGTCCTTAATAAAATTGTGGACCCAAAGAGTTTTGCGGAAGAGCAATTTTTTTTAGAGAGAGAAAGAAGACAGCTCACACACTGCTGTGGGAGGGAACCCTGAGAGGTAAATCTATTCAGGTAGGAGCAGCTTAAGTTTTAACCCTTGAGTTATTCCCACCCCATTCATGTTCTTGTCCAATGAGATGAGTTCTTTTAAACTTCCTCTGAATTGATTGATCTTTGACTTGGATACCGGATTGGCTATTTGTTTTACAACCCTGAGTTCCAGAGTCCCTTCCTCCCAGAGCTTTAGTTGGCAATTTGGGACAAAAGAGGCCTACCTGGCTTTCCTGTGCCTGTAGGAAGATCGGACAAAGAAGTTTACCTGGTCTGCATGGAAGAAGTGCTGAAAGAGCCTCAGCTGCCCGAGGCAGAGAGCTAGGAAATTCCTGCATTTGAAACCAGCCCCTTGTGGACCCAGGAAGAGAAGTTTCTTTAACACAGTCCCTCAATGGTTCACTGCAGCCTCCACCTCCTGGGCTCAGTGGATCCTCCCACCTCAGCCTACTGAGTAACTAGTACCACAGGCATGCAACACCATGCCCAGCTAATTTATCTATTTTTTGTTTGTAGAGACAGAGGTCTCACTAGTTACCTGTGCTGGTCTCAAACTTTTGTGCTCAAGAAATCTTCTCACTTCATCCCCACAAAGTGCTGGAATTACAGGAATGAGCCACTGTACCTGGCCATGTGATTCTTAAACTAAGAGAAAAAGAAGTATACTTATGGAAGCTTTTTTTTTTTTCTGTATAATGGGCATAGCTTGTCAGGTGTTTGTTTGTTCGTTTGTTTGTTCGTTTTTAATTGGTTGGTTGATGTTGCTTAGGTTTTAGAGATAAAACGTGACAAGGCCAGCTGCCATGGCTCACGCCGGTAATCCCAACCCTTTTGGTAGGCCAGGGTGGGTTGATTACTTGAAGCTAGGAGGGCATGACATAGTGGAATCTTGTCTCTGCCCCTTCGGAAAAATTTTTTTCTTTTTTTTTTTTTTGAGACGGAGTCTCGCTCTGTAGCCCAGGCTGAAGTACAGTGGCATGATCTGGCAAACTGCAACCTCCACCTCCTGGGTTCAAGCGATTCATCTGCCTCAGCCTCCTGAGTAGCTGGTACTACAGGTGTCCGCTGCATGCCCAGCTAGTTTTTTGCATTTTTAGTAGAGACAGGGTTTCACCGTGTTAGCCAGGGTAGACTCGATCTCTTGACCTCATGATCTGCCTGCCTCAGCCTACCAAAGTGCTTGAATTACAGGCATGAGCCACCATGCCTGGCCCAAAACAAGCATTTTTTTTTGTTTTTTTTTTAATTAGCTGGACATGGTGGTGCCTGACTACAATCCCAGCCACTCGCTGGGACTGAGGTGGGAGGATCGTTTGAGCCTAGGAGTTTGAGGCTGTAGTGAACCATGATTAGGCTACTACACTCCAGCCTGGGCAACAGAGCATGACCCCCATACCAAAAAAAAAAAAAAAAAAAAGACATTAAATAAAAACAAATCCAAGTTCTTATGTCATGAATGATGTACATAGGATAATGTCACCTTTTTAAAAGGAATTAACCATCAGCTAGCTTATCTCATTTATTTATTTATTTATTTATATTTGCAACAGAGTATTGCTCTATCCCAGGATCCTACCCACAATGGCTCAATCTCAGCTCACTGCAACCTCTGCCTCCTGAGTTCGAGCTATTCTCCTGCCTCTGTCTCCCATGTAGCTGGAATTACAAGCACCTGACACACCATGCCCTACTAATTTGTATATTTTTTTGTGGAGACATTGTTTTGCCATGTTGGCCAGGGTAGTCTCAAACTCCTGACCTCAAGTGATCCACCCACCTCAGCCTCCAAAAGTGCTGGGATTACAGGCATTAGCCACCGTGCCTGGATGGTTTGTCTCATTTAACTTTCACAAACACATGTCATGATATTAAAATTTCTTTATATATAAGGAAAGGGAAGCTGTTGGGTTGTACCCAGTATTAACACATTTTGAATATACACTTTTTTGGGTCTAAGCCTGAGAGCATCTCCTTTTATTACCTTCCACTGGGGAAACACTACTAGACTTCTCTATATTTCTTTTTTAGTATCAATTTACTTTTTTCTTTTTCTGTGTCAATTTTACTGGTAAATGTACTAGGGCCATTCGGAGGTTATAATAAATGTATTTGTTTGCTTGTTTAGTTTCCTTGATGTCCTCTCCTGAGATGAGAATTTTTCCCTAAAAGGGTAAATCAGATAATTTGAGAAGCAGGAATAAATTGCCTATGTTCATGAGCTTGCACCTGAACTGGGAAGAGAGAAAGGTTTAAAATAATCCATGCTTCTTCTGAATGATGTATCAAAACATGCTACTGGGGGAAAGTTTCCTTCCTTGGTGGAAGGAGAGGAAATTGTTTTTTTGTTTGCTTGGATTTGGCTTAGATTTTATCTTTTAGAATTGCTTTGTTCCTTCCCCACTTCTTTTTCTCTTTTCTGAATCTAATAGGGCTTTCTTCTCAAACTTTCTCTAATCGCAAGGGGGAGTAACAACTAGATGCTAGGTGTATTTTATCATTGTAAACTAAACTTTTACATTGGATAGGTTTTTAAAGTCAGAGTCTAAATTCCCATATAACGCAAGCTATTAGCTTACCTCCTCCCCTTTTCTTTCTTCATCTCCTAATCTATCCTCTTTTATCTTTCATATGTTGCAAAAATAAAAGCAACAATGAATATTCTAGTTCAAACCTTAAACATTTAAAAATCCAAGGAATGAAAATCCTTAAGCATAACTGAAAAAATTTTGATCTCTACCAGGTTATTCCAATAAGCTGGAGGCTCACTTATGTATTTGCATATAAATTAGGTCATTTCTTAAATTTGCATATATATTCTTAGGCCTTACAAATAGTCTCAGGTGATGTTCAAGTCAAAATTACAGTAGCTTATACCCTGGAGGAAGCTCTTTCTTGAATTTTTCTTTTCTCCACACCATTTCATCAGCCACTCAGTGTAATTGACCCAAAATTTATGTCAGCACCACATAAGTTATAGAGATTTTGAAACTGGAAGATGAGAAAAAGGGGTTAAAGAAGGCAAAAAGATTTGTTTTGAAGAATACTTAATACCAGAGGACAAATTCTTTCTAAGGCAAAGAAGGAACACACACCTGTGAGGTCATTTAACCCATGTGATCATTTCAAAATTATAGAATGGATTTTTTTTGTTATTGGATAAAGTAAAATAAATTATCATAAGAAAAAGTAATTTTCACTGTTGAATGCCTATAAAATATTGAAATTATTTGTACATGTCTGGTGTTTTCTTGAAAGTTTCAAGTTCCTTGCTGCCTAGACTTTACTCTGATGTGTGCACACATTGTTATTATAGTACATACTTGTCCTGGGGGTAGAATGAAGGCATGAGAAAAGGCCAGCATGGACGGAGATAAATGACTGAAATTTGGCTTTAGTTGTCCTTAGTAAGAGCCAGCAGGGTTGACACCATAGGTATTTTGCAATCATTTGTTTAATGAGCTGAGTCTCCTAAGGGAAAATTATATGAAATGGCAAACTCTCAAAGCCTAATTTAAATCTCATTTTTTAAAATGTACAACAGAATTTCATAACACAGAGATGTTAAAATGGCACTAGTGAATAAATTCTATAAGGTTAAACATTTTAATACCAAAAGCAATAAATTAGAGAGAAAAGTGAAAGTAAGGTTAAAATATTATTCACATGAGAGAACTTAGGTAAATATTTGCAGGTGGCTAAGAAAATCATACTCTGGGTGGGGGAATTTTTCCTTATGCTCCTTACACTCCTGTTTTCTCTCATTTTTGTTTCTGGTAGATTTTTCTATATAGATAAGTATATCATCATATTTACATTCTTCTGACTAATATTTTTTTTTTTATTCTACAAGATATTTAATTGTTTTGGAGCAATTAAAGGGATTTATCTAAAAGCACTAAATTCTTCATCATTCTGCTTTGGTTCATTCTTAGTTTAGATCTGGGTAGCTGGCTGATGGAAAGGCCAGTGAGCTTGGTTTTCTTCTGCACTGGGGTACAAACACAAAGACAGCTGTGGACTGTGAATTATCTTCCCCAGAGAAAAAACATCTGGTGGAAATACCATCTTCTCAGGTGTTTTTCCTTTTAAAAAAGAACCAACTGTATCACTGAGAAAATCAGAATCTCATTAATGTATTGATTCCAGATGAATAAAGTCCATCAGGTTTGTGGCAGTCCTAACGCTAGAGGGTAAATTCACCTGAAAGCAGTTTGTGTTTTGTAAGAAGCTGCGTCATTTGCTGTTTTCAGTGGTTGATAATTTTAGTATAATTTCATTGAAAAGATCAGGTCAATAAAGCCTTCTAGTCATGAACGCATATAGTCTACACTGAAGATGATAGTTTATATACTGGAAATTGGAAACAGGTGTTTCAGCACTGGTTCTTTAAGGGCTTTTAAAAATTGCTTTCAGTAGTAAGCTACGGGGAAACACATGTAAGAAAAGAAAAAGAGCAACTTATAATTTCTGCAATTATTGCCTCCTCTATACTGGTGTTGAGAGATTCAACTGAAAAAAAAAAAAAGAGGGTAAAGAGCACCGGGGATTAAGTCTTTGAAAATGTGGGTCTGTGTTGGAAAGGTATGATAGAAGAGAGACAGAGAGAGACTGATTCACTTTTCATGCCATAAAACTTTTTAGTTTCCTTCACGCTCAGAAATTGGGTAATGTCGATGTCATTTCTAAGTTTATAGATATAAACCTGTAGATGTGCAAAAAACCAATGTAGGAGAGACAGATAATGTCCACCAATATACTTTCCCTTTCTTCTGCAGTATTAAAACCTCCTGTTTTTATCTGGACACTTAACTTCTGAGAATAAAGATGTTTTCCAACTTTTCCTAGAAGCCAGGTGTGTCTTGCCCCATAGTATTATAAATAATGGGTGTGTGTGCAACTTTCAGGAAGTGTTATTGAATGAAGGTCACATTCTCTTTCCCTTTCCTATCCTTCCTATGGGCTGGTACAATATGCAAGCGAAGCCACTGTGGATCACCTGGTAGACTCTATGAAGGCAAAACAAAGAGCATGATAAAAAGATGCTTTTGTACCAGCTCGGGAAACCTGCTTTTTCCTTGAGAGAGAAAAGAAATTATCCTTGAAGAAGTCATTGTTATTTTGGATTTTCTGTCACTACCAGACCTAATCCTATTATAATCTGCCTAAAACCCAGTAAAGATTTCACTAGTAGATCAGGTGTGGTGCTTCACGCCTGTAAGTCTAGTACTTTGGGAAACCAAGGCAGGAGGATCGCCTGAGCCCAGAGTTAAGAGACAAGTCTGGGCAACATAGCAAGACCTCCTGTCTCTACAGAAAAAAAAAAAAAAAAAAAACGTAGCCAGGCATGGTGGGTGGTGTGTGCCTGTAGTTCCAGCTACTCAGGAGGCTCGGGTGGGAGTACCACTTGAGCCTGAGAAATTGAGGCTGCAATACAATGTCACCCAGGCTGAGATAGTGCCATTGTACTCCAGCCTGGGTGACAGAGCAAGACACTGTCTCGAAAAAAAAGTCACTAGTAGACTTTATCAACATCACATTTACAAGGGTCTTGGCCTCTCAAAAAGGCATAAAAATTTTGGAAATTATTTTGTGTTTTCTGTTTTTTTCTTTCTATACTGGTCTTCCCAGAATATAGCAGCTACCTACAGTATAACAAAAATAGCAGTCAAAAAGGGGTTTCAGAAAATAAAAATAATTAAAATGTCTGTATATTTACTTTATTCCCCAGAAAAAGTGGGAAAAGACGGGCTAAAATGAATAATCACAATGATCTTATTGTTTTGTAGTTCGAACACCACTGCTTGAAAGATCCTTGCTGATAACCTCTTATATTCATTGCAACTGTCTTGCCTTTATGCAAACTCTCTTCATCTTGTCTTTTTCTTCTTCCAACAGACTCAAGCTACTTTCACTGGTTTTGCACTGCTTCCCTCCCTTCTCTGACCAGCTCCTTTACTCCCTTCTGTTACTGTGTATTTACATCTCTTTACCACTGAACTACACACTGCACAGTTATTTTTCACATGTCAATTAAAATCAGCAGAACCATTAGCTCCTACATGATCAGTGGGTCTATAGTATCTACCCATTTAATATTAAAAAAAAAATGGAAGAGATAGTGGGAAAGATAGAACTTTCTCTTAAAGTAACCAGCTTTCCTGTTTATATTAATTTTTAGCATCTTATATGGCTAGGTGTAGTCATGAGATGCATTTCTAATCTGTTTGATAATCTTTATTGCAATGTTTTTTGACAATCTGTTTGCATTTTAATTTTCTTTGATACACAGAATGTCTTGGAATGCCACCTGACCTTTTCTGTTTTGGACAATCTCTTATATTGTCCAAAATATTATAGAAACATGAAGAAGCTACTCAGACTTCCCAAAACATTTTTCAATCTTTATCTTTTTATTTAGTTTTCATTTTTATCTTTTTTTATTAATTAATTTTTTTATAATTTTTATTTTTTGAGACAGGATCTTGCTCTGTCTCCTGGGCTGGGAGTACAGTGGCATGATCATGGTTCACTGCATCCTCAAACTGCTGGGCTCAAGACATCTTCCTATGTCAGCTTCCTGAGTAGCTAGCACTACAGGAGCATGCCACCATACCTACCTAAGCTTAATTTTTTTTTTTTTTTTTTTTGCAGAGACAGCAGTCTCACTATGTTGCCCAGGCTGGTCTTGAAGTCGCGGGCTCAATTTGCCCTTCCCTCTGGGCCTTCCAGAGTGCTGGGATTATAGGTGTGAGCCACTGCACCCAGCCTTCCTCTCTTTTATTAAAAATTATAGTTCTCTACTCTGTTTTATTTAATGGCCCAGAATTTGCTCAATGGTAGTATTAATCCTTAATGACAGACATGAATAGCTTTAGTGGGAGACATGGCCATTCAGAAAAAATCAGAAAAGAATAGAAATATATTGATACACTTAAAACTGCGACAATGTAGCTGTTTACATTATTTGATGTAAACCAATTCCTGCTAGCAATTGTTTACTACTACCATTCTTATACTGTATAGTATTTAGTAGAGTCTTAGCACATTTATTGGAATGGCATTCTGTTATCAGCAATTCCTTCATTTGTTCATTGCAAATGTTTGTACTTAAGCAAATTAAAGTCCTTTCTTGGCCAGATATGGTGGCTCTAATTCCAGCATTCCAGGAGACCACCCTGGGAGGATCTCTTGAGCCCAGTAGGTTAACACCAACCTGGACAACATAATGAGATTCCCATCTCTACAAAAGTTTTTAAAAATTAGGGGAGTATGGCGGCACACACTTGTAGTCCTAGCTACTTGGTAGGCTGAGGCAAGAGGATCTCTTGAGCCCAGAAGTTTGAGGCTATAGTGAGCTATGATGGCATCACTGCACTCTAGCCTAGGCAACAGAGTGAGACTCTATCTCTAAAAAAAAAAAAAAAAAACCTACATACATAAAGTACTTTTTATTAAAAAGTTACACATAGTCATGTAGAAGATACTGAAAAAAATGAATAAAATTAAAAATTTTTCAATTGCCTACTTCCCACAGGTTATCAATATTATCATCTGCATTTATAGACATGTAGCCTTCTGTTAATGTTTATGCAGGTAATCCTACTGTGCCTTCTGTTTTACAAACTTTTTTATTAATTTCAATAGAGGTCATTAAAAAGCTTTCTACATAAATATTTTTCTATAGTGTCATTAATGCTCATGTAGTATTTAATTTGTATGGTATGTTAGGCTGTTCTTCCCTTGCTATAAGGAAATACCTGAGACTGGGTAATTTATAAAGAAAAGAGGTTTAATGGCTCACAATTCCGCAGGCTTAACAGGAAACATGATGCTGGCCTCTGCTTGGCTTCTAGGGAGGCCTCAGGAAGTTTACAATCATGGTGGAAGGTGAAGGGGAAGCAGGCATGTCACATGACAAAAGCAGGAGGGAGAGAGCGACAGAGAGAGAGAGAGAGAGAGAGGGAGAAGGAGTAGTGCCATATGCTTTTAAATGACCAGATCTCATAAGAACTCACTATCACAAAGACAGCACCAAGCCCTGAGAGATCTGCCCCCAGGATCCAAACACCTCCCCACTGGGCCCAGCACTGAGGATTACAATGCAATATGAGATTTGGGTGGGGACAAATATCCAAAGTATACATGGGTATTAAATAACATATTCAACTATTCATGTTATGGTAAATTTGGGCAATTCTAATTAGTTCATATTAATAGCACTACAGTAAGTATTCTTTATAAATTGTGTGATTATATTTTGTGTACATATTCATGATTATATCCTTAAGACTGAATTCCTAGGTATGAAATTTCCAAAGTAAAGTATAAGCAAAGTGCTAAGTTGAGTAAGTTCACTGACAGTTGCCCTGCAGAAGAAATATTATACTAAGTTATAGATCAAGCAGCAGCGTAGCAGGGAGGAGGGCTTTCCCAGTACCTAACCAAATCTATAGTGCCATTTTTGAAAATGTCTGCAAACTTAAGGGGTAAGGTGTGTGTTAGATATAATTTTCTACAAAGAATCATGAAACTTTTATCATAGAAGCCCGTTGTTAAGTCCCAAATGAGAAATTTTAATACATTAAATATACTTGAAATTATAGTACACGTAAATAATGAAATTATAGTATATAAAATATACATGAGTAGTATATAATGAAATTATAGTACATGAAATATAGATGAAACATTTTATACTATATATATATATATATATATATATATGTTAGAGGAGCAGACTTCTAAAATCATATATCAAAAATTGTATCATATGAATGGGTTTCAGTTTTGATTTGTAAATATAATAGTTCTAATTCTGAAGCCATGTGCATTAGTTTCCAGGTCTGCTCTAACACATCATTACGAATTTATCCTTTCACAGAACTGAAGGCTCAAAGTCCGAAACCACAGCATTGGTTGTACCATGTCCTTTCTGAAGCCTCTAGGGCACAATCCTTCTTTACATCTTCCATATCTTGTAGCCCCAGGAGTTCCTTGCTTGTGGCAACATAACTCCAGTTGTCACTATCTTTGCACATCCCTCTTTCCTCTGTGTGTCTGTCTCTGTGTCTCTGCTTATAAGGAAACCAGTCACAATAGATTAAGGGCCCCCCACTCCAGTATGACCTCATCTTAACTTAATTACATCTGCAAAGACCCTGTTTCTAAATAGGGTTACATTCACAGATACCAGGGGATAGGAGTTTGATATATCTTTTTGAGGTACACAAGTCAACCCATATCTCCCTGTATTTTAAATTTTATCCAAGAGACTATTGTCTAATTCTGGTAATAAGACAATGATATTTCTTACTTCTGGGTTGATAATTTTAGTATTATTGACTCATGCAAGGAGAAATTAAATGGTCAAACTTTCTAAAGGCTTAGTTAGCTTCCTATGGCTACTATCTGTTCCAGAGATTCTCCTGTGTATAAATTATATCCTGATTAAAATACACTGAGGATTTTCTAAGACTTGCTACTGATGTCACAGTGTCTAGATCATGACAGACAGTGAAGAAAGCTCCAACCCATTTAGCTCTCTGTCTATAGCAGTATTCAGAGAAGTACGTTATGAAGCTAAAGTTAGTTCATAACTGAACCAACTCCCATAACTAGAAAGTGTATACTTTTTAGCAACTTATATAAGTTATACACAGTAAAATTATGATACCAATAACCAGCATCCTAATGAAATGTCTCAGCCACTTTTGTAAGATAATTATTCCCTTTAAACTGGTTTAGATTTCTTTTTTCTCTACTTTGTCTAAGTTCTATCGATACTTTGCTCTTTTTGAAATTATTCTCTTCTCATCATAGTCTTTTCTACAATGTCACATTCTTTTATTAGGACTCTTATTTCTCTTTGTAAAAGTCGCAAACGTAGAGATGCTGAAATTGCAGTTTAAGTCCAGTGATTTTTAGCAGTGCATTGCCAATGAAGTATTGCTTCCTTAGGGCACAGAATCTAAATACTGTCTGTTTTCCTTACTACCCAGCCTCACTTAACACTAAAGCTCTATATCATTAGGATGGATTCCAATATGTGTTTTCAGCATTGTTTTGAAGAGAGAACTATTTGTATATTACTTTTTGTGGAATGTGATTCAAAAACTGGATCTACTTTCTCCCATTGAGCTCAAGTAGATGTATCCTCCCTCTTCCTCTGTAACTATCAAACATCTTTCTCTCTGTAGCACTTTCCTGAGTGTAGTCTGTTTTATATATAAACTATATGGAGCATTTAGAAACAGTTCTATATGTTCTGTTTCTAGTGTCTGACTTTAATTATCTTTAGGTTAAATTTTCACTTCTTTCTTACAAATATTATACTCATTTAATATCTAAGTGCCAGCTGTGACTTTATTTCTTACAAACAAAGAGAAAATGTAATCAACATAACCAAACACATTTAGTTTATTTCTCATTTGAAGACAGTTTAAAATATTTTCATATTCCAGTAAACATTGCCGTGGGTATTTTAGGTATAAACACATCACATGTAAACATAAAGCTTTTGCCAAACAGATTGACTTGAAGAATATTCATTTGAATTATGACATAATACAGCATAGTCAGGGAGATTGTGGCATTATTAAGACTGTCTCCGATGGGATATTATTTTGCCAGTTCTGACCACTGTGAACATCAGGATCTTCACTCCTAATGAATATGTATAGTGCCCTAATACAGGTCTAGACACAAACAGTTCTTTAACTCAGGACATTGTGATGGTCAATCTACATTTTCTAATACTTACTGAGCATATACCATGGGCATCTTATGCTGATTATCTCCTTTTATCCTCATGGAAGTTCTATGTTATTAGTTTTTTCCAACTTAAAGGTATAGATGCTGAATCTTAGAGAAATTAAATATTTGTGCAAAAACTTGCACCAACCTAATATGTAATAACTAGCTTCTTGTTCTAATTTTAAATGCTATTATTCAATTTACCAATACCTGCTATCAGTGAACTACAAAGAGGATGAGCTCTGATATTAGACTTTAGCTTCTCTTACCATTCTTAGTGAAATGACAAATTTACCTTGAGTAATCAAGTGAATAGTCCTGATCTATTTTAGCTCCTTTGACTAATTTTTCTAGGCCAAAGAGCTCTAGACAATGCAGAAAAATGATATTGTTTATGACACATAAAATGACAACATAAAAGCACTATTCTCTGGAATCTTTTCTAAACAGCATTTTCTTTGCAGCATTGTAAAGTTAAAATTGATATTCTATTTGGGCAGGGCTATTACTTCTTAATAATACCTATAAATATTTGGATGTTATATACAGATTGTAGTTAAGTGGAAATTTAAATATAGACAAAAATCTAAAATTTTATCAATAGACCATTTATGTAGTACCACCTGTGGATCAACAAAAGAGAAGAGGAAAAAATAACTTTAAGTAGAATTAAATAATAAATCACTCACTTTTACAATAATATTGCTGTTGAAAATTTAGTTCCCAAATGGAATCATCATCCCCAATGGCATTACCTTATCAAAATTTTAAAAATCACATTTCCTAATAATAAAAGGGAATAAAAAAGTGAACCAAATTTATTTTTAATCATTCAACAGCTGACATTTGAATTAGTTGCCTCATATCCATTATTTTCAAACATGTGTAATTTATCCTTTTTATCTACTTTTTTTTTTTTTTTTTTTTTTGAGACGGAGTCTCTGTCGCCAGGATGGAGTGCAATGGTGTTATCTTGGCTCACTGAAACTGCGCTGCCTCCCAGGTTCAAGCAGTTCTCCTGTCTCAGCCTCCCAAGTAGCTGGGATTATAGGCATGTGCCACCATGCCCAACTAATTTTTGTATTTTTAGCAGAGAGGAAGTTTCATCATGTTAACCAGGATGGTCTCAATCTCTTGACCTCATGATCTACCTACCTCAGCCTCCCAAAGTGCTGGGATTAGAGGTGTGAGCCACCATGCCTGGCCTGATCTACTGTTTTTAATCACATACTTTAATATTCTAATCTTTTATCTGTTTCTTTTTAAACATAACTTAATGGCAGAGAAATTATGAAGATCTTCAGTAGTAAAATAAGTGAGCAAAGGTGTGACTCAGAAATGGATTTATTTATTTCAAGGGCATTTGTTACATGTTTAGAATGTTAATAACAAATTGAGATTTGGCCAGGCGTAGTGACTCACACCTGTGATCCCAGCCCTTTAGGAGTCCAGGGCAGGAGGATCACTTGAGAACCAGGAGTTTCAGACTTGCCTGGGCAGCATAATGAGATACCTCATCTGTACAAAAAAACTAAAAGTTAGCCAGGTGTGATGGCACACCCCTATAGTCCCAGCTACTTGAGAAGCTGAGGCAGGAGGATAGCTTGAGCCTGGGAAGTCATAGCTGCAAGTGAGGCATGATTGCAACACTGCACTCCACCATGGGCAACAGAGTAAGACCATGTCTCAAAAAACAACCAAAATAAATTAAAGTTCTTGATTCAATGCATCTGAGTGTGATTTCAGGGAAAAATTATTGCAGAGTAACTTCAGTAGATAATCCATTAAGAATATCCTTCTAGAATGGTATTTCCTAAAAATAGATTTTAAAGTTTTTTTGTTTTTATTTTTTCTTTTATGATATCATGTAGAACAAACCACCCCAATGCCATGTGAAACTGTTTATGTGTTGTTGACATAATATAATAGAAGCAATGGGTTGACTTTTAAAAATCTTGAATGGCACTGTCAACATACAATAATAAAGACTTGTTTTGCCACACACCTAGAGAAAACATTGACAGAGTTTTTAGTTTGTCTGGAACTGATTATGTTGTCATGCATGTGTTTACAGAGAAAAAGGTGCCATAAGTAAATGTATGGTTAGTGTCTAAGTATTTCCAAAGCAATTCAAAATTTAGATCTCAAAGTTTACGTGTTGGGATGTAAACTTCGAGGATGGGAAATAGCAAAACTGAGGGTAGCCATATTATTGTGTTCCCATTTACTTCTTAGAACTCATTTTTAAAAGATAAAAAAAAAAAGAGAAGGTTTTTGAATGTTTTCTACACTCTGCTTAGTTAACACTGACATACATTGTTGCATTTAACTATTTGGTATAATTAAAAACTGGTTTGTGAATTCCAGAATTGTTGCATTCAACTATTTATTTTATTTTTGAGACAGTGTCTCACTCTGTCATCCAGGCTGGAGTGCTATGGCACAGTCTCATCTTACTGCAATCTCCAGTTCCCGGGCTCAAGCAATTCTTGTGCCTCAGCCTCCTGAGTAACTGATATTACAGGCAGGTGCCACCACGCCTAGCTAATTTTTGTCTTTTTAGTAGAGACGGGGTTTCGCCATGTTGGCCAGGCTGGTCTCTCACTCCTGACCTCAAGCGATCTGCCTGCCTCAGCTTCCCAAAGTGTTGGGATTATAGAACTGACCCATTGCACCTGGCCCATTTAATTATTTAGTACAAAAAAAAAAATGGTTTGGAGTGTAAATACCCCAGTTAGTTTAGTCAGTCTGTTTAGTAAATTTAGTTAGAGTATGTAAAATTAAATATGAAATAGTCTTTATGAGTTAAGTCTAAAAGTGTGTAGAATTACTGAGTAGGTATTTTTGTCCATAGAGGAATCCTGAACTCAGCATCTTTTATTTATTTATTATTTTTTACATGCAGCTGTGCTTAGAGCATGTTACTTTTAAAAACTACATTTAATTCTGCTCTTTCTACCACCAGCTACTTGCTAGAAAGCTGGTGCTATAGAGGTGTTCTTTTCAATAGTTTATCCTCTTTGCATGACTGTGTCGTTTTTTTGTTTTGTTTGTTTTGTTTTTATTTTTTCAAAACACAGTCTCACTCTGTCTGTCACCCAGGCTGGAGTGCAGTGGTGTGATCTCTGCTCACTGCAACCTCCCCCTCCTCCCCAGGTGTGGACTCACGGCTCCTGGGTGAAATTCCCTAACTTGGAATCCTTTGCTTGGTCTTTCTGGTGACCAGCCCCCATCCTGAAGCCATTAAGGTCCCACCCTGGGTCACCCCATTAGCATAAACTCAGATGTGTTCAAAGGGGCCCCTTATGAACAACAAAAGATATTCCTGCTACTCCGGAAATTCTAGGGTTTTAGGACACCTATGATAAGAACCAAGGCTGAAGGACAAATATGTTTTTTAGTTTTTTAGGGTGAAATATTATTTAGATTTTCCCTTCCCAAACCATCAGTAAGCTTTCACAGTGTGTTTGCTGTCCCATCAGTTGCTAATTAGTTTATGTTTTCTACTTAATTTCACCTTTGGCTCCAGAGCTTTAGTATAATAATTATGAAAATACTTGGAAATTTAAAATACTTTGAATTTAAAAGCACCTTCTGGCTACAGAGTTTTATTGTTACTTGAGTTATGTTGAAGAACGTTTCTGCCCTAGAAACACTAAAGAAGCGTGTTTGTGTTTGTGTCCTCAGTCTCTTACCCAAACAAGAGTGTTAACTGAAAGCCACCTTCTAAAGCTGTGTCTCTTTAACTACATGATTTGCACTCCTGAAGTCGATGTTTACATATGGTTCCTAATATTTGAGGTTTAGTCTTACTTTCCAGGTTTCCCAGTCATAGTCCCAAAAGACAGGTTTCATTAGTAAAGCTCAAAAAGGGAGAGCCAGATGTGAGAAGCATGAGGTGTAATGATTCCCTAACATAATTGTTTTTATTTATAGCCTCTTTTCTAGTGCCTGAACTTAAGAGATCTATTACTTGTCATTGCAAGCATATCTATTTTTTCCAGTAGTTACGGATGTGATACATGACAGTTATCAATTGCAAATACAGTTCAGTTTATATTCTAAGAAATCCTCTATCTTTGCATTTTTGTAAGCCAGAGTATCTGGGATTTCATTGTTTCTTTATTGGTAGAATTATATATATATGTATGTGAATATGCTTCCATTCATATTCATTAGAAGGAGTGAGTGGGGAAATTGTAATGGAGGGCATCCAGAGAGTTTACTGGGACAATACTTTCCTCCTCACAGAATTGAAGTAAAAGTAGGAAATAGAAGAAACCATCCAGCCCCTGTGTTTTGTTTTCTAATAGGATTCTCTCATAAAAACACCCTGTCCTTGGAGAAATGGCTGATTCTAAGGCTAGAGCATGAAATATACAAAATAAATCTGGAGAATCTTGTAGCACCAGAAAGTAAGGAAGTGTTCAAAAAATATTTTGATAGGAATATGTCAAAGTGAAATAGATAAAGTCAATCTAAAAGACCTCCCATGAAAAAGCTGAAAAATTTATGCAACAAATTAAATAATGTAATATTGAATTATCCCCTAGAATATAAAATAAATAACCATGAGGATTGTGAGCTATTAATGATGAAAAGAATAATTGCCTAATACTCACTTAAATGGTGACAGACGTAATTTCTTTCTTTTTTTCAATCACCATTTATTTAATACCTACCAATTTCTAGACTGTAGGGATATAAACCTAGTTCTTAATTTTGAAAATGTTACAGTAGAAGGCAATGGGTGTATAATTAAAAGAGCAATTAAGTAAACTCTTTGTCAGGGCTCCCTGAGAACATTGAAAAAGTAGTCATTAATCCCAGAATATAGGAGACAGTTGAAAAAGACTTTACAGAACAGGTGAGTCCAGAACTGAAACATATCTCACTATCCTGAAAGAGTTGAGAAACCTTACATATAGTCAGAGGCATGAAGCAGTCTGTCAAATTCAGGGAACTGGCCAATGACAGTGGCTCACACTCATAACTCTGGCACTTAGGGAGGTTGAAGTGGGAGGATCACTTGAATCTAGGACTTTGAGACCAGCCTGGGCAACATAGCCAGACTCCACCTCTGCGAAAATAAATAATAAATAAAAATTCAAGGAACTATTTGTGTTTGTTAATTTTTTTTAATTTCCTTCTTTCTCTTCTTTATTTTTTCCATGCCTTTCCTTCCCCTTCCCTGCCCTGCCCTTCCCTGCTCTGTACTTCTCTGCCCTGACCTGCCTTTCCTTTCCTTTCTTCCCATCCTTCTTCCTTCCTTTCTATTTTAGAACTTGGAACTGTTTGTGTCTGAGAATCAACTAACTTCCTTCCTTCCTTCCTTCCTTCCTTCCTTCCTTCCTTCCTTCCTTCCTTCCCTCCCTCCCTCCCTTCCTTTCTTCCCTCCCTCCCTTCTTTCATCTTTCTTTCTCTTTTAGAGTCATAATCTTCCTTTGTCACCCAGTCTGAAGTGCAGTGGTGCATTCATAGTTCACCAGTCTCAAGCTATCCACTTGCCTCAGCCTCCTGATTAGCTGGGACTTCAGGCAAGGGACACCGTACCCGCCTAATAGCACAATTGTTTTAATAGTCAATTTGGGAGGTTTACATTGAGGTTTAGTAATAACAATAGAGACAAGGACAAATGTGAGAAATTTTAATGAAGCAGAATCACTGGGAACTTGATCATCGGTAGGTGGTTAAGTGTAAAGAAGAGGTCACAAATAACTTTTCATTATTGAAAGGAACAGAAGCTGCTTTGTGAGAAAGGATAATGAATTAAGTTTTTGCATATTGAATTTGAAATACCTTGCAGGATGCAAAGAAAGCATGCCCAAATGGCATTAAATTAAATGATCTAGAGCAGGACTTGGCAAACTTTTACTACAAAACACCAGAGAGTAAATATTTTAGCCTTTGCAGGCTATGAAAGACCTCCCTCACTGCTCATTTCTCAGGTTGAAGCTTAGAAATATACATAGACAATATATAAACAAATGAGCATGGCTATGTTTCATTAAAACTTTATGAATATTAAAATTTAAATGTCATATAATTGTCACATTTTAAAGTATAGATCTTCTTTTGTTTGTTTGTTTGTTTTTCCGACTATTATGAAATGGAAACATCATTCCCTACTTGTGGACTGAACAAAAAAGAGAGTGGGTCAGATTTGGCCCATAGTTCTTAATTTTCTGACCCTTGATCTAGAAAGAAGTCTGACTGAGAAATGGGAGTTTTCTGTTATTCACATATAGAGAAAAGCCTAAAGTGATGGCTATGAATGCAATCACCTCTTTGGATTGATGGAGAAGAAAGGATGGCTAGGATATGGCTAGGAGACCATTAAAATTTAAAAGATCAGAGTCAGTGAAAGAGATTTGGAAGGCAAAACCAATCCTGAATTGTGATGAGTAAGCCTATACCATTGCTTAATTCATATATTAACTTTATGAAATATATGTGTATATACTATCCTGTGAACACTTCTGGATTCATCCCAGTCTTCTGTGTACTTCTCAGTGCTTAGTGTAAATGTACCACCTGAAATAGAGTTGGCATTTGAAAAGCCTCTTTAAGGGATGGATGGTTAGCAAAATTGTAAATACCTCCCTATTAGAGGTGTTTGATTTAACACCTGAAGTTGTGGGATGTTTGGTTTTTTCTACATATTAATTTAGAAGCAGAAAGGCAACAAAGTGAATTACTTAGAATCTTTGAAGTTATTTGCAAATCAAGTAATAATTAAAATATCTGTTGTGAGAATATGACAAATTAGTGACTAGATTTGATTTTGTTATACTCCAGTCATGAATGATGGTGTTAAATATTTTTGTTTTTGTAATTCTGTGATGTTGAAAAATGATTTGTTAAAAGCACATTTATTAATAAAGCTCCTAATTATTAGGTAGGTTTTAGTGAACCAAACTTGACATTGACTCAATACCATTTTTTTCTTTTTTACAATGTGTAAGTTGCCAAAAAGCATGAGATAGAAACAACAGTAACCTCATGCAGTTCTTTAAGATATAGAAGAAATTTAAATGTGAATAAGTTTTAAAACACTATCAGAACATATTTACAACTTAGTTCAGATTGAATGCTGAGGAATAACTGAGACTATGGATCTGCAATAATTATCTATTTTTGTGGTAGGCAGTTCTGAAGTGACATTATTCTCACTAAAAATGGAAGCACTAAACGAAGCCGGTTATCTCATCAGGAAAACCGATTTTAAGGGAAGCAAGTCAGTGCCTAATTATTTATGTTAAAGAAATAAACGATGTTGTCTTTTTCCAATGCTTGTCTGACTTTGAGAAATATGGGCTAACCTGCTTTTAGGTTAACAAAATAACGATAGTATACTACAAGTGAAATGATATTCTTCAAAATAAAAATTCTATACTCACCTGAAAAAAATAGAGATAAACGTGTATATCAGTGTTCACTCTCTTGAAACAAAGCTTCTGCTGCAGGGCATGCTCCAGAGCTCTTTGTAGAGAGTCTTGATTCAGTAGGTTTCGGTTGGCTGGGCATTGTTAAAAGCTCCCCAGGTGCTTTCCAACACGTAGCTTAAAGTTAAGAAACACAGTTGTGTTTTGTGTGTGTGCGTGTGTGTATGTTGTTCTATTCCTTCTCTACAACCAACTTAGGACAGCTGAACTGAACAACAGTCCCATTTTTCCATCCCTTCACCTCTTTTATGGTCTTTTTCTTTAACAATATAGAGATAAATGTAAGCCCTTTTACTTGACTAGCATTGTCCAAAATCAAATTATCAGAGTTGGAAAGAAATGTGGAATTATTTGCGTTACTGATCGGAAAATGAACAAATTTGCCCACAAGCAGAGATTGAGTAATAGCCACTGCCAACTAATCCTTTTATCTCTCTGGATTGGGGTGGAGTAGAAGATTTTATGATGCTGGCATCAATACAGTGTGCCAATGCCAACATCTGGGCCCCTTTGTTGTTGCCAGCATTATACAATTCTTCTCCACTCTACTCCATCTGCGGTCCTTCCCCTGAGTGCTACGGCTAAGTTGTGAGCGAAATGCTTCATTCCGGGGCAGTCATATCTCAGAGCCTCTTCATATTATTGATAGGTGCCATGAGAGTGCCTGTCATATGGCAATTACTCTTCTTGGTGTTTTATACCTTCTCATTTAATGATCATTATAATATTATTAGATAGTTGTTATTATCATCATCCTCCTCTTATTACAAATAAGAAAACTGAGCCTCAGCAAGTGCAAAGTAACTTAACAGCAATAGAAAGTGATAGAGCCAGGATAGGAACCACATTCAGTCTGATCCTTAAGTCTTCTTTTTCTCCTAAGAAACACTGCCAAATATTACTGTGTTAAATCACTCATCATTTAGTGTCAAAGTGAACATTTCTACATAGGAAATACTGAAATCTATTTCCAAGTATAGTGAGAATGTAGGGTGCTGATTTGTGCCAGAAAACACAATTTTGAAATAGGATAGATGCAGCAGAGCAATTGTATCCACTTGTTTATTAAGAAAACCAGTTTTGGAAGTACCTGGGAAGGACCAGAGAAAGCTGAGAGTAGGGGTGTATATCACGATCGTTAGAAGCAAGAATTTGGGAATAAGGCATGTATTTGAATTCATAATCCAGTCTTTATAAGATGTGAATTTAGGCATCTGGGAAATGGGGATAATAATTTCACAGGGTGTTGTGAAGATTAAATCACATAATTTTGGTTACAGATTTATGGTAGTACCTGCTCAATGTTTAGTGCTCATAAATGTTTGTTTGGAAAAGGATTCTGAAAAACTGGGTTGGAGGGTTGCATTGAATCAAGGAAATTAGTGGGTTGGATAATTAAACTGAGAAAGTATGCTTGAATGAGCAACAATCTTGACAAAGTCAAGTCAAAATAGATACAAAGATGATACCTTTTGGATTAGGTAGGGTTGTGATTATCTATTGGTGCATAATTACCTCAAATTTGGTGGCATAAACTATCATTTTATTCTGCTCATGACAAAAATTCATGAGCAGAGCAGAGTAAAATGAATTCTTGTCATGAGCAGAATAAAATGATGGTTACTGACAGTTTATGTTACCAAATTCATCCAGGGCATAGTAGGATCCGTTTGTTTTTGCTCCACCATGTCTGTGGACATAGCTGAGATTTGAAGATTGGAGGTGACTTCAGTGAATGGAGGGAATCATCCAGGAGCTCCTACACATATATGTCTACTGCTGGGCTTGATTACTTGAAGGCCTGCCCTACCTGGAACTGTCAAGCGGAACACCTACATGTGGCCTTTCCGCATGGGATTGACTTCACAACACAGCTTCTGCTGTCTGAAAGGAAGTGTCCCAGAAGAAAGCTTCTAAACAGCAAATGTTCCAAGAAAATAATAGAAGTCACACAGCCTTTTTGACATAGACCTGCAAGTCATATAGCATCACTTTGGGAACAGTCTACCAGCACATGACTGTCACTAAGGATGACCAAGGTTATAGGGGAGAGGAAGTAAATGATCGGTTTTCATAGGAAAATGGTAAGGTAGAGTGAAAAATCTTTTGTTTCCTTATGACTTAGGGTGTTACCATGGCATGGGTCTTTCCATTTTAAAACTAGGAAAATCCCAGGAAAACCAGAAAAAGTTGGTTTCTCTATGACAAGGTCACATTCAATAAAACATTGAATTTGTGGAAGAAGAGATTTTTGCTAAAAAAAATAGTCTGCACCCCAGATGGGAACTAAGGGGCAGAGCTGTAACTCTGACCAGCCAGAGTCTAGATCAACCAAATCACAGGCATCACCGGTATTGGAGTGATGCTTCAGCTGGCATGGCCCACTTTTTAACTAGAGTTCTTGTTGGCACTGTCAATTGTAGTTCCTGAGAGAAGGAGACAGGACTGGGGTATTATGTTGAATAATCTAACCCCTAGTGAAAACAAAGCCTACAGTTCTCCCCTCACACATGTTCCCTGATATTATGCCCCACTACCACCAGCTTTGAGAATTAGGGCTCCCCTGCTCCAAGTCTCTGCAACCAATAATGGCCATGCTGTCCTTAATATTGCAATTCAGAGTGTGATTCCTAGACCAGCGGCACTAGCATCCTCTGGGAACTTGTTAGAACTAGAGATTCATGGTCTCTATCCTATACTGCTGAATTCAGAATCATTGGGAGGTGACTTAGGATTCTTTTGAAACAAGCTCTCTGAGTGATTTTGATGCTTGCTAAAGTTTGAGAAGTATTGCTCAACACTACCACTAGATTAGTGGTTCTCATCCCGGGACTATATCCAAACTAAATGTTTGGGATTTTGAGGGAGTGGGGGTGAAGGGAGCTTCTTTTCAATTGGAGTAAATTCAGCTTCCTAGGTCCTGTCACCAAAGTGATTCTAATTGAGTAGGTTGGGAAAATAGTGGTATAGGGGAAAAACACGACTTGGATTTCAGAAACCAGGGTTGTCAGTCCAGCCGAACCACATCAATACTGTTCATTCCAACATTCCACGATGTGCATGATACCCTGAAATGACTAACATAGATCAATACATTATTGACAAGGAAACGTGCTTCTGCTCTTCGTGTCTGGATATTATTCATTCCAACTCATCCTTTTCTACCTCTTTTATGAAAGTGAATGTTTATCTTGGTAGCAGCATACAAACAAACACACGTATACGTGCATATGAAATAACTTTCTTCCAAACCATGATTTAATAGAAGACTTACAAATATATTAGTTATGGGAAGAATGTAGGCATTTTGTAACTTCAAGGTAATATTTTCTATTGGCAACAAAAGGCAAAAAAAAAAAAAAAAAAAAAAAAAAAAATCCCTGCTAGCATGAGGGCACAGTTAGAAGAGATTAAAATCACACAAGCATTACTTCATAAACATCCATTTTTGAGTGGTCTTAGAAAAAGCTGATTTTTCAAAGGATGTTTTAAGCATGCTCAATCAGGTGTTTGGAACGAAATCCTATACTGCAATTCTCCCTATGAAGGTTGGGTCAGAATCAATTATTTCTAATGTCTAGCTCTGCAAGAGACTAGAAGGAAAATTATCTAAAACATTTATAACATATATTTTATATAGCAATAGCTAGCTTGTCATCAAAATCTTGAAAATAACCTGGATATTTAAGTGGAAAACAATGTACACAGTGCTGCTATAGGAACAGACTGTACTGTGTACCTTATCCCTGGAAATTCAGTTACTGAGTAAAACTTCTTAGTTTTAAAAGCTGATAACAATCTATTTAGATTTTCTTTTCAAATCATATTACTCATTTATGATTGCCATATCTTAGTTCTAATATATCAGTGAATTAGCAAGAAATTGAAAATTGGTCTATAAAAATAACTTCTCTAATTAAATTTTCCCATTTAATTTAAGCTCCGGATCAGAGCAAGAAGGCAAACTAACTAGTTTTGTTTGCAGTGCAAAGGGACTTTCATGAGCCTCAATAAGTATCTGAATGTCAAACATAAAACCTTGACTCTGGCCTGGAGTGGTGGCTCACACCTGTAGTCCCAGCACTTTGGGAGGCCGACACAGGTGGATCATGAAGTCAGGAGTTTGAGACAAGCCTGGCCAACATAGTAAAACCCTGTCTTTACTAAAAAAAATACAAAAAAATTAGCTGGGCATGGTGGCAGGTGCCTATAATCTCAGTTACTCAGAAGGCTGAGGCAGGAGAATCTCTTGAACTCAGGAGGTGGAAGTTGTGGTGAGCCAAGATTGTACCATTGCACTCCAGCCTGGGTGACAGAGCAAGACAATATCTAAAAAAAAAAAAGAAAAGAAAACCTTGGCTCTTCCCTTGCATTTGATTCTGAACATTTCAAAGCCCTAGAGTGTCAGATACTTATGTTAACTGAGCTCCACAAAAAGCCAAGCTTTCAGATGTTATTGTGATAGTCACTTACTGCCAAAAATGCATGCAGAAACTATAGTAGTGCTGGCTTTAGAAGGACAGAATTTTTATTTACGATTCCTTTTATTTGTGCTTAGAATAACTTGATACTGCTGAGACAACAAATAAAGCGAAGGTCACCAGCAGAAACTGGAGCAAATCATGGAATTTTCAATGACTATTCTTTTGAATCTGGTGCTGAACCGAGAAAAAAAAAAATGTGTTGAATTTACTGAACTGAGAGAGTTCTTTGAATAGAGCCCCAAAGATACATAAAAATAAGTTTTGGAAAACAAGTAAAATTGTGAAGCTGTGGAACTAAAATGCAATCAACAGAAGCATAGAATGTAATGTTTCATTTAATTGTATTTTGTTGTTTTGTTTGAGGGACATACACTATCAATATGTTTGTTACTTTGACTCAAATGGCCAAATATTTAAATAACAACACAGAATCTAGTGATTTTTAGCCTTTTAGAGCAAAATATAGAAGCTCTTCTTTATGCATGAATTTTTGTAATCTGCATGTCACTCATCACTCACAGAAGGAGATTGGTTTACACTAAGCATAAACTACGAAATAAAATTTTGGTCTTAAGAATAAAGTAAGTATTTTCATAGTCAATTTTCTGCAGACAAAATAATTCTCTAAGATAAATTTGGCTGACTAAAAACTGTATCTGTAAGCAGTTAGCTATTGCCCACCCCATATACAAAGCTAATTTTTTAAAAAATTATCTAAATCTAAGTAGCTTTGAAAAACGTATTAGGTTTTTACCTTTCTACCAACTTGAAGCTTGTGGAGGTATAATCTGGACAGGATTTTTAAAATAGCACGTATAACTGGAAGGCTGTGGTTTGACATTTCAGTGTACTAAAATAGCCAGCTAGATTGTAAATAAGAACATTAAATAAGGAGGATTTTTGAGGCCAATTATAAAACAATCTTATTCTAACTGTACCATATACCTTCTCTGCCATGTAGCTCCTCCTTTAGTCCTAAAAATAATTCAGTCATTGAAATTCAGTGAGCAGTTCCAGATGACAGTACGCTTCTTCAGAACGTTCTCCTCTTCTCAGTGCTTGCCATGCAAAGCAGGTGTTAGTGGGTTTCCTCTTAGTTTCCTCACCTGATATTTCCACTTGATTCTTGTTCACTAGAATACCTCTGGTTCCTACATGGTTGAGATGGAAGAAAGAAGCGGGCAGGGGGCGGGGAGCAGAGGTAGGGGCAGGAAAGGTCTTAAGTGATAGGCTTTGATGGAATCAGTTTTAGTTTTTTCATAGGAAGATGGATAAAGATGGATCTCTGGCTTAGGCAGATTTTTGAAAGCTGAATAGTAGTATAGTGATTTCATGGGATTTTCGAACTACCCAATGAGGAATGTTTGACTGTGAAAATGAATGATGCGTATTCCACCTGGATGACTATTTGCATTTCCTTTTTGTGCTCCTGGGAATCTAGTATACCGCTTCTGTGGATATCAAGGACACCTGCAGAAAGTTGCTTTGGGCTTCCTGGCAGTCATCGTCAGGAACCATCCAGGAACTATCCAGGCTTCCATCCCCTGCCCCTGAGAAATTTATGCAGCCTTTCTTACACTTTCATAGTGGAATTGTAGCTAGCTCCCTATGTAGCTTAGTCTCTCTTTCTCTGTTTTGTCCCCAGTCTCTAGGGCAAACATATAAAGCTTCCATGAATCCCTTGTCATTAAATTTAAGTAGGGGAAAGCATTAAATCAACCTCTGTTCTGAGTATGGCAGAGGAACAAGAGAGAAGAAATGCCATAGTCCTTCACTAATGTAAATAGACTTGCTGCTGGCATGAGATACCCTACTCATTGGAGTATATTCTTCATGTTCATGCACAAGTTTTCAGGAGTACAGTGAACTTCCTCAGGACCATCTGCAGTCTTTAATGACATCAAATTTGTCTGCTCTGCACCTGGTCAGCCAGTCCTCAGCACCCTATTCTCTGTGTTAGGAAAAGCTCAGGTGCTATTAGTACTGGCCCAGAGCTACTTCATTCTCTTCCTTCCTGTCAATGCTGAGGCTGGAAAACACTCAGATTTTAAAATGCCTCTAAGCTTTCCAGTACGCCGTCTGAAACCTCATAATAAAGGAACTCCTCATATAGTCAGTGCTTTCTCTGAAGGCTCCTCTGGCATTAACTAAAATGCATCTCTCCCCTGAGTACACCCTCAAGCCCTCTTTGAGGGAAGGTTATTTTCTCATGTCTGTTGTAATTCTGTTTTAGGGATTTAAGGTAGTGTCACATCGATCAATCCTCCACGTGCTTGTTGAATAACAAACTTAAGCAAGACAAAAGAAAAGTCCCTGTGCTTTTTTGACGATCCTCTGGAAGTGTATTCAGATGCACTTCCAGAGAATCAACTATAAACACTATCAAGATTGTGCACAGACTGTATAAAGATTACATTTACTTTGTTGGGAGGTTCTTCTGGTAACAACATGGAAAATTCATGTGTACTTGGCCTTCAAATTCTGTTAAGGTAAAGAATTTTAAAAGTAAAAAGAATTATGATACCAGTCCATATCTTGTTTTTCAGAAGATATGCTAAAGAATATTTGCATTATTACTTATTAGATTAAACTAAACAGAAATTTGCATCTAAATATAAGTGATTTGTTTAAGATTGTAAGAGAGGCAGGCACATTGGCTCATGCTGTAATCCCGTCACTTTGGGAGGCCGAGGTGGGCGGATCACTTGAGCTCAGGAGTTCCAGACCAGCCTGAGCAACGTGAGGAAACCCCATCTCTACAAAAAAAATACAAAAATTAGCGAGATGTGGTGGCTGATACCTGTAGTTTCAGCTCCATGGGAAGCTGAGGCAGGAGGGTCATTTGAGCCCAGGAGGTTGAGGTTGCATTGCATGGAGATCGCAACATGCACTCCAGCCTGGGTGACAGAGGGAAACACCCTCTCTCTCTCTCTCTCTCTCTCTCTCTCTCTCTCTCTCTCTCTCTCTCTCTCTTTCTCTCTCTCTCTCTCACTATATATGTGTGTGTGTGTATATATATATACGTATATATATATATATATGTATATGTGTATATATATACGTATATATATATACACACATATATATGTGTATATATATATCATATATATGTATATATATGATTTTTGTATATATACATATATATGATATTTATATATATACATCTCTCTATATGATGTTATATATGTATATATATAGCATCAGCTTATGCAATCAGCTCACGTATGTAGTGTGTATATATGTTTTATATATATATATATATATATATATATATATCCATCTTAAGATTTATGCCCGAGATCCCAATAATAAAAGACAAATTAACAAGAGAAAAGCATAAAAGATTTATTTAATAAGCTTTACATGACACTAGAGTTTTCAGAAGTGAAGGCCCAAAGAAGCAGAGAAAACTGTCTGTTTTATGCTAAGTCTGATATAGTCCATCTTATGGAGAAACATGACTGGACAAAAGGGTGTACAATCTAATCGTAGTAAACTGAGGAGGGGAGGTGTTTAATTAAATAAGGCCTGTTCGTTTAGATTTTTTTTGGTGTCTCTATGTGACATTTCTTTCCTCTGAGTACAGGCCCAGACCCCTTCTGTAATGAGGGTCTTATGACCTATTTTCAGGAGCAAGTCAGAGATTTTATGGCTCGCCTCAAGGGATAAGGGGCAAAAATAATTCTTTCCACTTTCTATGGTCTGTTTCTGGTGTTTCCTCAAATGCCAAGGTGCAATGTTTTGGGGTAATGTGTCCTGAACTCATCAATCATATCACCACCCAACAGTAACTAGGACAAAGAATTGAAATTAAAAGTAAAACAGGAGGAGACTATGTATGAGGGGAAAGGAGACAGGATGTGGAGAAGGCCAGGACTCTAAGAAGGAATGAAGGCAGATGTAGGAGTAGGAATTTAGAATGGTGGTAAGGATTAAAACAAGACCAGATATCGCTGGATAGGCAGAGAAGATTCCACAGACCTTGCATCCAGAGACCTCATTTTGATTCCTTGCAATATCTCTAAGCAGTTGTTTTTGATAAAAATTATTACCATTGCCCTTCCAAAGTGATGCAGTAAATTCTTACCCCCAATTACCAAACAAGTGAATCTAGGTGAGGTTGACTTTGAGGAAGAACTAGTGGAGTCTGAGATGAAATTGTGTATATATCTTCTAGAGAAGGAGCTGTAAAATGCAGCTTGGTTTGTGTATTAATGGTATGCAATGTCTTAAGTCTTAGTAGTCCTAAACTAGTAAATTTATCCAATGTTTATAATAAAATGTGAGCAGAGAGCTTTTGTTTTGCTATTTGAAATTGGTTCAGTGAGGAAGAGAAGTTCTTACTGTTTCACCAAATAAATCTAGACTACTTGATAGAAAATAATGGATTTTTAATTTTGTGATGAAGGTGAATTTATATCTTTTCTTCTTTATGGGAAATTTCACTTAATCAAAATGTAGCCATTGTGTGTTTTTGATGATAGTACAGTAATTTAGTTTTAGAAACATGTGCTGCATTTCAAAAAGGAAATATAATTGAACTTATTTTATAAGAGGGTCCAGCAGTGAACCATTTAAAATACTTTTATATCCTAATATTTCATAATATGCATTTTGATATGAAATGTTAATGATTTGATTTAAGTCATTGTAATATATATAAATGAAGCTGAATTTTTGTTAACAGTTTTTTGATTCAGTATCTAGGATAATAAGTGACAACACGTAGTAAGTTACAATATTGGTGTGACAAGTGCATATTATTCACCATAACTTTTCAAATAAACTTATATCTAAAAATATACTTATTTTTAAATTCCCAATTAAGTTAGGAGTCAAGAATATAAAAGTAAGAATCAAAATAAGGAATCAAAGAATACAAAATAGATAGTATAGACCAATATAAATTACAGGACATTTTTTTTCCACGTACTACTTAGCACATCTATATAATTCAATCCGGAGATGTAAACTATGCCTTTACATATATGACAGTATGTATGGTCCATTCCAGTTGTATACCTGTTAATTTTGCACGATTGTAATAGAGGCACATCATTTTATATCTTTTGCCCTTTTATTTTTTAATCCTAGATTATGTGGAACTCTTAGATATATCTGTATAACTTATATATTTATCACTTTCAGTGGCAAGATTTTATTATTTTTTTTTTCTTTGTTGAGACTGGATCTTGCCCTGTTACCCAGGCTAGAGTGCAGTGGTGCAATCAGCTCATTGCAGCCTCAACCTCCAAGGCTCAGATGATCCTTCTGTCTTAGCCTCCCAAGTAGTTGGGACTACAGGCATGGACCACCATGCCCACCTAATTTTAAAATTATTTTGTAAAGATGAGGGTCTTCCTATGTTGCCCAGGCTGGTCTCAGGCTTCTAGGTTCAAGCAGTCCTCCCACATCAGCCTCTCAAAGTGCTGGGATTACAGGCATGAGTCACCACATCCAGCCTCTGACAATAATCTAAGACCACTTAAGCCATCCTCAAACTGTGGATATTTATATTCCTTTCCTTTTCTTGTTAGATAGCACAGATACATACCACTTTTAATAAATATGTGGAATTTTTGGTATTATTTCCTTGTGATAGAGTCCCTTAAGTGAGTATATGAAGAGACAGAGTTATAATGGGGTTCTCTTTCATTCTCTACATGTTGTTATTTACTTTATAGCTTTGATTTTCTTTGCTTAAAGCTTTATAATATCCTGATTTAATGTTAGTTCGAGAAGATTCAGCTTGGCTAGTGGTTTAGATATGCACAAAAATTTAAATTGAACCAAATACTTTCTTGTGGAGATATATATATGTATGTTTTCTTTTGTTTGTCAATAAATAAAATATGTCTTTGGTTTTTAAATATCCTAAAAATATAAAAGTAATCAGTGATTGAGACTAAATTGAAACTAATTCAGTGATTGAGACTTTCAACATGATTCTGTAGATTTTTTTCATCCATTTCTTTCCCTATAGGTCTCAGAAAATCTTAAATTTTAGTTCTGATTCTTTTAAAAGTCAAGAGATTTCTATTTTTTTACCTCTCTTTCTCTCATTATTAGCATTATCTATCCCCACATCTACTTCTAGCACCTTTGAAGTAGCCGCCAGATCTGCGTATCTAGTCCAACCATTTTCTGAGTCCCAGTTATGGATTTCCAGATTCCTGCTTGACATCTCTGTCTCTATGACAAACTAATAAAAGGAATCCACTTTACAATACACCCTACCTTTTCCACTACCACTGTCCTTGTGACCCTGCTGCCTTTAGCTTGACTTTTGATTATAATAATAACCTCTAAACTTGTCTTTCGTTTTTTTCTCTTCTATATTCTCCAGCTAAATTAATCTTTCTAAAATAGAACTCCATTCTGTGTTCGCTAATTTCAACAGAGAGTTTTATATCTAATTTGGTAGACAATTAAGTCTTTGGCAAGGCACTTCCAGCTACTGAAAAGTTTTGCCTTAGCCTATCTTTGCAGCTTTGCCTGCCTTGGCTCCTGTACTCACTCACTTTCAGACTCCACTTTTGCAATCCTAATTAAACTGCCCTTTAGTGATGCTCTTAGTTGTCCCAGTACTACCAAGATGGATCCAATATCCACCTGAAAGGTAATTTTTTTTTTTTTTTGAGACAGAGTCTTCCTATGTCACAAAGCTAGAGTATGGTGACATGATGGTGGCTCACTGCAGCCTAGACCTCCTGGGCTCAAGTGATCCTCCCATTTCAGCATCCCAGATAGCTGGTACTACAGGCATGCACTGCCATGCCCAGCTAAATGTTTTGTATTTTTTATAGAAACAGGGTTTTGCCATGTTGCCAAGGCTAGTCTTAAACTCCTGGGCTCAACCCATCCTCCTACCTTGGCCTCCCAAAGTGCTGGGTTTATACGTGTGAGCCACCATGCCCAGCCCATCTTTTCTTAACATGCCAAACATTTACCAAGTTCCTATTAGGTAGCAATTAGTAAGAGACTTAAAAATGAAAGAAAGAAAGAACATAATTTCTGTTGTTGGGACTCATTGTGCTGTTGAGATTTAAAACAACACAGTTGTATAATTGTTGACAGTTTAGTGAAAACTTGAGTTGCTTAGATGATGGAAGGTATCCTCCAGACACAAGAAGTTAATGACAACTCAGTGAGGGAAAGAATAGTAGTCTTTTCAGCAAATCGTTTTGAGACAACTGGATATCTACATACCAGTGAATGGAGCTGGATCCATACCAATTCCATTTTTTACTAGACACAAAAAGTAACTCCAAATGGATCATAAATATAAACATAAGAGCTAAAACTATAAAACTGTTAAAAAAATAGAAATAAATCTTCATGACCTTGGATTAAGCAGTGGGTTAATAGATATAATACCAATAGCACAACAGAAAAATAAGATAAAATGGATTTCATCAAAATGAAAAATAATTGTGCTTAAGAGACACTGGCATGAAATGAAAATACAATCCACAGAACTGGAGAAATTATTTGAAAATCATATATCTGTTAAGGGGCTTATGTTCGAAATATATAAAGAACTCTTACAATTTCATAGTAAAAGGACAAATAACCTGATTAAAAAATGAGCAAAGGATGTGAATAGAGACTTCACCAGAGAAGATATGCAACTGGCCAATAAGCACTTATAAAGGTGGTCAACATTCTTAGCCATGAGGAAAGTTAATATCAAAACTATAATGCAATACCACTTTTAAATCACTGGAAAACTTGTAACCAAAACGACAGAGAACTTTAAGTGCTGGCCAGAATATAGAGATATTGGAGCACATATACACAGCTGGCAGGATTATTAAATGGTATAGCTGGTTTGAAAAACAATCTGGCAGCTCTTCAAATGATTAAACATAGAGTTACCAGATGACCTAGCAATTCCACTTCCAGATACATATCCAAAGGAAATTAAAGCATATGTCTACACTTTAAAAGTGTACACAAATGCTCATAGCAAAATTACTTATAATAGAAAATATGTAGAAATCATCTGAATTTCCAGCACCAGATTAATGGAATTTTATTGTGCAATCAAAAGGAATATTATTCTGCAATCAAAACGAAAGCGGTACTCATTCCTGAAATCTCGTGCTATCAAAATGAATAAGGTACTGATTCATGCCACAACATGGATGAACTTTGAAAACATCATGCTAAGCTAAAGAAGCCAGTCACTAAAGGCACGTATTGTGTGATTCCACTTATATAAAATCTCTAGAATAGCTGAATATGTAAATATAGAACGTAGATTAGTTATATTCTACAGCTGGGAGGTTGGGGAACATGGGGAATGATTACTATTGAGTAAGGGCTTCCTTTTTCAGGTTATAAAATGTTGTAAAATGTGTTATATGCACAATTCTATGAATATACTAAAACCTATTAAATTGTACACTTTAAATAGCTGAATTATATGGTATGTGAATTATATCTCAATAAAGCTGTTATGTTTTAAAAGCTAAGAAAAAAAGATACAGAGATGGATGTTCTTTTCTCTTGCTATCCCCCGCTACCTAGAATGATCTTCCCTGTTTATCTGCGTGGCTCACTGCCTTATTGCCTTCAAATATTACCTCTCAGGCCTGACTTGATCACTAATCTAAATGTCAAAAATTTCCTCTTTGTACTTACTACTAACATCCAAATATTTTACTTATTTTCATACGTATTGTCTACTTCCCTATGAAGCAAGGAATTGCTGTTTGTTGGATTGCTAGCTATAATTCTAGCTTCTAGAAAATGCCTGGCACATAGTGTATATTTAGTGAAGATTTGAAGTGACAGATAACACTTAGGTCCCTGGTTTGTATGGACACTACAAGTGGTTCTCAGTGGCTGGATCATAGTGTGTGTTGGGTATGATGATAAATAAGTCATTAAAGGAAGGGAAAAGCCCTGGGACTGAAAATCTTACATTGACATACTGAGTACAGACGAGTAGAGAATGATGGAAGGAAAGTGAATAGGGAAATAAAATGATAGTTGTGTTGCATTAGTGGAAGCAGAGAATAGTGCCTGCCAAAATGCCTCTATTTCTTCCTTTTATCCTTCCTTCTTTTTTTATTTTTTCTTATACGAAGTGGTCTTTGAAATTTTCTTTTATTCTCTTACCCTTTCCATGATAGTTTATGTTATCAAGTAGTTAGAAGTATTGGTGACACTAAAGATATATAATTTGTAGAATTAATATATAATTATTTATTTATTTTATTTTAGACTTTTCTCCCCCAGGTTTAATTCAGACATTTACTTACTCAGGCTCAAGTCAATTTCTAGTCTCAATGTTAACCTTGGTTTTTTAAAAAAGAAGAAATTTAGACAAGATAAAAGACTTTGCCATCCATATATATATATACATATACATATATATGTTTTCCCAATGTTCCTTGATAATTAGCAGCATTTAGATTTTCACACCAAAATCAGAGTAACAAGCAATGTCCATGGGCAAGGTGAGAAAAGTAGCAATTTTTTATTTGATTTTAAATTATTTAAGCCAAAAGTTGTGACCCTAACCAACTAGCATTTATTTGACCCTTTTAGGGAAAAATCTATTTATCAACCAATAAGGAAATTACAATCCTTTCCTTCAGTTCTTTGTTTAAAATGCACTATAGTGCTGTATGATTTGCATGTTAATGATGCGAATCTAACTGTATAATAAATGGGAAGGGGAAGATAAAACTTGTTTCAGAGAGCAGGCTTGTTTGTTTTCCTTGATTTCCTCCTTCAGTGTTTAACTTGAGAACACATCTATGAGGTATGCTTATGTGAAAGCTAATAATTTGTGATCATCGAATGGAGTGGCATGAAGCAAGAATTTCATTCTCAGATTTCTCAAAAAGCAACTGGACATTAGAGACATTTTAACATCTTTGAAAGGCAGATATAATGTAGTGAACATGAGGTGCACAGAATTTCTTCTGTGCAGTATAATCTCAAAACAAAAAGCACGAAACCTTCACAATTTCTGTTTTTGTCACCAACTTCCCTCCCTAACCTGATTAAAGCATGCAATTGAGAAGCCTTGTATTTTGTGCTTTTCATTAGTTTCCTCATATGTTGTTATGCATGTTCTGCTTAAGTAAAATAGCAAAATATAACTAATTTTTAAATATTAACGTGTGATTTGAGAAAGTATGTCTTAGAAGCACTGAATCACTAGAAATTGAAAATCATACTCCGTATTTCTGAAAGCCATCCAGTTTCCCTTTATTTACAACCTTTGTGCCATTTTACAAAGTGAACACCAACCATCGAGCCATTTCATGTTTAGATTATTTACTTAGAAGATCCTAAGACCATTATCAGCATGAAGTAGCCCTCTCACTGAACAAATACAGATTAGAGGTAAATGAAGAAATTCCTCTAAATTATTGTTTCTCAAACTGATTTTGCCTTCCAAAGGACGGCAGTTTCTAGAGATATTTTTTGTCACAATGTGGGGTAGTGAGTACTACTGGCATCTAGTGAGTAGAATCCATGGTTGTTGCTAAACATCCTGCAGTGCAAAGAACAACCCCTTACACCCACACACACAAGAAAAGAATTGTGTGGTCTAAAACGTCAGTGCCGTGTTTGAGAACTCCTGCTCTGCATAAAGATATGAAGCCAGATCATATCCTAAATTTTAAAAGCTTTTCCTATTGTGAAAAGCCTTAGGCTTGTGTTATTTACTGATGAATAACAATGCTACAATGAACTTAGTGGCTTAGCACAATACACATTTACTATTTCAGAGATTCTCTGGGTCAGGAGTCCAGGTACAGCTTGGCTGGGTCCTCTACAAGGCCACAATCAGATTGCCACTCTGGACAAAGTTCTCATCTGAAACCTTGACTGCAGAAAAATCTGTTTCTAAGCTCATGTGCTTGTCAGCAGCATTCAAGTCCTTGTAGACTGTCAAACTAAGGGCTTCAGTTTCTTGCTGGCTGCTGGTCTCAGCTCCTTGTCCCATGGCTCTCTTCTTGGGCATCTCACAACATGTCAACTTATTTCTTCAAAGCCATAATGGAAAGTCTACTTACAGGATTAATGTTAGATTTTGCTACAATGTAATCAGGTGCACATAATCACATACATCCCACCACCTTAGCCATTTTCTGTAAGGTATAAGCAAGTACAAACCCCACCCACATTCAAGGAGTGGGAATTACACAATGGTGTGAATACCAGCTGGAGGGGCTGCTCTAGAGCCTGTCTGCCCTAGAAAAGTCATTTTTCTTCTCTGTTTGTTTACATGTGTGTGTGTTTCTTTCTCTTTTTTTTTTTTGCCATTTAAAGAATGCTGCTATTTATTAAAAGTGAATAGGGTAATGCGAAAAGTCTGCTAGGAAAATAAACATACTATTATTCAGACAACTAAGAGAAAGGGAGATCACAGAACCTCTTCACATGATAACCATCACCACTCTTTCATTTGTGTAAAATATTTTCAATGACATCAAAATGCTCTTGTATAGTCAACACACAAAATGTCCTAGTTTTATTTGCGACCTTTTTTCTATAGACCTGTACTTTGTCACTCTTCTTTCTGTTCTTTATGTTTCATTTTCTTTTTCTGTATAAAAGACTTTCCACATTATTTGGGGTTGGAGGACTGAGGAATGAAAAAGCCATCTTGGATTTTTCTTCATTGCCAGTGGTAGATGGAAATTCTCTCCCATTTAGAATACATAATTATAAATAGGATAAATGGAATATAAAAGACTAATAAGGTAATATGAGTCACATAACACAAAAATAGGTATTGAATCTCTATCTACCCTAAATTAAAATGAACTTGTTATAATAAATTTTGTTCACTAGATCTTTGCTAGAGAACATTGTCTGTTTATTATACTTTAAATATATGCTGAATGTTCATTCCTTAATACTGAACTCTGTTTTCCTTTGCCTATAATATAAGCCAACTTAATTTCTCTATAGTGTTGGAAACTAATTTCAAAAGTGAAATGGTAATACTAAAAATATAATAATATTAAACAGATTCATTGTTAAGCAAGGTGACACAAATATTGCCAAATTCAAGTTTTATGATTACATTGAATTTCTTTATCCATTGTGTTATTTTGAGGTCTACAAATTACTAGAGTTCTCTTCAGATACTATTTCATCTCTTTGATTTGTACTGTAAGGCATATTCTGTGATCAACATATATGATGACTGATAATATTGCATTATATCAGATTGAAAGTATACTTTGCCCTTTTTTAGGAGATACCAGAATTTCTGTTTTACATAAATTGTACTCAGGCCAGGTGCAATGGATCACGCCTATAATCTCAGCACTTTGGGAGGCCAACATGGGAGGATTTTTTGAGTCCAATAGTTTGAGACCAGCATTGGTAACATAGTGAAACCCTACCTCTAGAAAAAGATAGAAAAGAGACAAAGGGCTGTATTCATAATGCAATTTTTAGGAGATGTGGAAATTATATCATCAAATAGGTTTTCTCTCCTTTTCAGATAACTACCCTATATGTTTGCACTATTTGCATATCTCATGACTTTTCACTTGTATATAAAATATTTAAAATATTTATTCAGATCTTGTTATATGTCAGAACCTGTGCTGGATTGCCAGATACTCAATATTATAGTATCATTCATAAGTCTATTTTACCCAGTTTTTTTTAAAGGGAAAAACACTTAGTCCAGTTTAGGGATTTGCCCAAAGTTTCACAGCAAGAAAATACAAGAAATGATATTCGTGAAGTACTGTTTCTTTCCCTGATACACCAGTTCTGCCTGGCTAGTGATGCAAAATATGACCACTTTCCAGCAAGAATGAAATCTTGAATTATTTTTCTGAATTACTGTCTAGAAAATAAGCATATGTTGAATACAAATATGTAATCCTAAAATGACAGTTTTATTCTACTTTATTTTCTGCTTACAATCATTATAAATCACAGATATTCAAAGAATTAGTGGTATAATTGAGAAAGTTGAACCTGGGAGGGAAGAAGAGAGTAGAGAGTTTGAGAAAGAAATATCCACATCATTGAAGATGAGAAGGAGCCTTTTAAGCACACAGGAAATAAACCCAGGATGATTAGAAGAGAGAGCACGAAGGTGAGGAGGCTCAAGTGGAAGTTTGAGAGGTTGGCAGAACATGGATTGGAAGACTTTTTACAACAAGTTTGAGGATTCTGAATTGATGAAATCGATTGGAGTTTTTAAAGTGAGAGCATCAGATTTTCATTTCTCAAAGGTCAAACCTGCAGCAAGTTGAAAGATAGACGGTAGGAAGTCATGGGATGATGCAGAGAGATAATTTATTGATACATGCAACAACACAGGTGGACCTCAAAGCATTATGCTTAGTGAAAAAGTCTACTTCAAAAGGTTTGCTGCTGTATGATTTCATTTATATAACATCCCTGAAACAGTGAAACTATAGAGATGTAGAACACATTAGTGACTGCCAGGAAATAGGGATGGAGTGAGCAGTCGGTATGAATACAAAGGGTAGCACAATGCTGTTCTTTCATAGTGACGAAACAGTTCTGTATCTTGAATGTGGTTGTAGTTATACAAATCTATATATGAGTTAAAATTTCAGAGAACCACACACATGCACACATGAATGCAGACTTTTAAAATGGTGATGTATTTGTTTCCTAAGACTGCCATAACCAAGTAACAGACACTGGCTGGCTTAAACAACAGAAATTTACTGTCTCACCATTCTGGAGGCTAAAAGTCCAAGCTTCAGCTCTCCATAGGTTTGGTTTCTTCTGAGGCCTCTCTCCTTGGTTTGCACATGACCACTGTCTCACTTTGTCTTCACACGGACATCCTGATATGGTTTGGCTCTGTGTCACTGCTCAAATCTCATCTCAAATTGGAATACCCACGTATCAGAGGAGGGATCTGGTAGGTGACCATTAACTTGGGAGGTGACCGGATCTGAGAACAGTTTCCCCCATGCTGTTCTAATGATAGTGACTGAGTTCTCACGAGACCTGATGATTTTAAAAGTGTTTGGCAGTTCTCTCTTCACTCTGTCTCTCGCCTATTGCCATGTAAGACATGTGTTGCTTCCCCTTCACCTTCTACCATGATTGCAAGTTTCCTGAGGTTTCCCCAGCCATGTGGAACTGTGAGTCACATCAATTTGGTATAAATTACCCAATCTCAGGTAATATCTTTATAGCAGTGTGGGAACAGACTAATCCAGATCCTTTTGTCTGTGTAATCTGTGTCCTAATCGCCTCTTCTTATAAGGACACCAATCATATAAGATTAGGGCCCACCCATCTGACCTCATTTTACCTTAGTTACCTTTCTAAAAACTCTGTGTCTCCAAAGAGAGTCACATTCTGAGGGACTCAAGGTTAGAACGTCAATGTAGGAATTTTGGGGAATGGGGAGCATAATTGAGCCCATAACAGGTAAAAACTGAGTAAGGTCTGCAGTCACGTTAATGATCATGTACCAGTGTTTCCTTTTTGGCTTTTGTATTTTACTATAGCTATAAAAGTCATTGTCATTGAGGGAAGCTGGGCTACCTTTGCAATTTCTTTTAAGTCTATAAGTATTTTGAAATAAAATTTTTTTGAACAAGCTATTATAATAAAACAGATTCAAGTGAGAACAGTCATAAAGATGAAGTAGGGTGATCTCTTCTGGGTACATGAATGATCACATTTGTGAGTCCCAATGTTAACATTTTGGAGTAAATCAAGGTTGTTGACATTAGAGTGCACTTATTTATCAACTATTATTTGACTCCTCCTCTGTGTCACATGCTACTCAAGACATTGAGAGTTGTTGCTAAGCAAAACAGCAAGTTTCTGTCTTCATGCTGCTTTTCGGGTAAAATTTGGTCTGCAGAGCCTTACATACATTTTTGACATTCGCCTGTATGAAGATGAGGCTATGCTTCCAAGAGGCTAAGGTATCAGTAGAATTCCATTATCACTCATTGACTCTTAAATTGTATGGGCCATCTACAATTGTTATTCAAAAATAATTTGATAGGCTTCATATTGTATATTTTAATATTGATTTAATGTGTCCCTTTAAGGATTTTCTGAAAAGATTGTTATATCCTTTATGCCCCAATTCTCTGTCATTTGAAATGTAGAAATATCGTAGAGTAGGCAAGAGAGTTTAAAGAAATATTTTTCTCTCTTTAGTACTCTCTTGAAACAGAGTTGACAATATATTGGCATAATCTGAATTTGGTTATAATGTTACTGTTGCTGAATAATATTATGTGATACTGAATAACATATTGTGTGTATTACTGAAATAAATATAAGAATTCTCATTGATCCTCTGGACAGATTTTCCTAAGCAATTTGCTTCTTTGACCCATTTATTACTACAGGTTGAATATCCCTTATCTGAAATGTTTGGGAGCAGACATGTTTCAGATTTCAGACTTTCTTGGATTTTGGAATATTTGCATATACATAATGAAATATCTTGGAGATAGGATCCAAGTCTAAACACAAAATTGATTTATGTTTTATATTTACCTTAACACATGTAACCCAAAGGTAATTTTATATAGCAGCCCTGATACAATGTTATGAATACATCACATGTGGTCAGGTGTGGATTTTTTAACTTGTGATATCCTTTCGGCACTCAAAAATGTTTGGATTTTGGAGCATTTCCAATTTTGGATTTTTAGATTATGTGTGCTTAACCTGCACCTGTGGAAAGCAAGACTCACATTCTTAAAAAGAAAACAAGAAAAAGCAAAATTGGGAGGTCTTCAGGTCTTTATTACTCTATTAAAGTATTATTATTATTATTTGAAACAAGGTCTCATTCTGTCACCCAGGCTGGAGTGCAGTGGCACAATCAGAGTTCACTGCAGCCTTGAACTACTGGGCTCAAGAAATCCTCCCACCTCAACCCCCCAAATAGCTGGGACTACAGGATTATACCACCATCCCTGGCTAATTTTTTTAAAAAAATTTAGTCGAATTGGGGGTCTTGCTCTATTGTCCAGGCTGGTTTCAAATTCCTGGACTCAAGCAATCCTCACATGTCAGCCACCCAAATTCTTGAGATTTTAGGCATGACTAACCGTGCCCACCTACTCTACTAAAATAAAAGGTGGTGTGTAGGCTCAGTTGGCCATAATAGTAGAAAGAAAATAAATTGGTGCATAAATGATTGAGGAGAAGTTACTAGGTCCTCAATCTACAGACTAACAGAAAACATTTTCTCTTAGAGATTAACATCCAGAATTCTGTTTCCAAATCCGTATCTGAAAATGTGTTGTCCTGATTACTCAACCAGTTAGTCATTAATTCCAAATAGGTAATTACTGTTCTTTCTTTTATTCCTAGAGGAAAGTAATTATAAATTAGTGGTATTTATACAAATACTTAAGGTTCTCTGAAACACTAGATTTGTAATTTCTGATTCTAGTATTATGGTGACTACAAATATGTAAGTTAAAATTCAAAACTCATTAAATTTTGTTATAAAATTTAGTCTGGAGTGGGTGGTCAAATTTTTAATCTAACTTTATTAAAGTCTCAGTGTAGTTCAGATACAGTTATATATATATGTGTGTATATATATATGTATATATATATATATCTGTGTGTATATATATGTATATATATATATACATATATATGTATATAGATATATATATACATATATATGTATATAGATAGATAGATATTCTGAAAATATACTTTTCAAAATAAAGTATAGATATTTATTTTGTCACTCACCCATTATGCATCTACTGAGTATTTACTACCAGCCAGGTAGTATATTTGCAGGGAAAACAAAGTGGAATGCCAAATTTCCTTGCACTTAAGAAGAACTGTATAATTTAAATGTGGTTGTGGTAGAATGACTTAATTTATCTATCAAGTATATACCCTGTACACTGATTATTAAGTGATATAGGAGGATTTACATTTTTTGTGTGTGTGTGGTTTCACTTGAATTCAGGAATCATTTATATGCCAATTAGGCAGCACTTCCTTTTTTGTTATTTAAATTACTTGAAAAAATGAAATGTTTAATAGCCTCACCAGTCTTAGACAATATTCAGTGAGTCTCATTATTAGATAGTCACATCAAAGAGTTAAGCTTTAACACTATAACCCATAAAAAAATTAGACTCCTTAGCATATAAACTCTTTGAGGAAATAGGCCTTGTTTAATACAAGCATGTATTCCCAGTATAACACCTAGTTGGTTCTCTTGTTTATTTCATCCTATGATTTAATGAAAAATCAATACTGAAATTTTTTAAAGACATATTTTGATACATGGTACTTGAAAAGTAATATAATTATCTCTTGTCTTCCAGACTCTAAATATAAACAATTAAACAAATAATCAAGAACAGTAGCCACCCTAAATAGGACCTTGCATTTTATCCATTTCATAGAACTGTATATATACGTAACATAGACAAGTGAATATTTATTCTCTAAGCATCCACAATAGAACAGAGTTACCAGAATTATATTCTTAAAAATATAAAAAACTTGAAGCTGAAATTATTGGCTTGTTTTTACTGTTCACATTGAGTTTTCTATTTCCAAAACATGGAGGATAATTTTCTTTTTCTTTTTTGGAGACAGAGTCTAGGTCTGTCGCCCAGGCCGGAGTGCAGTGGCACCATCTCAGCTCAAGGCAACCTCTGCCTCCCAGGCTCAAGCAATTTTCCTGCCTCAGCCTCCCGAGTAGCTGAGATTACAGTCACACGCCCGGTTAGTTTTTGTATTTTAGTAGGGAAAGTGTTTCACCATGTTGGCCAGGCTGGTCTCGAACTCCTCACGTCAGGTGATCTGCCCCCCTTGGCCTCCCAAAGTTCTGGGAATTCAGGCATTAGCCACCATGTCTGGCTAATTTTTCTAGAATTTAACTTTACACTTATTCATAACTAAATCTTCCACACCATTTATATTCTGGTATCCCTTTATCATCATAGGTGAATTACACTTCACAGGTTAATCTAAGAATATGTGTCACTAGAAATATTAAGCAATAACTTCAGTAACTAGGTTACAATGACGTCAAAACTCGAGAAATAAAATACAATATTGAGGCTAGCCCTAAGAAGTGACTCTAAATCTATACCAATTCAACAACTTACATCCTTGGTATGTTTTATTGTTCGCTGAGAAATCTGTCAACTCCGATTCAGTTGAATTGAATCTCCTAGTTAGTTTCTTTGTTTTTGTTTTTCTCACTGCCAGAGTTTATTTGACATTTCCATTAATTGAAACTTTTAGCAACTTCACAGTAATGAGAACACTAACATAACTGTATTAACATTTTCATACTGTCCAGGGTCAGTATATTTATTTGGTGTTTTCAATCTTAAACAAGTAATAGTAATTGAAATAGAGCCATAGAAGTATTTGTATAAGAAGGACAAATTCATTTCACTACAATGAAGTAAACATTAGTTCAATTCAACCAGCAATGACTGAAGGGCTACTATGTGCCATGAAGGATCATGGTATCCATACTCAAAAGCCGCTGCCACCTCTCTCATACCCCCATGCTGTGTTATGTAGGATATAGCCGATCATTCTAAGTATCATTGTCACTATTACCACCACAGATGTTTAGTCAAATAGGTACATTGACTCCTCTCCTGTTCAGTCACTCTTCAACTCAACAACTCAGTCCTATTAGGTGGAAGTTGCATCACATCATTCCTCTGTTGAAAACTTTCTGGTGGCTTCCAACACCACCCAAAGTGCAAGCCAAAGTTCTCACCATGGCCTGTGAACACCCATTGCTGTAGCCCCTATCACCTCTCTGTCCCCATTTCAAACTGCCTTTCATAGGACTCACATACTCTGCTCCAGCCACAGTGCTACCTCACTGTGTCTGGCCCTTTGCAGATGCTATTCCTCTGCTTACATCCCTCACTTTGCCTCTTTTATCAAAATATTTCTTGTCATCTTAACAGCCAGGCTATGCTTGATACCCAGTTAATACCTGTAGCCAGGCACATTGGCTCACTCCTGTATTCTCAATCCCAACGCTTTGGGAGACCAAGATGGGTGGATTGCTTGAGTTCAGGAGTTCAAGACCAGCCTGACAAGCATGGAGAAACCCCATCTCTACTAAAAATACAAAAAAAAAAAAAAAAAAAAGAAAAAGAAAAAGAAAGAAAAATTAGCGGGGCGTAGTGGCAGGCGCCACTAACCCCAGCTACTGGGGAGGCTGAGTCAAGAGAATTGCTTGAAACTGGGAGGCAGAGGTTGCAGTGAGCCAGGATCGTACCACTGCACTCCAGCCTGGATATCAGAACGAGACTCTGTCTCAAAACATAAATATAAAGCAAACAAACAACAACAACAAAAAAAAACCTTGCAATCCTTCTCACCCAACACAGCCTATCCCTTTCCTCTGCTTTTTTTTTTCTTCTTGGTATCCTTAGCACTTCTTAATATCTAATGTAATGCATATTTTAACTTTTATCCTTTTTATTGTCTCTTTTAATAATGTAAGCTCTATGACGGCAGAGATTTTTATTTTTTGTTGTTGTTATTGTTTACTTCTGTATCCCCAGCACTTAGGATAGTAATTGGCATATGGTAAGAAATCAATAATTCCTGGTTGAATTAAGAAATAAATAACAATATTACTACTAATAGTAAACATTTATTAAGCTATTATTCTCTGCCATATACTTTGCTAAGTACTTTAAATGTGTATTTTCATTTTTTCCTCAAATAAAAACATATATGTTATTGTTTCCATTTAGCAGATGAGGAAGAATCTAAGGCACAGAGAGTCATTACAATTTGTCCAAGGTTACATCACTTTTAAATGATGGAGTGTTTATTTCATTATATTGTAAGGAGACAGTCTGTTACTACTACAGTTTCTCATTACTTCTAATAGTCTCATTATTTTACCTTTAACATCTCATGAGTTGGGACGTGCCTAACCATTGAAGGCACATCAGAGTTAAATTTACAGAGATTATTTTTTCCTTTTAAGCAGTACACAGAATAATTGGTATGATTTAGAATCCACAAGATAGAGTATATTAAATCTTCTTGAAGATAGTGCTCTTTGCTTCATCTCTGAATCCCCGATGCCCAGCACAATGTGTAATCAGACAAATATCAATAAATATAGGTTGAATGAACAGAGTTTGTCTATTTCTCCTTTTTGTATTTTCTATCTTCTTTGGTAGCTTTTTCTATAAAGCCTTTTAGAGAAGGCTTCCATGAGGGCAAGGAACATAATTATTATTCAACATCTTATTCCCAAAACAATGCCTAGCACATGATAGTTGATTAATAAATATGGATGGAATAAATTAATCTTATAATTCCCAGAGCTGAGCTCTCTTGCAGGCATAAAACATATGCCATATTCTGATACTTCTAACCCTTATCAGTTTATCATAAAATATGGGTGCATATGAGTTCTCGAATCAAGCTACCTGCCTTAAAATCCTGGCGCTACCACTTGGGAATGCTATGAGATTGGGAAATTTATTTAACCTCTCTTTGCCTCAGTTATGCATGTAGAACATTAGAACACTGCCTGATATATAATAAATGCCCAAGAAACCCCAGAGAATATTTCACAGTATTGTTTGTTCACTATTTATTGCCTTATTTATATGCTGAACACTGTAGCAGGCTTTCTGGAATCAACAGTTTTTCCTTAGGTGGTCCTGAATCTTTACTTAGGGGATTTAAAATGCCATGAGCAAAAATAAATTAGTTCTATAACGATTACTTTCTCTATTCTCAACTGCAGTGAGCAGGCTGCTTTCTTTTATTATTATTATTATTATTATTATTTTATTTTTTGAGATGGAATCTCACTCTGTCACCCGGGCTGGAGTGCAATAGAGCTATCTCAGCTCACTGAAATCTCCGCCCCCACCCTTCCGGGTTCAAGAGACTCTCCTGCCTCAGCCTCCTGAGTAGCTGGCATTACAGGAATGCACCACTACACCCTGCTAATTTTTCTATTTTTGGTAGAGACAGGGTTTTTCCATGTTGCTCAGCCTGATCTGGAGCCCCTGACCTCAGGTAGTCTGCCTGCCTCAGCCTCCTAAAGTGATGGGATTACAGGTGTGAGCCACCACTCCCCGCCTAGACCCAACTCTTAACTGTAATAACTTGGCATATTGAGAACCTGAACTTGATCCATAAGAAAACAGCCTGGCTGGGCGTAGAGGCTCACACATGTAATCCCAGCACTTTGGGAGGCCGAGACTGTTCGATCACTTGAGACTGGGAGTCTGAGACCAGCCTGACCAACGTGGTGAAACACTGTCTCTACTAAAAATACAAAACTAACCAGGTGTGGTGGTGCATGCCTGTAATATCAGCTACTTGGGAGGCTGAGGCAGGAGAATCACTTGAAACTAAGAGGCACCACTGCACTTCAGCCTGGGCAATAAGAGGGAAACTCCTCAAAAAAAAAAAGTTGTGTCTTCTTAATGGTGTCCATGTTGCTCCATTGTTCTACTTATGAATTTGTAAACTTTGGAAAATTACTGAATCTCTTTGGTGACTCAGCTTTTCCATCTGTAAAATAATGATAATTAATAGTGCCTTCTAACAGATTTGTTGTCCTAATTAAATGGGTCAGGCTTGGTAAAATGTTCAGAATATTGCCTGGCCCATAATAAGTGCTAAGTTCCCAAGTGGTCAGGATCATAGCAGTGCCTATAAAAGCACGTGTGAACAGTATTTGGGACAAATTAATTTCCAAATCCATTAAAATGTTTACATGTTTCCATATGTGTTGAATTTTCAACAGCATTGGCCCAGTGGAAAGGGCAATATTTTAATAAACATGGATTAGAATCCTGGTCCTATCAATTCGCAGCTCCACAAGCTTGGGCAATTGTTTAAATTGACCTGTTTTGTCTCTGAAATGAAGATGAGTATGCCTACCCAAAAGCTATTGGGAGTACTAAATTAGAGAGCACATATATAAAACATTCAACACAGTTTCTGGCATGGTAGGGGCTAAATAGGTACCAGAAAATATAAATAAATGTCACCCCAAATCTTGTATTTTTTGGTTTATCTTACATGATAAAGGCACTACAATTCTGTGTGTATTAAAACAGATAGCTTCCTCGGTATCCTGGCCATGAGAGAACTAGAAAATATAAATTGATCCAATTACAAATATAAATATACTTTCATACTGCCGATAGTCTGTGGAGTTTCACTATCTCGGGAGGCCATGGAGCCAAGTATTAAAATGAATTCCGAAGAGAATTGGATAATTTCATGACTGATAATATGAATGCTTCTTTTAAAAAACTAGATGTAATGAAATCTGCTGCCACCAACTGATATCCATGGGGTCTCAGGCAGAATTTCCTCTTTCTACCCAGACCACTACACAAGTAGCCAAAAGCTACTTCCGGCATTGTTAATGGTTTTAGTTTTCTTATTTCCTCTATTAGACCCTTGGGAAGGTTTCTCCAGTAACGGACCTTGGATTTAAACGAACTTTTGAAGGGTGGGGAGAAGGAAATGCTTCTGTAGTCAGCCAAAATATTGTCTACTAGAGTGAAGTTAGCACAAAAGAAAGATTTGTAGAGGGAAAACCATGAAGAAAGCTACATATTTTAGTGGGGAAAGGAAAACGTGAAGGAGAATCAAAAAGAGCATTAATGCATTTTAAGAGTAGAAGGTAAATGTTTCTTTTGAAATTTAGACTATCCTTGTTTGTTTGTTTGTTTGTTCCTTCGTTTGTTTGATACAGAGTCTCCCTCTGTCACCCAGGCTTGAGCACAGTGGTGCTTTCGGCAGCTCACTGCAACCACTGCCTCCTGGGTTCAAGCGATTCTTCTGCCTCAGCCTCCTGAGTAGTTGGGACTACAGGCGCCTGCCACCATGCCCGGGCTAATTTGTTTTTTTTTTTTTTTTTGTATTTTTAGTAGAGATGGGATTTCACCATGTTGGCCAGGTTGGTCTTGAGCCCCTGACCTCAGGTGATCCACTCACCTCAGCCTCCCAAAGTGCTGGGACTATAGGCAGTGCCCAACCTAGACTAACTTTTTGACTGTATAATTTTATATTTGTCTTAAGTATTATTTTTTTTAGAAAATGCCCATCCCAAATAATAAGTATGTTTGTGATCAAGAATAGCAATGTTTTCCTAGATTCTTTTTATTTTCTTCAGCTTCTTCCTAAGGTGTTAGGGAAGACTTATAGAATACATGAAATCATTGAGAATGACATTTTTAATAGCAAAGTATTAAAAACGTGGAATATGGAGTCAGAGAACGCCGGTTTACTTACCACTTGCATGATCATGATTTACTTACTAGTTGAACCTATTCTCATTTTTAAAACTAGAAATTTATAGTAATAATTACTCTACACATTTTTTTTGTCTGAATTAAATGAGATAATAGTAACGTGAAAATATTGCAAAATGTAAAGTATTTACAAATGTTTATTTTCACTGTTTTCTATTAGTGTAATCCACAAGTTATAACCCATAATGGCATTCAAAATAATGTTTATTCTTTTCAGGGAAGGCTGAAGGCAAAAATTTAAATAAAATAAATCAAATTATAAGAAAGAAACAAGTTATGAACAGTAAATTTCAAAGGACAGGATAATTAAAATTTTCTTTTGGAAATATGATAATGAAGGTAAAGTGCTAAGAAGGAGTTTTGTTTAGTTATTTTTATGAAAATACTAACCCCTATAAGCACAACGAGCATGAAAACAGTGACAAAATAAGGAAAATTGCAAAATTTTAATAAAATGCTATATGTAAATAGTCACTCAAACTTAATTTCTTTTAGACAATAACTTTTCTCTGATATATAACCATACAAAGTACTTATAACACATAGTTTTATTAAGCTAGCTATTTCATCAGATAAGATTCAATAACAGTATGTATTGACAACTGTCGGCTGAGCATGGTGGCTCATGCCTATAATCCCAGCAATTTGGGAGACCGAGGCAGGTGGATCATAAGGTCATGAGTTCAAGACTAGCCTGGCTAACATGGTAAAACCCCCTCTTTACTAAAAATACAAAAACTTAGCTGGGTGTGGTGGTAGGTGCCTATAATCCTAGCTACTTGGGAAGCTGAGGAAGAAGAACCGTTTGAACCTGGGAAGCATAAGTTGCAGTGAGCTGAGATCGGGCCATTGTATTCCAGCCTGGGTGACAGGGCAAGACTCTGTCTCACAAAAAAAAAAAAAAAAAAGAAAAGAAAGAAAGAAAAAAGAAAAAATGTCATATTGCTTCTCCATTGCTAGAATATAAACTCTCATAGCCTATGATATGGGCTAGAACTTTGCCAATCAGTGACCGTTCAGCACATCTAGATTTTTTTTTTTTCTTGTATTTAGCAGTAAGATGAATTCTTTCTTGGGCACTGGTGACAGCATGTCTATTACTGGGACCTATTCTGCCAAAAGTTGGCATTGAACAGAGCCTGGGAAGTCTTTCTTACATAGCAGTAAATGGAAGGGTGGGAATGGGGCATCAGGGGCAGCCTTTAAAATCCATTTTTATTCTGCTTAAAGTTAAATGGAACGGTATGACCTTACTTGTAGGCATCTCCCTGTGGCACAGTTCCATGAAAATAAGTTCTATATTGATCCCTAACGTTAGCACGTCTATTAAACTAAGTCCTTCCAATGTATTGAAGTCTTTAAAAAATATTTTGTCAGTGTTATTGCTTTATAAGAGTGTAGTCACTTTAAATATGATTATTCTTAGATAGGATCATTTGGCGGAGAAGAAATTTAATTTTATTTTTGAATATTTCTTCTTTGCCTAACGGTTCTCTTTATGACAATGTAAGCTGCATTTAAGAAAGAAATTTTCCAGTCTATTAATCATACAGACTCTTGAGCACCCCATTTGCTGTGTCCTATTTATCCTTTCTCTTCTTTTGTGGTGTTGCCCTTTCTGTGGGATGCCATACCCTCCACTGCTTTCTTAACCTAGTCTTCATGTTCATCTACCTTTACTGAGAGCTCACGTACTCCTAGTTGGACACAATACTAAAAGCTGAGGAATTAATCTTAACAAAACACATGTTTCTGTATATTCCAGTCTTGGTAAATCTGGAAATGCTCCTTCATGGGGGTAGCATCCAAGCTAAGCTGAACAGATAAACAGGAGTTAGCCAGGTGAAAATGGGGGCAAGAACACATTGCAGGATGTGCACAGGCCCTGAGGCAGAAAGAACAAGGTACAGCTGGGAAGCCACTGGTAATTTTGTACAGTTTAAAGAATAGGCTCAAAAGATGAGAAGCATTAGAAATAAGTTGGAGACAGAAACTCATGAAGGGCTTCAGGCATGAAGAAAACAATTCTCCTTTTGTTTGGAGGGTAGACAGCAACCATTTTAGCACATTAGTCAGTAAACTAACATATTCCAATTTATGCTGTAATGGTATCTCTGGAAAAAGATAGAGAATGGTTTGAAGAAGGTAATTTTAGAAAAAAATTAAAATAAATTACTATTATTGTTAAATTCAGTTTGGTTTGTTACTATTATCTTTAAAAATCTGAAATCTAAATTATTTAAATAGAGGATAATGATACATTATTAAATCCATCTAATGTACGTATATATTCAAAATGGTAAGTCTAGAGTCACAGCAAGCAAAAATTTTGTGGTGGTGTGCCGTGGCCCCTTGTGCATGATTTGTGTAGTTGAGACAATAGGCTGGAGAAGCTTTGCACCATGTGTGTAGCTATGTAGTTTGTCATCCTGAAAATGATTGCTGAACAAACCTTTTCTTCTCCCAGAGAGTTATATGCTAATTAAAATATCTAATCGAAGAAAGGTGCATTCATTTAGAAAGCATTCATCAGTACCTACATAATCCTCAAGAAGGGAAAGAAGACAATTGAAAAACAGAGCTTCTATTTTAAAAGTAATTCTTACTCTAGTTCAGAGACTTCCCAAACAAGTTCATTTGAGCATGAGATTATTTAACTAATAACAGGTAACTGCTCTGAATCTCCGTTTTTACGTGATCAAACTGAAGAAGACAGAAAAGAACTAGCAATGCTTTGTTTGAAACAAAAACTGGAGCTCATTATCGATGAAAAGATTGTAGTCCCTGTCAAAAAATTAAGTTACTGAAAATGGTCCCTTCAGAAGTACAAGTGAGAGCTGACATTGTTTTCATTAAAGGAGTTGGAGAAAATAGTTGGAGTTAGCTTTTAACTATTGCCTTACTACTTCCCTACCTCAGTTCATTTTCTGCTATTGTAACAATACCCAAGATGGGGTAATTTATAAAGAACAGAATCGTTTCTTATAGTTCTAGAGGCTGAAAAGTTCAAGGTCAAGGAGCCCACAGATGGCAGAAGTCTTCTTGCTGCATCATCCCATGGCAGAAGGCAGAAGGGCAAGAGAGCATACAGCTTGGGGTGGGGGGAAGGGGGCCAAACACAGGCTCTTATCAGGAACCAGTTTCTGAGATAACTAACCCTCTCCCACAATAATGGCATTAATCCCCCCATATGGGCCTCACTTTTCAACACTCTTGCACTGGGGATGAAGTTTCTAACAGATGAACTTTGAGGGACACATTTAAACTGTAACATTCCCCAAGTAGTAGGATGTCCAAAAGCATTTTTCTGGCATCGGGAAAAATCAGCACAAAATGTCCTTACATCCCAGCAGTGACACCATTGACACACATATTTTTAAAGCTAACATTTTTTTAAAATTTAATTTTCAAGTTACTCAGTTTTCTTAATTGTAGGTAATGTTTTCTTTTTAAACCCTTTGATTGATTTGATATGCAATTTATACATATTAGAGTCATTTTTATTGTTTACAGTTTTAAGCATTTAATTACACTTAATATTTTGAAATATATTATTAAATTTTATGTTAGGATTGTGTTATATGTTTAGTATCAACTTATTTTATGAATCACGAGCTTTGATTTGGCAAAACTAAATAGTGAAATAATTATATTGCCATTTTGCTCTGCTATTGCTTTCATCAACAAAAAGTTGATGATGGGAAGCTGAATGTAATGGTGATTAGAGAGAGGAAGAAAAAAATAGCTAGTTTCAAATAGAGGCATGAGACAGAATCAAAAAAGACTTGGTTATTTAGGAGATATGGTATATGCAGAAGAAAAAGGGAAAATAAGACACTCTGCCTTCTTGTATAAACTTGAGTAGATGTAATTCTGAACATTACTATTATGAAAGGGGACCATGAGAGAAAGAGAAGGACAGTTGAGAAGAGTGTGAGGGAAAATAGAAAAAAGAGGCAAAAAGACACATAACAGCATCACTTCAGAAAATACCACAATTTCAGTGACTAAATGTTCAAAAATATCCCATCCCTCTATCATCTCTATCCTGTTCTTTAAAAGATTTATATATACCAAATACATTGTGTTGAATCTGGGACCTCCTCGGGGCAACAGAGATGATGATATTTTAGGGAAGTAGAAAATGAATTACAAACAGCTAGAGACTCATATCAGAATGCCCTCCATCTCCTTAAACCTGAGTGATCTTGAGTCAGACTAGAGCCAATATCCCTAAAGTTTATTGCCAGTGAGTGAGGTTAGCAGCAGTTTCTAATCTTACAGCTAGGAATGCAGTCTGTGTATAGGAAGGATAAGCATACTCTTGTATTCCCGTGATGAGAATATGAAGATATTTTCCCAGAAAGATGAGGTTTTGCAGTGGTTATTTCCGTAGTACTGTTAGCCTATTCCTTGGAAACATTATAGCTTCAATTACCGACAAATAACCTAACTACTTTTATTTGGACCTTGGAAAACATTTTCCCATTCAAAAAATCTTGTTAGAGGATAATTTAGGGTCATAATTATTTGGAAACTGTTTTTACTTTACATTAGCAAAAATCAAATTTGAAAATTGTGTGAAGGCGAATCAGTCCTAAGAGCCATCAAGTAGATCACGAAGCTACTCCAGTTTGCGTTTAAGGAGACTATATTCAGAATTGCTCTTTACTTTTTGGCTTGTCAGCAGTTTAATTTCTGCTTCCTCTTTTTTTGCCTCTCCTCTATTTGCTGCATATTTAGAGATGCATGTTATACTTCATGTGAAAATAATATTTTGTGTAGCTCCTTTCCCTTCTATGCAAAGTTTGATAATTCTAAGGAGAGGACTTAACGTTTTAATCCTCTAATTGTCAAAAAGGCTGAGAGCATTAAGAAGCTTACTGAAGACTTGGGTTGTGCTGTAATTTTGTTTTCTGGGATTTGAGTTTTGAAAAAGAACGATTAAAAAACCTATGTTTGGCAGTGGTCAGATGGTTGTTTTGACACTCAAGTGGCACTCTGATACCTTGGTATTGGCTTATTTTTCCATGTTTAAAATGAAAACCAGATTGAGGACTTCTAGAGTTGTAAAGTCTTTGAACTGTCAAATAAAAATAATTTCTAAAGAATTAGGACATCTTGAGGTCCTACTTTGAACCAGCAATGTAGGTGTTTTCTTTCTAATTTTATTTCAGATATCTCTACCACAGGACCTCTTGGCATGGGAAGCACGACCACCAGTACCACCCTTCGGACCACAACTCTGGGCCCAGCAAGGAGTACCACGCCGTCAGTGTCAGGAAGGAGAAATCGGAGTACTAGCACCCCATCTCCAGCTGTCGAGGTGCTTGATGACATGACCACACACTTTCCATCAGCATCGTCCCAAATCCCAGCTCTCGAAGAGAGCTGTGAGGCTGTGGAAGCCCGAGAAATCATGTGGTTTAAGACTCGTCAAGGACAGATAGCAAAGCAGCCATGCCCTGCAGGAACTATAGGCAAGTCTGCACTAAAGCACTAAATTAAAACGTTTTTTTACTTTGGCTTCATTTTCTAGTGTTCTTTGCCTTTGCTTGCTTTCTTTATTCCTTTCCTTCCTTCCTTCCTTCCTTCTTTCTTTCCTTCCTTCTTTCTTTCCTTTCTTTCTTTCTCTTTCTCATTCTTTGTTTTAATATGTTACAACATATTTTATTACTTCACATTTGACTAAATCCTGCACTCAGCTAAATTACAGTTTAAACCTATATAGTTTCTAGAGTTTGAATACGCAGCCTGATTAAATCACAGGTAACCTGTGAGATCTGCACTCTGCCCCCATAGTTTCAGGTCTCTAGGTAGAGGTAAAGTTAGGCTGTAGACGTTCTGGCTACTCCAGAGGCTCAGCCTTCCTATGCAGCAGTCCAGAGGGGATCACGTGATTTCTGGGACTTAGTCTCACGCTTGTCATCAACAGACAGATGTTGATTGCAGAAAATGGGGTCAAGGATTTCTATATTAGAAGATTATCATGGAAAAGACCTAACATGTAACAAAAGATAAAATTTGACTGTCCTTTTTATCAGCCATTGTAGTTGTCCTCTAGTGAGTAGTCAAAGCTCTTAACACTGTCACGGGCCATGCTGCAGGAGTCAACCTGGCACTCACTGAGGCATCCACCAGAGAACAGTTCTGCATTGTTTCTTCTAGGGGATAAAGAAGAACTCAATTCTTCCTGGCCATTTTTTTTTTTTTTTTTTTTTGAGATGGAGTCTCACTCTGTTGCCCAGGCTGAAGTGCAGTGGTGTGATCTTGGCTCACTGCAACGCCTCATGAGTTCAAGCAATTCTCCAGCCTCAGCTTCCCAAGTAGCTGGAATTACAGGTGCCCACCACCACGCCAGGGTAATTTATTTTGTATTTTTCACCATATTGGCCAGGCTTGTCTCAAACTCCTGACCTCGAGTCATCCACCCACCTCAGCCTCCCAAAGTGCTGGGATTACAGGTGTGAGCCACTACGCCTGGCCTTCTTTGCCTATTTTATTACTGATATTCATAATATCTTGACATGTAAACATATTATTATTTATTATGTTTAAGACAAAGGTATTCTGATTTTCTCATTGTTATATACATTGGTATTCATAAACGAATACTTGCCACATTTGCATTATTCTCTAAAATATGTATATAAGAGAAATTCACAATGCATGTTACCCAACATTCTTGGGTATTATTGATTTGGATACTTTAAGAAAAAAAGTTTTTCTTAGAAAGTTCTGATATGGGTATATCATTTCAGATTCCATGGTATAGAAAATGGTAGATGGGAAGACCAAAAAGTATCATGTTTTTTATAAAAAGTACACTTTTTTCCAGCAAAATATTTTAAAACATTTAAAAATATTTATTTTCTTTAAGAAAAGGAGGGAGACTATTTATTTGTAAAGTTTCCTGTGATACTGGAATCAGAGAACAGTTGGAAACCACCTTCTTTCTTAGCTGTTCCCTTAGTTCTGGGCCTCGGTTTCACCCCCTGCTGCAGACGGGGCTACTATTTTGTTTTGAAGATTGGTGAAACACTTTATTTGAAAGCACTTTGCTCTACAGAAATGTCATGATTTTTCTGTGGGAACTGGAAAAGACGTTTTCTGAAGCCCTCATGGGTTACTGTCAACACACCCCCATCTTATTTTTACCCCCTCTGTCCGTCCTGTTATGCCTTTGTGTAGGCCCCTACAGTCCTTCACTTGAGTTATTGCGATAGCTTCCTCTCCATCACTCCACATCACCCTCTCAAATTCATCTTCCATTTTCCCACCAGAGATATCTTTCGGATACTTAAATTTGCTCATTATCTATCTCCTCTTTCAATATTCATTGATTTTCAGCACCCACAAATGATAGACAAGGGAGTTTATGATCTGGTCTGCTTTTCCAGTTTCATTAAATACAACTCCCTAGTCCAGTAGACCCTAGTTCATAAAAACTTGAAGTTTCCCGAAGAGCGTATGTTTCCCCAACTGGAGTATCCTTTTCCACCTTCTTTATTTCCTGAAAAACCTGCGCACTGATTGCTTTAAGACTCAGCTGCTATGTTGCCTCTATAAAGTCAAGCACTAAGCTCCATGGAGGCACATACCATGTCATCTCACGCATGAAATTCTTTAAAAACTGTCCCCATACCTAGAGTGGCTGCCACAAGTGCTTCACACATCTATGTTTTTGTTTGGAGTACTGTATTTCTCCAGTGCTAAATGCTTGCCTGACATTGTATCTGGTGTTTTAATAAACATCATATCAATTTAATTATCTCGTTTTTATCTTTGCTCATATTTAAATATACCGTGGATGTGAAGTCATTCTAAGAAAAAGAAACATACATTTCTCTAATTATTACAGGTGTATCAACTTATCTGTGCCTTGCTCCTGATGGAATTTGGGATCCCCAAGGACCTGATCTCAGCAACTGTTCTTCTCCTTGGGTCAACCATATAACACAGAAGGTAAATGTTGTGACTGACAAGAAAGTCTTTGCTAAAACTGTATCATCTGTTGTTGATGATAACCGTTGGAAACAAAACAGTGAAGAATTCTTTTAAAATCCACATAGAAAAATTCTACCATTTTAATTTAATTTCACATTTAATGACAACCTCTAATATGTTATGAGCTAATTCTAGAATTTTGTAGTTTTTAAAGTGCAAATCCATGAATTTCCTCTTATGCTGCTTATAATAATTTTATTATTAATAAAAATTCTATGGTATTGTGAACTACAGATATAAAAGTCCAAGAGGCATTATAAATTAAGCAAGTAAAAGTTTCTAGCATACATACATATGGGTTTTCCTGTGGAAATAATAATTATAATTTTTAAAAGTCTACCTTTGGAATCTTATGCCATCTGATAAATGTTCTGTAACCTAATCATTTTTCAGTGTTAAAAGTATACACATGTGTGACAGGATCTTGCAGACTCAAATTTGCAGGGCTTATTTGGTTGCAATATGTTGAACATTTTCATTATTAATGCACTGTGGTGCTTTGAATTGATTTCATTACAAACAGAGACCAGATGTGCATTTATGACAAAAGGGTTATGGGATGAATCCTTATTATAGCAATTTATGTGGATTTATGCACTTCTAAAATGGAGAGTCCTTCTATGGCACATTAGCTATGCTGAGGAATTTCTGAGAGAGATTTTTCCCAAGAAATATTACAAATGATGGCCTTACTAAAAGCCTGCCTGTGCCATTTGCTCTTTTCTCTATTTGTTTTTAACCAGACTTATCCTCAATAATATACTGTATAATAATCCATAAATATCTACCCAGTAGATCATTTAGCAGATGAGCCATAACTATCTATTTATCCTAAATCATGGAAGAATAGTGGTTATATTGACTCTAGTTACCCTCTTACATATGCATCTCCATACTTGTTGCTATTCATAATGATGCTTCTCCAATTTCAGCACTGTTCCTGCCACAGTTTTTATGTCCTTTGATTTTATTACAATGTAGCTCAGACCCCAGGGCAAATAACTCTTGCTGAATGTGATCAGATTAAGAGATCAGTAGCATATCTCCTTACATTAGCAATTCTTTAAAAACAGTCCCTGGATACTTAGCCCAAGGGTTAATATAAATTCAATAAAAATTCTTCTAGAAGGCTGAATGTTTTCATGATAATTTCTGAATATAGTTGGACCATTTTATTGCAGAAATTATGAGGTGACTTTAACTGATAATGATGCTTAATTCTTTTCTTTCCTCTGCAGCCCAGCTAATCTTAGGACAAAAGATAATTCCTTTCAAAGACCAGACAGCTGTTTTTCATTTGATTTATGGATAGGATGTTTTTGTTTTGTAAAAATACCTTCTATTCTTCCAGAGCATTTTTGTTTAATCCTAGAGAGTCTATAAAACTATGTTATGTGATCATTATGTTAAACTTAAAGAACTTAGGTGTTTGGAATTTATTAAAAAAAAAAAAAACCTTAGATTGATTACTCAGAAGTTTATAAAATCTTAAAAAGTATAACAAGAGGCTTTTGGGCACTCTGAATCAGCTTATGTGACTTGTCCAAGGTCAGTGGTGGAGATTATATTTTAGCCAAAACCACCTTCATGAAGACATCATGCTTAACCACAACACTGGCTAAACCATGGAAAGCTTATACTTGGCTTCATATCCTTACCCTCAGTTACCTATGCTGTCCCTCTGCACTCTGCCTACCCCTTTTACTTGGTCGTGTCCTTTATGCCTCCAAATATGTATGCTATTCATTGAATATAAATTATAGTTGAGCAGGTTTCTTTACCACAAAACTCCAACACTTTTAAATATTAGTAATGAAAACTTCTAAGAATCTGTTGTAACATTCGTAGGATTATTTATTTATATTTTATCTCCCTCTTCCCAGATTGTCTTTCACAGAATTTACCCCTTTTCTCATCTCCATCCTCTAATTGTGATAGCTGTGTAGAACCAAGGTCCACACAGATGGAACACTTGAGAAGATTTTGTTCATGATGGTATTGAGCAGTAAAGGCAAACTGCAGGGGATTGAACAGGAACCCAGAGCTTGTAGCAGGGGAGAAGCTGTTCCCAACTCCAGGTCCATAGGGTGCTGGATCAAAGGAGTGACCAAAAATAAGGAGCACGTTGTCCTGGGAAAGAAAAATGATCTTAAGGCCAGGGACACTGCCTTGCCCCAGGTGGCCTTTCAGAAAGGAACCCAGGAGAATGAATACCCTGACATACCTGCCTCTGCTCTCCATTTACCCACCAAGCCACCCCAATGGGCAAACCCAACCAGAAGCCAAAGAAGGACACACTTAATGACTGTCATATAAGTCTACCTGGTAGGGCAGAAGGCAGGATGAAGGAGGGAACTAGCCAGGAACTAGCAAATGAAATGTACCCAACTGAGTCCTCCGCTTTTCTCCACTCCTGTCTCTCACCCCTCTTCCATTTCCCATTGAATCAGCATTGTTGCCTGGGGTAAATACCTGTGGCTCATCATCTATAACCAAGAAGATTAAGGACACACACAAGAAATGAGTTTAGGATTGGAGGTTTAATAGGCAAAGGAAGAGAAAGGAGAACAGCTCTCTCTCTTGTGAGAGAGAGAAGGGCTCCAGAATGGGATTTCTGGCCCAGAGCGGGAGTGCACCAAATTTCATAGGCAGACTTGAGGAGGCAGTGTCTGATTTATGTAGGGCCCAGGGTTGGTTGGACCAGGTATGATGTTTACATAGCCAGCTGGGAAGGCTATCCACCCCACCCTAATCTTTTTTTTTTTTTTTTTTTTTTTTTTCTTGAAAGGAAGTCTCCCACTCTCCCTCTGTCTTCCAGGCTGGAATGCAGTGGCACAATCTAGGCTCACTGCAACCTCTGCCTCCCTGGTTCAAGCAGTTCTTCTGCCTCAGCCTCTCAAAGCTGGGACTATAGGCACATGCCACCACACCAAGCTAATTTTTCATATTTTAGTAGAGATAAAGTTCCATCATGTTTCCCAGGCTGGTCTCAAACTCCTGGGCTCAGGCTGTCTGCCCGCCTGGGATTCCCGAAGTGCTAGGATTATAGGCGTGAGCCACCCCACCCAGACACCCTAGTTTTGTTATGCAAATGGGCTTTCCACTTGGCTGAGCCATGTTGTCTGCTCCTTACTGTTCACATGGCTGGGAAAGAGAAGGAAAGATGGAGCCCCCATTTTGAACATGCCTAGTTCCAGGTAGCCTTTTCCTGTTGTCACAGCTGCCAGCATTCATCTGAGCAAGCTTCTAGATTGCCTTTCTATCTCTGCAGCTCGATTTTACAGGCTACACTTTGTTAGAAAATAAATGACTTTGGGGCTGCTTTTCATGAAAACAAACCTTACTGAGGACTTCCTTACCCTCACTATCTGCCTGAATAATCTCTTTTTAACTCCTGTATCACAATCTCCTTCTCCACCCTTTGCCCTTTCCCTCCCCTCTCCTCCCTCTTTGATTTCCTTTTTCCCCCATCTCTGCTCTTATTTCCCACCTCTCTCCTTTACTGTCACTGATTTTTTTCTGCCACGTTGAAAAATTGAAGTAAAATAGATACCTTTAATATTTCATTCTTCTGGCTACCCTCCTCCTGCTGCCAATATAGTTCTGTGAATTTCAAACTTTTAAACCAAAAGGACAAAAAAAACCCTGTGCGTGTGCATGTGTGTGTGTGTGTGTGTGTGTGTGTGTGTATTTTAAATTGTAGTTTTCTTCTTCTCAGGGATTTTGTCAATAAAATGTACCATGAAGGGTGAACCATTTCTGTCTCAGTCCATTTGGGCTGCTATATTTTATGGTTAAACAAACAAAAAAAACGTAGAATAGGTAGCTTATAAACAACGGAAGTATATTTGCCATGGTTCTGGAGGCTGGAGAGCCCAAGATCAAGGTGCCAGCAGATCCTTTGTCTGGTGAGGGCCTGCTTTCTTGCTCATTGGCAGCACCTTCTCACTTAATCCTCATATGGTGTAAGGGACAGTTCTCCAGGGCCTCATTTATAAGGACACTAATCCCAGTCATTAGGACTCTGCCCTCTTGACCTAATCACTTCCCAGAGGCCCCACCACTTGACACTATCACATTGAGGATTCCATTTTAACATGTGAATTTTCAAGGGACACAAACGTTCAGACCACAGAAACCACTTTCTCATCTTTACAGTGCCTATGGAGAACTCCTGAGAACATGGAAGGAAAGAGCACTGACCTGAGGATCTCAATAATTGAGTTATGGCAGACATGTCATTAACCTCTGGATCAGTTTCCCCATATGAGAAATGGAGTCGATCATTAATTTTATTATCAGCAGGTGTTCCCTGTATATCACCAACCTTGTAGATAGCATAGGTAGCAATTATACTCAAGTAAATGAATCAAGTTGCTGATGTTAGTTCAAACAAGGAAATTTTACATTTACATTTTCTTGAAAACATGGATTATGTTTCCCCCCCCAGCAGTCAGGCCAGATGGGATAAAACAGGCAAAAACTCTTGATGGTTTCAACTCACAAATGAATTTGGGTCACTTATATACTGGTGAAGTTAGAGATTAAATTCTGTGTGACACTAAAGAGTGGATTTCTTTTCACTAGAAACTGTAAACTTTTAAAGTTAGAATATCACAAAGGAATCTGTTGCAAATAAACTAGCTGGAATACATTCATAAAGATGAGATTTAATACAAAATCATAATTTGTACAGAAGAGAAAGGAGAAAAGAATAAGTTGTCCAAAGGGGACCTTTACTCCAACAGCAAGATAGAGAAAAGGAGAGGGAGAGTGAGAGGAAAAGGAAGGCCAGTAGGCAGGTAGATGGAAGTATTGATGGATGTAGGTGGGTGGATGGATGAATGGATGGAAATGTAGGTAGAAGGATAAATTAATAGGCAGATAGATACCTACATACATATCTATATATGTATCTACATACATTGGAAGATAGATATGTCTTCAAATTAGTGTTTTAAAAACAGTTTCCAGTTTTTACTGAAAGCCAGCAAGTTGGCTCAGAGCCATGCTTCCTGGAACATATGTGGCAAAATATCCCATTTCTCACCTATCTTAATGTCTGCTATAAAATCATAGTCTCTGGCCTCAGCTTGATCTCCAGCTTGCACTCAGTTTTTCAAAAAGAAGACTATTTTGCACACTTTTAAGGAATGCATTGTGCTTTATAATTTCACCTTTTTTTTACTTAAAGTTTGTTGGTGGTATAGTTTTGTGTCGATTCCTTATTATTTGCATACAAAGTGAAGTCAGCTTTCTACTCCATTGCCTGATCCCACTATTACCTGAAAAAGAATTGTCTATATTATAACCGAGAATAGTCTCTTCCTATTTCTAACAAACCAAAGTGCCTCTTTTTTCTATTTGTAAACAAGTTGCTAACAGATTTTCAGATAATGTGAGGTTATTCCTGTACTTTCTAAAGAAGAAGGATGTGAAAATCTAGAAATAATGTTGCTATTTTACAACAGAAGCCAGTTATTTCCCCTAGAAACTAGGTTGAATTCTGTCCCCTGTAGTCTTAAATTCCCCGTTTTAATTTGCTTGGATCTAGCATGAAATGAAAGTAAATTGCTTCTTTATTTTGTCAGAGATTGGTGGAAATTCCAAAATTTTAGACTTATTTAACATGCATCTAATTGTAAGATAGAAGCATTCTGTTGCTTATATACCCACTTGACTCAGATTTATAGCATAATAGGTAGATCTTTCAAAGAAATGGTAGCTATGTACTTCAACACTGTGTAATTCCTTCATAAACCGTTTTGGCCCCTGATTAGTGGTTGATATGATAGAATCTCAATGCTGATTTTTTTAAAAATTGTTTTTACTTGTATCAAAATTTAAAATGTTATCTGTTTCTGTCATAATTATTTTTAACTAAAGCCGTGGGGTTTTCCCTCTTTGATTCAAGTCCTAGATATAATCCCTCCATATCAATACAGGCGTTAATTTTCTAATCCTCACAAAACTCATAAAATTTCTCAGTATGTATGTGCTTACTTCTGATAAAAATTCGAGTAGAATTTAGTAAAAGAAGTTAGTAAAGTCTTTAAGGTATGATATGTGGAATAAATATATTTTGGCCCTGCCTATGCGCATAGAAAACTTGAGGCACATTCAACATATATGTATATTTTTGTATGGAAATAAGATAATTATAGTCTACAATAACGGGAGTGAGAGAAGTAAACAGGGTGATCAGAAAGAGACTCACTTTGGATGCCACTAGAGAGGATGTGGGCAGTGACAGCTGGTCAGAAAATGTGGCTGTGAAACTGAAATGGGAGCAGCTATGGGAGAATCCAGTTAATGGCACCACTTTGCAGTTAGGAAAACCAGAAACCCAGGGATGGCACTTGGTGCCTCCCTTTCCTTTCCCTCCCGCAACCATTCAGACACTAGTCCTGTTGGGTGTACTTGTAAGTTTCTCTCAGGTCAGCCCACTGCTTTTCACTTCTCTCCATGCCCACTACCCCAATCCATAGCAATTTATCCTCACCCTGGTTTCCTTTCATTCACTCCTGTGCCCGCTAATCCTTTCCCCTGAATTTGACTTCAGTTGTAAACCTAATTAGAGGGATCCTATTTAAGCTCTTCAGGACCTTCCCATTGTTCTTAACATAATTCCCCAAATCTTCATCATGACTTCTAAACCAGAACTGCTTAATCTTCTCCTTGCTCACCTCTTCGGCTGCCTAAACACCAGGTATGGCGCCCTTTGTGCGTGTTCCCTAAGACTCTGTGCCCCTCCCTCCTAAAAGCTGTTCCCTCTGCCTGGAGGCCCCTACCCACATCCCAATCTAATTTCCTCTTTCTATTTCATTTTAAATTAAACATTCTTCCTCAGAGAAGCATTTCCTAAATTATTCCGTAATCACATACACCAGGTTAAAATGTCTTCAAACTACTCTACCACACTGGGATTCTGTATTGCTCTCAATGAAATTAAAATTATATATTTGTACAGTTCAATTTTTAATAACTCTTTCCATGGCTAGTATATAAACTCCTTCCTATTAGAAAGCATTTTATTCAACACCGTATCCCCAGACCTTAGCTCAGGACTACAGAGATTCAATGTTCATCAAAGAACAAATGAATATATAGGCTGAATGAGCAATCATTGACATAATATATGGATAGACAAGTGGATGGAAATAGCTAGATACAAACATACATATATACAGGTAGCAAGTTTGGATTCTGAAGGTATGAAAAATGTTTTATCTTCTTGTTGTATCTAGTACTATGCCTACCCGAACCATAGTTATTCTAGACCTTTCTTTTTATGTATTGTATTCTTTGCTTGTTCTTTCCTCTCGATAGGACCCATTAGTATTCCATTGTACCTGATATTCCTCAACTTAACTCTTAAGATTTAACTTGGTGGTTACTTCTTCTTGCTCTCCCTCACCTTTCCAGGTGTTCTGTGCTCCCATAATACCACATATACGTTTCTGTAACAACAGCTGAATTGTTGAGCTGGCATGATCTTTTATGTACCCTACCAAGTTGGTAGAATGCAGCTTCTTGAGGGCAAGAGCTGTATACAATTCATCTTTATTTCCCTAGGAAATAACAAGTGTGCAAAGGATTGTTGAAAGAATGAAAAATTTTGCTATGATTTATTCACTTTAAGATGAAGAGAGGGCCTGTAGTTCCAGCTACTTGGGAAGCTAAAGCAGGAGGACTGCTTGAGGCCAGGAGTTCTAAGATACAGTTAGCTGTGACTGTGCTGCTGCACTCCAGCTTGGGAAACAGAAAGAAAGAAAGAAAAGAAAAAAAGAAGAGAGGGTCAGAAAATAATTTGTTATAGCTGTTTTCATTTTACCTTAAAAAGATACTTTTCATATTTTTACTATAAACATATTTATTCATTTATTTTTTAAAGAGAAGTCTTGCTCTCTCACCCAGGCTGGTGTACAGTGGCATGGCCATTACTCACTATAGTCTCAACCTCAAGGGATGAAGCCATTCTCCCACCTCAATCCCTCAAGTAGCAGGGACCACTGTGGTCCCTGAGAATTTTTTATTTTAATTTTGTAGACATGGGGCTTCCCTTTGTTGCCCAGGCTGGTCTCTAGCTCCTGAGCTCAAGTGATCCTCCTGCCTTGGCCTCCCAAAGTGCCAGGATTATAAGTGTGAGCCACCACACCCAGCCTACAAATATTTGTATAACCTATATGCACTTCAGTTTTATTCCTTCCAACATTTTTGTTGTAAACATTGAGTTTCAGGGCTCTTCTGAAGGATTGTTTATTCTTCATAAAAAAATCACACTTGCTAAATGCTAACATATAGTTGCTATTTTTAAGAGAATTCATTAGTGGTTTTCTTATTTTACTTACTGCTTTATAAAACTGCACTGTTGTTGACACATATATAGGTAGATTAATTTGCCTGGCTTTTTTTTTTTTTTTTTTTTTTTTTTTGTAGAGATGGGGTTTCACCATGTTGCCCAGACTAGTCTTGAACTTCTGAGCTCAAGTGATCCACCCACCTCAGGCTCCCAAAGTGTTAGGATTAGTCATAAGTCACCATGCCTGGCCTTCATTTCTATCTTTTGTAATGAGAACAATTATATTTTGACCTATTGGTCATCTACATTCTCAATTTTTTCATTACTGCATATGAAGAAAATGTTTAATTTTTTTTTCTTTTTTTCTGCCCTTTGATCTCAATAAATTTTATATAAGGGAATTACATAGGTCTTTTTTTCCACTTTTTCATTTCCCACTCCAATAATGTAATAATTAATATTGAAAACTATGCTTATGTAGCTACACAGAAAAAAAAAAAAAAGAAATGGAATTACAATACGAAAATACCAGTACCATTATTTTATTTTTTCTCTATATGATGAACAATTTTGCTATTCATAATAATCACCAGTAGATATAATGAAAGTCAATACTTGTATCTTTAGTTTTGAAGACATAGTGTTAATGAAGAAAACAGATTACCTAATTTAGTAAATCTCAAACTTTTGTCACCATGGTGCATTTAAATGAATCATAAAATTTCAGAGGTCTCCATCTAACTCTTACTTCTTTCTTATAGAAACGATATTGTGTGGTAACAAAGACTGAGAAGGAAACAATAATAATAACAAAACAATTACACAAGAACCCATGATTAACAAAATAAAGCAATGGTGATTCTACAAATATATTTATTATCATAAGAATGTAATAGGTGAAAACTTATAACCTGCAAGGCACTATGAAAGGCACATTAATTAAAATTATGTCCCTTTGGAAAATTATAGGAATGCCACCTATCTGGATATTCCTATGTCCAGTGGGGGAGTTTTACAAAGTTGTTGATAATTTGTGTCAGAGATCCAGACTTCTTAATGGAATATTGAATTTGAATACTTACAATACACTCACATCTCACTAAATGAACTAATGAATAATGAATTTTAGAATTTGTTACTTGATTTACTATATTTTCAGTAAGTAGCCCCCATTTATGCGTAGAAATTGAAATGTATGCATTTTAAGCCCATTTACATTATTTTATAAACACTTAAAAGTACTTTCATGACCCATCAGTGGGGCATGAATACTACTTTGATCTACATTGAATTTGTTACATATTTATCCGTGAAACCTATAATGTATTCCATTTCGTCTTACAGGCATTTTAGGTATAAAGACCCTGACCGTATTTTACAAGTTTCTTATAGTCAGTCCTGATATTTTCTATTTTAAGAATTTCTAGAAAGTTGGTTGGGCACAGTAGCTCATGCCTGTGATCCCAGCACTTTGGGAGTTCAAGGCAGGGAGATGGCTTGAGGTCAGGAGTTTTAGACCAGCCTGACCTAATCTCTACTGAAAATACAAAAATTAGCTGGGCATGGTGGCATGCACCTGTAATCCCAGCTACTTGGGAGACCCAGGCACAAGAATCTTGGTTGGAGTGACCCAAGATCATGCCACTGCATTCCAGCCTCAGAGACAGAGGGAGACTCCATCTTAAAAAAAAAAAAAATGGAAAAGAAAACAATGACAACAACCACAAAAAGAAATTCTAGAAAGTATTGATTATATAATAGTTGTTTATTCTTCATGTAAAATTTTAACATTATAGGTAGGGATTTCTCCTTTGATTCTCACTTTTTAGGCTTTGTTCTATATATTTAAATATATAGAAATACACATCTATGAAAACCAAAAATATTCTATGTATTATTTCTTTTTTTTTTTTTTACAAATAGCATATTTACAATTACTTATGTAGTATGTTTCTATTTCTCAATAGCAGGCAAATATTTATTAGCATATATATGTAAATAACTTATATCTGCATTTATTTTAACTCAACAATATATCCTGAAGATTAATGTTAACATTATTGATCTCTTTCATAATTTTAAACTGTTGGATAATATTTTATGGTATGGGCTGGTCAGATGGTAGTCGATTATCAGAATTTATTAACAGTAGTGTCAATGGACTTGCTATACAACCCCCTCACTGCCAAATTTGACTGGCTTAATTAAAATTTATTTTTTAATTTAAAAAAAATCCAGGGTATGAATCTGCCTGCAGAATTCTGTATAGTCATAATCTATTGTTTATCATAAACAAGCTGGAATCAATGTCTTTGAACATTTCTCTTTGTGTATCTGTGGGATTATTTCTTATGGTTGCCTTTCTGAGTTACAGTCTTCACATGTCGAAGTTTAATAGACAATGGTAATTTAATAGGAGCAAAACAAATACACACTCCCAATAGTAGTTTATGGAGGTGATATTCATTCAAACAAACTCTTGCCACCACTTGATGATTTTAAACTTTTTTTTTTATTTAACTTTTTGAGTTAGGGTTTTTCTATGTATGTGAGAATATGTTTATAAATAATTTAGGTGTTCTAATCAGTTTAATTCATTTATTGTTTCTTTAACATTCAGTTCTGATACAAACACTAAGCATCCCAAGTACATCAGGATAACCGCCTATTTAAATAAGAGTTTCAGTTGTGCCCCTTTTAGCTTTCTGAATACTTATTAGTGAGACCGCTTACAGAGAACAGCTTTCTCTTTGTGTTCCCATGTTCTATGTTGAACTGCCTTTAAAAAGGGGAAGAAAATAATTTCTTACATAACGACACTATTGTATATTTAAATAGTAATAGTGTTACAGGAAAGGGGTTTGGATCCAGACCCCAAGAGAGGGCTCTTGGATCTTGCCCTAGAAAATTCAGGGCGAATCCGCAGTGCAAAGCAAAAGCAAGTTAAGAAAGTACAGTGGTGAAAGGCTAGCTATTCCGTAGACAGAGCTTCCTCTGTTACGGTATGTTAATGTTACCAAAATTAAGAGGAGGAATGCATCCACCCTAGGTAATGCTTATATATGTTTTTTTTTTTCCTATTTATTTATTTATTTATTTGAGGCAGTGTTGCTCTGTTGCCCAGGCTGGAGTGCAGTGGCACGAACTCAGCTCACTGCAACCTCTGCCTCCGGGATTCAAGCAATTCTCCTGCCTCATCCTTCTGAGTAGCTTGGATTACAGGCATGCACCACCATGCCTGGCTAATTTCTGTATTTTTAGTAAAGACGGGGTTTCACCATGTTGGGGAGATGTGCTCTGCTACAAGGATTTGTGATAAAGGATTAATTTTCTTAATTACTATATTTTGCAAAAATCAATATTATTATCTTTAAGGCAAAATTAGGAATGCCTTTATTCTCTAGATATCAGAATATCTCCCAAGTCTGGGTCTGTTTAGCAAACATTATTTTTTTGTTCCTTTAACCATAAATACCTAGATGCTAGGAATGCCTCACTTTTGAGAATGCAGCTCAGTAAGTCCTGGTCTCATTTTCCTAGCCCTCACTCAAGATGGAGTCGCTCTGGTTTAAAGGCCTCTGACAGTAGGAGAGATTAAAGTTTGAAAAGTTACATATGAAATGATTAACAAACTCATGGTGGCTGGAAGCTATAATCTCAGGGCTTTGGGAGGCCAAAGTAGAAGGACAGCATGAGATCAAGAGCCCCATCTCTACAAAAAAAAAAAAAAAAAAAAAAAAAACAAGCCAGGCATAGTGGATACACACCTGTAGTCCCAGCTACTTGGGAGGATGAGCTGGTGGGTGCCTTGAGCCCAGGAGTTCCAGGTTACAGTGAACTATGATGAGCTATGATTGTGTCCCTTCACTTCGGCCTGGGTGACAGTGAGACCCTGTCTTAAAAAAAAAAAAAATGCAGGGCTTGGGGGCTCATGCCTGTGATCCCAGCACTTTGGGAGGCTGAGACAGGTGGATCGCCTGAGGTCAGGAGCTCAAGACCAGCTTGCCCAATATGGTGAAACCCCGTCTCTACTAAAAATACAAAAATTAGCTGGGTGTGGTGGCAGGTGCCTGTAATCCCAACTACTCCATAGGCTGGGGCAGGAGAATCGAATCACTTGAACCCTCAAGTCATATGTTACAGTGAGCTGAGATTGTGCCATTGCACTCCAGCCTGGGCAACAAGAGGGAAAAATAATAATAATCTCTAGAAAGTTAGAATATATAGAGGTGAAATAGATGCATTTATTATTTTTACTTTATACACTTTTATTTATTTAGTGTAAATGTGTTATAATCCTGTTTTAGTTTATTAATTTCAAAACAATAAAGATTATAACTTGAGAAATTACACTTACTTATTCTTGTGTTTTCTTTCTTGTTTCCCATAACTTTCTTACAAATTAGTATGTATTCCTATGTTTAAATTACCCATGGCTATCAAATTTGTTCAAGTGATGATGAGCTATTAGTCTTTGTTTTAGTATTTTTGGAGTGTTGACAATTTGACATATTCTTGTAGAATGTACTTGAAAAATCAGCATGTAGTTTCAGAGAAAAAAATCATACTAGAAACTAAGCAATAGTTTGCTACCCAGCATACTGGAAGCAAAATTCCTTATACAGTTGGTAAGAAGATGAAAATCACTTTGAAAAGCAGGGATTTTATTTCTGGTAGAATTTTCACAGAGCTTAGCAGCTGGTGAGTATTCACTGTGAACTAAGTGCTAAACTAGGCACAAAGGAAAATCGTACTTGCCTCTGAGAACTTACAATGTGGTTGGGGATTCACAACACACACAACAAAGTCCAATTTAGAAACTCACAGAGAAAAGAATAGGGCAAACCTTATACTTAACTACCCAAATAGATGATTAAGGTAAGCATAATTTTTCAAGGTAAGTTTCCTCAGGAGGAGCTTTCTGAAGACATAAATTTAAAGTCAGGTTTTGAAGAAAAAGGTGAATTCACAGGAAAAATTGGGGAGTGTATTCCAGATGAAGATGGAGTTTAACAACTATTCCTTGAATCAATGATTACAATTACATGCAAACATGATCGTCAAAAGAAACCACTAGCAGTATTTAAGATCTCTTTCCTTTGTATTCTGTTTCAAAATTATAGTTGAAATCTGGTGAGACAGCTGCCAACATTGCTAGAGAGCTGGCTGAACAGACAAGAAATCACTTGAATGCTGGGGACATCACCTACTCTGTCCGAGCCATGGATCAGCTGGTAGGCCTCCTAGATGTACAGCTTCGGAACTTGACCCCAGGTGGAAAAGATAGTGCTGCCCGGAGTTTGAACAAGGTAAGGACTCCAAATATGTATGTGTGTGTGTGTGTGTGTGTGTGTGTATATATATATCTTTTAAGTTGTGATAAAATCAGAAAAACTTCACTGCTTAATTTTTCTCTTTCTATAGAATCTGATCATTGTAAAGAGAATCAACAGTATTTTCAATTCCTTTGTTATTCCGTTATAATAATAGAACTATGTGATTCTTAATCTAAAGTAATGATAAATGATAATCTCTTTATATATATATTTTGAATTTATAATTCTATTTTCCAATGCAATTATTCTGGTGTGCTAAATTCAGACAGGGTCAATTTAGATAAATGTAATTTCTTTTTCTTTCAAACTTTTATATTAAGATAATTGGCCGGGCGTGGTGGCTCACGCCTGTGATCCCAGCACTTTGGGAGGCTGAGGCGGGCAGCTCACGAGGCTAGGAGTTAGAGATGAGCCTGGCCAATATGGAGAAACCTCGTCTCTACTAAAAAATATAAAAATTAGCCAGGCGTGGTGGTGCATGCTTGTAGTCCCAGATACTCTGGAGGCTGAGGCAGGAAAATCACTTAAACCTGGGAAGCCGAGGTTGCAGTGATCCAAGATTGCGCCATTGCACTCCAGCCTTGGTAACAGAGCAAGACTTGATCTCAAAAAAAAAAAGAGAATTAACAATAATACAAATGTCTAATTAATAAGTAGAATTTCAGAATATAACATTATAGAAGAAGATATTACTAATCCATTATAGAAGATTTAAAAACTGAGGTAATTTACCCCAATTAATACAACTTTTTAAAAACTCATAAGGCAAGTAATTAAGTTTCATTTTGACTTCCTTTTGATTTTGAAATCACTCAGATTTTGTATCACTAGCATTAAAATGTTAAAAGCTTAAATATATTCCAGCAAATTTGAATTGTAAGTAAAAAAATTATTTTGTTAACTTCGGGGAGAATACATTTTATGAATTTTTGTTTATATTTTCATTAATGAAATAGGCATTTATTTACATAAACATACAAAATATATTTCATATATTTATAAATAATATAATTTATTTATGTAACAAAATATCACATGGTGAATTAATCCCATGGTAAAACCTATTAGCACAGCTACCTTCAAATGACATGTTTTCCCTGAATGGCATTTGTGCAGTAGAGATGTTCAATGATTGAGACTGAATTTTAGGGCCTTGAATATCATGATAGCCTTACTGCTTTAAAAAGCAAGAATTTGACATTGCCAGACTAATGTTCCTCTATGGAATTCACTAAAAGAACATTTTTCCTTTAGAATGAAAAATGACTCTGCAAAGTCGTCTTTTAATGCGTTTAGTATTTAATATGTTTAGTTCTTCTGTGTCTTACTAGAGTAAGAATTTCACTCATCAAAAAGAAAGAAATTTTTAAATAATGATTATTCAACAGAGAAAGCCAGGTATTTTATCTGTTTTTTTTTTTTTTCTGCAATTTCATCTGCAGAAAACAGGTACAGTTTTATTATTAAATATAAATTATTATTATTTCTTCATTCTGAGAATAAAGGAGTTATTTTTGTCACTTATGTTCTTGATAGAATCACAACCAGTTGCCTGATGGAATATAATTCATATAATCTGGGTGTGCTGTGATTTTAATGCATTGTTGCCCAGGTTGGCTGGATGCTTTTAATGAATATCGCTGCCAGCAATTTTTATCATAATGTATTGGATGTAGTCATTTCTATTAATGTTACATATCCATAACATGACTTGTTATAGCAATACTTCGTATCTTTATTTAAAAATGGTGTTGATGTCTGACAGTATCAGGTAAAGCTGGCAATTAATGTCACTTTCTAACTGGCTACAGCTAATCAGCTTGCCTACTCTGAATATCAAATAACTAAATAATGGGCAAATTTCCATTTGTGAAGTGTTTTAATGCTCTCTTTTGTTACCCATTTGGCTCTTTTCAATTGTTTATATAATGTGGTTTGTCATATGTTAATTTGCATGATGGGGTAAGGAGATGGGAGGGCAAAGGTTATTCACATGCTTGCTGGCTTGCTCTAATTTCCTGTGGTTCCCACTTTCCCTGAAGCAGTTATAATCCATCAGATTTGCAAAGTCAACTCCATACAATCAGTTGTGCTCTATATTGAAATTCTGGAGGGTTTAGAGTCCTGCAAACTATGATGCAAGTCAGTGACCCAGATGACAGCCCTGGCAATTTACTTGCACTCATTCCTCACTTAATTCTTTAGAGGAGTAACTGTTCTATGCTCATTGAAGAATGCATGAATTAGAGTTGGAAAATATAAGCCACACAAAAGGCATCTGGGTAACTGCTTCTTAAAACTGAGTAATTTTCTCCTTCAACAGTCAAGCATACTGAAGAAAAAAAAGTAGGAAAGAAGAGGAAAACACACAAATGAATTTATAAAATTTTGGCTTATTTATATAAAGATGGTGGACAAACTGTGTTATTAACTATTCATTTTATTGCCAGGAAATAATGTTTGGGATGTAATAGGAGTTGCTGCTAACCTTTTGCCCAGAAAGACATCACTCTCTATGCAAACAAACAAACATACAAACAAAGAAAAGTATACTTCTTATCCCACCAAAGTTTCTTTCATTTGTTTTTTTGTCAAAACTGTCAAAAGAAATTATTTAAGAAATAAAAGCAGTGGTTAATCAGGAGAATAATCACATTCTTTTAATCACTAGCTAGTTATCTCTAGGTGTGTGCCCCTTAGAATCAAACAGTCATAATGAATGGGCATTTCTTTTTTCCCAATAAACAGAAGTTTTTATATGTATGAAGAACATATGATTTGTGGTGCACATTAAGCATTTATATTATCTGTAAACCACAAATAATCTTCTTAGAAAAATGGGTTCCAAACTTCTGACATAATTTTCTTAACTTTATGTCTTTGTCACCCATACATTCATAACTAACCTAATGTGTAATGAATCATTTCAAATGAATGAAGTATATTGATTTTTACTAATTTCTACTAAATGTATTGAAAGATGTCTTGCTACCATTAACAACTATATACCATACAGTTTTCACTTAGATTGTCCTGAGAGGATGTTGGCTACTATTTCTCAAGCCATTGCTTACATTTTGCTGCTGCTTAGCTTTCATTTTCTTCTGAAAATTAGTGAATGACAAAATGAGGTGTTTTGTGTAGATGTGTTCTTTTATTTTTCTTGTTTTCTTCTGTCACTAACTTGTTTTTTCTATTCTGTGTTTAATCTGCTGTCTTAATGGATTCAGCTTCAGAAAAGAGAGCGCTCTTGCAGAGCCTATGTCCAGGTACTTTCTGCGTTTTTATCAATGTGTTAAGTTGTTGAATGTCTCTGTTGTGATGGCATGTATGGACATCTGATAGAAAAATAATAATGCAACTTATTGAAATAAAGGAATTTCATGGAGGGGAAGAAGGGTGGGAACAGAAAGGCATGAAAGTGTATATGCTACAAAGAAATTTAGCAGTGCCAATGCTCTATCAAACGAGGAACACAGACTAAGAAGGAGGAGCAACTTGAGGTGTGAACATTTTCATCATCACTAAGAGGTGAGTTGGGTATAATCTATAAAATCCCTATTTTGTTTTTCATAGGGGTGGGTATGCAAACATTTCATTTATACATTGGGTCAGCCAATATTTGAGTAGCAAGTCATTCAGAAATGAAACTCAGTCAGTCTTAAAAGATAACAAATAGTCCAGAATACTTGGAATATCATGCTTCTGTTCCTCAGTAGAGCTGTTTATTGACTCAAGGCATGATTGTGACTATTTTACTCTCTTATTGCAAAAACTGTAATCCCAATGTGAATATACTTTGTTTCCACCTGATGTGTTCTAATTTGTAAGCATATTGTAATTTATAAGCAATAAAACATACCTATGTTTATTAATTTTGTATGACAAAGAAAACCTCAGAAGCCAGCTCTCTACTTTTTGTTTTATGTTTTGTTTTGTTCTTTTTATAAGAAATGAAGGAGAGATACAAGGAAGGCAGGAGGACATATAAAAATGTTTGGTTGTAAACTATATTCTACATATATACATTTCACAGCATTTTCAAAGAGGAAATCCATCTGCATTTAAAGAGCAATATCCTCAATAATGAAATTAATGGGTATGAGATTGACAGTTAAAAATGAAACTTTATGGGTTAATTCACAGGTGAACATAATATTAGGGAGTTTACTTTTTTTAACCAAAACTCTGAAGTTAGGTTGATATAAATAATAAAAATTGATTTGTTTATGTCCTCCTTTCCAGTGATCTTAATATTCACATCTGCTATCCTTCTGGGTATTATAAAATTGAGAATTGGATTTATAATTAGGTAGTGACTTAGCATAAACTCATAGCAAAAGGAAATGGATAGCCTTTGGGAAAACTCAGTCAGATTGTGGAAAGCACAATACAGTAGACTTTTTAGTGAATAGAAATAGATCTGTGTGCCAGCTATAATCATTTGCTTAATTCTAGCTGGCAAATTCTTTTTCTTCTAGCTACCCCATTTGTAAATTTCATACATGAATATCTTCATATCCTCAACAAATATTAGTGAACAAAATAAATATAGTACAGTTCCTATCTAGGATTGTATTATCTAGGAGAAAATATTGATTAATAAATATTAGTACACTAACACTTTAGAGGAATGAAAATGCAGTTGAGTAGATTCAGCCTTCTTTAGATATACTCTCGTTCTGGAAATGTATACTGATCACTTTGATTGCATTTGGTGTCTTTCAAGTCACCTGAGCAACTCAAGAACACATTACGAGTGTTCCCTATAAGTCAGCTAAATTTGTAGTTGGCCAAATGTGTCTATAATGATTCTGTGTGGTTTCTGTAGGAAAGGAATGATTTTTCTCATCTACAGCTAGGTTCATGGCTCAGGCCACTATCACAAAAGACAGGTTAACAAGAAAAAAGCATACAAATTTATTTTATATAAGTTTTATGTGAGATAGTAGCATTTGGAAATGACCCCAGGAAACAGAAAAACTTGTATTTTTTATGCTTAGATTTGATAAAGAGTAGACAGTTGTGAGAAAGTGCAACTGGACAAAGAGGAAATGATCTTAATGGTAATGCATTGGAGGAACTTAGCAAGGCATTTGTTCAGATTCTTCTAGTCATCTCTGTGTCTTGGGATCCTTTCTTCCAGGTATAGGGAGATGTGATTTAGGGTGATATAAATACTAGAAATCTATTTGTTCACTTATGCCTTTCCAGTAATCTGAATATTCACATTCCACTATCCTGGGTAGTATAGAATTGATAATTGGATATTCTCTAAGGAGAATATTATGACCTGGTTAAGGGAAAAATTAGAAAATTCTTGCTCAGTTTTTTGAATTGCATAAGGAAAAAAGGGCAGGGGAAAGATGAGAGTTACCTTCCTGCTTTTACTGTTTCCTCAAATGCCAAGGTGACATATTTTGAAGTCACGTGTTTTAAATCTCATCAATTTTTATTACTTTAATCTCAGGATTGTTTTGCAAAATGAGCAATTATAAACTAAAAAACCGGAGTGAAAAAAGCATTATTTTGTTCTTGCACATTTCATTCTGAATGTGAAGTCAATCAAATAAGGCTAATAAGGGCATTTTCTGAAAATAATATTTAAAAAGAAAAAGAAAATGTAAACATTTCACAGAGATTAGGAAGATAAACTTTTAATTTGCATTTTATTTTATAAAATAATGAACTTTTGTGTATAAGAAACTGTTCAATTTTATTTTTCTAAAGTCTGGGGGAAATTGCTTTGGAAGGTGTATATAGGTGTGTTTATATACACACACACACACACACACACACACACACATATATATATATATACCTGTATTTATAAATATATATCTATATATGATCTATACTCTCAGTGAGTACAATAAGTATAGAAATCAAAGTATCCTTTATCACCAAAAGCTGAAGATCATTTTTAAGCTGAGCAATGTTAGGATTGTTTTTGATTGCAATCTATGTTATCCTTCTAATGGGATCTTTGGGATAATTAGTCTTTTGGTATTTAAACCTATGAAATGCATGGTCATTCAAACATGAATCTCTGGTGGAAAATTAATAGCAGTTTATTCAATGGCTGATTTCCTGGGTTATAATTGACTGACTATGAATAAATGTTTCAGCTATTGAGTAAACATCTGATAATACCAAATACAAACAGAATATTGGTGAATCAGAAATGCTCTGCTCTCTAACACATTGTACTATCTCTGTTCTTCTTGGTGTAGATCATTATTCCATGAAATTCCAGAGTGAATAATCCTTTAAACTTTAGTCTATTTGAATTTTAAAGACTTGTTTTATGTTTCCTATTGTTTATATGTTCAGAGTACATTCAGAGCTATCTATGAAATAGGTGTGAAATATGTTTGAAGTGCTTTATGCATTAAATTTGAAATAACTTAATTGCTAAGTCATCATATTTTTTTTAAAATATGGCCTTTTCATAAGCACAAGCAATGAATCTTAGAATTGATTTTCACTGTCTAAATCCATTTAACTTTCAATTACTTAGAGATTCAGTGTCTATTTTATGAATTATCCAGAATTACCTTTTATGTCTTCTTGCTTTTATCCTTTTGTTTATCTCACACACAAATGAGAGCACAGTGGAATTTTAACTATTAGTTGTCAACTATGATAACTGATCTGTAGTTGCACAATTAAAAGTTGACTGGTGTGATATTGTAAATAATATGTGAATCTCCTAAAAGCCATTATGTTTGCATCCCAAGAGTTTTAACAAAAACAAAAAATTTGAGTTTAATATACATATTTAAATTTTAATTCTAATTTTAGATTACACTAAAATCCTTGTTGACTATCATAAGCTATAAATTGGTATGTGTCATAGTAAAACAAATGACTTCCGTATTGTGTCACTTAGACACGATGACATATGTCTATAGTCCCAGCTACTCGAGAAGCTAAGGCAGAAGGATTTTTTGAGTCCAGGAGTTTGAATATAGCCTGGGAAACATAGTGAGACCCCTGTCTCTTTAAAAAAAGAAAAGAAAAGAAAAAAGAGAGTTTTAAGTTTTATACTAGAAAATACAAGTAAGGCTTGTGTTACACATGCATATTAAACAGTTGCTGTGATTTAATATTACCAGAGGGGCCTTTTAGATGAAGATTTGAGATGGTATACTGGCCCAAAGTCACACAAATGACACGGATGGTACTATTACTTCTCTCCTGACATACATCCTGTGCTGCTTCAACACCATGATTAAGAATAACAATGATTCGTTATTAAGAATAAATTTATTTCCTGTAATCCCAGTACTTTGGAAGGTCAAGGTGGGCAGATCACTTGAGATCAGGAGTTTAAGACCATCCTGGCCAAGATGGTGAAACTTTCTCTCTACTAAAAATACAAAAATTAGCTTGGCATGGTGGTGCATGCCTGTAATCCCAGCTACTCAGGAGGCTGAGGCAGGAAAATCACTTGAACCTGGGAGGTGGAGATTGCCGCGAGCTGGGATTGTGCTACTGTACTCCAGCTTGAGCAACAGAGTGAGACTCCATCTCCAAAAACAAAAAATAAATAAATTTATTTATTAGGCATTAATTATGTGCTATTATTGTGAAGAGCAATTAGCATACATTCTTTTTAATATCATAACAACCATATGATATAATTATTGTAATATTTAACTTATAGATGGAAAATGGAGGTGTAGGGAGGGTTAAATGATTTTCACAAGATCACACAATAATAATTAAAGGTCCCCTAAATTCAAAGCTAAGTCTTTCTAATTCAGATGCTTGTGTTCCTGATTGCTGAGATATTCTTATAAGTAGGACTGACTTCATCTCTTGATGATAGGAGGCAAGATAAATCATTAGGTCTATGTTGATTGATTTTTTGCACTGTATTTCAGGGATAGAATGCAGTAAAACAATTTTTTTCCTACCTCTTTTTTGAGACAGAAGTGAAATAGTGATGTGGTAATTATTTTGTGCTGCCATATTAAAGTCATATCCAAATATAATTTGCTTTGAGGTCTTTTTATTTTCAGAGGAGACTCTGATAAAAAAGTTGTCATCTTAAGAGAATAAAAAACCAGCAGAAACATATAGTAACTATGTTAAAGGAGCTGTTTTCCAGTGACTATACCATTTTCTACCAGCAGTGTATGAGGATTACAGCACCAACACTTATTTTCTGTCTTTCTTACTATGCTATGCTAGTGTGTGTGAATTGCAGAAGTTCTTGACTCTAGCCATGGGGTAGGGGCAGAGGAAAGTTTGCAAATATAATTTATGAACCAGTAAAAATCATGTGGTTCCAGAGGGAGGTCTGTGGTTTTCATGAGAATATAGGAGTAGAGTATGACCTCAAAGAGCTTAAGAACAACTGGCCTTTGTGTCTTCTCAATGTAACCAGAGCTTAGATTTGCATTTTTTTCTCATCTTTCAGCTTCAAATTGTCATCATTCAAATAGTAATGTTTTTTAGCATTGTTCTCCACTTTAGCAAGAACTATTAAGAATTACTGGTGTTTGCTTTTAATTGCTTCTAAGACAGGACATTTTTCAAATTATTAAAAATATTTTTATTTTTATCAAGAGTTTCTTTTGTCCACCAAATCTCAGAGGTGGCATGTACTCATTAGAGAATCTGCAGTCAACCGTGCCTAATGGGAAATATAAGTTCATGTAGATATTGATGTGATTCCTTTGAGTCATTGTGTAGAATCTGTTGCGATCCCCTTGGTAGCTTGGTTGAGAACTGATCAGAAAAACAAATCGTTAAGTAGCCATGAATTTAAAAACAAAAAAGCACACACACACACACACACACACACACACACACACACACACCCCTATTACTTCTTCTTCTTTTGTTTTTGATAGCAAGTTATTTATGCATTTTTTTTAATGCTTAAAAGTATTATTTTAGTATGCTATAATATACTATGTATACTACATAGGTATATAGGGTATAGAGGGTTTTTTTACTGTAATATGTGTATACACACACACGCTTATAGTATGATATAATACTATATCCTAGTAATGGAAAACCTTCACATATTGAACAACAAAAATACTTAAGAATTACTAGTTAAGCACATGTACCCAGAATAATCTTATCAGTACACGTAATAGTCAAAAATCCCTGCTCTCTCTTCTAAGGTGACAATCCTAGTGGAAGAATATAAACAACACACTCAGTATGTAAAATATATGGTATGCCAGATGATAATGAATGCTATAGAGTAAAATAAAGCAAGAAAGCAGGAAATTAACTATGAAGTTGATATTTGAGCAAAACTTGGAAGGAGATAAAGGAGTCAACTATGTTGATATGCAGGAGAAAGCATTTTAGCAGAGAGAACAGAAAGTTCCTGAAGTGGAAATATTCCTGTTGGTGGTGAAGGAGGCTAGTTACTGCAACTGGAAGAGAGGGAAAAAGAAGAGGATCACAGGGCGTGAATCTGTGGCACAACAGGGCCCAGATTCTGATAGATCATTGTAAGGACTTCAGTTTTTATTCAGAAAGGCGCAGTAAACAAACGGCCGCAGGTTTCTGAGCAGAGGATAACTTTCTGACGTGTGTTACAAGTGGAGAGTAGCCAGTAGCAGGAAAAGTAGGGGCTGAAGCTGGGTGACCATCTGGGTAATGACGGACACTTGGATTAGCATATTAGTGCTAGATGCTGAGGTCATTATTCAGACTCAGAATTTTTAAAAAAATGAAATAAGAGTTGCTAAGAGATTGTATGGGAGTTTTCAGAGAAGAAGAAGAGTTGAAATGACAGAATGTTTTCTGCCTGAGCAATTGGAAGGATGAAGTCGCCATTTATTAAGATAGTCTATCTGCAACCAATTTGGGAGAGAACTTCACTATGGTGCATGTTAAATTTGAGATTCTTATTAAATATGCAATATAGATATGAAATATATCATTAAATATACAAGCATGATGTTCAATTGTGAGATTAGCCTAGAAATAATCATTTGATAGTGAATCCATCAAGGAGATGAGAAAAGAATCTAGGACTGATCCCCAGGACACTGTATGATGAAGAGGTTGGGGAGATGAAGGGAAGCCAGCATAGAGACTAAAAAACAGCCTTAAGGAATGAAGAGCACCAGGAAAAAATGGTATCCTGGAATCCACTGAAGTTATTGCAGAGGATGAAATGATGTGAAGCGCTGCTAAATCTTCTCAGAAATGCTGAGTCAACTTTTGATAATTAAAAAAACTTCAAAGCCCACATGTCTACATCAATACATGTAATATCTAAACATGTTTGCCCATTATTTTCATTTTTTTTTGTATTATTAATGTACACTTTCTGTGAACCAAAGTTGCTACTTGCACCTTTGACAAAGTGCAAATTGAATTATGCCAGTTTTCCTTGTGTGTCTTTGGTGCATAAGACAAGAAGGATTCTAAGCCCCATTTATACTGCTAGGAAGAAATTAATGAGTATTTTCAAGTTCCTTGTTTGGTCACTTAATTGGCTGTGTGACAAAGAGCTCTATGGTGCATGTCAAACAACTTTCAGAGTCCTCTAATGATTTGTGCTTTGCTTGACTTGTGATACTATTCTGTGTGGCCTGTCAGGCTGGATATCCTTGTTAAAGTGGCTAGAATAAATTGGCTAGCAGTGTGCATACAATGTAGTATATTAACTGCAGCAACAGGGAGTACTTTTAACAGCTCTTTCAAGAGATTTCGATGTTTGCCCATAAGCATCAAAGCCAACCCAAACTTTCATTTAATATAATTAAAAGGACATCTGAAAGTAGTTTGAATCACAGCAGGTTCTCGTGGTTTGGTAACCCTTTGTTAAAACCCTGTGAACTTAATATATTTCACAGCTTGATAAATCTGCACTTGATTTATGTCAGTAAGAGAGAAAATATAAATCTGCACCCTGCATGTTTCTGGTGTCCTAAACCTATTGTTAAAAGACATTGAGATCAAAGAAAGTGACTTCCATCTACAAAACCAGAATACTGTAGTTTCTTTTTTAGATGAAGAATGGCTGTAAGAATTCCTTACTATAAGTTGTAGACATTAAACACTACTACCTACAAAACAATCATTGAATCAAAAGAGTAAAATCATATGTAATGTAAGCACAGTAAATCATACAGGTATTGCTGAAGAATGTGAACAGGTCAACTTGTAAATCCAATGATTTAAAACCCTCCAAAGGACAATGACAGATGTTGATGATGGAGATTCTGCCTTGACGTGGAAAGAACATCATTCTGGGAATCTCTCGTGATTCCCCTGGCAAATGTGTCAGGTCAGATAGAAATGGCTGCTGTAGAAAGCCATTTCTGCCTCCTCCATTTTTCATGTTTCCCGTAAATAAACAAATGTTCCAGCTGCGGTTTGTATATATGTGGTTTGTGAATGCTTCAGGAAGTAATTCTAATGAGGGTGTGAAAAAAGTGTCTTTGTGATTTTAAGTAAAATGTTTTCATCTAAAACAAAATATTTTCTCTCTGCTTTGCATCAGCTTGTATTCTTTTCTCTCATTTAATTTTCTGATCAAAGCCTGGGCAGTTATATAATTGTAAAACTGTTTACCTAAATTCCATTCTGTGCATCAGTGCTTTCTGAATATATGTTTACCTTCAGAAAAGTTTTAAATACATAGAATATAGATATGATTTCTATGCAAACTCAAGATAATACACATCACTTTACTTTTCTATTTCTTTATTAGATTGATGATTACATAGCTAACCAGGAAAAAAGATATTTAAAACAGCATTACGGATTTAAGATCCTACTTTCTGAAACTATCATTAACTTTTTTGTTACAGGTTAGAAAAGAAATGGAAATTTTAAAGTGCAATTTGCAGTAAAGTAGTTGTCTTATGGCTTAGAACCAAACAAATGGTTGTTTAGGGTTGCTCCCAACAGAGTTACAGCTTTTATATTTTCCTCCATCTAACATGCGAATTTGGTACAGCTGGTAGTAACAGAAACTTAGCCTTGGTAGCTTAAACAAACCAAGGCTTTATTCTTGCACATAAAGAATGCAGATGAGGCAGTCCAAGATTAGCTTGAAAACTGCATGAAATCATCACAGACCAAGGCTTCATCTGTTTTTTTGCTCCATTATCTTTAGCACGTGGGTATCCACCCAAGATGACAAGATGGCTACTTAGGTTCCAATCATCATGTCACACTGATCTTCTAAAAGGAAGAAAGAAAAGGATAAGTACCAAAGGATTTGTTCCTTTTAGTCCTTTCAGGAGTCTCTCCCAACTATTTATTTTCATATCTCATAGGCTACCCTATTTGCATGCTTAAATACTTCATTAATAGGTGTGGCTTTGTAGCTAGGCACAGTTTCCATTGATTCTGTGTCTAACACAAGAGGGATATTGGGCAACTAGCAGTCTCAGATGCAAAGAAAATGCTTTTTCTTTTTCTTATTTAATAGCACACAGTGATTACTTATCCAGTTTTAATGTAATAACCTACCATAGATTTATGACAATACAAGGGTAACTTTTGAACCTTAAATATAGATAAAAATGTTCTTCTGCTTGTTCTGTTAGTCATAGTTTGAGATTAATAATTTTGTCTAAAAGAATACTTGTAAAAGCGATTTGAAACTATTCTGATTGCATTTTTGTACCTTTTAAGTAATTTTTTGAATAGCTAATGTAGACCCATGGTATAAAATTCAAAAGGTAGAATAATACCTATTTCTCCTTCCCACTGGAACCTCTGCATTGTTAACTCCAGGGCCTACCACTGACATTGTTGTCTATTTCAGTGGCGCCCCCTTGCGGTTCTGTGGTTCAACCCTGCCTGTCATTTCTCTCCACAGTCTTTCAGCTGTCCTTTTCCAAAGCATGATCACTGTTAGCTTTCTTTTTTTGAGATGGAGTTTCGATCTTGTTACCCAGGCTGGAGTGCAACAGAGCGATCTCAGCTCACTGCAACCTCTACCTACTAGGTTCAAGTGATTCTCCTGCCTCAGTCTCCCAAGTAGTTGGGATTTACAGGCATGCACCACCACCCATGGCTAATTTTTGTATTTTTAGTAGAGACAGGGTTTCTCCATATTGAGCAGGCTGGTCTCGTACTCCCGACCTCAAGTGGTCTGCCTGCCTCGGCCTCTCAAAGTGCTGGGATTACAGGAGTCAGCCACTGCATCCAGCCCATGGTTAACTTTTTAAATATCTTAGCAGAGAATACTATTTTTACTCACATCTATATTTTTACAATGTTTCTTTATAAATCTTGTCATACAATCACAAAACAGTGTTGTTCTGCTTGCCTAAAATAAGGACTTTGGGGGTAGCTTGTGGCAGACCCACACAATGGGGTAGCGTTCTGCCATGGAAAAGAGTAAATGTGTAGTCAGGATCACAAGCTTGATTAAGGTAGTGGTTTGTATCAACAAAATAACTCTTCATCAGTAGGAAATTGATTGAATAAACTACTAAACAAAATAACAGAATACTTAACTAGCCACAGAAACAGATAGAACTTGTATTGACTTAGAAAGATAGGTGTGATATATTTTCAAGTAAAAACTAAAAATAGGTCAGTGGCACCTCAGCGCGGCAGCTCTTGGTGCAGAGTAAATGGGACTGGTTCCGCTTCTGACCGATGTTTGGAGCTCCGGCAAGGCAGAGTCACCTATTACAGACTAATGAAGGAAGCCAGACTGGAGATTCCCAGGCAGAAAAGCACCATCAGTCTTAATGCCGCTGTTTTGGCCGTCGCAGTGGGTTGCTCATATTTCGGCCCTGGGAATTAACAACTTGGATGTCTACTCAGAGACCTAATTTGAAAGTTGGTAATTACAAAGATGACATGTGTATAAATTTACAATGATGGGAAGAAACCAGCGTAAAAAGGCTGAGAATACTCAAAATCAGAATGCCTCTCCCTCTAAAGAGGATCACAGTTCCTCATCAACAAGGGAACAAGGCTTGATGGGGAACAAGTGCATCCCATTAACAGAATCAGGCTTCAGAAGATGGATAATAAGAAACTTCTGTGAGTTAAAAGAACATTTTGTAGCCCAATGTGAAGAAACTAAGAACTTTGAAAAAAGGTTTGACGAAATCCTAATGAGAATAGACAATTTAGAGAGGAATATAAGTGAATTAATGGAACTGAAGAATACAATATGGGAACTCCGAGAAGTATGCACAGGTTTAAACACTCGAAATGATCAAGCAGAAGAAAGAATATCAGAATGAAATAAAACAAGAAGACAAGATTAGAGAAAAAAGGATAAAAAGGAATGAGCAAAGTCTCCAAGAAATGTGGGACTATGTGAAAAGACCTAATTTACATTTGATAGGTGTACCTGAATGCGACAGAGAGAATGAATTCAAACTGGAAAATATTCTTCAGGATATTATTCAGGAAAATTTTCCTTATCTAGCAAAGCAGGAGAATATTCAACCCCAGGTAATACAGAGAACACCACAAAGATATTCCTCAAGAAGAGCAACCCCAAGGCACATAATCGTTAGATTCACCAGGGTTGAAACGAAGGAGAAAATACTAAGGACAGCCAGAGAGAAAGGTCAGGTTACCCACAAAGAGAAGCCTATCAGACTTACAGCAAATCTCTCAGCAGAAACTCTACAAGCCAGAAGAGAGTGGGGGCCAATATTCAACATCCTTAAAGAACAGAACTTTCAGCCCAGAATTTCATATCCAGCCAAACTAAGCTTCACAACTGAAGGAAAAATAAAATCTTTTATGAACAAGCAAGTACTCAGAGATTTTATTACTACCAGGCCTGCTTTACAAGAGCTTCTGAAAGAAGCATTACACATAGAAAGAAACAACCAGTATTAGCCTTTCTAAAAATATACCAAAAAGTAAAGAGCATCAACATAAAGAAGAATTTACATCAAGGAAAGGATAAAATAGCCAGTTAACATCAAATGGCAGTAATGCTAAATTTAAATTGACTAAATCCCCCAATCAAAAGATACAGCCAAAACCAAACTGTATGCTACATCCAGACCCATTTCACATGCAGGGATACACAAAGACTCAAAACAAAGGGATGGAGAAAGATTTACCAACCAAATGGAGAGCAAAAATAAATAAATAAATAAAAAGCAGGAGTTGCAATTCTCACATCTGATAAAATAGGTTTTAAAGCAACAAAGATATAGTGGTAAAAGGATCAATGCAACAATAAGAGCTAACGATCCTAACACCCAGATACATAGAGACTTAGACTCAATGAGACAGAAAATTAATAAGGATATCCAGGACTCGAACTCAGATCCGGAACAAGTAAACTTAATAAATATTTATAGAGCTCTCCACTTTAAATACACAAAATATACATTCTTGTCAATACCACATCACATCTACTCATAGGTTTAAATGAAATATTGATTTGCCATTATTAATACCCATTTTTTAGAATAAAGCAACATTTCCGTTCTCTCTCCCTCTTTTTCTTCCACTTTCTTTCTCTCCTTCACTCCTTTTTTTCTTTCCTTAAAAAAAAAGTGAGTCTTTTTATATGGAGTTACAATGTTGCTCTATAAATGGAATTTCAGGTTTTACCATATAACTGTGTTTTAAAACTGTTTATTAAAATGTCCTTTTAAAACTAATAGATATTTTTTTTTTGGAACAGTTTTAGATTTGTAGAAAAATTGATCAAGTCTTATAGAAAGTTCCTGTATACCTCCCGTTGATGTGCTTAGCTTCCTCTATTGTTAACATCTTACATTATAGTATGGTGTAGTTGTAATAATTAATGAACCAATGTTAATGTATTATTAGTAACTGAAGTCCACAGTTTATTTGGATTTCTTTATTTATTATCTATGTCCTTTTTCTGTTTTAGGATCCTATCCAAGATACCATATTACATTTAATTGGCTCTGCTAGGCTGTGGCAGTTTGTCAGACTTTCCTACAAGTATGTCTTTTTCAAAGTCTGAAAAATATATATTTTTTATTTTAAAATAGTAAACATATATTTTAAGAAAAGCGTAGATTCATTCATTCTTTCAGGCAACATTTGTTGAGCTCATTCAGGCACTATTTCAGGTGCAGCAATTCAGGGGTGAAAACAGGGTATCTGTCTTCTATCTTGTAGGTTTCACACCCTAGTTCAGCTGGCTGGAGTTTTGGAAGAAAATAACCAGTAAATCAGTCAGTCAATAAAAGTAATAAAATAAGATTGCAGAAATGCTATTCAAAGAATTAAAACACAGTCATATGAGTAAGGCTACTTTATTTCGTGCAGATCAGGGAGGACTTTCTAAGGAAATGCCAGGCAATTCAGCAATGTGACACTACCTAGAGAAGAGCACTCCAGAATCAAAGGTCAACCAAGGCAGAGATGGTCAAGTAACAAGTGGTTGGAGATTGCAGGAAACAGAAAGAAGACAAATATGCCTGAAGCAGTGCATTGAGGATGAAGGTTATGGAAAAATGTCAAGAGTCTGAATGCTATTAAAAACCTTTCACCAGGGTCGTGACATAGTTTTGCAAAATGACTTTGGCTGAAAACTTTGTTTTCCTCTGATTCTTATAGCTTCAGTTATTATCTTTGTGTAGATGATTTTCAAAAAAAGAATTAACCAACTGCTTTACACATTGTCAAATTCTTCAGTTAATCAATTCTACCTACTGCCTGAGTAATGTTTTAAAAATGCAAATCTGATGATGACTTGACCCTACTCAGATTGTCTATTACTCTTTTTTGCCCTTATAGAAAAAACAAAATCTGTTTTTGAACTGCAGTGCTTGAGTATCAGACTCCCACTGCTAATTTCCCACAGCTTTAACTGGCTCCTCCTCAGATCCTGCGCTGCCAGTTCATGCCTCTGTACCTTTATAGTCACAGTTCCTTCTTCTTGGATTAATTCTAGATTTGCTCTCCTTTCTCTTTCTCTTCATTCCAGTTTCTTTGATTTAACTGTCAACACCCACTTCATATGTCAATTACTCTAAGGAAGAATTCTTTGTCCCAGTTAGTCTGGATAAATGACCTCTTAGGTGTACTTATAACACTCTCAGTTTTCCTCTATTACAGCAATTATTAAGCTGTATTTTAATATCTCTTCACTCCTCTATCACTAAGCTGCTCGGGAAGGAACAGTGCCACTTTTACTTCTATATCTTCAGGACCTTTTAAATTGTACTTAGCACGTATTAAGTGGTCTCTAAATATTTACTGTTTAACTGAAGCTCCAGGCTCGAATTTCCAATTGCTTACTAATATGTCCACTGTAGCAGAAATTCTGACAACACTTTTCAACACTCGCTATTGCCAATTTCTCTCCTTTCATTCTCTCTTAAATTCACCTCCTCAGGCTTGTGGCCCCACTACTCCACTGAAACTGCCCTTGTTGAGGTCCTTAATGACTTATAAATGCTGCTAGACCAACGGTTGATAGTCAATCCATACCTTACTTGATCAGTTAGAAACATCTAACACAGGTGATCACCCCCTCCTCCTTGATATATTATCTTCAGGACAACTCCCTTGATTTTTCTCCTACCTGACTGACACTTCTTTCCAGCCTTCTTGGCCGGTTCCTCCTCTTCTCCTCCAGCCCTTAAGCTTGGACTGCCCTCTAGGACAATAGTTAGACCTCTGGTCTTCGCTTTGTACGTTTACACCTTGGTAATCTCATTGATTTACATACCACCTGTATGCCTATGACTCACAAGTATTATCCATGGCACAGTCCATTCTCCTGAACTCCAGAATTAATTTTCCAGCCAATTTCTCAATGTCTTACTTTGTTGCTTAATAAACACCTCAAACTTTCCATATCTGTAACTGAATTCCCAGTCTTCACTTGCACACCATTCTTCACATCTCGACTGAAGTGGCTGAGTCCCACCTCTACTGTTTCCTTTTGCTTTACTCCAAACACATGCCATTTTAAGGTTTTGGACCACGCAAATCTTCAAAAGTTCCATTTGAATACTTTTATTCTGGTTGTTCCCTCTTATTAGAATGTTACTCTTCAAGGTGTCTGCATGGCTAACTCTCTCAATTCCTTTGTCTTTTTTGAACTGTAACCTTTTCAGTGATGCCCACCTGTACCATCCTGTTTGAAAGCCACCCTTTCTCCCAACATCATCCCTGATTCTAGATCCACCTATCCTATTTTATTTTACACTGTACCTTGCACCTTCTAAAAGTGTATGGTTTACTATTTGCTTCCCTTGCCAGAATGTCCAGTTCTAAGGTTATTTTTTCTCTGCTTTGTTAAGATGTATCTCAAGAGTCTAGAACAGTGTTGGCATATGTTAAGTGCTCAAGAATATTGATTAATGAACAAGTGTCCTGCTTTTGAAGTAATGATACATGAAATTGTACTGATTGTTCCTCAAAAGCTGTATCACTGTGGCTTTTCTTTTTGTTTTACAATCAAATGACTGTGTTACCCAGAATAAAAATAGAGTTATTATTTTTAATTCAAGAAGAATAATTTTTGGATACTTTCATGATTATTTCTGAAACTAAGGGAACCAGCTTGCCGTCTGTGATACCACACTCTCTGACTGCTTACTCTTTCATCTTCACCGTCAATTATTCTTACTTTGTTTTCCCCTCTATTTTGTTAGTGTTTCTTTATCATCAATTCTCCCTTTACTCAGTTTTTCTGGGTAATTTCAGACATACCAATGGCTTTAATAAACCTACTAAACTTATGATGCGTACACTGTATTAGGCCATTTTTGTGCTGCTGTAAGCAGTACCTGAGCCTGGGTAATTTATAATTTAATTTATAAATTAAAATTTGCTCATGATTCTGCAGGCTGTACAAGCATAGCACTGGCATCTGCTTAGCTTCTGGGGAGAGCTCAGGGAGCTTTTACCCATGGAAAAAGGTAAAATGGGAGCAGGCACATCACATGGCAAAAGCAGGAGCAAAAGAGAGAGTGGGGTAGGTGTCACACACTTTTAAACAAACAGATCTCTCAAGACTCACTATGGCAAGGACAGTACCAAATCATGAGGCCTCTGTCACCTGACCCAAACACCTCCCACCAGGCCCCACCTCCAACATTGAAGATTACAATTCAACATGAGATTCAGAAGGAAAAATATCCAAACTACCTCACGATCTGTATGTGAAGATCAGATATCTTATGTAAGCTTCAGACCTGTCTAGAGGCCATTAAGTTATAGTCATGCTTTACCAATGAGGACACATTCACAGAAAACCAAACACCGCACATTCTAACTCATAAGTGGGTGTTGAACAATGAGAACACATGGACACAGGGAGGGGAACCTCACACACCGGGGCCTGTTGGGGGGTGGGAGAGCTAGGGGAGGAGAGGTAGGGGGTGGGAGGATTGGAGAGGGATAGCATTAGGAGAAACACCTAATGTAGATGACAGAGGGATGGATATAGCAAACCACCATGGCATGTGTATACCTATATAACAATCCTGCATGATCTGCACGTGTACCCGCAGAACTTAAAGCATAATAATAAAAAAATAAAGTAACATTAAAAAAATAAATGCCTAATTTTGTTGTCCTCCAGGATATACTTACAAAAACCTAAATGGGATAGCATATTACACATCTAGTCTGTATGGTATAGCCTCCTGCCCCTTACGCAGCAAACCTGTACAGCATGTTATTGTTCTGAATACTGTAGACAATTATAACTCAATGGTATTTGTGTATCTAAGCCTAGAAAAGATACAGTAAAAATATGGTATTAAAGATTAAAGCTAGTACACCTGTATAGGCAGCTTCATTTTGATCTTACAGGACCAACATGGTACACAAGGTCAGTTGTTGAGCAAGAAATCATTACTCAGTGCATGACTGTATACTGCCTTCAAAGTAGGCAGCCTGAATTTACTATGTTACTCATACTCCCCACCTGCACATATACTCTTATACCCACCCCAAATTCTGTACTTTGCGCTTCTTTCTTTTTCTCATCTACTGGCTTTAATCATTTTAAATATCTTCGGAATAATTTCTGCTTTTCTTTTTCTCCAGAACAAGAACTCATGGATTTGAGGCCCGGTTCTACTCTATGTTAGCTAATTATTAGCCTATTAGCAAGTTGCTTAACTTCTCCGAGTCTCAGTATTCTCACTGTAAGATGAAGATAATAATAAATTCTACCTCACTGGATTATTGTGATAATTAAAGTAGTTAATGCATATAAAGCATTCATGTCAAGGTCTTGAATGCACTCCACAAATATTAACCATTACTGTGTATCACTCTATTACCTTCCATGTTTTTCAGTGACTATTTGTCGCTTTTAGGAAGAATTGTGCATACCTTAACATAGTTTCCAAACGTCTTTGAAATCTAGCCTTCACTTTCCAGTCTTGCCACTGAACCCCTTATGCTCTTTGCTCTACCATAAGGAATTTGTTTTCAGTTCCTTCACAGAACCTATTCTCTTTCACCTCTGTGCCTATAAATACACACTCTACCCTTTGCCTTTGTTCAGTGTTGAGTTTGGACCCTTTGTTTGTACCCACTGTACCCTTTGTTCAGTGTTGAGTTTCAGCTTGGAATTCTCCCACTTCATGGAGCTTTTCCAATACAGAGTTTGAACCCTATGTTTCCATCATTATATTGCTTGCCATGTTGGATTTTAATTACTTGTTTAACTGCCTGGCCTCACTATATTGCTATTACCTTGAGGGAAGGGAGAACATCTGTCTTTCTTGCTGCATCCCAGTTGACTGCCACATTGAAGATGCTCAATTAATATTTGTTGAATGAATATTGCATTAGCAAGAAATTTGAATTAGTTCCACAGATCCATTAAATTCCTGTAACACCATAGAGATTTATTTAACAGCATTTGGTCATTATACTCTAAAGTAGAATTTAAAAATTATACAGTCAAATACAGTTTTCAAAAAACAATGCTTAAAAAAAAGAGAGGGTCTCTTAAAGACACGGTTTGTTCTATGAAGTTTTAGTTTCACCTTGTTTTACTCTTTAAGGTCCTTATTACTGTAATAAGGTCACTTGTGTTATATGACCTAGTTTTAATTAAGACTTGAAAATGCCAGCACTTTACTGTAATATAAAAGGTAGTTCAGAGATTAGTAGTTTTTATATACTTAATAATATTAAATAGCAGTGGTTATAAAAAGCACCTTAGGTTTATTGATCAGATGTGTAAATATCAGTCACTCAACTTGACTTGTAATAAAAAACCTGCAAGTTATAAACTGTTTTGAAGACACTTCTAACACTTGACCTTTACACTTTGATTTGAATCAATATCTAAACGCAGATTGGAGTACAATGTGTCCTACTCAGTAATGATTTTAAAGTTTTGCTTCATTTTACCTTATTCTCAACTGATAAACTTTATGTCAAGAAGTCAAAAGTAAAGAATTAAAGAAAATTTTATTATTTCAAATTATAAATCAATGGATACTATTTTCATCTACCTATCTACAGTGTATATATTCAGAAAGCAAGAAGTGGGAGCAGAGACCTGAAAACTTATTTATCTTCTTTGATATATCCTGAGATTTAGATATGAAGAAAATACTTAAATGTAACTGTATATATAATATAATAAAAATAATATTAATGTAATAAAACAGCATCATTCAGCATGATTATCATATATATTGATAAAGATGTGATGCATTCAGGAAAACATCAAATAATAAAATATAATTTATATTACTAGGCCAATTTTCAAAATAATTTAAGGAATTTATTAGTGTAAATGTATTTATTGCTATGAAATAATTGCTCCCACCTTTCAAATGGGCTGCCTAATACCAATTTGCTTTTTTCATTTATCAACTTCAACTTGCTCGTTATGTACTTTAGCTTTGGATTTCCTCTTCAGAGTCAAAGAAAAATTATTCATCCTTTAGTGTCTAACTCAAAATAAACATGTTCTGGGATGTTTTTATGGTCTTCCCCAGCAAGAATCTATTACTTTTGTACTGTATGCTGTGGGTTTCTTGATTTGTCCTGTGCTGGAGCACAGGTAAATTGAAAGCAAACTCCCTGTTTTTCTCCTCTAACATCATTCAACAGTGTCTTAACTCTAGTTCTTTGCACATCATACTGATTTAATGAAATCTTATTAAATTACGTTGGAAACATTATGGAAAACTTTTTGTAAAATTATGTCTTTTTCTTACCCGGAGTGTCCTGTATTCACTACAATAGCCTGTGGTTCAGTTTTTCTTCTTCTGGGCTCTGTCATCGTAACTTCCTCCCATTCACCCTGCTTCCCTCCCAAATTATAGTGATATCTGAATACTTTATTCTCTCAGAAGTCTTTTGAGGCAACAGGGCAAAACTTAAAGAAATAAAAAAAGGATGCTTTCAGGTTTTCTGTTGTATATCACGTCATTAATAATTTGATAATAAAAGTAAGCTATCTTTGTGTGATTCATATTGATGAATACCCAAAAGATACCACGGCACTAAAATTTACTCTGGGAAAACACAAAACATAATCTCTTCTCTGAGGATATCTTAGTCTAGTGAGAAAACCAGATACAAATATGGATAATTTTGTTAAAGATAAAAAAATGCTAAAATGGGAGCCTTCTGTGGTCTGACTGCTTGTGTCTTCGCATAATTCATGTGTTGAAACTTACTCCCGGTATAGTTGTGTTGGGAAATGGGGATTCTTGGGGGGTGATTAGGCCATGAGAACAAAGCCCTCATGAATGAATGGTGTTAGTGTCTTTATGAAGGAGGCCCAAGATAATTTGTTTCTCCCTTCTACCATGTGAAGATGTGGAGAGTGAGACCTCACCAGACACTGAATCTGCAGGGGCCTTGATCTTGAGCTTCCCAGCTTCCAGAACTGTGAGCAATAAATTTCCATGGTTTACACAATTGTCCAGTCTAAGGTATTTTGTTATAGTAGCCCAAATGGACTAAGAGCCCATTGTGGTATTGAATCTCTGAAGTGAGACTAATTCAGAAAGTATTGGCTGGTTAACAAGTTTTATCATTTCTAGTTATTTTTTGCTATTACACTCATCAAACTAATAACTTCAGAGATAATTTTTGCTGATATGAAAATGGGGAAAACTGACCTATGTATGAATTATCCTGCATGGCAAATTTCTCAGCCAAGAGTTAGGAAACACTGCTTTTGGCTCTTGTAAATGAGACAGCGTCTCCTCCTTCATGAATCTTGCCTTCTGTCCAATGGGAGGTTTCAGATAGTTGTGCAGGTAAACAAATATATGAGACACCTTTCCATAATGACATATGATAGAAAGAAAACGAAACAGGTAGTGGAGTTAAGAATGGGGGTATTCCCCCCCCCCCAGTTTTGCTAATAATGGAAGACCTCTTGAAACAGATGATACGTGAGCTACAACCTTAATGAGCTTGTGATTTAAAAACTTGTCTACAAAAGAAAAAAAATGCCATTGTGGTAAAGTTATACATCTTTTCATAAGGCATTCCTTCTATTGGAGTATTAATTTTTATGGTTCCCCAGATGATTCTGCTTACCTTCATAGTTTGATATCTACTGCTCACCCGGGTAAGAAGTGCCACTCATGTGTTTCTCACCATTGATTCTTTTGTGTATTCTTGCCAAGAAATCTTAGGCTATTTCACAAATACATTCTCTTGGAATAGTGACAAAAGTTGTCATTGCAAAGATAGGTAGTAGTTTTTCCCAAACGTTTTTTGCAGCAGTTATAACAAATAAGTAAACTCTGTATTTTGAAATATAGAAAATATAAAGTGTATAACATTCTTAATGAATAGATTGAAATTATATGCTATGAGTAATACTTGTCAACTGAGTTTGCCTAAGGTCTGAATTTAATGATAAGGGTCCCAATAATGTTGCGTAATGCAAACATATATCTAGTAGGATATGGCATGTCTATAATTCTGGTGTGAATCAAATAACTTTGACTCTTTCCCATTTATATTTGACTTTTAGAAACAGACAAAAGTCACTGAGAGTTTAGTCAGTATACTGTATAATGAAAAGGATAACACCCGCTGCTACGTATTCTCAAATCGAAATATGAGTCTTATGTTTAGATTATGAAAATAAGTAGTTTGAGAAAAAAAATCATTTTGTGACCAGATGTCATAGTGTGTGAATAAAATATACAATACATAAATGTATAAGGAAATCCAAATATAGGTATTCACTGAGGAGTTGTAGTTACTGAATTGACCTTCATTTAGCTGGTAAAGGAACATGTCAGCTAGCTTTAGAAAGTTTAAATAATTTATAATTATAAAACTTCTAAGATGGACTTAATTGTGCTGTCTCACTAGTAGAAAAGTGGTCAGTTTACTCAAGTCTCTAAAAACCTCATTAGGATCTATTTAATACACATGTTGCCTTTAGTCTCCAATTCCTCAAAGCTTCAGGTAGTATAGTCTTCTGTAGTTGTGTAAGATACCAAATTATGAAGATTGCATTACTGAAAACTTACTCATTCCAGACCTCAATTCAGTGTGGCTATTTAGCACTTATCAGATATGAATTGTGCTTACTAAGTGAAAACTTCTCTTCTTCCTGCACTGGGCTGTAATATCAAGTGAAAGGAAACATAAGGTTACATCTTGAGCACTTGTTATGAGCCAGACAACTTTTTGAAATGATTATATTATCATACCAAATTTGTAGATGGAGTGTAGAGAAGTTAAGTAACTTGCCCAGTGTCACACACTCAAAGGCACTGTGCAGATGCAATTCAGCAGATGTGATCCCAAATCCCACACTCTGATTTTAGAACTACAGAATACTGTCTCTCGATCCTTGTGTTAACATTTCCTTGAAGTTATACTTAAGCAATTGTGAACAGGTGTGTTTTTGAGCAGACTAAATAAATGTTAGATTGGTGTCATAATCCACCAACTCCTAGGTTTTGGGGCCACATTTTGAGCGTGTTGCCTCTTAGTAAATTTGGCAATTGTTTTGGGCTTTAGTAGAAAGCTTCCCTGAAGACTCCCTTATTTTGAATACACGTTGAGAACTTACAACTATGAAAAAATATTGCACCTTGTACCTTTTCAGTTGCAAAACTAAAATAAATTGATAAATTGGTGCCTTTGATTTATTTGCTGTCAATTCAGACATACAAAGTTTTTTAGATAAAGCAGTCTGTTGTAAACAGGTTCCAGAATTTATTCATTAGTTCACACACACACACACACACACACACACACACACACACAGTCTTTTATATATACACATACATATATACAGTCATATATATGTTTAATGGAGTCTTTCAGATTTTCTGTATATAAGATCATGTCACTGCAGACAGGGAGAATTTTACTTTTTCATTTGAATTTGGATGCCTATTATTATTATTATTACCTAATTACTCTGGCTAAGAACTTCAAGTACTATGCTGAATAGTGGTAAGAGTGGGCATCTTTGCCTTGTTTTTGATCTTAGAGGAAAAGATTTCAGGTTTTCATTGTTAGTATGATGTTATCTAAGGGCTTTTATATAAGGCTTTCATCATGTTGAGGTAATTTCCTTCTGTTCCTAGTTTATTGAGTTTTTATCGTGAAAGGTGCTGAATTTTGTCAAATGCTTTTTCTGCATCTATTAAGACAATCGTGATATCTTTTATTCTGTCAATGTGGCCTATCACAGTCATTGATTTTTATACATTGAACTATCCCCGCCTCTGGGATAAATTGCCCTTGATCATGGTTTGTGTATTTTTTCTTAAGTGCTGTTGGATTTAGCTTGTTAGCATTTTGTTGAGAGTTTTTGCATCTGTATTCATCGGGGATATGGCCTGCAGTTTTCCTTTGACGACTTAGTCTGGCTTTAGTGTCAAAGTAATGCTAGCCTCGTAAAAAGGTGTTTGGAAGCCTTCTCTTCTATTTTTTGGAGTTTGAGAAGGATTGGTGTTAATTCTTCTTTAAATGTAAAAAAAAAAAATTGGTAGAATTCACCCGTGAAGCTATGTGGTCCCGAGCTTTTCTTTGTTGAGAGACTTTGATTATTGATTCAATCTCCTTATTAGTTATGAGTCTACTCAGACTTCCTGTTTTTTCCTGATTTCGTCTTGGAACACATTCTTACTTAGAACATTCTCGAAGTTGACCATAGTTGTTTCTTTTTCCTTTTTTCTCATCTTGCATTTTTTAAATTATGAAAATAAAAGCAACTAAGGACAGAACAGAAAATATTATCCCCAATAAAATTTTCTCTGAGGTAAGATTTTAATTATTATAAGATTATTAACTAATTATTAAGATTATCAGCAGCTAAAATGTCTGCTCCATAAAGAACAGGCATAATTTCTGTTGCACTTGGGATTTTCAGAGCATTTCTAATGAATTCACAGGATCACCTAATCCCTGAAAGAGTAGTTCTTTACACTGAATTGGTCTATGTTTTCTGTTTGGCCTCAGAAAATATCTAAAGGTTTTTTTTTTCTTTTGGTTTCCTATCTGGCACCTCTTTTTTTGGTATATCCTGTTGGCATTGCCCTTACAGAGAACTTCCTGGAAAGCGGATCATTTTGTTGTTATCCAGAAATACTTTTGTCTGGCTACTAGGTCGTGCTTTACACCAAGAACAAATGACGGAGCTAAGCACACTATATGAACATGCCCAGTGTTTAAACTCATGAGAGATTTGTGTTGTTTTCTTTTAGAAAATCATGCAAACCATGCAAGTTATGAGTAGGATTATTTTACTTAAAAGTATAGTGATGTTGATTTTTGGCCAAAACTTGGAATGGCTGGGAAAATATCAAGAAAAACAACTTTTATCAAAAGGCAAATTAGTTTTTGAAGCTGGTGTTAATTGGCAGCCAAGGTGTTTCATTATGAAGCTGAATTTTTAACAGTTGTTACTTGGTTACTATGAAAACACCAGCAAGAAGAAAACCCTGCAGTGTAAAGGGTATTTCTCTGGTCTCTGCCAGCCCCTCTGCCAATGTGTCAATAATGTGAGACCTGTTTTAAAACACTTACATGCTGCCTAGAAACTGTGCCTGTGTTGGCTGTTTATTCAACTTTATTTCCGGATTAGATGCATATTTCATGATGAATGGGTTCAGGGATGATCACTTTGAAGCTTCAGGTATTGTACTTTTCTATTTTCCACTTCTCTATGTTTGAATGAAACCCAAGAGCTTATTGGGAGAACTGTTTTTCTTTGTAACCTACAGCATAAAGCAAACCACAGGAAATACATAAATTGTAACTACAGAGATGATTCTTTTGGATGAAGCAATGAGAATTGTAGTGCTTTCTCTCTATGTGTGGGTGTATCTACTGCTGATTTTTTAAAAGATAAAACACCTGAGGACCATAGGTAGTAAGGTTCAACTGTGTATTCCCCTCCCTGATAGTAAACAGTATGAAGAAGTTTTCTCTTTATACATAACATATCCAAAGCCCCTGGGAGTATGTATGCTTTGATATTTTCCCCATTCTGACATTTTACTAGCTGGCTAAAAAACAAATAGGTTTTCTATGTGAGTCATCAACCTATAGGCAACAAATTCTTGGATTATCCTACCTATGGTCATTCTTTTAATCTCTGTTGTGTTCAGCATCCAGTTTTATGGTAACATACAGGAAAAAATTATTTTCTCTGAGTCACATGGTAAAACTCTTGGTTTAAAATGTTGTCAACAGTTCCCCAGACAAATAATTTAATTATGTGATCATAGTCTTAAGGAAGCTTGTGCTATTTATTCAAAGAAGCAAGCATGGCTTTATTTGTTGTCCTTTAAAACAAAAACAGGTTTTCCTCTTGCTTTGCAAAGTCTCAGCTAGGGTTTTACAGAACAAAATAATGAATGCTTCTGCTGCAGCATGTCACAGGGGAGGCTGGGACAATACTGAACTCATGCACACTGCTGATCCTAGCTTGCTGGGCAACATGTACACCTGGAATTCTGACAGCTATGTGGGTTCACTAGAGACCTCTGTCATTCTTTTCATCCTCTTATAGGCAATGGTCGAGACAGTTAACAACCTCCTTCAGCCACAAGCTTTGAATGCGTGGAGAGACCTGACTACGAGCGATCAGCTGCGTGCGGCCACCATGTTGCTTCATACAGTGGAGGAAAGTGCTTTTGTGCTGGCTGATAACCTTTTGAAGACTGACATTGTCAGGGAGAACACAGACAATATTAGTAAGTGGCCTTTGTTATTCAGAAGGTCCAGACACTCTTGTATAAGAGGGAAAAGAACAAGGTATCCTGGTGTCCCAGATATGAGTGATGCTTTATTTAAATTAAGATAAGTCATTCTTTTTCTAAAATGAGGAGGGTATCACCTGTCATTGGCTTAAAAGGATTGAAAATCATGTGTGCTGTCCTTAGGGCATTTCAATATTAGGTTCAACATTGAACATGTTAGCCTGAGATCACTTATGATGAGGTTTTTTTTTTTTAAAGGATTTTTATGTATATATTATACTATTTAAAATTTTCATCCTCTTTATACAGGACTGTTAAGAGTTATTTCAGTTATAATGAGAGTATCTTTGAATTACACTTTATAAAGAAATAAGTCATTTGAGGGAAGATGATAAGACAGTGTTTGATAATTGTGTCATTTGGCTTATAAAGGATATAAATCTGTTTTTATTGTGGATTAGGAGTAGCTAACAGTTTTATTTCAGAAGTTATGATGAAGCTGTTTCAAATTTATTGGGCTTAAAGATAGTTCAATATTGGTATGATAGTACAGCTCTAGGTTATAAAAGAATTTTTCCTTAATTTAGAAAATAGAGATTGTGTTTTAAAACTTAAATTAGAATTTGAGATTGCATTTTAAATTTTATATTTTATTGATATATTTGTATTATTTAAATAATTTTAATAGCTTTAATTTGCATTATTTTGGCAAAATGCTAACAGTGTATTTTCTTAAAGATTTTCATAACATGACAAATAGAACAAGAATTCAAGTGTTTTGATTTCAGAAATACTGCAATGATTTAGGAAATGATTGTAGCTTAGGTATGTTTCTCTATGAGCACTGGTATCTCTCTGATATTAACAGAATTGGAAGTTGCAAGGCTGAGCACAGAAGGAAACTTAGAAGACCTAAAATTTCCAGAAAACATGGGCCATGGAAGCACTATCCAGCTGTCTGCAAACACTTTAAAGCAAAATGGTCGAAATGGTAGGTTAGAGTTTATTTTTTAAGTTTGAGGAAATAAATTTGCATCAACTCATTGCTTTTTGGCTTGGAATATTAAGTCCACTATTTATAAGTGTTTCCCCCTTCTTCTTCTTACCTATTCTCTTTCTCTTCCACTTCCTCCTCTTCCTAATGTACAGCACCACCAACATTACAGTAATATTTATTCTAAATTCTCAGTTAGATTTGGAAATTGTTCCATTTCTTTTCAGTAGCCAGAAACTTAAATATGAGGGAAATTATGGACACCAAAATTCAGAGGATCTGACATTCTTCCTCAAAAAGAAGAACTCTCACTAAATTTGCAGATATTAGTTGTAAATTTTTTAATGTCGATTTTAGTTGTAATTTTAAAATTACATTTTTTGGTTATTTGTCTTCTTTTTGAGAGTGTTTTTATGCTATTTTTTTGCAAAGCATACAAACATTTAAATGCAAGGAGATGATTTTGGGAAATGGAAGTATAAATATAGTTAGCTTCACTTAATACTAAATTGAACACACTGAAAATAATTAAAATTCAATAAATAATCTTATAAAGTATGTCCCAAAACTCACTAATATTAAAAACTGTTTAAATTTACAGACATGTATGTGTGTGTATATATATGTCTGTATGTATACATCTCCTCTAAAGTAGACTCCTCTTTCCCATATTTGTACATATATACATATGCATACATACACACACATAAACGCACACAGATATTACTTTTTTGCCAAGAAAGGGAGATTGTTTAGCCATCAGGTTACAGGAAGATGACTTCAGTTCCTAACAACCAACTCAATGCTAATATTTCATATTGCAGGGTGAATAGTTTTGAGAAAAGAAGATCCAGTTAAATAATATCAAGAAAAATAACTTACATTTGTTGCCATCAGAATAAAATAGTCTGTAAATGTTCGAAATACTGTAAGACTAAACTTGGAAATCATTTTTATGTTACTCATTTAACTAATAACTTTTTTGAGACAGGAGTAAGATTCAATAGAGCAAAATTAGATTCCTACATTAGCTTCCTTAATCATGTCCTTGCTTCCACTCTTTTGCCCTCCAACAGTATGTCCTGTTGACAAAGGGTTCTTCCTGAATCATAAATCTGACCAGTTCACCTCCAGTTACACTTAGAATTAAGTCTCATAACCTAACTAGGCTTTCCACGTGCTACCTGATCCACTTCCTTCCTGCCTCTTTTTTTTTTTTTTTATGGCAGCCTCTCTATTATTCACTTTTTAGAATGAATCTATCTCTATAGGGAGAGTCTTCCCTATCTCCTCTATGGTAGACCCCTCTTTCCCACTCTTTTCCCATTAGCCATGATTATGCCAATGTTTATTCATAACATTTATTCACTTACCAATTTAAGAAATAACATTATTACTATTTTTTATCTGCCTACGTACTGCCTATGTCTCCCAGGCAGTAGACATGTAGAAATATATTAGTCAAATTAAGTGTGCTTATTTATTTTATTGCTCGCTAAATTAATGTATCATTGTGGGTGGTTTTTGTGTTTTGTTTTGTTTTGTTTCATTTTCATAGAGAAGAGGGTCTCTATGTTTCCCAGGCTGGTCTTGAACTCATGGCCTCAAGGAATCTTCCCACCTTGGCCTCCCATCGTGCTGAGATTGCGGGCTTGAACCATCACACCCAGGATGTTTTTGTTTTTGTTTAAGTCACATTTAAGAATTAATTTTGGAGCAGAAAATATGAAAGAATTGCCAGTGACTAAGTGTGCTGGTAACTCATGGTGGGCTGGCAAAATGACACCATGCCAGAAGAAGAAATTGGCATGAACTATCAGCCAATTATAAACCAATTAAAATTAAAGTTTTTAATGTCAGCAAGAAAAATGTGTGGATATTCTTAATTTTAACCTTTCAAAAATCAGCATTTTAATGCCAAATCTAGAGGAAAAGAACATAATTAAATTATATGTTGTAACAGATAAGTATTTAGTGAATTACTATGATTTGCTCAGTACTGTATTAACACTTGCAGATTAGATAAGAATGCTCTCTTCCATTATGTAGCTCTCATCATAATTTCTTTGCTGGATTTCTGAAATGATAATAGATATCTCATACAATCACTGAGAAGGCTGGAGATTCAGACCCAGAAGATATACAAGAGCAAGGAGGCTGACAGCAGCCTATACCACATCACAGAATCATTGCTGTGAAATGTCACGGCTGCCACAAGTGAACTCTGTTGCAGTAACTGTGCCACTGATGCTGCTGCTATTGCTGTGCCACTTCCTGCTTCCTTGTATCACTAGCTCCTCATCTGATATCTGAGGCTACTGTATCTGATTAGATGCATCTAGCTGAGATGCCCAGAGCAACCTCTTCGCAATAAGCTAGGAAAGCAAATATATGTCAATTTTGTCTATACATTCTGAAGATTAGGGAATTTCCCAAACATGGCGGTTAGATGTTGATTAGCCCTCCTCCTCTTCAAAAAGTTGTTATTATTTTTTCTATCTTCCCACATAACTCAATTTTTCTCCACTTGATTCTAAGATTCAGAGATAGGGACTGTGACGTCCTCATCTTAGTAGCTGGAGCCAGAAATAAGATATAGGACTTGACTTTGTAAAATAAGGAAAATGATACAATTTTTAAAAAGCTTGTCAAAGGACAGTTCACTTCATAGGGGATTACATTGAAGAGATTGTCATAAAGGAAAAAATAAGGTAGAAGGACTTGGTGACTTTGTGGAAACAGTGACATTAAAATAACATGACAGGTGAGTTTTAAGACAGGTAAAGATTGTGAATTCTTGTGTGTTTTCCTTAAAGTTCTAATTGATATATAATTTACATACACTAAAATATACATTTAGCTTAAGGAAGCATTTAGTTTGGGAATTTGACACTTGTACATTTATAATATCACCCAACGAAAGAAAATAAATCTCTTCTGTACCCAGAAATTTTTCTAGTGTCTCCTGCAGTCTTCTTACCCCTCTCCTCACCTAATAAAACTTTCTTATTACTATTTGTATACACAAAATTTGCCAATTTTTAGACCTCATATAACTTATATCATATAGTATATATCATGTCCTGTCTGAATTAACCAGGCAAAATATTTTTAAGACTCACTCATGTTTACCATGTATCAATAGTTTGTTATTTATTGAAGCATGGTATATTCTATTATATGATATGCCATAATTTATTTATTATCCCATAAATAAGAATTGTTTCCAATTTGGGGCTATTAAGAATAAAGATATATATCCACATATATCATGGTGGATATATGTTTTCACTTATCTAGGAAGGGTAGATGTATGTTTAGTTTTATAAGAAATTGTCAAACATTTTTCTAAATGGTTTAGGTATTTCATGCTGCCACCAGAAGTGTGCAAGAGTTCCATTTCTGTCACATCCTTATCAACATTAGTGTGGTCAGTCTTTTCATTTTAGAGATTCTTGTGGATACGAAATGGTAACTAATTCTAGTCTTATTTTTCATTCCCTAATTACTAATGATGTCAGTCATTTTTAATGTGTCTAATGGCCTTTCATTTATTTTTTTTTAATGTGTGTATTCATGTTTTTTGCCATTTTAAGGTGCTTTTATTTTATTGTTGGTTGGTAGAAATCCTTTATACATTAATGAATCTTATTTTTAAATATATTTCAGTCTATTTATTTATTTACATTCTTAATGATGTATTTTGATAGACAAGTTTTTTGGTTTGATAAAGTTCAGTTTACTATTTTGCAGTTAGTGTTTTGGGGTCTTATTGAAGACATCTTTGCCTTCCTAAAAGTTCGAGGATATTATTCTATATTTTGTTCTAGAATCCTTATGATTCTGGTTTTTATGTTTAGGTGTATGATATATCTTAAGTTTAGTTTTGAGTATGGAGTGAGACAGGGATTGAAACTCATTTTTTAAAATGCTGCTATGTAGTTGCTTTAGCACTATTTAACTTTCCTCTCCTCATCAATGACTTGGTGCTTTGGTTGAAATGAATGCTTGTTTTTTTGTATGAATACATATTATATGAATTTAATTTTTTATCTCATTAGTACTAACTAATTTAAGCAGAATGGACAAAGTAATCAGAATTTGCATCTATTTTAGGAGAGATCAGAGTGGCCTTTGTCCTGTATGATAACTTGGGTCCTTATTTGTCCACGGAGAATGCCAGTATGAAGTTGGGAACAGAAGCTTTGTCCACAAATCATTCTGTTATTGTCAATTCCCCTGTTATTACGGCAGCAATAAACAAAGAGTTCAGTAACAAGGTTTATTTGGCTGATCCTGTGGTGTTTACTGTTAAACATATCAAGGTAAGAAAATAGCGAGTTAACTTCGTTGTTCACATTATCTGTATTTTTATAACACTGAACATTAAGTGTATCAATTTTCTTTTAATATTTTTAATATTATTTGACATATAGCAATTCATTATCTGTAAAATTTAGTGGTTTTTTTTTGACAGAATTAAGATTTGGAGTGGGGAGAATAATTCTTGTATATATAAATACCTATGGTAAAAGCATTTATAGATGGATTTATAAATGCTTCTTCATAACTAAAAAGAGTTAATGCAAGTGTAGAGATCTAAAGTACAGCCTGAAAATCATAGATATTATAAAATTCTACTGTAATTGGGATTCATGTGAAATGAGTAGATTTTTAGCTGCTTTTGCCACAAAAACAAGAAAACAATGGGTAACTATGTGAGATGATGTATGTGATTTAGTAACCTTTCTATCGTATGTATTTCATAACATTATGTTGTATACCTTAAATATTCACAATACTGTTTATGTTTTTAAAGTAGAATAGTAGTACATTAGATAGAACTAAACATGGTTCTATATATGATATTTCAAGTAATTATGTCCATGTGAAGATATTTTTTGAGTATTTACAAAGATCGAGGTTGTAAATTCAACAAAGATTTCTAAAGATCATCTTTTCAGATGTTGGTTGTTAAGAGCAAATAACCTTTTTATTTTGCAATGTGCATTGATTGGTATGATTCTGAAACATTGATACTAGTATATTCTTTTAGTATTAATTTAAAACAGTGCAATTCCCTCTAGTCAGAGGGAACAAACAAAAATATATATCTCTAGTCAGAGGGAACAAACAAAAATAGATATCCAGTTTTGCTTAAAATTGATGAAGCCCATTTATGGAAACATTGGTAGACATCTCTATAATATTGGAACAGAATATGAAGTTGTGTTATATGTAAATAAAATGCTTACCTAATTTACATGATCATAACATAGTTATTGATTTTCTGGATTTTTTTTTCCCCTGTAGCAATCAGAGGAAAATTTCAACCCTAACTGTTCATTTTGGAGCTACTCCAAGCGCACAATGACAGGTTATTGGTCAACACAAGGCTGTCGGCTCCTGACAACAAATAAGACACATACTACATGCTCTTGTAACCACCTAACAAATTTCGCAGTACTGATGGCACATGTGGAAGTTAAGGTAAGCTATATGCCATACAATAAATAGATTTTAGTTTATAATATGGTCACTCACTGTAAATAGTTCTAACTATATGAGCTATCATATTTTGATGTTTTTCTACTTTCATAGTAATTCTGTCAAGGAACTCTCTGATGTTCAAACCATATCCTGGTGATGATTCAGTGAACTGGTTCTCTCTTTTCCTATTATCAATATAGTTCATAAAATTCAAGTTTACTTAATAAACTTCCCCTAGTCTCCCTGTTACATTGTATAATAAATGTCAGACCATAACCTCATGAACAGGGTAAGATAAGACCCCTGGACCAAAGGCCAGTGGAATTGGTTTACGAAGCTGGGACTGGGGAGGCTGAAGAGTAAAGAGCTATGCATAGGTTAAATACGGTCCGACTGATTCTTGGGAAAGCAACCCTCAAGCATCTTATGCCAAAGCATGGAAGTGCAAAGGAGTTGGCATACTCTAACATAAGCAAATGGGTTCTGCCCGTGCAAGAAGACACCACTCTAAGGAAAGATCCAGATGATAGGTAGTTTCCAAAGCCAGAAACATGGCTGCATCAATTTCCTCCCAATGTGACTAGCTTTCATGTGTATAGAGGGTTGTGAGATGGAGTCTATCAGTTTGCAAGGGAAGAGAAGGCTGAAACAGGGTTTCAGGTAATCAACTCAAGCAGGATAACAGTGAAGGTTAGAAAGGCAGTAACTATCAGATTTCGGGAGTCCTAGGCTAAGAAATGCAGAAAAAAATGTTAAGCGGGTCAGTGCATCAGTAGTAGGTAAGATTAATGTTAACACTGAGTAATTCTAATACTCAAGCTATAGAAATCTATGGGGTTGAAAACTTCAATTTTTATTTCAGGCAAGATATTTCATGGCCAGAGATGATTGAGAATGCAAGTATCTTGCTTCTCTCATCACAATGGCCAAGAACTGAGGCTGACTCAGATCCACATGTTGGGTCTAACCAAGCGTTATAGTTGGAAGAAAGCTACTAAGAGATTATATGCATTATGTGACATTAAAAATTTTATTTTTGAAACTTTCAAACAAGCTGCTTAACAAAAAGAATACTTCTCTTTCCTAATACTGTATGTCACAAATTAAATGGATAATTACATTTAAAATCTTAAAATAGGCCAGGCGTGGTGGCTCATGCCTGTAATCCCAGCACTTTAGGAGGCCAACGTGGACAGATCACTTGAGGTCAGGAGTACAAGACCAACCTGACTTACATAGCAAAACCTCATCTCTACTAAAAATACAAACCTTAACTGGATATCGTGGTGCATGCTTGTAATCCCAGCTACTTTCAAGGGTGAGGCAGGAAGATTGCTTGAACTCGGGAGGCAGAGGTTGCAGTGAGGCAAGATCATGCCACTGTACTCCAGCCTGGAAGACAGAACAAAACTCCATCTCAAAATATAAAAAAATCTTAAAATATAACTTCTTGGTTTTATTAAATGTCTTTATAAGTTCAATACAATTTCATATGTACTAGTCTTTAAGATTATTCAACTTGTCTAATTTATACAAATTATTTGTCTTTAGAACTAGTACTAGTATTCCGCTTTGGTAGGGCAAAGCACTCATAGTTTCAACACTATGCAAACGTTAAAGCTTAGTTTTCATAGTGTTTTGTATTAAAATACCACTGCTATAATTATTTGCTACATATTGCATTGTGGAAAGAAAATCAATACTTAAAACCCTGGAATGGCTTTGACAAAGATTGAACATTCTTTCCTACAATTCATAACAGTTTTTCACTATTTTACTAACAATGCTTAGCTTTCAACTTTAGTAACTGGTAAATAGTATTTTCAAAACAACTGTCTTTGTAGGTTCAATAAAATGTGAAATAACATGTATTTTTAACCATACTGTTCAGTTCAGTACATATGTGTCAGTAGCATAATAATAATGAATAAGATATGAACACTGCCTTCAAAAGGTTTACAGGGGTTTTTTTTAGATGAGACAGAAAAAAAATAACTGTATAGTTAATAAGGCAGTGGTAAGAATGAAGTTTGCACAGTGTGCTGTGGGAAAATTGAATAAGTTTAATAAAAGTCTGGAGAAGTTCTTAGAGATTTAAAAGCTGCATATTAAGAGATTAATGGATTAGACAGAAAAGTTGTGAAGAACATTTCAATCAGTGAAAACAGCAGGAGCAAAAACATAAAGATGATATATATCATGGTGTCTAGAGCACGGTAAAAGAGTTTAGAATTAATACACCATAAATATAACAAGGCTAGTATTTAAGTCAAAATAAAAATGTAGAGACAAATATCTAAATTTAAGATTTGATTGAGGAAACAAGAATTGCAGTTCAGGATATACACACAGACTGGGTGGTCTTCCTTATGCCTGAAGAACAAAAAGAGGGTTGGAGATTTCATATAAAAAAGAAATGTTACATATTGTTTTCCGAGAAAGTTCATTGGCACTAATAAAATGTGGAATACTGGCAAGCTCTAGTTGGTGAGTGACAGATGATGGGTTAAACTCCCTTGGAGTCAAAGGAGGTTGTTTCAGTAGCTATTGGATAAAGATGGTTTTAGGTTACAACAGGCAGTTTCAGCATGCAGGCTTACAGAGAATTCCGTTCTTGGAGCCATGTTTTGTGCCCTGAATGCTCTCTTCCCCAACTTTTGCCTATGTTTTAGTTGACATGACAAGAATAATCCAATTTATATGACCAACTTTCATAGTAGTGAGCGATTGGGGGTGAACTGAATAATTCAGTAGGACTGTAGCCACGAAGGGCATAATGTAAATTTTTATTTTTATTTTTATTTATTTATTTCCATCTCTGGTGCTTGAATCAGGACAATGTGGAAATTTAGATGGGTGTAACATCTGCAGGCTCAGAGTAGGAGTCTCAATATCCTACATTTCTAAATATTTAAAGTAATACAAAATGTGGCTAACATGAAATATCGCCTGACTTAACAAAATACAGCTTTGTAAGCACTAAAGACACACAATCTGAATTTAGGATTCTCAGAATCCCCAGAGTTCTTCACCGGTACATGGAAGTGTAAGGAGAGCTGACTCCTGGCTCCCAGTCAGTGGTTTACCCCATCCCTTCAAACATAGGAGCTCCAGGGGAGGGCTCTGTTTCAGGGCTCAGGGTATACATGTGATATGGATCTTCGCAGTGATTCTACGGGCAACTAAGAAACGATTGCTAGATTTCTAAACAATAATAGCACTAGTTTATGTTGCAGTTTTAGACAGACTATTCTCAATTCTATGTGGATGATAGATGTCAAACGATTAGACTGGAAAGATGTGGTGGATTATTCATGTAATCTCAGTACTTTGGGAGGCCGAGGTGGGTGGATCACTTGAGGTCAGGAGTTCGAGACCAGCCTGGCCAACATAGTAAAAGCCCATCTCTACTAAAAATACAAAAATAATCTGGGCATGGTAGTGCATGCCTGTAGTCCCAGCTACTCAGGAGACTGGGGTGGGAAGATTGCTTGAGCCCAGGAGGCAGAACTTGCAGTGAGCTGAGATTGCACCAGTGCACTCCAGTTTGAGTGAACGAGCAAGACTGTCGCAAATAAACGTATTAGACTGGTTGTAGTGTAACAGTTGTTTCAATAAGTCCTGGTAAAGGGTGTCTAGGGCCTAGTCAAGGGCTATTGTAGTAGTCATGAAGAGGACTTATATTTCAAATATACTTAGGATACAAAAATATAAATGGCTTTTTACCTTCGTTGTAGAGATTTATAGATGGGTTATATACTTGTACATTCTCTTCTCCCTGCTGTCAGTAAAAATACGGAAAGTATTAATGTCCTTTACATTTTACAAAGTGAAAACAATGGCAAAATTTTTAGCTACCTTATGTTATTGATCCAAATAATTTCATCCAGGCCAGTCATGGTGGCTAACAGCCTGTAATCTCAACATTTTGGGAGACTGAGCCAGGCAGATTGCTTGAGCTCATGAGTCTAAGACCAATGTAATGAAACCTCCTCTCTATTTAGAAAACACAAAAATTAGCTAGATGTGGTAGCGTGCCCCTCTAGTCCCAGCTACTTGGGAGGTTGAGGTGGAAGGATTGCTTGAGCCCAGGAGGTTGAGGCTGCGTTGAGCTGTGATTGTGCCACTGCACTACAGCCTGGGAAACAGAGTGAGATCCTATCTCAAAACAAACAAACAAACAATTTCATCCAAAATTTTATCTGACTCGAATTTAGAGAGAGATAGTGCAGGTATACCAGAGGGAGAGCAAATTCACACTCAGTTAGCAGCTTAAAAGTAAAATTACCTTAGCTGTGTCAGCACAGTTTAAATTTTTATGTTCGAAGGGCTACAAACTGTTTTGTCAGAGCGTTACAGATTGATCTGTCTTAGCAAGACTGGCTATATACTAACAAATGATAGACTTAAATCTGGATTGTATTACTCTGGCTCTGAGATTCTACATTTTAGCCTAAGTAATAAACTCAGACTCAGAAAATGAATCAAATTTGAGGTAGCAACAAAATATCATTTTATGCTTAGTTCATTGCCTAACAACCTTTCCCCAATCCATTGTATGACAATCGACTGTGACCATTATTGTGTGTCAACAAGAAACAAAATAAATGGGAATCAATATTTTCGTTTAGCAATCAATCACACAGAATGTGTGTCTTGGAATTCTTGTATCACAATCTCTTGTGATTGTCTGAGTCAGTCCCATTTTGATCTCTTAACATGATTTTAGCATGTTAGTGATCAATGAAAAACAGAAAACAAGGAGTCTGATCATCTTTAGAGGTTCAAAAAGAAAAACACCAACCAAACTTACCTTCCACTAACGTTTCAGACAGAACATTAATTTATTCATACACAGAAGTACAGCAGCCAGTTGGAACGGATATTTATATCTTCTAGTTGTCAATTCCTAACTATACAGGAAAATCTGTAAAGGAAACAAAATTATATTGAAGACTTTTGTTTGACAAACTTGGAAGAGTGCAGGAAGAGTTCGCTCAATAATCTTAATAGGATTTGGCCTCAGCTATGGTATTCTTACGCATCTGTCTCTACTCTAAAGCTCTCCCAACACACTGAATTGCTTCTATTTGTCGTAAGTGTTATTTCTGCTGTTCAATCAACACTTTTCCTTTATACTTTTATCAACATTTTTGATCACCTAAATTAAGATAAACATCATGAAGGTATTGAACATTACCTAATATACAGTAGGCTTTGAATAAACGTAACTTCCTCCTTCCTCATTGTCAGATGTATCACTAGATTTCAAGGATTCCAGTGGAAATTTCAGGCCCTCAAGAAACTTATTTTTAGAGAAGTGGCGATAGGGACGAAGGGCACAGAAGAGACACTGCATCTAGAGTCATCATTTTCATAAGAATGATAACTGAGGCCTACCCTGTGATTTAGAGACGTAGGGAAAATCATCATCTGTATGAGCCAGGAGTCCTCAGAGAGGTCTTACCAAAGTAGCATCCTGTTATGAAGATGGGATGTATTTTATAAGTTAATATGTGGAGAATTTGAGTTGGCCGCATTCTTGCGACACATTCTTCACTTTGCCTTGGGTGTACCACTTTGTAGTTTCTTTATTTTCCCAGCAGCTTGTCCTTTTTAGCATATTTTGTTGTTTTCTCCTCATCTGCATGACCTCTCGTTGTCATTCTGGCCCTGAGAATAATCCTGAATACCTGCTCTTCTTTCCTAGTGATGTCATGTAGTCATATAGCTCTATACCTCATCTCATGACTCTCACGTATTTCTATCTCCAGTTTTAAATTCCAGACTCAGATTTCACCAGTAGCTTGACATAATTATTTAGACTCATATAAAATGTCAGAATTCTAGAACTATATGCTTTTGATATTCTCTCACCTAAGTCTTCTCCATTTTAGCAAATGGCTACTCTGTTCTTCCAGAGGCTGTGGTCCTAAAGCATGCATCACCTATGATTTGTTCATTTTCATTCATACAGCACACTCAATCCCATTCAGCATCTCCTGCTAGATCCAGAATCTGACCTCTTCTCAACATCATCTCTACCACCTAGGTTCACACCTCTGTCATCTCCCCTCTACTATTTTGCTATAGCCCCTTAACTGGTGTCGGTCTCCCTCTTTGTTTCTCTTAATTTTATTCTCAATATAGTTGCCAGAGGGATACTTTTAAAATGTGAGTTACATCATGTCACTCCTCAAATTTATTCTCAAAACCCTTTACAATGCAAATCAGGCACTTCATACCTTTGATTCAATCTCCAGTGACTCCTTATCTCAGTAAGAGCAAAATCTCAAATCTTGGCCCCCATTAGCATCTCTTGACATCCTCTCCTACCACTGCTCCCCTTGCTCACTTGCTCTAGCCACTGGCAATATATCAGAGGTGCTCCATTTAGACCTAAGTGTCTTTCTCTTCTCAACACCACCCCCGGCAACCCCAGCCCCGCAAAGATAGTGCTTGGCAAGATTCCTCATCTCCTTCAAGTCTTTGCTCCAATATCACATTCTCAATTAGGCTTACCTTGTTCACCCTACTTAAAATTTTAGATTACCCCATCTTCACAAAATACAGAGGAAGTAAGGCAAGCCAGGTCCGTGGCCTCAGAGAATTTAGAGTATGTCAAGGGAAAGTTGTGTTATGACTGATTGTCAACTGGAGTGCTCAGAGAGATTTCGGCAAGGTCCCCTCAGGCAGACAAGAAAAGTAAATGGCATGATTCCAGCTGAACATCACTTAGAAAATTAAAGAGGAGCACTGAAACTTTTCTACCTTTTCACTTAACATTACATTTTTTTTTTTTTTCTACAGAGTAATGGGTAGTGGGCTAGGGTAGGTGTTTTTTGTTTTGTTTCTAAATTTTAAATGTTTCCTCTTTTGGTTATTTGTTCAAACTTTTACTTTATCACAGGTCTGAATAGGACAATAGTGAGTAACTATTTTTTAGTGATCTAGTCCTTTACTTTCAAACTAGACAGTAGTAAAAGCATTGTAAATATGCCTTAAATTAGATTTACTAATTACTTGTACCTCAGCTATGTTCTTCAAACTTCGGAACATAATAACTTAAGCAGATTAAACTACATAATAATGAATGCTTTCTAAATTTATTAAACTACATACACTTTCATTCATTGTAGCTATCCCATATCAAAGATCAAATATACTTTGAAATAAGTTTTTTAAAGTACATGACAGTTAAGTATAAAAAAATACTCTACTTGAACTAATTAGTGATAAATTTCTGCTGGGGGAAAGTCATTTCAATAAAGAAATACCTCTCAATTATTATTATTTATTTTACTTTAAGTTCCAGGATACATGTGCAGAACGTGCAGATTTGTTACATAGGTATACATGCGCTGTGGTGGTTTGCTATACCTATGGATCTGTAGTCTAAGTTCCCACCTCTCATCCCCAGTCCTGCAACAGACCCTGGTGTGTGATGTTCCCCTCCCTGTGTCCATGTGGTCTCATTGTTCAACTTCCACTTATGAGTGAGAACGTGCAATGTTTGGTTTTCTGTTTCTGTGTTAGTTTGCTGAGGATGATGGATTCCAGCTTTATCCATGTCCCGTCAAAGAACATGATCTCATTCCTTTTTGTGGCTGCATAGTATTTCATAGTGTATATGTACCACATTTTCTTTATCCAGTCTATCACTGATGGGCAATTGGGTTGGTACCATGACTTCACTATTGTAAATTGTGCTTCAATAAACATACATGTGCATGTATCTTTATGGTAGAAAGATTTATAATCCTTTGGATATATACCCAGTAATGGGATTGCTGGGTCAAATAGTATTTCTGGTTTTAGATCCTTGAGGAATTACCATACTATCTTCCACAATGGTTAAACTAATTTACATTCCCACCAATAAAGTAAAAGCATTTCTATTGCTCCACAGCCTTGCCATCCTCTCTATTGTTTCTTGAATTTTTAATAATTGCCCATTCTGACTGGCATGAGATGGTATCTCATTGTAGTCTTAATTTGCATTTCTCTAATGATCAATGATGTTGAACTTTTATGTTTCCTATGTTTTTTGGCCGCATAAATGTCTTCTTTGGAGAAATGTCTGTTCATATCCTTTGCCCACTTTTGGATGGGGTTGTTTGTATTTTTCTTGTAAATTTGTTTAAGTTCGTTGTAAATTCTGGATATTAGACCCTTGTCAGATGGGCAGATTGAAAAAATTTTCTCCTATTCTGTAGGTTGCCTGTTCACTCTGATGATAGTTTCTTTTGCTGTGCAGAAGCCCTGTAGTTTATTTAGATTCTATTTGTCAACTGTGGCTTTCGTTGCAATTGCTTTTGGTGTTATCATCATGAAGTCTTTGCCCATGCTCTTATGTCCTTAGTGATGTTGCTTAGGTTTGCTTCTAGGGTTTGTATGGTTTTCGGTCTTATGTTGAAGTCTTTAATCCACCTTGAGTTAATTCTTGTATAAGGTGTAAGAAAGGGGTCCAGTTTCAGTTTTCTGCATATGGCTAGCCAATTTTCCCAGCACCATTTATTGAACAGGAGATCCTTTTCCCATTGCTTGTTTTTGTCAGGTTTGCCAAAGATCAGACGGTTGTAGACATGTAGTGTTATTTCTGAGGTCTCTGTTCTGTTCCGTTGGTCTATATGTCTGTTTTGACAAGTACCATGCTATTTTGGTTACTGTAGTTTTTTAGTATAATTTGAAGTTAGGTAGCATGATGCCTGCATCATGATGTCTTCATTCTTTTTGCTTAGGATTGTCTTGGCTATATGAGGTCTTCTTTGATTTCATATGAAATTTAAAGTAGTTTTTTTTTCTAATTCTGTGAGGAATGTCAATGGTAGTTTGATGGGAATAGTATTTAATCTATAAATTACTTTGGGCAGTGCAGTTATTTTCACAATATTGATTCTTTCTATCCATGAGGATGGAATGTTTTCCATTTCTTCATGTCCTCTCTTATTTCCTTGAGCAGTGGTTTCTAGTTTTCCTTGGAGAGGTCCTTCACATCCCTTGTTAGTTGCATTCCTAGGTATTTTATTCTCTTTGTAGTTATTGTGAATGGTAATCCATTCATGATTTCACTTTCTGCTTGTCTATTGGTGGTGCAAAAGAATGCTTGTCATTTTATAACTCTCAATTATTACAATTGGCTATGTGAGAACTTTTACATAAAAGAGTAGTTACAAGGCCATCTCATTGTCCATAAATAAGCATAGCCAAATTATAAGTAATCTCCTGATATAAAAGATGATTACTCATTAATTTAAAGATGGTTTTTTTCTCTCCTGTTTACATTTATTTATTTATTTATGAGACAGAGTTTTGCTCTTTTTGCCCAGACTGGAGGTTATATTTACATATTAGTTTACAATTTATAATTGACAAATACCTTAGGAAAAACTAAATTAATTTTTTTTTGTACAAGGACACTACTGTTGATGCAAGGAAAACTAAAGTTTTGTTTTGAGTACTTCTGAAATATTTAAAGTTATGAAAAATATAGCTAATTACAATTTGAAAATGTTGAAGCTTTTAGTGAGTCAAATGTTACATTATCCTATGACTTCTTTTAATTTCATTTGTTTTCTTTCATTCGTACATGCATTCTGCCAATTAAACACACTCTGCCTCTTGCTTTCTATTAAAAAGCTAAAAACTATTTTTTAATGTTTCACAGTGTTACTATTTTCAAATCTTCATGTTCAGAAATTGCTGCAGTTGTGCAAATTTAAAGATTTGGAGCTGTGTTTGTCACATAATCAGTATTCAGTAAAAGTTAACTTTCTTTTCATGTGTTTCTAAAATACTCTGTATACCTCTTGTCATTTTATATTGCAATCATCTCTTGAAATGTATTTGTCTTCTCTAGACTGTGAGTTCTTCCTGCTGGGGAATGTCTTTTCTTCTTGTTTACAACCCCAGTGCCTTGTATGGTATATAAAACAATATTTTTGACCAAATGGACAGAATTCATTAAAAACCATGTTAGATGGTATTAGACCTCTTAAATATCCAAGAAATGTCTTGTTTTGCTTTGTCTTCATTCTTGTTTCTAATTGTTTGTAAGTTTAATAATGCTGATGTTGTAAGGGTTTTTACATTTGTTCGTTTCTTTCTTTCTTTCATTAGAAACCTGAGCACCAACTGCTGTGAGGGGTTGTATTCGTTCATTTTCACACTGCTACAAAGAATAACAGAGACTGGGTAATTTATGAAGGAAAGAGATTTAATTGACTCACAGTTCCACATGGCTGGGGAGGCCTCAGGAAACTTACAATCATGGCAGAAGATGAAGGGGAAGCAGGCACTTTCTTCACAAGGTGGCGAGAGAGAGAGTGAGAGAGAGAAAGAAAAAGAGAGAGAGAATGAGAGAAAGCAGAGAAAACTGCCACTTTTAAACTACCACTCTCTCACTATCACAATAACAGCATGGGGAAATTGACCCCATGATCCAGTCAGCTCCCACATGGTCCCTCCCTCCACATATGGGGATTCCAGTTCAAGATGAGATTTGGGTGGGGACAAAGGGCCAAACCATATCAGGGTTATCTCTGAATTCCCGATTATGCAAACACCCAAAGGTGAGAAGAGTCTGCCTCATCTACTTGTAACTTTTCTGAATTGTTACCATGAACCCCAAGGTGGCAACACAGTTGGTTAACTACTGAATTCCCCCTGCTTCTACTGTCTAAGGAAACATTTGATTGTCTTCTCTTTTAGACACAAAAGTAACCATTACAAAACTTAGGTGATACAATTTTATACCTAAATTTTGACATATAGTATTTTTGATATTTTAAAAGCTTCCATTATTGAGAATCAGTTGCAGATTTGTCTGTTGTTTAGAAGAATGTTAAAAAACAAAATCCAAATGTCTATTTGTCTCTTAATAGTAATTCTCATTTGCAACCCCCTTTGTGGAGGGAATATTTTAATTTACGGGAGCATAAGTTTCAAAGTAATTAAATTAACATTTCTATTGTGGTTTTGTAAAGCACCATAAGAAAAGCCTCAGAAAATAGTCTTATAATTTATACTGCTAGCTCTTTCCTCTAGTCAAATTATAATTCTTTGGAGATAATAAAATATGCCTGCCTACCCTCTTCTGTCAATTCAACTTGACATTGATTTTTATTAACTTTAGAAGACTTCACTTTCTTTAGATTGATGATTGCATTTTTTTAAAAGCTTAGTATTATCACCCCATCCCAACGTCACCCCATTCCAAGTATAGGCCTTGATTTGTTGTTTAAAGCCATTGTATTTCCTTCTAAATGTAGAATTGATTCAAAACAGTCACAGTTTGAAACATTTTAATTCCATACCCTGGATATTCTGTGTGTTGAATATTTTATGGCTAAACTTTTTCTAGTCTAAAAGAAAACACTAGGTAGTTTTATACTATAAGGCTCTGCAGTTGAAAGCACTTGTTTTTCAAAAAGTACTTTTTCCAGCCCAAAAAAGTTACTTTAAAAGTTTAAGAAATTAGTTTTTTTTTTTTTTTTTTTTGCCAATCAATGAGAGCTTGTAAGGTTGCTGAGGTTGGTTGGCCTTAAACTCTTGGCCTTGCCTTCGCAAGCGCCACGACATCCGGCCGGAGCCACTTTGGGCCCCAAGAAATTAGTTTTATTAGAAAACAAAATATTGAATTTGGGTTGCTAAAGGTTGTGCAATCCTATTCCTAGTTCTTACATTCATTTTGTATTTTGCTATCTATATTATGGTGGAAATTATGTGGAGGTGGAGATTAAAAATCATAACTAATACTTTACTAAAATAGTACTTTAAATAATGTATTTATTGAAGGGAAAATGATATAATTTGCATGTGGAGTACATCCAAATATTGAAAATTTCTTGAAAAGAAACTGGTTTCAAAAATTTAAGATTTTATTACATTATCTTGAATATTAACTTTATCAAAAAATTAACCTTTTAGAACCACATTTTACTTGCATATAATGGGCAGAGAAAGGGCATTTCAAATAGGAATGAGTATAATGGGAGAATTTTCTTCCCACCGTCATGGCTCCTAGAACATCAACCTGAATTCTAATTCTCTTTTGTGCATTTCCTGTTATAAAACAGAAAAAGAAAGCTCCCTCCATACCACTTTCTTTCATCTACAGTGAACCACCAATTACCTAAAGCCTCGTATGTTGCATTTTTGATGAGTTGTTGTGAATAGGAAAAATCATTTGAGGAAGAAGAGTAAAAGTTGTGTGAATATTCCCCACTACTTATCTCTGTGACAGACAGCGAGGAAAAAAGGAAAAAAAGAACATACCTAGAGATATTGAGATAGATACTCTTTTTATTTGAGAAGAAGAATTGACACCAACTTGTGGTGTGTCTTCTTAAATTCACGAAAGAAAAATATATGTCTAAACTTATTTGTAAAAAGAGAGCAGCTAAGATTATGGATCTGAAGAAAAAAAAACCATTGAAATCATTTTATTTATTTCTTCTCCAATCTTTTACAGAAACTTTTATAGAAAAGTTGAAAGAATGATACAATAAATACTCATATACCTCCTTTTCTGAATTTATATTTAAATATTTGACACAATTGGCTTCTTGTATATGTCGTGTGTGTATGTATATTTTGCTGTATTATTTGACTTTTTTAAAAGTAAATTGCTCAGCCTGGGCAACACAGTGAAACACAGTTTCCATTAAAATACAAAAAAGTTAGTCAGGTGTGGTGTGTGTGCATGTAGTCTCAGTTATTCAAGAGGGTGGGGCAGGAGAATTGCTTGAACCTGGAAGGCAGAAGTTGCCGTGAGCTGAGATCGCACAACTGCACTCTAGCCTGGGGCAACAGAGCAAGCAAGACTCCATCTCAAAAAAAACAACAACAAAAAAAAAAAAAAAAAAAAAAAGAAAAGAAAAGAAAAGAAAAATGGAAGTAAATTTGCTGGTATTATGTGACTTAAGTCCTAAAATTTCAACAATTATATTTTAAGAATGTTATTCTTAACACAAACAAGAAATTTAACATTGATGCAATACTATCATCTACTATATAATCCACAGAGAAATTTTCCCAGTTGTCCCAATATAGTCATTATTTTTTCAAGAAGGGCTGACTAGGGTTCATACATTATCTTCTTTAAAGTCTTTTTGCCTGTTTTTGTCTTTCATGAGAATCACATTTTATAATGTCCAGGTCAGTAGATCTGTAGAATGTTCCACAGTCACAACCTTTCTGATTTGTTTCCCTCATGATTAGATTTGGCTAAAACATTTTTGTCAAGAGCATCATATAGTAGATGCTGTATCCTTCCTGTTGCATCAAGAGGTCCAGCTACTATCAATGTAGTCATTTGTATTACTAAATTAAATTGGATCACTTGGTTAAAATGTTACATTGCACAGAAACACTGAACTTTTTGTAATTAAGAGGAATCCATAGGAACATATTAATAGACTTTTGTTCTATTAATCTTGAATTTTAAAATTTATAATGTGCTCAATCCATCCTTTATTGTTCCCCAAATAGTTGAGTACCATTTTGTGACAATGAAAGCTTACAGTTTATTTAATAATATAGACAACTAATCAGCAAAACCAGCATCTTGTGAGAAAGGTGTTATTTTTTTTGAGATGGAATTTTCCTCCTCTTGCTCAGGCTGGAGTACAATGGTACAATCTTGGCTCACTGAAACCTCCACCTCCTGAGTTCCAGTGATTCTCCTGCCTCAGCCTCCTAAGTAGCTGGGATTACAGGCATGTGCCAACATGCCTGGCTAATTTTGTGTTTTTAGTAGAGAAGAGGTTTCACCATGTTGGCCAGGCTGGTCTTGAACACCCCACCTCAGGTGATCTGCCCACCTCTGCCTCCCAATGCTGAGATTACAGGAATGAACCATTGCACCCTACCTGGAAAAGAGCTTTAACTGGACCTTGAAGAGTCAGGGAAGACATCCTAGAGGAAGTGATGTAACTTCTTAGGACATTTTGTTTAAGCAAAATGAGAAACAGTTAGGATAGCATGATATAAGGCTGTATTTTTTGGGTTTTGCAATATTTATTTTTTCAATAAATTTTATATGATTTAATAACATGCTTCTTTTGATTTTTTTTCTAGATTATGGCAGAATTTTTTTTCTTTTACTATGACTATTTTTCTTTTCTACCAACCTTTAGGTTCAGGGTTACATGTGCAGTTTTGCTCCATGGGGAAATTGCATGTCACAGGGTTTTAGTGTACAGATAATTTTGTCACCCAGGAAATCAACAGAGTACCTGATAGGTTATTATTCAGTCCTCACCACCCCTCCCACCTTGCACCCGCAAGAAGGCACTGGTATTTATTGTTCTCTTCTTTGTATTTATATATACTCAATGTTTAGCTCCCACTTTTAAGAGAAAGCATGCAGTGTTTGGTTTTCTCTTCCTGCACTAAGTCTCTTAGAATAATGGCCTCCAGTGCCATCCATGTTGCAGCAAAGGACATGATTTTATTATTTTTATGGCTGAATAGTATTTTGTAGTGTATATGTACCACATTTTCTTTTTCTGGTCCACCATTAATGGGCATCTAGGTTGATTCCACATATTTGCTATTGTGAATAGTGGACAATAAGAACTTTTAAGCAGAAAGAATCCTGTGATCCTCCCATACACAGCTTGGATCCTCACACTTAAAATATTAAGATTCTGTTTCATCTTTAGCAAATAAGCTTGACTAAAAATAGCAGCTAGAGGTCCATCTGCAATTCTAGTGAGAAAAGTTTTGTAAGAAAAAGGTAATCAAGTACATAGGGATTCTAAAATGTGGACACTGTGTGAAGACTTCAGCCATCAGAAGGGCCCAGAATGTCTCAAGACCTTTAATAATAAGGATGAACATCATTCCTTTAATGTCTACATAGATTATATCATTTAATCCATAGCATCAGAAAAGTTATTGTCATCACAATTCTTTATTTTCCAAGTTTATAATTCAGGCAAGTAGGAATAAGAATTAAAAATTAGGAGGCTTAGGTTTCTGATTCCAGTTTTTTAAGTAACTGCTTCTTATTCTTAGGCAAATCATCTGAACTTTCTATTCCCATTATTAATTGGTCAAATATGATGAATACAGATTTTTCTAACATTCTGTCAATTATTTTAGGGATGAAATAACAAATCTATGAGAATCATATTGAGAATTATAAAGTTTTCTGGAAATATGACTTATTAATTCACTGTTTATTATCAAAGCCTTTAAAGCTCTTCATCCCAGGTGTAGTTAACTCTCAAGGCACAAACACATAATTAAGTTTCTAATAAAAAGGTAACAATTTTATCTACATCTAATCAGGTAAGCTTTTGCTGAAAGAGAGATGTTTAGGCCAGTGCTTTGCCTTGGATTTAGAAGTGACAGGCTCTTTTTTTTTTTCCATAATGAAATTGTCAAATAATAGCTTTGTGGCAAGATATAACTACATAAAACTTCCCAGCTCTTCAAAATATTGGTTGTATGAACATTGGGAATTCCTACAGTATCAGCATCACTAAATTTAGTTTTAAGCATAATCATAAATCAGTACTAAAAATAATCTTTTTGATTGATTTGTTTTCTTCTTCATTAATGAAATTATTTTAGCAATGCTTAACTGAAGAAATTATTATTTAAAAAAATTTAAATATAATGGTTCTAATCATTCAATTTATTTATGCTTAAGAAAGCGTAATCAATTAACTTAACAGGGTAAATAAACATAAAAACCTTTCCATCCTAATAACCTAAAAATATTTTCAATTGTATATACTGTTCTGGGTAAGAACTAGTTAAGGTGTTTATTAACTATATTTGTTCCAGTTCTGAAAAATTTACTTTAACATGGCAACAGTTCTGTAATTGTTTTTCTATTTTCCTGGCCTATTATTTTTTTGGACAGGATCTCATTCTTTCACTCAGGCTGGAGTGCAGTGGCAAGACCATGGTTGACCATAGGCTTGACCCAGGCTTGGGTGATCCTCCCACCTCAGCCTCCCAAGTAGCTGGGACTACAGGTATCCACCACCACGCCCCACTAATTTTTGCATTTTTTGTAAAGATGGGTTTTGTCATGTTGCCCAGGCTGGTCCTGAACTCCTGAGCTCAAGCATTCTGTCCGCCTTGGACTCCCAAAGTGGCTAGGATTATAGGCATAAGCCACTGTACCTGGTGTTTTTCTGGCCTACTTCATTCTGCTATCTCTAGTAAATAAAGTGATAAAGTTAGAAAACTACTGGACTCTAATGGAATTAGGCTAGGTTTTCCAGAATATTTATTTATACAGCTTTCCAAGATAGACAATAATGACAAATCATATAAACAAGATTTTAAAAGCATTTGAGCAAAACTATGGCTAAACTAAACCATTTTGCCTATCTTGATATGTATAATTTAAGGAATTGCCAATTTACTCTGTGTATCACCACAATGTAAATATAACATTTTTTGTTTGTTTGTTTTTAAGACAGAGCTTTGCTCTGTCACCCAGTTTGGAGTGCAGTGGCACAATCTCAGTTCACTCCACCTTCACCTCCAGGGTTTAAGCAATTCTCCTGCCTCAGCCTCCCGAATAGTTGGGATTACAGGCCTGTCACACCGTGCCCAGCTAACTTTTTTGTATTTTTAATAGAGACAGGTTTTTACCATGTTGGCCAGGCTGGTCTTGAACTCCTGACCTAAAGTGGTCTACCTTTCTTGGCCTCCTAAAGTATTGGGATTACAGGCATGAGCCACCACTTGCAGCCTGCAATTTAAAGATCTCCTGTAGTTAGTTACTTGCTAATTTAAAAATCCAATTCATGGAACTTTTAAGATGTTAATTATTTTTTGCATTTAAATATTATCTCACATTATTGTCACTAAGCCTGTGGGATAATTGTCCCTAGAATATCTGGAAGACCTGTATTCTGCTTAAAATGCAATACATTTATTCAGGAGAATGTAAAAAAGAGAGCCTAATAAATATTCATTTTTTTTCTGAAATTGCTATAGCTAAGAAAACCAAATGAAAAGGAAATAAATATGACATGGGTATGTGTATGTGCACATGTACATATTTATATTTATACTCATATTCTGTTTTGTTCGGTACCTGGCACATAATAGGTACCCAATAAATATTCTAAGAATGAATCTACCAAAATTTTATGGAATATTTCTTGCTTCCTGCAGTGTCTATTATATGGTTTTTATAATCTAGATCTAAAAATTTACCTTCTCCTTTAATTCTGTCTGTTCATCTATAATTCAGAATTTTCTTTCTCACTGTGATGAATTTATCTTTTCATGGATGCTGGAGGTAATGACGCTATGAGAATGATAAAGTGACAAAAATAAATATGTCTGGGTAACTTGTCTGGTATTTCCATGATGACTTTTCCTTACCACATCACCCAGCCCCTTTAAGAAGTACTTGCTAAAGGGGTGTGTGTGTGTGTGTGTGTGTGTGTGTGTATGTGTGTGTGTGTGTGTGAATGAAAACAGACAGGAGGAGTTACCCGTTTTATCAGAGAACAAGAAAATTTGGAGCTAGAAATTAGCCCAGAAAACTTTGTTTTAACAAGACCTCTGGGTTTAATCATTGTATTAAAAGGATAGTCAACACATTTTTGCCCATGAAAGCCTAGCTCTATTCTGTTCTAAGGGGGTTAGTATACAGATGCCCCTCAATCTTCAATGAGGTTATGTTCTCATTCACCTATTGTAAAGTGAGAAAATCATTAGTCAAACCACTGTAAATTTGGGACCACCTATAATTGGTCACAGAAGGACATACAGGCAAGCATTTGTGGACCCTCCCACTGTTAATGAAGTTGCTAAAAACATGGAGTACTTAGCTACCAGTTACGGTGACCAAGTTTTTAGAAAGCCAACTGTGAAATAGCACTGCCAAACCAAAACTATGCTTAGTACACAATAAATAATTATTCACATATATATTGTTATTATTTAACAATGAAAAGTAATAGTACTTTAATAGTAGTTAATAGTAGGGCCAATAGTGTGAAAAAATGTAGTAATATTTTTATGATGTTTCTGTCTTCTGATACAGACATTTATTTTAAAAGCTTTATAAGTCTTCACTGGATTTTTAAATTTTTAGGCTATATTATTATGTATTTTTAAATAACATAAGAAAGTTTTAAAAGGTAGATACAATGTAGTAGTTAAACAGATATTACCTTTATTAAATAAAATAACTATGGCATGTTTATATTTGCCTTTCCCTTATTTTCTTTTTAATAGAGGTAAAAATGAATATAGTCAAAAGTAAAATTTACTTTGACCCTCCGTTCTTCCCGCATTAAGCCCACATTACATTGATTTCTTGTGTCAGTCCAATGTGATGTCATCAAGCCAATATCCTCTCAAAAAAAAAAAAAAAGGTTTGAGCATAGAATACTTTCTATTTTACCACGTAGCTTTACTAAACAGCTTTTTAGATTTGTAGGCACTAGTTCCCAAGTCTGCAAAAATACCCATCCACTTTGTATCTACATGCTTGTTTTGGTAGACCAGCTGTCTGTAAATCAAGTCCTTAGCATCTACGAACTCATCATAAATGTTGTCCATGTCCAAAATGTCCATCATTTGTAAACACTTACAAGTACCTTAGATGTCAACATAAATTAAAACACTATCAGGATTAATTGTTGTAAAACACATAGTTTTACCTTATGAAATTGAGGTTGGATGCTGTTTTAGTCTACTTTGTGTTGCTATCACAGAATACCGCAGACTAGTTACTTTCTAAAGAACAGAGATTTATTTCTTACAGTTCTGGGGACTAGGAAGTCCAAGAGCATGCCAACAGAATCTGTCAAGGGTAATTCTGGCTGAAGGCAGAGGGCAAGAAAACAAGAATGGTAAAGAGGGCATGAGAGAAACAGAGGGCCAAACTTGTCCACACCCTTGATAACAATAGTAATCCATTCATTAGGGCCAAGCCCTCATGACGTAATCACCTCTTAAAGTTCCTACCTCTCAACATTGTTGCATTGGGGGTTAAGTTTCCAACTTAAGAACTTTGAGGGACACATTCAAACCAGAGCAGATTCTAAACAAGTTACAGCTTTAGTAAATAAATGAGAAATTCCTGTTTAACTTGACTGCCCTTTTCTGGTGACATTTTTTGAAAACAGTCTTAGCTCTCAAAAATGAGTTCGTTTTTCACTCTATGGCTTTTTGTCCTGAACTACACAGAACTTCAAATAACTCAGCCAGAGTCAGTTCATCTTTTCTAGGCTTCTTAGATCTTCTTTAGAGATCATTAAACAGTTTTAGAGAAACATCATTTACATTTCTGTCTCTTAGTAATCTTTTTCTTTGTTCTCATCTGTCATGTATTTAAAAATCAAAGAGAGACATTCTTTTTGCTCCACACTTTGAAAATATGATTTTACAGAAGGCCCATATTTTAACATATTTTTATGGCCAGCCACAATGATAGGCATCTTGTCGGCATATGTCTCAAAGCATATATCTCCTTCCACTTCTCAAAAGTCAAAAAGCTCATTAAGTGCTTCTGCACATTTTGAGGAAGCTGAAAAGTGACCAAACAATTTAATTATAAAACCACAATATCATAGCTAAACAAACCACATACTTTTTTAATATTATTATATAAAAATATACAGGACATTTAATAGGCAAGAACTGTTCATTTTCTCTTATAAGACATTTATAGGCTGAATGGAATTTTCCGACATTTACATTTTCACCGTCTGTCAAATATGCAGATAGATAAGTAGAGTCTACTTTAAATTTGGACAAGATGTTACATCTTTTATGTCATCTCAAGTTTCATTAAAATCTTCACAGAAATCAAGAAGATGACTTGAAACTCCATTTTGGAATTCAAAATACCCAAGAGCTAGAGAGAACATGGTTTTGCTGGCATGATTCAGCGTATAATTTGATATATTACAGAACCGTATTCATAAATAAGATCTGACAGAATCAGCTCTCCACTATAAGGGGTCAACATATTGGTCATCAAAATTTCCTCTTTCGCTTACCCTCAGGATATTTCAGTTGCAACCTTTGAATCAGAAAAAGATTAACTCAGGTGTGTTGAGCAATCAAGAGAACAAAATGATAATGCATGTTTATTATTGTATACACAAGCTAATTCAACAACTGCCATTTTCTTTCTTTCTTTCTTTCTTTCTTTCTTTCTTTCTTTCTTTCTTTCTTTCTTTCTTTCTTTCTTTCTTTCTTTCTTTCTTTTTTTTTTTTTTGTGAGACAGAGTCTCACTCTGTCACCAGGCAGTGGCATGATCTCAGCTTACTGCAACCGCTGCCTCCTAGGTTCAAGTGATTCTCCTGCCTCAGCCTCCCAAGGAGCTGGGACTACAGGCACACACTACAACGCCCAGCTGGTTTTTGTATTTTTAGTAGAGACGAGGTTTCACCATGTTGGCCAGGATGGTCTCCATCTCCTGACCTCAGGTGATCTGCCACGTAGGTCTCCCAAAGTGCTAGGATTACAGGTGTAAGCCATCACACCAGACCAACAACTGCCATTTTCAAAAGAACATTGATTTTTGGGGGGCGCTGGGGAGGGAGGAGATTAAAAAAAATGGTTTTGATTGACTTACAAAAACTTGCCTGTCCCATCCTATACTTGTGAGATCTAGGCGCCACAGGCATATATTCATATTACCTTCTGTTTAGTTTCAAATTTATTTGTATTTATTTCTTTTTATTGTACAGTACTCTCCTTTGACTTTCTCCTTCATCTAGATCCATGCATCCTTCTATGTATTTTTAAAGTCAGACGCTTGTTTGGCCTTTTTTTTCAATATTGTAATGCTAGCTTTGGTATTAAACTCATACTCATTTTCATCACTGAACTATGAAAAAACATGGTCACAATATTTACAATATAAAAATTAAAGTAGCACAATCTCGATACAAATCACTACAGTTAATTCACAGGCAAAATCAAAGAGGAGCTCAGGATCACAAAGCTTGTGGGTTAAATACTCAAGTCACATCATCTAGAGTAATGCAACAATGGTTGAACTGGTATTGGTACCACAAATCTTGATTACGAATGTCGGTAGTCAGGAGCAAACTTGCAAAAGCCATTAAGAAAGATGGAAAATTGATGCTTCATCCATTCAACACTAAAAATATTGTGGCTCTCAGCTTCCATTTTCTAGATGGTCCAGTGGATTTTGTACATCTCTTTCAACCTTCTGCATCCATCTCTGAAATCTGAGTCTTTTTATGTCTTAGAGAAGGGTTTCCCAGAAAGCAAAAATTTACTGCTAAAACTAAGACAGTACTGAACAAATCTGGGTAGTTGGTTGCCCTATCATTAATTCTCTCTCTACCCGCCTACTAGTTGAATGATGGTACATAAATTATGTGTACCCTTTGCTTCAGTTTCTTAATCTGTAGATGGAGATAATAATAGTATCACAAAACAGTGTTTTATAGAATTAAAATGAATACCTTACAAAAATAAATAAGCTCTTCTAATAGAATCAGACATTTTGAAAATTATGTTAGTTATTATTGCTATCACTATTAATCATTTTATTTAACTTAGAAATGCTAAGGATAGAATTTTCTATCTGCCTAGCTTCCTTTCCTACCTTCATACTCATCCCAGAGACTCTTAAATTGTTTTATTTCTATTGAGTGGTCATTCCATTTTCTTTAAAAATTTCTGCTGGTTTCTTTCATTTGTTATGGTAGTTGCAAATCTGGCACATCAAATGTATTTTTTTTTTTAATTCATAGCAAGAAGATCACCAATAACTTAGAGTGTGCTAAGAATAATAACTATGCCTCTGAAGCTGGAGATTTTGCTAAATAAGTTCCATTGAATCCAAATGGCAATTGTATTTTAATGTGTATGCTCTTAAGAGCACACACTTGCTAGTGTTTCTCTTTTACCAATTAAAGCATGAAAATATTTAGATTAGTTTTTCAATTTGATGCAAACTTAAATGTTGTTGGTAGGTTGTTTGAGTTAATTTGCCCTACAAAGAAGTAAGAAATATAATCATATTGTTCTTCTTTCTGAGTTAGCCAACTATGATATGTTCTGCAAAGGAAATCTTGATTTCTTTAGATCATTAAGCCCTTTAATTTCCCAAGAGCTTGTGAGGTGACCTCTGTGCCTCATGACCTGGTATTCAAGAATTAGATCAATGCCAGGAACTTTTTTTCAGAGAGTTCATGCCACATTTATCAGAAAATAGGCTTTTTGGAATCCTGCTGGCTTCAGTTTAATTTATGATTCAAATCAATGTTTTATACTCTTGGATATATTAGTAGTAAAGTGAACACTCCTACATTTTCATTAAAAAAAGAAACTCTGCTATATTACAAATATTTCAGAACATGATATGTTGAAGAGGCAATTTAAAACTCATATCATTGTGCTTTACCAAAACCAGTTCAACATTAATATAATGCATTATGATGCAAACAGTAAAACAGGTTCTTGATAATTATTGGCAAGCAGTTGATAATTATTACAGGTGATTGTTCAAGCAGTCTGAAAAACGCAACTCTCTAAAATTATTTTTTTAAAAAAAGAAAAAAACATATCGAGAAACATTCACAATTAATTTGTATAGTTTGTATAACATCTGGAAACACTTACATAGTTAAAAATGAAAACTATTTTAAGATCTATCTCTGTATCTCATTTGCTGACTTGCTTTTTTGACAATAAAGTTAGAAATATGAACATTTTCACATAAAGTCTTAGTGTACGCAGATTATTACTATTTTTTTAAGCATGAGGCAAAAGTCACATTTCCCTATTCCAGAAATTTGGCCTTAGTGTCTATCATTGAATGTACCTCACGGTATATTTGAGGGTTTTACATGGACAGAGTCACTCTCACAAGCGACAATCATTGTGTAAGCCATCCTTTTCTCCCATTACTCCTCTTTCGAGGTATGTAAGTGCTCAGTGACAAAGAGAAAGCATATTGGGTAAGACAAAAATAAAGGGAAAATCAGAAGCTTCATGTAGGTTTTACAAAGTATTTGGCCTTTCAAATATGAATAGAAACTTCATAAAAAGCCTGAAAAACAATACTGTTTTTATAAAAATTTCTAGAGATGATAGATTCATTGAATTTTCTGAAACTATCTTCTGAGGAATAGTTCTGTCATTCTCCTCTGATTTTTCTCTCACATCTCCTTATCTTCCCTTAAGAAGCTAATTTCCTTGAAGTCGTTGATATTTTTGTTTATTGTTATTTTTTAACGAGTTTTCCAAGAGTTACTTGCAAAAATTACACTCGTCTGTGGTACCGATCTTGAAAAATGTTTTAGTGTCATTCTTTGCTATTTTTTTGTCTTTTTGTTCTAACTTAAGGAAAATTATACAGACGAAATAGTGTTTTTCTTGTTTTATCATTTAGAAGTCTTAAGTGCAATTTTACAGTAATAAAGATGTAATTTAGATTGAAAAGTTATCTACTGCTTTCTTTATCTACTTTCCTTGGATGCTTTGGACATTTTTGCCTGTTTTCTCCCAGACAGGGTCTGGGTCTGTCACCCAGACTGGCGTGCAGTGGCATGGTCTTGGCTCACTGCAACCTCCACCTCCTGGGCTGAAGCCATCCTTCCACCTCAGCCTCCTGAGTAGCTGTGACTACAGGTGCCTACCACCCCATCCAGCTAATTTTGGTATTTCTTGTAGAGACGGGGTTTCGCCATGTTGCCCAGGCTAGTCTCAAATTCCTAGACTCAAAGCAGTCTGCCCATCTCGGCCTCCCAAAGTTCTGAGACTATAGAAATGAGCCACCACTCCTGGCCACTATAGGAATTTTTATAGGCTTAATTTGTAAGTACAACAAATATTTAATAATAACTAAGCTGGAAATGTTATAAAGTGAAATTAGATGATTCATACTTGATTAGAATAATTTTTGGTGTTCTTAGTTAAAATAACGTTAACATTTAGTATTGTTATTATTTTTCTGATACTCTATATCATTCATATAGGCTTTTTATTATTTAAATTAAAATTTCTATTGAAAATGAAAAATTCAGAATATATTCAGATTAAAAAGAAAGAAAGAAATACTTGCTTTATTACTTTCACGTATATTATGGGAATTACTTACCACAATATCCTGAAGCCTCGCCTCTTTTACTGCTATGTGGATAAGGTTACTGATACTCAAAGAGATTTAGTACTTTGTTAAAAGTAACAATGACTAAGTTGAAGTGATGAGATTCAATTCAAGGCTTTAGACTCCAAGCATTACTCCAGAATACTCTTATTTACATCTGTACTTTTGTCTTCATTTTTATAATTGTTTGACACTTTGAGGTTACAGGATATCATAAGGTATTATGATGTAACAACCTACTTATTCTCTAGCTCTAATTTTTTTTTTTTAAATATTTTACTCAACATTTTATTGATGGTGATTTAAGAGGAAGAGTCCTAAGGACTGTTTTGTGGGCAGCATGATACAGCTTGGAGTTTGAATCAAAATCCATTGTAGAGGAGAGAGATGATTAAAGAGAGATTATTTATTCAATCAACACATTAATTGTGCAGCTACTCTATCCTACATATTTCTTCAGGAGCTGGAGGATTGGTGATCAGAAGAGATAAAACAACTTATTCTCTTAGAGCTTTCTTTTAGTTGTAGGGGGGCACAGAAAATAAGTGGAAAAATTATTAAAATATACAGTTCAGGTAAGTGATAAGGAGTAAGGAGAAAATAATGCAAGAAAAGCAGTAGAGAGGCAGAATATGGAAAAGGTGCCTGTAATTTTAGATAGAGTGACTCAGAGAAAACCCTATGTGAGAAGGTGACATTTGAATAAAGAACAAAAGGAAGGTGGCAAGTAAGCCATGCAGATATCTTTTGGAAGAGTATTCCAGGCCAAAGGAGCATCAGATGCAAAGACCTTGGGGCTGAAACACCCCTGACCCATTCAAAGAAGGCCAGTGGAGGTGGAATGAACTGAAGGTAGAGAAGAATAGGAAATGGTGTCACAGGGGTGAAGATCTTAGGGCTGTGTAAGGCTTTTGTAAAGACTCAGTTTTATGTTCGTTGAGTGGGAGTCATTGGAGGCTTTGATTAGAGGAGTGATGTCCTGTGACTTATATTTAAAAAGCATCTCTTTGCTCTGCTAAATATAGAAAAGTGGGATTAGGACCAAAATAGGGAGATCAGTTAAAAAGCTCTTCAAAAACAATCAGATGGCTCCAACCAAATTGGTGCAGTGGAGATAAGAACCTGTCAGGCTTAGAGGGTAAAGACCTATAAGATTTCCTGATGGATTAAACGTATTGTGTGAAAAAAAATAGAGGAATCAATATAGCTCCTCAGTTTTTGGCCAGAACATTTTCAAGAATGAAGTTGCTATTTGCTAAAATGAAGAAAACAGAAGGAAGAACAAATTGGAGGCAGGAGGGCAGAATAGGATAAGATCAGGAGCTGTTTTGGACATATAATATTTGATACCTTAATTAATATCCAAGTGGAGATTAAATGGGTGCTAAAGCTGTAATGGCATGAGAGGGTTCAACTCTAAGGCATTTAGTCTAATAGAAGCGGGATTATAATCATTCAAAACCAAATATTTTTAAGGCTTTGTTTTTAATGTCAAGCAGAGTACTAGGTGCTAGGATGTAATATTAATAAAATTGTTATAACTCCTGCTCTCAAGGTACATAATGGTATACAGTTTGTGTTATAGATGATTGAGTTATATAGTGTTCATAAACATGCAATCTCAGAAATAGGAATCCTTGTTCCATTATCACATTGGTACAACTATACTCAGGAGTTTAATTCAATTGACCGTCCTCTTCAAAGGAGTTTTTTTTTTTTTTTTCTATCCATGGATCCCCTTCTAAAAATTCTCTTATGGCAGACTGTTAATTATAAACAAAGTTCTTCATATTTACATCTGTTATTTACATTTAATGTCCACTTGATATGGTTCAACTCTGTCCCAATCCAAATATCACCTTGAATTACAATAATCCCCACGTGTCGACAGTGGAGGCAGGTGGATATAATTGAATAGTGGGGTGATTCCCCCATACTGTTCTCATGGTACTTAATAAGTCTCATGAGATCTGATGGTTTTATAAATGGGAGTTCCCCTGGACGAACTCTTTCTTGTCGTGCTGCCACTTAAGACATGTCTTGCTCCTCCTTTGCCTTCTGCCATGGTTGTGAAGCCTCCAAGTGGAACTGTGAGTCCATTAAAGCTCTTTCCTTTATAAATTTACCCAGTCTTGGGTATGTCTTTATCATCAGGGTGAAAATGGACTAATACACCATTGTTCTTTCCCTTTCAAGTTACTGGTAAAATTCTACTGTTGAGTTGTATTTGATGAGTGCTGCCATCCCAGTATCTTTGACATATAGGTGGTGATGTTGATGTCTTCCTGGATAAACAGTCATACCTAAAAAGGTGACTTATTTACTAGGCTTTTTTGTTCTGTGATTGAGAGTTGCAAATTTTTGACACTGACATTTCAAGATCTGATACTCTTCTCTTATTAACTCTACATGGGGTTTTTGAAGAGCCTACTAAGGGACTGAGTAATATAAATATATTTCTAATAATGCATCTACCCAGATAAACATGGGAGTTCTTTGATTTCTTTTTTTCTTGTTTTTGTTATTTTTTTTTTTTTTAAGGATGCTATAGGTCTTTTGGATACATTTGAGATGGTGTTATATCTGCCATTTTTCCATTATGAAAGACTGCTGTGCTAAACGTTGGTGCTTGATACTCAATCACAGCATCTTTCCTTTGAGTCAAAGAAGAGAGTAAATAGCCCTCTATTCAGGGAACCAGTAGCACTAACCACTCTCCACTCTCAAACACTCAAAGTAATTTAAGCTGTCGCAAACCCAACACTGCTTTGGTAGTATCCCCCAGAGAACAAAGCAGTGAAAGCAAAATTTCATGTGGTTTTCTTTCATGACTTGAGCTCCTTCTGAGAAATATATCAATAGTTACGCAGGAATATTTCAAAACTGTTTCATCGACAGTGTTCTAGTGGAGGTCTTCATCAAATAACAACCTTGAAGTCATATCTGGCAGTATGAGGAGTGCTATGATTCAGATTACAGCATGGTGGCTCACTTCTAAGAATTTCCACATCCAGAAAAATCTTTGAAAGGATAAAGTTAAAAAAAAAAAAAAAGAAGAACAAAACCTGGATATAGGTTTTTCAAATGTCTACCTCTAAAATTCTTTTTTTTTTTTTCAACTTTTATTTTAGATTCATGGGGTACATGTGCAGGTTTGACACATAGATATATTGTGTGATACTGAGGTTTGGGATATGAATGATCCCATCGCCCAGGTATTGAGTGAGCATAGTGCCCAATAGTTTTTATACTATTACCCTCCTCCTTCCCTCCCTTCCACCTCTGGTAGTGCCTAGCTTCTATTGTGGCCACATTTATATCCAAGAATACTCAGTGTTTAGTTCCTGATTATAAGTGAGAACATGGCAGTGTTTGGAAAATCTGACTATTTATATATGTGAAAATTTGGCTTACTGTGAAGCCAACTTAATGTGGCAACTTCTATCCTAAAACAAAAGTCGGTGTGTATGATCTATATAGTTGAGAAAGTTATCAATTAGAAAGACAATTCTTCGCTGTCAACTCAAAATTTTTTCATGTGCCTGTTTATACTTTTACCAATTTTGCATACATCCAGAAAATATCAATGCCATTGATCTCATCTTTTAAAATTTTACAAAAATGATGTCATTTTGTGTAGATCCTTTTGATGCTTGCTTTTTAAAAATGAACGTTAGATTTTTGTGTATTATCCATGTTTGTCACTTTAAATATAGTATATTGATTTTCTACTACTCTTTAAAATATTATTGTACAAATTAACCTTTTATCCATTCATTTATCCATTCTGCTACTGATAGAAGTTAGGTATTTAGGGCTCGTCCAAAAACCTTGAAGGAAAAGAATTGACAGTCATAGACAATTTGTCAACTTTGCTTCAACACGTTTATATGCTTATTTGTTGGGCCTCTATAAATTCTAAAGTTTCACAGAAGCTTTTTTTCTAGGGTAGGGACAAAATACCATAGGGAGGAAATAAGAGTTCTGAATCTTAGAACTTGGGATATGAATGATCCCATCACCCAGGTATTGAGTGAGCATAGTGCCCAATAGTTTTTATACCATTACCCTCCATTATACCATTTATTAGGACATAAATTAAATAGTTGACAACCAAGGAACATGGCAGACGAGCTTACTGGACTATTTTAACAGAACCAAAACATGTTTCAGTACACAAGTTTTCATGAAATTTTTCTTGTTTCTTAGCTCTACTGCCTGCTATATGCCACTGTTTAGTATAGCAATTCTGAATATTTATTTTCTGTCAATGTATAACAGGCTCTATTCACACAAAACCTTTCAAAGATGAAACTTGCTGATCTCTTTAAGCCATTCAATATGAATATAAATCCAATGAATATCCTCATTCTTTTAGATCTGCCCACAAAATAAATGGTACACATGTGTGGCTATTCATCAGAATTCACTGGGGATCTTTATGAAAATGCGTACTTATATGACACAACCTTGGAAATTATCATACAGGATTTACAGGATAAAGGAATTGCATTTTTAATTTTAAAACCCTTAGATGATTCAAAAATAAGTTAAGATACAACTTCCCCAAGTGTAAAGCTTAAAATTTTAGATAGTATTCCCTAGTGGAGATGATCTGAAAATTAGTCTAAAAAAGTGATAAAATTTAAAAAATAAAATGTTTTACCTAGAAATTTTTGGCCAGAATTCAGTCGATCTGCTTTAACTACTTAATATTCTAAAAATGTCTGTAGCTAAGAAAGAAGCAAATACTATTGGCATCTCTGAATATCAAACTGATTTACACTTCACAGAAAAGACAAAGTGCTTTATCTGTGGAAGAGAAAACTCAAATCATTAAGTTACTTTATTCATTGTAGGTATAAAGGGTATTTTGAGGATTGTTACCATCATGCTTTCTGAATCCAGGCCCTTATAAAACATTGTAATTTGTTATGTATACACGCAACTTACGGCTTTTTCATTGTGTTTCCAGCACAGTGATGCGGTCCATGACCTCCTTCTGGATGTGATCACGTGGGTTGGAATTTTGCTGTCCCTTGTTTGTCTCCTGATTTGCATCTTCACATTTTGCTTTTTCCGCGGGCTCCAGAGTGACCGTAACACCATCCACAAGAACCTTTGCATCAGTCTCTTTGTAGCAGAGCTGCTCTTCCTGATTGGGATCAACCGAACCGACCAGCCAGTAAGAAACCTACATTGACACTAGCAAAGAAGTTTTCCACTTCCAGCTTTTCAGTATCACCAATACTAAAAATACTTACGTTTGAAAGTGTCATTTCTTCTAGTCTTCTACGATAGATACTAATTTTCTGGTCTTACTCAGTTTTCCATTTTTCGTATTCCATTGTCATAAATGAGCAGTGGATTTTATGAATAAGGTGTATATTTCATTTTAAAATAGATTTCTGATTTTTAGAGCAGTTATTGCTTTACAGCAACATTGAGCAGAAGCTACAGACATTTCTCACCTATCCGCTACTCCTACGCATACATAGCCTCCTTCATTATCAACATCCCCCACCAGAGCAGTACACTTGTGACAACTGATGAATCTACATAGACACGTCATTATCACCCACATTCTATAGTTTACATTAGGTTTCACTCTAGGTATTGTACGTTCTCTGGGTTTGAACAAATGTATAATAGCAGATAGCTACCCTTAGAGTATAATTTTTTCACTGCCCTGAAAATTCTCTGTGCCGTTTCTGTTTATCCCTCCTTTCCCACTAATCTCTGGTAACCACTAATTTTTTTTTTACTATTTTCATGGTTTTGGCTTTCCAGAATGTCATATAATTGGAATCACATAGTATGTAGCTTTTTCAGATTGGTTTCTCTCTCTTTCTGTCTCTCTCTTTCTTCTGTCTTTATTCTTCTTTCTTTCTTTTGTTCTTTCCTTCCTTCTTTCTTTCTTGCTTTCTTTCTCTTGCCTGACATCCTTTCTTCCTTTCTTTCCTTCCCTCCCTCCCTTCTTCCCTCCCTCCTTCCTTCCTTCCTTTCATTCTTTCTCTTTCTTTCTTTCTTTCTTTCTTTCTTTCTTTCTTTCTTTCTTTCTTTCTTTCTTTCTTTCTTTCTTTCTCTCTCTCTCTCTCTCTTTCTTTCTTTCTTTCTTTCTTTTCGTCTCACTCTGTGACTCAGGCAGGAGTACAGTGGCATGATCTTGGCTCGCTGCAATCTCCACCTCCCAGGCTCAAGCAATCCTCCCACCACAGCCCCTGGAGTAGCATGCGCCACCTTGCCCAGCTAACTTTTTGTATTTTTAATAGAGACAGGGTTTCGCCATGCTGCTCAGCCTGGTCTCAAAATCCTGGACTTACCTGATTCGCCCGTCTCAGCCTCACAAAGTGCTGTGATTACAGGCATGAGACATCACACCTGGCCATGGCTTCTCTCAAATGGTCATATATATATATTTGAATTTCCTTCATGCTTTTTCATGACTTGATAGCTTATTTATTTTTAGAGTTAAATAATATTCCATTGTCTGATAGACCACCATTGTCTGATCTACTCACTTACTGAAGAACATCTTGGCTGCTTCCCAAGATGTCAATTATGCTTTTGTCAATTATGAAGAAAGCTGCTATGAACACTTGTGTGCAGGTTTTTGTGTGGACATATGTTTTTAACTCCTTAGGATAAAACCAGGGAGCACAATTTATGTATCACATGGTAAGAGTGTATTTAGTTTTTAAAGAAACTGACAAATTGTCTTCCAAAGTTGCTGTACCATTCTTTGTTCCCATTACCAGTAAATAAGATGTACATTTCTTCAGCAATTATTTCATAACTTGTCTAAAGACCTATATATTATCATTATTTTTTCTTTTGTTTTAACCACAGAGCTCAATATTGAGGAAACCTTGGTAAAATTATTTAGAAAATGAAAATATATATATATTTTTTAATAAATAGAGTTCTGTTTTAAAGTTTATAAGATCCTTAAAATCAGCTGATATTACATTAAAATCTGCATGTCTAAAACGAGTTTTTCCAATTGATGTATTTTGGAAAATAGTACAACCTGCAAATCATTTTTAGTATATGTAAACTCTTCCCAAATTTTGTTTGACACTTTATATTTGCGTGACTTCTGGTGATGTCTTTAAATGCCAACCCTGTACGTGATTGCAGCCTACATCTAGTCATATCAAGGAAAGGAGGAAGAGGAAAAGGAAAAGAAAAGGGAAAAAAAATGAACAGCACTAGCCCAGTGTTAGTAAAACCAAGAAGAAAACATAAATAATAGATAATATCTTAATATATTACACAGACTTTATGCTCACTTATAATTTTTTGGGAGGCAGTTTCAGTCTGCTTAAGATTTATTCATGATACAAGTTTGTTATTATGAGTAGAACTGCAAATGAGCATAAAAGTTTCCTTTTGTGGAAGACTTTGAGCATAATAAATAGTTTGTTCACTTAATGCTGTTTTCTAGTATGTGTCCAAATGTATGGAGTACTTTACAATAAAAATGCATTTGGATTCATGTTTGTGATTACACATTCATGATTAATGACTGTGAAGGGTACAATTATGGTGATTATATTTTTAATTGAGTATCATATACTAATGTGACAGCTTTCCCCATAAATGCATACCTATGAATAAGCAATCAAAGTACACATTTTTTCCCCAAGAAAGTAAAGCCTTATTTAACAAAAATTAATAGTTGAAGTTCTAACTCTAAAAAGCAAGAAATGGAAAATTGTGTTATTTTCCAAGAATATATCATTTTATTCTCTTGTTAGCTTGCAATTCAAATGCTGTGTGATTTCTTTTCATTTAGAAACCTTATTCTTATTTTTGTTTCCTGATGTTACATATGATATAAAAAACTTTGCCAAATATTGCATACCACACAAAACTCATTTCTAACAAGTAATATAAAGAACAATAATTGATATGAAAACATGGGTAGAGTGCAGCTCAGCAAAACTGTCTTCACTCCCCTTCCTAGCAAGGTGTCCTTTTCTGTACTGCACGTAGTGTTTAGGACCAACTTTCTTTCTAGCTCCTCAGATGTAGGACTTCCTGTTCTATCCCTCAATGTCATGTTTGTAACCTAAAATTTGACCTGCCCTTTTGTCTTATTTCATAGGGATCATACTAATCAATGAATCCATACTATTCTGGTAACTTCTATAAGTTTGTTGACTTTTTCTAGTAGCAGCTATAGATTTCAGTCAGGGTTTTTTTTTTCTTTTTTTTTTTTTTTAAGATGGAGTCTAGCTCTGTTGCCCAGGCTGGAGTGCTGTGGCCTGGTCTTGGCTTTCTGCAACCTCCACCTCCCGGGTTCAAGCAGTTCTGCTGCCTCAGCCTCCCGAGTAGCTGGAATTACAAGCACCTGCTACCACACCCAGCTAATGTTTTGTATTTTTAGTAGAGATGGGGTTTCACCATGTTAGCCTGGCTTGTCTCGAACTCCTGACCTCCTGATCTGCCTTGCCTCAAACTGCCAAAGTGCTGGGATTACAGGCATGAGCCACTGTACCCGGGCTAGTCAGAGCTTCCTATAAGGAAGAAGAACTGAAAGAAATGAGAATTCAGGAATTGACATGAGAGTAAGGAATTGATAGTTGCTCAGCTGAAAATTGTATAGTTTAGAAAATATACAAAAATGAGAGCTAGCTGTTAGACCAAGGTTGTCTAAATTTAGACCAAGGTTGTCTAAATCAATATTTAGTATGATAACAAAAATTCAGAGAAAGAAAGTAGTTTGGGAACATTTAGTTTTAACCAGATCCATTTTTAATCATGTTCACCATGAATTTTCCAACACCACCTTAAATCCTTTTGGGAAGAAATAAACAAACAATTATGAATAATTAATAATATCATCATGAAACAATTACTAATAATATCATCATTAAAGTACTTCAATTAATTACACTATTTAATTCTCCGCTTAGTTCTAATGTTTCTCTTTCATTGACTGTTGAAGAACTTAGTATGTTAGCAAACACATGATTATGGCCAAAAGGAAAAATTCTTAAAATATATTTTAAAATCTTTATGCTAATCTCAGGAATAATTATTCACAGGCTCTTATTAGAATTTTTCCTAAGTATTATAACTTTTTTATTCTAATGATATGCTGTCATCCATAAGCCATTATTAATGTTAAAGGTAGTTTTCAAAGATAGGTTATATTTAAGTATATTAGTTTTAATATCTGTGTTTTAAGAATCTTCCCTGGATTATTATTTTGCAGACGTGTTGTTATGCAGTCTTGGTAAATATTTAATCTGGTTTTATGGCAGTTGACCAGTATTCCATGTAGTAGAGAATTGACTAAATCATATGTTCCTTTTCCTAGATTGCCTGTGCTGTTTTCGCTGCCCTCTTACATTTCTTCTTCTTGGCCGCCTTCACCTGGATGTTTCTGGAGGGAGTGCAGCTCTATATCATGCTGGTGGAGGTTTTTGAGAGTGAACATTCACGTAGGAAATACTTTTATCTGGTTGGCTATGGGATGCCTGCCCTCATTGTGGCTGTGTCAGCTGCAGTAGACTACAGGAGTTATGGGACAGACAAAGTGTAAGTTTATTGTTTTCTTTCTTTTTAAATCTAGGTGAAATAAAAGTTGGATTTTCTTAGAAGCTAAAGTCATTACATTACCTCACAGCAATAAAAGAAGGAACTGGAGCAGCAAATCTGTATATGTCAGTCCATGGTTATACTTTGGTTATGATGTAAAAAGAAAAAAAAATACATTGAGACTTACCATGATGCTGTTTTAAAAAAGCATAATTTTTCCACATCTACATCATGACCTTGCATAATTACAAAGATTTCATAATTTTATTTTTCTTCAGAAAATTAAGACGTTTGTCAAAGGAAGAACTAGCTGCAGGAAAAGCTGTTTGCTAGTCTGCTAGCACAGGACAGTGTAGCCCCTGACACTGGTGTCTTCTCTAATTCCTGACAAGTCAGTTTGAGTCACTGGAAAACCTTTTCTGTCATCAAGAGAAAGAGTATAGGAACAGGGACAGCTTGTGTTTTTCCCCTTTTTCTAGGTAGGCATTGAGGTAGAGTGATGAATTTTGTTTTCACCATAGCTTTAAATTGGTAAGCCATATACATGGAGATGTGCAGCATATTAGGATGAAGTTCAGATAAAAAATATATTTTTAATCTACATACATATAACAGTTGAGATCCCCAGAGTAAATCAAAGTTTCATTAGAAGAAGATTGGAACGGAAACCAAGATAGATCTCTGATGAATAATCATATTTAGAACATAGCCCCAGGAGAAAAAATAATAGGTAAGCAGACACTTAGAAAGATTACCAGATTCAAGGGAAGTGAGAAGAAAGTGTCAAGATGGTGTTTCAGAACACCACCAGTGACCAGACACGGTGGTGCATGTGAAGCTACTTAGGATGCTGAGGCAGGGGAGTCACCTGAGCCCAGGCTTTCAAGATTCCAGTGAGCTGTGATTATGCCACCTTACTCCAGCCTGGATGACAGAGTGAAACCTCATCTCTAAGAGGCAAAACAAAACAAGGACAAAAAACTACCAGTGGTGTTTTATGTCAAAATAAGTTTAAGTTATAAAAAGACAAAAAAACAAAAAACATTTGACCTCTGTAACAAGTCTTTTTTTTAAGAGGCGAGGTCTCTATGTTACCTGGGCTGCTGGAACTTCTGAGCTCAAGTGATCCTTCTGCCTCAGGCTCCCAAATAGTGCAACAGCCATTTGTGCAAAGTACTGGAAGAAGAAGGCAAATTGGAAGGTGCAAAGAGATAAGTCAGTAGTGAGAGTGTTATTTACACCTGGAAGTAAGTTGATTGAAAAACAATGAAAATATTAACTTATGTGATAATTATGAAGGAAGATTTTAAAGATGAAGTCTTAAGCATATCTAGGGTGAGAAGAATCAAATTAATCAAGGAGATTTGTGGAGAGACAATTCCTTATAGACTATATGGGCCAAATGAAAGGGAAAAGTCCTGGGGGATAGAAAGACACAAGACTAAACACGGGATTAGAAAAAATCTTGATTTATTACTGAAAGTGGTCTTAGAATTTGCAAAGTCCATGGCACTAATTTTACAGGTGAGAAAATCAAATATTAGATAAATTTATCGCATTGTCTGTGGTTACAGAGCTAGTGGGTAGCAGACGTGAGATAAGCCAAGTCAGGTTATTTCAAATAAACTAGGATTTATTTATTTGTTTGTTTGGAAATTGTAAAATGACCCCACGTTTTTTCGGGTGAGTGTGAAGGAAAGGTAAATTTTGAAGCAGAGGAAAATTTCCATTAAGTAAAAGATGTTGATTTCTATTGAGTGAATAGGTGAGGTCACTTAAAGAGAACAGATTTGAACAGCTTTGAAATGAACACTATGGAAAATGTGCTAAGGAGCCAATTAGACATTAATAAAAAGAATTTCAAGCAGCAGTGAAGGCTCAGATGAGGTTAGGTAACTTCAATTTGTACAGAAGTTAATAAGCCAAATTTCATGACTTTCCACCGGCAATCAGCAGTCTGAACATGCTGGCAATAAAACAGCTTGCTTCTCAGAAGTGAGGATTCATAAAAAGGGAACGACAAGGTGAGGAGGCCAGAATTATTGGGAGCATAGTTAAAACAGCATATGTGAAATATGCTATTTTAGGCACCAACTATACAATTAAAAGAAGACATTTCCATTAAGTCTTTGAGTATAGTGACAGGCTATTTAAAACCATTTGTCTAAATATATTAATAACAATTATTTTTTAATCTTACCTTTGTGAATTGTAATCAAGTCTATGATTTTTCTGTTCATTCCAGTGACATTTTTGAAATACACTAGGGTTAGTACAAAAACATTATTCGAGATTGCCCCTAAGGATTATCTTAGGGGAGGGATGTTAGGTTGATATAGGTTTGTTTTTTAAAATAGTAACTTTGATATATACATATAACATAAAATTCACTAGTTTAAAGTATACACTTCAGTTGTTTTTAGGACATTCATGGTATTATACATTCATCACTAAGGTCTAATTTTAGAATATTTTCATCAACACAAAACGAAACCCCCTAGCAGTCATTTCACCTAGATCACAGGACTTCACATTATGCTCAATGCATTTTCCTACCAAGAAATTGAATAATATAGTTATTCGTGACCTTATACTATTTCAGATATTGTTAAATAATTTCATTTTGCTCTCCTGAAGTTCCAAATTGCATTTTTGTTTTACATTAATTTTTTCTCCTTAGGTATTTGGAAATCTTTCTGTTAACGAACTCATTCAATTTGTTTGGTTTGTGTTTTAGTCATTTACTTTGAGACAGTTGTCATTTTTTGGACAGTAGAAATCTATCTTTTCTTAGAATCAATAATATGTAGTCTCTTGTGACTTTGTTAAAGCTTTGGCCATCATTACTTTAATTTCCTGCACCATAACTGGAAGCTCTCATTTACTGACATTATTGTTGTGTTAGACTAGGGGCTAATTTATTTCCCGGGCAGCGATTTAAAACAAGCCTTAATAATACTTCAGTTTTGCAATTATGATTTTTTTCCAACACAAAGAGAAGCAAAACAGATACAGAGAAAAGGGAGGGTAGATGGAAAAAAGAGAGTGAAAGATAGGGAAAATTTCATTATTTCAACTATTTCACAGGTGGGCATAAAACATTTTAGTTTCTTGTTTGTGCATTTTAAATAAACTGTCCACAGAGAGCCTTCAGAATGCATGTAAAAAATGTTTGACTTCTACTTTTTGGGAATTCATGGAATCCAACATCTATGCATGCCATTTTGCCCACTGAAGAAGAAGGTATTGAAATGAGAATCAGTACTGACCCACTGGGGTTTACTTGAGAAGTTAAAGTGAACAGCAAGACATTGCAATGAAAAATACAAGCCATTAATTTTATACAACTCAAAGGATTTCTGTATATAGAATTATGTATTTTGTTTCTTATCATTGAGAATGTCTTTGTCCCAGTTTCTCTTGCTGTTGTGTATTGCTTTTATTTTATTTAATATGGCATTTCCTACTCCTTACTCACTATGTGCCTCTTTTATTCACACATCTCTGCTATCACAGGTTTGTTTGCAATGCTACCTTCCTAAGAACCACATAGATTTTTTAATATGAAAATATATAATCCACAGTCTAAAATAAAGTGAAATTAGCCAGAAATCAGAGAAATCATATCAGCTATTTTTTTTTAATTATTATTAAGCTCAATACAATAAAATGTATGTCTTGGAAGTCTTTTTTGCTTCTTTGTGGAACGTCACGATTCTTAAGTGTTTATTCTTCAGTCTTGCCTACTTAGAGTACATCTAGAATAAAACCACTGAATGTCTATTACAATAATTCATATAATAGACATGTTTCCCTTTTCTGTGCTTTTAATGTATTTGTTTGTTATACTGACAATGAGGTTTTATTTCTGAAACCTTTAATATAATAATAATAATACCTTGCAGTTCTAAAATTTAGAGAATTATATTAATGGTAGGAGATAAAATCAGAGATAAAATTGTTTTGTTGGTTAAATAAATGCCATTTTGATAGATATGGAAATAACTATCATATTCCATCTGGCTGATGGGTTTTCATATGTTTTCTATGAAATGTTATTAGGGCTATTAAATTTATTATTATGTATAAAACACACACAAAAATTTGATTTAGAGAAGTTTCTTAGTTTGCCATCAATTTGCAGTGCTTGTAAAGAGCCATTATTTGTTTAACAAAATCTTTTTATCTGTAATGACTTTATATTCAAGAATGTTCTTAGAATAACACTTGGTTAAAATAATCAGATATTATAAAAATCCATTTAAAAAACCAATAATCTTTTAAGAAAAAACTTCTGCTAATACACCACAGGTATAAATTGCACTGTTAATGGGCATTCATTTTCATTTATCTCTTCCTTATATCTTTCTTTGTCTCTTAGACTGTTATTTATATGGGTATTCAGTGATGCCATCAATATGAAACTGTCAGAAGATAATTATAGCAAAGGCTGGCACTGACTTAACAATAATTCAGACAGGACACATTTGGAAATTCAATGCTAAATACTTTGGTTTTATGACCTGAAACTAATCACTTCATTTAAACTTTAATTATTGCAATATTATCAAAACATGAAAACTGTTTGAACAGTAAATTTTTTATTTAAAGAAAAAAATTACATTGATATTTTATAGCATTTTTCACTCAATTTCATGTATGCAATTGAAAAAGCAGTACCATCATGAGTGGACTGGAAGAAGAAAATAGAAGTGGGTACCAGGAGAAGGGAGAGAGAACACTGGGAAGGGGTAAAGTCCGGAGAATTGTCTAGGAGAGAAAATCTGGGCTAAAAAATTGATGAGGAGTTTCTAAATGTGTGGATGAAGTCATGAACATTTATAATGGATCAGAACATTCTTGAGTACTAGAAGAATAGCCAAGCCATTAAAAATAATTGAAATCAAATTTTACGATCTGAAAATTGTTGTAAATTATCCATTAAAATTTACATTTGTCTTCCTAGCTCACTATCTTAAGAGCATCTCTAAAATGAGTAGTCTCTCCTCTGCTAGTTAAAAGATCCCAGATTTCCTTATTTTCACTTCATTATCTAACCAGCATAATCATGTAGGTAGAAAAGTGATTATAGATTTTTTTTTAAGTATCAGATTTGAGTATTATTCAAGAAAGAGATTCGTTAAGGAACATTGATCTTCATGGTATCTGAAGTTATATGCATAGATTTACTTAGTTTGTTCACAGTTTCTAAGCATTCAAACTCATAGAAAATCATGTTTTCACCTAAGGAGTACTTTTCTAAACAATTATTATATGATGTTATAAAATGTTCTTATAATATTTAATTGACATGAAGCATCAGCCTTACTGTAATATTATCACCAGATGTGTTTGACTATAGTTTGGCCAGTTATAAAAGACTATATATTATATGTTGCTATTTATATAAAATGTCCAGAATAGGCAAATCTTTAAAGACAGAAAATATAGTGGTTGCTAAGATTGGGGAGAGTATGAATGGGTCATTGGAGGGCAGTGAGGGTGGACAATGAAGAGTGACTTTTGGTGGGTACAGGGTTTCATTTTGGTGAAATGAAAATATAAAATTAAATTATGTTGATTGGTTCACATTTCTTAAATATACTAAAAACCTTGGAATTATACACTGTTAAATGATTTATGATATATAAGTTATATTGCAGTGATGAAGCTATTTAATAATACTAAGAGTTTCAGTAACATCAAGATGACTTTATATTTAGAAAGATTTGAAATTTTGACTTGAGACCTGTTTTAGTAAGCTCTGCATTATTTACAGCATATAAATTTCTCACGTACTTATTAAGAATTTACGATTATCAATTAGTAAACTATTATAACTTATATAACTTATATCTTTATTCTCTAGAGAAACATCTAATAGCCACAGAAAGTTTGGAGTCAGGTAGACTAGAATAAAATTTAGTCTCAATTACTTATTATCTATGTGGCTGTGGGTAGTTTACCTGAATATCACATTCTTAACTCCCACATTCATAAAGTAGGAGTTATTATAAATACCTCGCAAGACTATTCTGATGTTTGAAACTGTGTGTGTGTGTATGTGTGTGTGTATATACACATTTATGCATCAGAGTATGTATATACATAAAGTGTATGTATGTATATAAGAAGTATGTATATATGTAAAGTGTCTAGCATAGATAAGTATTTATTAAATTAGAACTTTTATTATTACTGTTACCATTATTTGGCTGATACAAATGAAGAAATATAAACATGATCAGCAACATTGTTTTTAATGCTAAAATAGATTGCATTAAAAAGCATCCATTTACTAGAGTAGTGATTACAAGTCTTTTTTTTTTTTTTTACTTTCAGGTTCAGGGGTACATGTGAAGGTTTGTTGTATAGGTAAACTTGTGTCACAGCGGTTTCTTGTACACAGTTCTTGTATCACCTTCTTTTAAGATTAGACCATGGCAATTGCTCAACATTTAGTAGTATTAATGAATTATAATAGATAGTTATAATTCTTATCTTTATAGTCCATCATAGAATGAAGGATGCATTTTGCTCAAAAAGATAAACTCTTTTTAAAAATATAACCTGTTGAGGAAATAAAGACAGCAAGCACACTCTACTTTTGATATATTAGAGGTAGTGTTTAATTCTAAGATCCACAACTGTAGCAGAACCTCAAATGCTAGTCTTGACCACCACTGACTGCATTGCATTCCTCTCCACCAAGCTTTTTTAAAGAATTCATGCACTTGCTTACAAAGTATTTCAACATTAGATGTATGAACGTGCTGTGATGAAAATGGCATTAAAGAATCCCTAACAATCATATTATGCAATAAGCTGAGACCTAGATTTATTATACTTGGAGTGTATACCTATTTCCTTTTTCCCATCTTCCCCTTCTTTTTTGCTGAGTTTCTCTTTATTCCTTTCTTATTCTCTTAATCTTGCTATATGTGTGTATGTATGTGTGTGTGTGTCTGTTTATATACATTTGCCTATATATATGTGTGTATGTACATGTGTGTAATATATGTGTGTGTATGCATATATGTATATATATGTATATATATACACACACACATATATAGGCAAGTGTGTGTATGTATATATGTGTACATATATGTGTATGTATATATATGTATATATACATACACATATATAGGCAAATGTAAACATATACACACACATAAATATATATATATAAGTATATATATTTATATATATACATTTGCCTATATATACACACACACACACACACATATACATATATACACACACACACCCATATATAGGCAAATGTTACAGAGAAAAGGATATTGCATAATTTAAAAATTCTTATAAACAACTTGATATGATTAAGTCTTGTGAATTTCATGATCTAATAGTAGCCAAAGATTGTTTACTGGTTACATTTAATATTCATCAAGAATAATTGGTTAGTCTCTGATTTAAGCATCCTGTGGAAAGTGAAACAAACATATTGCTAATTTACATTACTCTAAAAAACTTTGGTTAATATTTTAAAATAGAACAATTCACAAGGAGAATGACAATTTACTCTTGTGGGTTAACACCAGTTCTTTAGAGTTCGGAGATCAATAAATTTGTATAATATATGATGACTAAGACCTCATCATATATCTAGCAATATATGTTACTTTTACTATTTGAAAAAAATTACACTACAAAATGAATTTTAATAACATATTTGTATTAGATAAATGAAGAAGAGATCAAGTTTTGTGGAAATGACAAGTGTTTCTTTGAATTATAAAACATATCTAGTATCAAAGGTTTTTACTATTGCTTCAAATAAACATGAGTGAAATAAACGTGAGTGTGGTCAGAATGGGCTTGATTTCTCAAATCTGTTCTGTCTTTTGTTACATCACTTTTATAAACATAATGTATAGATTACATATATATATATATATGATTCAATTTCATTTATTTAAAAAAAAATGGTCATTTCTTAAAAAGTTAAATGTGAATGGCCAATCCAAATTACTAATTTCACAAATTAAATGTTGCTTGTCAGATAAAGGCAATTTTCAGATAAATTGCATTCTTCAATAGTGGGTCTCTCTTACCATTTACAAGCTGGACTTCAGTGTGTTTAGCATGATAAATTGTTCTTCTAGCTTTGTCTCATCTCAACCAGTGTTTTTACATTGTATCTAAACGTCATTGAATGGCCAGACTTAAAAAAGAAAACTCTGAGGTATAGGATATACATGCCCAGGCATGTATATATAAACCCCACGTAATATTTTTCTCCACCTTAAAGACTGAGTGAAATTTTTTAACATAGTCACAGGGAACTGGGACAGGAATCATGCAAATTTTTAAGGTAGTTAATTGGAAGAGGAGGAAACACAGAAGGCTTTGAGAAAGCCAGCATGTGGCCAGAAACAACAGCAGGTGTGGCCATATGGCAATCAAATTAGAAAAGGGATTCTTGCCACACAGCCTTCCAGAAGAGAGTACAGCCCCAGCGGCCCTCATGGAGGGATGATTTACTAAGTATACTTTATGTATTTTATATTGCCTCTTTCACTGTTCAATTCCAAAGGAAATGTAAATCTAGTCTACCAAATAGATACAAAATTTTTCTTAATGAATAAAAATAATCATTTTGAGTTGCTCTTTTACATTTAGAAAAGACTGTTACGTTAAAAGCACATTTCCAAATAAAGCATTAGCTAAGCTGAGACCATTTTCAAAAAAGCAAAATTTGCAAGGCTATAATTTAATGATACTGTTTTATTTTAACAAAGCATTTGGTGAGATTATTTAAAATTTTTAAATTCTCTTAGTCCAAGACAACTGTTAATAATATAATTAAAGGTATTTATTTAAGATTCCTTAACTTGCAAAATAATCTTCTATAGAAGATTGTGGAGCACATTTTCCTATTAAATTTTTTTCTGAAAATGTGTTTTAGTTCTCAGATTAGCTTTCAAAAACTTATTTGACCTACAAAATAACAAGAACTGCATTATTAGCAGTCCTTCTAAAAATGTATTATTATTATTATATCATGTTGCTGTAATTTCAGCAGCATTCATGAGCTACAATTGTGTGTGTGTGTGTGTGTGTGTGTGTGTGTGTGTGTGTGTGTGTGTGTTTATCAGTCTGATCTAGACTGGGAAAATGTCCATGTTTTGGTTTTGTTCTTCACTGTTTTTTTGTTTTTGTTTTGAGACAAAGTCTCATTCCATTGCCCGATCTGGAGTGTGATGGCACTATCTCGGCTCACTGCAACCTCCGCCCCTCGGGTTCCAGCAATTCTCTTGCCTCAACCTCCCAAGTAGCTAGGATTGCAGGCACACACCATCATGCCCAACTAATTTTTATATTTTTAGTAGAGACAGGGTTTCACCAAGTTGGATGTGGAGGCCAGTCTTGAACTCCCGACCTCAAGTGATCTGCCTGCCTCGGCCTCCCAAAGTGCTGGGATTACAGGCATGAGCCATGTACCCAGGCTCCTTCATTGTTTTTACCCTGAAGGAAAATACAATCTTTGTTTGGAACCCAGAAAGACCCATGGAAATCTTCCTTTCCCAAGAGTTTATTTTCTCTCTTTCTCTCTCTCTTTCTCTCTTTAACTGTCTCTCATACACACATACACACACTCTCTCTTTTATTAGGGTAGTAACAAGATACCCTATGGTCAGAATGAAGACTTTGTTCATATTTCAACCTTGAATTCTCTGGCTTGTTTCTGCTTATATTTGGCACCACACTTCTATTTCCTATGATCAAGTTTTTTGAACACCACCACAGCAAAAGGGTAACTAATTATCCAAACAAACCAGTAGTTTTTAACTAAGCATTGATTGCTTCACTAATAGCATTTTTTCAAACAGAATTATTGTGTTTACTTTGAATATAGAAGTTAACTTGTCTACATAAAAAATAGGAACTTGCAGTTAGTTTCTTGTTAGAGTGCCTATTGTACTTCTACTGAAATTAGTTTACATGTGGTTAACTTAATAGAAGAAGGCCAGACTTCGTTTTTGGTTTTTGGTTTGTTTTTGTTTGAGACAGAGTTTCGCTCTGTTGCTCAGGCTGGAGTACAGTGCCCGGTTCATGATTCACCACAGCCTAGGCCTCCTGGGCTCAAACCATCCTTCCACTTTAGCATCCCGAATAGCTGGGACCACAGGCATGCACCACCATCCCCAGCTAATTTTTTTTTTTTTTTTTTTTTTTTTTTTTTGTAGAGATAAGTTCTGACTCTATTTCTCAGGCTGGTCTCAACTCCTGGACTCAAGTGATCCTCCTGCCTTGGCCTCCGAAAGTGTTGGGATAACAGGGGTGAGCCGCTGTGCTCACCCTCTTCATTCATTGAGGGTGAAAAAAATAAGCTTTTTTTTTGGCAATTTGTTTTGGTTCAAGGCTATTTTTTCTTTCTAATTTTTGCTTAAAATCTAGCTCTTAAAATAAGTTTTAAGTTATAGCAAAGTAAAGGAAGCCAAAAACCATAATTAACGTCATTGACTCCACCACTCATATGCTAAAACTGTTAGTATTTTTTAGTGTATTTGCTGTCAGTAATTGCTAACCTAAAACATATGACTAAAGCCCATTGGGTCCACTTCTAGGTGCTCTCTACTCTTATGTGGGAGAAAACCACTAACATGAGTTTGGTGGGGTTTTATTTCTTTCCATTAAATAATACATACATATATATATATATATATATATGTTTTGATGGATATATATATATATGTGTGTGTAATAGCTCCATCAAAAATACATTGTGTGTAGTTTTTAATGTCTGTGGTGTGTATGTTCAACATATATATATATGTATAGATACGCTATTATATATACATTTGATATAATTATAGTTTAGATTCTTTACCTTACTTTTTTACTCAACTTTTTTTTTTTTTTTTTTTTTGAGACAGGGTCTCACTCTGTCACCCAGGCTGGAATGCAGGTGTGAGACACCTGTATTCCATCCTAGGTGTGACTTCAGCTCACTGCAGCCTCAACTACCCGGGTTCAGGTGATCCTTCCACCTCGGCCTTCTGAGAGGTGGGACACACCACCATGCCCAGCTATTTTTACCATGTTGCCGAGGCTGGTCTCAAACTCCTGGGCTCCAGTGAACTGCCTGCCATGGCCTCCCAAAATGCTGGAATTACAGATATGAAATGCCACGCCCAGCACCCAACTTTTTTTTTTTATTTATCTTATTGGCATATGTAGATCTACTTCCTCTTTTTTAACTATTTTGCAACATTTCATCTAAGGAATAGAAAATATTGTATTTATTCATTCCTTTTTTGATAGGCATTTGTAATTTCCCTTCTTAATAGTTTTTCTGTTATTCCATTATTACTTAGTAAGTTGTATAATCACAGAAATATTTGAGTACTTAGGATTTGCACATTTTTATTATATAGCAAACCAGTCTTGAATATTTACCACTGGAGATATTTTCTTCTTGATTGTGCCTCATATCTGGCAAAATGGCAAATAATTCAATATATTATTTTTAACATCAAATGTAATTTGTTCAAAATTTACATTAATCTTCTCATAACTAGTCACTTCCATTTTGTCTTCCTGTCATCCTGAAGAATGAAAGTGGAATTTCCCAGAGGTTTTAAGAATTGGGGGAGTATTAAATGTAGCTGAAATTAAGTAATTAATAATTTACTTTTGGGTCATGAATCAGCTTCATGGGATGCTAAGGATCATTTGCAACCCCAGAAATATGAGCTGTAACAATGCACTTTTTAAGACTCCAGAAATCTCAAAGGTTGGCTGCCCAACCTAATTAAACTTCAATCTTCTGATACCAAATTTATTTCTTCTTTGTACTGCATTTCCTCAGATCTTCTTGACAGGAAAATGTCACTTTGCCCGACAGCTGATAGACAGGTTATGTAGCACCATAATTGGAAAGAAAAGGATAGCTTAAAGCTACTCGATTTAATGGCTATGTGTATGGCTTTTTCTTTCTTTCTTTCTTTCTCTCTTTTTTTTTAAGTTTCTATGACAGACACAAAAGGCCTTAGCAAATAGGCCCAGTGCCATTTTTTCCTGCTTCCTCCAGGGGTAATTATCTTACTCCATCAATAGTGCTGTCAGAAATTGGGCACATAATTCAGCATTTAAATGAACAAGCAATGTAATATTTCCTGTCTCCCAGTGGAATGCTTTGCAGCTCACATTCTTCTCTGTCACTCGCTCACTCTTGATGTATGTCCCATACCCAGTCCTTGAATGCCTTCTCTCCCTTGTGTTTCATTGCAGATGTTGGCTCCGACTTGACACCTACTTCATTTGGAGTTTTATAGGACCAGCAACCTTGATAATTATGGTAAGAATTCCTAATTAACTCTGTGTTTCCCAGGTCAAGAAATAAAACTTTCACTATCTCAGTCCTGACTATCTTTAATTTACAGAGGTTAATTTGGGGAAAACATGTACTTATTTGACCCTACATCATTCAAGCAATTAAACACTCATTATAGTCTACTTTTATATTGTAAAATAGTTAATCAAAACTGTTGGAATAAGAAAACATGCATTTGCAAAAACTTCTGCAACATAATAGCTACTCAAGGGTCCAATCCAACATAATACATTTGGTTCTATAGATATTTGAGCAGTAATGAGTCTAAGTACTGTATTTCCATAATTTTTCTTTTGAATAATTTGAATTGGAAACTGACAGAAATTAGAAAGATGGGAAAGCACCTGACTGTTCCTATCAGCTTTGTTTTGTATTTGAATCTTGAAAACTTTAAAATTTAAAAGCGAAACTTTAAAATATTTTACTTGAGAATGGCACAATCACATTAGACATGTATTCTGGAATCATATTTCCTTTTCTGTTTTTAGATCCTTAATATTTTGGTTTCAAAAATGAATTATTTAACTTAATTTAGATTAAACTGTTAGTATAATTGTTTATATAGTTATTTTAAAAATAAAAATTTGAGGCCGGGCACGGTGGCTCACGCCTATAATCCCAGCACTTTGGGAGGCCAAGGCGGGTGGATCACGAGGTCAAGAGATCGAGACCATCCTGGTCAACAAGGTGAAACCCCGTCTCTACTAAAAATACAAAAATTAGCTGGGCATCGTGGTGCGTGCCTGTAGTCCCAGCTACTTGGGAGGCTGAGGCAGGAGAATTGCTTGAACCCAGAAGGCGGAGGTTGCGGTGAGCCAAGATCGTGCCATTGCACTCCAGTCTGGGTAACAAGAGCGAAACTCCATCTCAAAAAAAAAAATAAAAATAAAAATTTCTCTCCATCTTGTGAATAAAGTATTAGCCTCTTGACTTTGCATAAATATAGGTCTACAGTTTCTTATCTGAAATCTTTGGTACAAGATGTATTTTGGAATCAGAAATTTTTCAGACTTTGAAAAGATAATACGGTACATATACTGCATAATACACAATATCCCTAGTGAGGAATAGGCAGTTACCCAAAATCAAAACATATCAACCAATACTCACAGTGACTAGGGAGCACTCTGTAATTGAAGACAATATTTCACCAGAAAAAAAAAAAAAAAGGAAAAAGGAAAGGTAAGAGCAAGTAGTAGAAAGACCATGGACAGCCTTATGTCAATTCAAATTAGGTTTTCCCACCATTTAGATTTCATTCATGTTAGGGGCCACCCAATGGATTTTTTTTTTTTTTAATAACTCTCACTTTGTAGACTTTTTGGATTTGGGGATGATTGATACAGTATTGTGAACATGTATTTTTGAAATAATTTCAGGAGGGCTTTTATTGCCAAGTTGTGGAATGTATAAATTGATCAAGTGGTAAAGCACAATTCACTATATGGTTTCTTAAATACAGTTTAGTTTTGTGTGATATATGAAGTTTACATGAGAACTTCATTTCTGTTGTTTTAAATTTTATACTTTCTCTGTTTCCAGTGATATGACAATAACATTGGGGATTTCTTTTACCTTAGTCCTAGTTTATTATAGCATCAGAATTTAGCCAACATTTTATAATCCTTTTGAGCCAGCTACACAAAAATATGTTGATTTTAGTATTTGTATTTTTGTAATATAGTATTTGAAAATATGTCACTAAACAATAAATTCAGATAAACATTCAGAGTGTAGAAATAGTAACACATCTTAAAAAAGTATTGTTTTTGTTTTGACATACACTAGGCTTTGAATTGTTTCAAAATTTCCACAGCATCATTCCAGCTGATGCTGACTTTGTATTTGTGTGATTTGGCATAGCAGTGCTTTGTAACTCAGTGGTATCCCAATTCCCAAAACTGGCTTCTTGCCTTTACTAAAATGCTAGGCAGTCATCTCTGATCCAATTCCTTTAAGAGTGTAGTGAGACCTAATTTCCCAGAACATCTCATCTGTTACAGAGAATAGATTTTGATTTTGTTTTTTTTTCTACTCCAGTTATGCTACATAACACTACCTTTTGCATTCCAGCTTAATGTAATCTTCCTTGGGATTGCTTTATATAAAATGTTTCATCATACTGCTATACTGAAACCTGAATCAGGCTGTCTTGATAATATCAAGTAAGTGATTTTTATTTTTGTTTTCTATAGGTTGCATTATATTTATACTTCAAACTATCTTTTCTTTTATGTCAAAATCTTATGACAAAATGATAAAGAATATGCGTGTATTATCTTTGCTGGATAAGATTATCGATTGACCATCAAAGTGACTTGATCTGCCTGAACATAAGTATAATAAATTTCTGTTTTCAAAGATAATTTTTATCCTAAATTCTTATTTAGAACATGTTAATTTTAAATATGTATATTCATTTTGTCCCAAAAACAAACGCAATGTTTCTATTTAGGACAGATTATTATTTTTATTTTATTTTATTTTATTTTTGAGACACAGTTTCATTCTTGTTACCCAGGCTGGATGCAATGGTGCAAACTTGGTTCACTGCAAACTTCACCTCCCAGTTCTAGCGATTCTCCTGCCTCAGCCTCCCGAGTAGCTAGGACCACGTGCACCTACCACCACGCCTGGCTTATTTTTTGTATTTTTAGTAGAGACAAGGTTTCACCATGTTGGCCAAGCTGGTCTCGAACCCCCGACCTCAGGTGATCTGCCTGTCTTAGCCTCCCAAAGGGCTGGGATTATAGGCCTGAGCCACCATGCCCAGCCAGATTATTCTTTCTCAGAGCAATTACCACATTACTTCCTCACACTCCATCTCCTCATTCAGAGCAATGTGATGAGCCAGATGATTGGACCCACAAAAGGGGGATTTTACATCACAGAAGAGGAACCCCAGATTTATGAATCTGAGCATTTATATAGGGGCTGTTACACAGCTGCCCTCTCCTTCTGAGAGAGATAAAGAAACCTTCCTAATGTAAACAGATATTTTGTCATATAAAAATATGGCTCTAAATTTTACCTCCCTTTGAAATATTAACACAACCTTCTGGGAGCTAACGCTAGATCTCTCCAGAAGTCTTTATCTATTTAATCATCTTACAGCTTTGAAAGTTTGTTTTTTCACCCAAGTTCCACTTTTGTATGCTCAGAAAGTCCTGCCATGCAACCATATGAAAATATTCACATTTTTTTTCAACAGTAGTAAGACTTTATATAGGCAAAAACAAAGTAGCTAATTTACATTTCCTGAAAAGAAAAATAGTTGTATTCCTTAATATAACAAAAAAAATTATCTTGTTTCTTTGGAGTGTATGATATTTTAGAAAGATAGTAATATTTAGATGCACATTAGTTATTAAGATACAATATGTTAAATTTCATTTTTATGTAATTTGCCTATGGTAGTGTTATATTTGTTAAGTGCTTTTATTTAAATGAATGTATTTTCAGAAGTTTCATGAGGTAACCTGTGACTTTTCTGTGCTACTGACATTCTCCTTGAACTACTTCAGATAGCATTTATGTCACCCATTTTCCATCTTTCTACATTCAGTGCCTGATGGTTCTTGGCCCATAGTAGGCCCTCAATGAATGTTTACAGAATAAAGTAACATATTAAAGACTTTAGTGTCTAGGTGTATCGACATTAAGTAGTTAATTTTGTTGAAGGAATTATTTGTCTACATTAAATAAAAAGGATAACCAAGGAATTAGAAAAATTAAAATATATGGTACAAAATAGAAATTATCTACAATGAGTGATAGCCTTTTGTAATTCTCAATATTACTTAGTTGAGGTAACAGTCATTGTATTGTTGAATTATGTACCATTAAATGGTACTTCTAAAATACAGTATTGGTTTCTTAGATTATTTGTTCCTGATGAAATTAAATTTGGATAAATTAAATAGGCACATAAAATATATTTATCATATTGTAGTTTTACTCACTTTAGTATAATTTACATCTTTGCACCCATTTTTTATTATAAAATAAAACACAAGTAACACTTTATTTATATTATGTATTTAAATACTATCAGAAATAAGGGAGTAAGACTTTTAACATTTATGTAACACCAGGTTAAAAAATAGCAGAAAGTATTATTCTTTGTCCTATATTTCAAGTATACTTTTTAGGTTTTTTTTGTTTTTTGTTTTTTTTTTTACTTTTTTGTCTAATTTAGCAAAGGTAAAGACTTTTGCTTACCTTTAACTTTAGGATTTGTATTTAGTACTGTCACATATTTTTAAATATCAATTTGTTTGTATGATGTTCATATGTATTTAGGTAATTGGGTTGAATCTTTATGATATTACCATTTAGAAAACTAAACACGAAAATTCAATATTTATATTTAGTGGCACTGGTAGCATCGTTTTATATTACAAAGCAAATAAAGTCTTAAATGAAAATATCTTGATTTCAATTATGTCTAAACTGCTTTCTATGTTATATTCTTTGGAAAGTATTTAATCTTCCTGAGTCTTCCTCTCTTTAAAAATGGTGTAATAATGAAATAAACCTGACCATTAAATGGGCAGAAGAATATAAACCTTTGATGATGCTCTTTAAAATTTTAGTTAAAGAGGGAGATAAATTGGGTAGTTGTTAGAAGGGATATAAGGATTTTTGAAAAATTGTTTGTTTTTATTTTGATTGATACATTTTTTTTTTCAAGAGATAGAGTGTTGCTCTGTTGCCCAGTATGAAGTGCAGTGACACCATCAAAGCCCTCTGCAGCCTAGACCTCCTGGGCTCAAGTGATCCTCTCACCTCAGCATCCCTAGTAGCTGGGACCACAGGCATGCACTGTCATGCCTGGCTAATTTATTTTTATTTTTATTTTATAGAGATGGGCTTTCACTGTGTTATCCAGGCTGGTCTCAAACTCCTGGCCTCAAGCTAGTCTTCCGCCTCAGCCTCCCAAAGTGCTGGAATGCACCCAGCCAAGGATGGTTTTAAGATGAAAGAATTATCAGTATAGATATGTTGGTGGAAAATAACCAGTGACAGAGAAATTAAGAATACAGGAAAGGAGAATTAATGTTGCAGTGGTGATCTGAGGTTGTATAGAGAGTGTGATCCAGAACAGTGGTAGAGGAATTCCACTACACTGGATTTCAGGAAGGACATTTTTCCAGTAAGCTAAAAGAAGCCGCGTGGGAGGATCCTTTTCTACTGAGACTGGATGGAATAAATAAGAATAGGTGTGATGTGGATATGTTGGTGCAACTGGGGTGGAGCATTGACTTGAGGGATTTCTGCCTAGTCTCCTCAGTGTGGTAGGAAAGATAGTCGTTGGCAGGATAATGGCACATATTGAAGAAAAACAATAGGAAAAATGTCTCCAGAAAATATTTCTTAATACTTTCCAGAATCTGAAGCAAGTTTTGTTTTATTTAAAATACAGTATATTAACGATTTAAGAGGTGGTTGTAAAGAAATCAGCAGGGCCCAGCACTTTGGGAGGCCGATGTGGGTGGATCACGAGGTCAAGAGATCAAGACCCTCCTGGTCAACATGGTGAAACCCCGTCTCTACTAAAAATACAAAAAATTAGCTGGGCATGGTGGTGCATGCCTGTAATCCCAGCTACTCAGGAGGCTGAGGCAGGAGAATTGCCTGAACCCAGGAGGCAGAGGTTGCAGTGAGCCAAGATCGCGCCATTGCACTCCAGCCTGGGTAACAAGAGCAAAACTCCCTCTAAAAAAAAAAAAAAAAAAATCAGCAGGACATAACTGATAAGGAAATATGAGTTAAAAAAGTAATGATTTTGAACAGTAAGTAAAACTGAAAATCTGGCATTGTTTTTAAACAAGAATAAGGCTCTGTATAATATATATTCAAAATGGTACAGGAAATGTGAGTGTTTTAAAGATATAAGAAAAATTTATCTGGAAAGTCTTTTTTTTTTTAAAGTATATGGGGGAAAGCATAAAAGTTAATGTTAACTTTATTTTTCAAAAATTTTTGTAAAATAGTGAACAAGACTGGCCCCTTGTTCAATTTATTAAGAATAAAAAAACCTTTATTCTTAATAAGCCTCATGTAAGGCCCTGTGGAAGTCAGTGTCTTTCTAAAACAAGTCATTCATTCAATTACCAAATATTTGTTGCTTTGATTATACACATTCTTTCACACACTTATATCTCCTTTATCTAAAATGTGTTTGCTTCTCCCTGAATTCACTGCCACCATTTTCTTTAAGCCACTACCATCTTCAGAATCAGTTCGGCAGGCCACCTAACTTCTCTGCCCACATCAATTCTTGCCCCTGCCTTCACCAGCTAGAGAGACCTTTTGAAAAGCTTAAATCCATGCAACACTCTTGGGTAAAACTCTTCAGAAGAGCCCATTACTCTTAAACTAAAGGTCAGACTTCCTGCCAAGGCCCAATAAACCTCCCTTATCTAGTTGCCCTTTTCTTACTTCAGCCTCATTTTATGCATTTTGGCCCTCCGGCCATTCTAGATATGGTCTCTTTTGCCTCACAGCTTATCTCTGCTGTTTCTCTGCTGACTTTCTCTTCCCTAACACTAGGACTGGCTGACTCTTACGTATCCAAATTAATTAAAATGTCATTTTATTATCTTAAAAATTAACTTTTTTAAAAAAATTCTAAATTTACTGCAAGTCATCATAGTAAACTTCTTTTGATGTTAACACAGAACGTTTCATTGGCTGGCTCAATACTATGTTAATGAATTCTCTGAACAAAATAATAAAATTTAGAGTGAAGTAATATAGGTAATATGATTACAGGGGAAATGAGGTATGTCCAATTCTTGGATTTAACTAAAAAATAATAAGTAATTGAAATTAAATAATACATTTCAGTTTGCTACTTGCTTACTTGTCCTTTGTTTCTTTTTTATCGAAATAGGTAATTATAGTCAGCGGAAAGAATTCCAATCATTTGATTCTTCTCACTGAGTTTCTGACAGGTCAAAATTGGTGCTTACAATGATTATAGCAAAACTCTAACCTAATTAAAAAATACTATATGTAAATATAAGTAAAACTGTTATTGAATTGTTACCAGCAAGAAATTAACTTATAGTATGTCTGAAGTATTATGACACATGAAACTTTAATTTGTGAGGAGCCTTTAAAACTCTCTTGACATTTACCTTTAAAATAAAAATGGATGGTTTCTGTAATCACCCACTTCTATTATTGAAAAACATTAACAAATGTATTTCTAAATAATTTGTTCAATAACGTCTCAAGTAATTTTGAAGAAAAAAATATGAAATTATAGCCATTTTAAGACCTAGGAAAGAACATTGCTGCCTATGTGAAAGAAACTCAGAAACTACCAGGCTTTCTTTTTCTGTATCTGTCCTTTTGCCCTTTCTCATCAACAGACTTCTACATAAAGGCTTGTGATTTCACTGGGTCATGTTTTCTGATTTCTGGTCTCTCTTGTTAGGTTTCATATGAGTGATAGATTGGCAAAGACTCTGTCAGATAATTTAAGCAAGTATTTGTTCAAAGATATACTTTTTCCTTTCCTTCCTTCTTCCCTAGTCTCTAATTGTCAAGAAAGGGTCACGGGGGGTAATAACTTGAGGGTCAAAGCCAGTTGCGTTGGAATTTCTGTTCAGTCCTGTGATGTTTACATGACCTTGGCAAGTTACATCAGAAGTCTGGGTCTTAGTTTCTCCTCTGAATTGGGAATAATTGTACCTATTTCATAGTGCTTTATGATAATTATATATGTAATTACATATGTAAAGAATGCAGCATATTATTTGTTGCTCATACAAAATGGTTTGAATATTTTTAACCACTCTGTATGGAAATACCCTGCTGTCTTTAGTTTGTTGTATTTTCAGTGGTGAAGCTTTGCTCAGCCTTTATCAAAATCCCATTAGAATTTTTGACTGGCTTTGTTTGCCATATGGTATCATGAAGAATTATGTGTGATATGATCCTTTCTTTTTTTAAAAAACACAACTTATCCTATTATGAAAGAATTGGCTCTGGGGTGGAATGCTCATTTGATTAATAAATAGCTAGTTCTGTTCTTAGTTCTGGAGGGAAAAAAAAAGTATCCTCAGTGAGCTTGGACACCTGCCATATGTTTAGAAATCTAAGAAGGCTCCTGAATAGCTTCAGGGATGAATAGCAAAATGCCTTACCAGTACCCGTAATAACTTAATATATTTCTTAAGAAGGTAACTTTTACTTTGAGGAACATGTGTCTAAATGTTAGTAAAAACAATTAAGTAATAATTACATTCAGTTTGATTAGTATTATATTAGTACTTTGTGGAGTTACAGGTGATTGAAGTCTAAAAATGTAAAGGCAGAAAACCAAATGGACATATTTCTGAAAAATACAGCAATATCACAAGAATATTTTAATGATCTCATTTTTAAATTTCATATTAATATAATGCATATACTTATAAAATTCATCTTAATATGTTAATATGTAAAGCATATATATATATATATATATATATATAGCCTACTTTCTAAAATTATCTCATCTCTATACTATAGCCAAAGCAATAATTTAACAGTTTAAGCCGTCATGAGAACAGTAAATCTAGTTCTGAGTTGTATAGTAAAAATTTCATCAATTGCAGAGTTTTCTGGATGAGTTTTAAGGAAAATAATTTTAAAACTTTCTTATTCTCAAAATACTAGCTACTGACAAAAATATTTTTTTTTTTTTTTTTTTTTTTTGAGACTAAGTTTCGCTCTTGTTACCCAGGCTGGAGTGCAATGGCGCCATCTCGGCTCACCGCAACCTCCGCCTCCTGGGTTCAGGCAATTCTCCTGCCTCAGCCTCCTGAGTAGCTGGGATTACAGGCACGCGCCACCATGCCCAGCTAATTTTTTGTGTCTTTAGTAGAGACGGGGTTTCACCATGTTGACCTGGATGGTCTCAATCTCTTGACCTCGTGATCCACCCGCCTTGGCCTCCCAAAGTGCTGGGATTACAGGCTTGAGCCACCGCACCCGGCCCTGACAAAAATATTGATATACTGATTTTGATTTTTCAGAAAGAGGCTCAAATAGTCTATGAAAACTTAAAAATATTAGCTTATATTTCTATACAACTGATTTTATTTATAGTTTATCTTTCACCATCAAAACCATTCAATTGAAATGAAGATTTTACAGATTTCTAATTATTTTAAATATTTAGAGATAGTATGTTTAAAAACTGATACCACTTTTGTAAAAAGATTATTAGATCAACATGCTATACTGAAGATGTGTTTACCCAAATTTTAAAAATCAAATATACTTCTCAATGTCTATGTATATTGTGAACACTTTAGTTTTGAGAATTAGCTAGAACCAATAATACATTTATTTTATTTATTGTAATAAGATAGAATCATTTTTAAAGAGAATTCTGAAAGTGAATATAAGGTGTCTGTTATCCCATTTTTTCTGTCTTCCTGTATTTCTTTGATGTGTGTTTAAATATTACTAGGAATCACTGTAACAATGTCATAAGTGATCCAAGTGTATTTAAAGAGTAACACAATCCAAACAACCTTATGTGGAACTTTGTGTATTTTTATGACACTACTTGACTTGCTGCAGACAAGTTGAGGCTTTCCTAAGATAATAGTGGGTCCTTTGCTGATTGCCTTAATTTTAGCATTTAAATGCATTCAGCAATCGATTCCTTGAAAACTGTATTTAGTCACCAATTCAAAAAGCTGTGCCTTCTGCAAGTTATTGCCAATCTCATTGTATCTTTTATTTTAGGCTATAGTTTTAAGTTTTCTCAAACGTAAAAGGGCTGCTCTCTCTTTAGGCTTTTCTCTAAAATGCATTAAAATTTCCTAAGATCTTTTTATGAGTCAGGGTTTATGCACGAATATATTCAGCATATTCCATAGACTGGAAGCTCACATTTGAGAAAACTGGTTTGAAGGATGACTGCTTGAGGCACACTGGAATTGTTATCCACTATACCTTAAGATCAAATTATAGTTTCACTTTTCGTCAAAATAATTAGGTTTCTATCAGATTTAGGAGAGTCAAGTGCTATCTAAAGATGAAAAAGTCTAAAAACCTACCTGAGGGAAAAAATCTCTTCTTAATAATGAAAACACAAAAATTAGCTGGTTCTCTGTTCTTTATATAAGGCTTAGACTCAGATTACCTTTATATCGCACAAGAAATGTGCAGTCAGACTATGGGAATACCTAAAAATCTGAATTACTCTAAACTAGCTATTCATACTACTATAGTTTTCTTTCCCAAAATGGTGAAGTGTAAGATTTCATAAGAGTAGGAGAAATCTGAGAATACTTACAATAATTAACATTTGTTTTCTATATTATTCACATATTTTAATTTTAATGTATGAACTTTGATTTTTAATCCTTATTAATTTATTCAACAAATGAAAAGTATAAATATTGTGAGTATGTTTCGAAGATGGAGTTTACAGAATTTGCTAATTATTTTTTATTATATTTATTTATTTATTTTTAATTTACTTATTATGCTTTAAGTTCTGGGGTACATGTGCAGATATTTTGAGAGTTTCACTCTTGTTGCCCAGGCTGGAGTGACTGCATTGGTGTGATCTAGGCTCAGTGCAACCTCTGCCTCCTGGGTTCAAGGGATTCTTCTGCCGTAGCCTCCCAAGTAGCTGGGATTATAAGCATGAGCCACCATTCCTGGCTAAATTTTTGTATTTTTAGTGGAGATGGTGTTTTAACCATGTTGACCAGGCTGGTCTCGAAGTCCTGACCTCAGGTGATCCACCCGCCTCAGCCTCCCAAAGTCCCTAAGCCACGGTGCCCAGCCTATATTTTTATGTAGATTCTATGAGAACTGAGTGGAGTGTGACTGCAGGGTTTTTGGCTTGGGGTACTAGAACAGTGAGTTGTTATTACTAAAATGCAGAAAACTGTGGAGGGAACACTTTTGGTAGTAGAACAGATTTTTTTTTTTTTTTTTTTTTGGTAAGGTAGCTTACTGAACATCTCAGTGCAGATGCTAAGTTGGAAGTTTGAATAGTGAAAGCTGAAGATACAATTTGCGGTCATCAGTGTATATATTTTATTTTTTGTGTATGTTTAGTGTTACTTTATTTTCAGTATTGATTTCAGTTTATTTTCAGTATTGATTTCACTTTATTTATCTATTATTTTTAGTATTGATCTCACTTTATGCATCTATTATTTTCTATAATGACAAATTACCCTGTTTTTTAAAAATTTATGTCAGTTGTATATTTCCTTTGAAGATATTAAGAAAATAAAAGTGAAATGATCTGAAAAAAATACAACAGTGAAAGTGGCATATAGATATTGCAAACAATTGAAATGGTGTTTTTCCAGCCAAACTGATTTCTCTTACTAGCCAACTAAGAAGTATGTTTCTGTTAGAATGGCCACGGCTGGATGTATCAAATGCCGACCAGTGTGGCGTCCTAAATCATAGTGATACTGGTGATTTATGAAACTTAAAATCCAAAGGTAGGTGTTCTAGAGTAGGTTCAAAAGCTCAATAATGTCAACAAGGACCAAAGTTCTTCCGTCATCGGAATGTTGGCTGTTGTCATTCACTCTATCATCTTGTGGTCCAAAGATGACTTCTTCAGCTCCAAGTATCATATGCTTTCATGGTTGCATTCAAAAGCAGGAAAGAAGAGATAAGAGAAGGGATTCTCCTTATGAGCCTTTGCTCGTGGGCTTCTCTCCCATGTTCAGGGTGTAAAATATTCTCAGAAGCCCCTTACTGGTATCACATGTGTGAATCATATGACCTCTGCTGGCTGCAAGGGAATCTGGAAAAGCAGAGGTCTGGCAAAGGGGCTGTGGGAACAGAACCATCTCAACGTTTGCAGAGCTTAGGGTGAGAGAACAAAATGATTTAAAAAAATACATATTCTAACCTCCCCTTGTGATAGATACACCTTCAAAACCACTTGGAAGATCAAGTGTGAGTTTAGAATCCTTTGATATCTTAGAGTTCCATGCCAGGAGGTGACTCCTGGCTCACCACCTATCATCCTTCTCTTCCTGCCTCCAGCTGGATACCATACCATGTGTGACCTCATGTGTAACTAATACATTGTGATCCACACATCCAAGCTCTTTCTACCTCTCCCAACCAGCCACCCTTTGGCCACTCCTCAGACCAAGGAAAGTAATACTGACTACAACCTTGGGAGAATGGGTTAGGGTCGATTTTATTTTAAACCCATGAGACTGAGTAAGATATTGAGATTGAGGGTAGACACTGAAAATAAGAGGACTAGGGACCATAACCCTGAGGCACTCTGACTAGATATCTTAGAAGTGCAAATCTTCAAAGTGGATTGAGGAGAAGTAGACAGTGAGTTAGGAAGAAACCTACAGATCCTGGAAGCTAGGTAAATCTAGCTTTTCAAATAAGATGGGAACTTAGACCTGACCACTGAATTTAGCAACATGGAGATCTTTGGTGAACTTGACAAAGGCTGTTTGATAGAGTGGTTGATGAAGGCTTATTAGAGTGGAGAGAAGAGAGAATGGGAGGGAAGGAGTTAAAAAAAAAAGCACATGTAAAGATGGTCTTTTCAAGTCTTTTGCAGTAAACAAGGGCTGAAAAAAGTAGTAGCTGGACGGAGATCTTATGTTGGGGAGGTTGTTGATAATAATTGGTTTGTTTTGAAGCATGAGATATACTATACTCTCCTCCTTTTAATTTGGTAGGAATAGACAATTAGTTGATATTTGAAAGAGAGAGAAAATTATATGGCATCTGGCGTCGACACTTGAGTAGGCAATAGAGTGTGGGATATAGTGTACAAGCGAAGGCTGTTCTTACACAGAGAATACCGTTATTTCTTTATGTGATAAAATTATGACTGAGATCTGCTAAGCCTATTGACCTGTAGATGTTTCCATTAAAGTGATGCAGTAAATTATCATGACTCATAAGTATTCAGTGTATTCAAAAACATACATCTACATAGAAAAAATTATGTAATATGAAAAAAATTAACATTATGTTTTAATCTTCTATTTTTCCCCTTCTTATTAATACATAGTAATATATGTACTGGTTATACATTAATGTTATGATTTTAAAATATATTTATATTTATATGTATATATGCGTGTATATATACAAATATATATATGCATATAGATAATCAGAATATATATATACATATCTGTGCACATAGTCATGCACTGTCTAATGACATTTTGGTCAATGACAATTGAGTATATGATGGTGGTCTTGTAAGATTATAACACCATTTGTTTCCTCTTCATTTTTATGTTTAGATTTATTTAGCTATACAAATATTTCTGTGTTACAGTTACCTATAGCATTCAGCACAGTAACATGCTGTACAAGTTTATAGCCTGAGAGCAATGAGCTTTACCATATAGCCTAGATATGTAGTAGGCTATACTCTTTAAGTTTGTGTAGGAACACTCTATGATCATACTACTATGAAATCACCTAAGAATACATTCCTCAGAATGTATTTCCATCATTAAAGGACACATGACTGTATATGCTTTCTAGAAAACGCAATTGTCCAAAGGCTTTGTTAACAAATAAAAATCTGTTAGATGTCAAACACATTTGGTAACTTTTTTGTGTAATTTCATGACTTTAAGAAACTACATAAGTAAGTTAAATGTTTTGGAGAAAAATTATTTATCAGTGAAAATTACCTAAGCAACACAATTCATTTCTTTCAAGGTACAATAAGGCACACATTTTGATACCTTATAATTTTTTATTTAGCTATCTTCCTAAAAATAAAATACAGTGTTATATATTATAAAATTTTATGAAGCATACTTTATAAAAATAACTGTGTGTAACATATCTTTTTGGATATTAAATGAATACTCTTTGTAAGTTATCAGAAATAAATGGTTTTACATTTAGGAAAAAGAGACTAAATGGAAATGTACTGAAGTTAATAATGATAATGTTTTAGTGTCAAGATTTAAAATTTTCTTTTTATGCACTTGCATGGTATTTTCTGACACCAAATAAATTTCATTTTTTTCACACACCAACCAGTGCTCTACCCACAACTGGTGTCCAGCAATGCACTTCAGTTCTGAAGTGAACTCCCAGGGTTAGCACAGACCCTTCAGGTTAACAGCTCTGTCCCTCATGACTGCCCCCACTTAGGCACCAGGTGCCAGTGGAGTGCCCAGGGTGCCCACACTTCTGCTCAGGCAACTACAAATTCAGGAATTCCCATGACCATCCCTCAAAATTTGATAATTTACTAGAACAATTCTTAACTTAGAAAAGTGCTGTACTTACAAGGACTGCTTTATTGTAAAGGATACAACTCAGAAACAGCCGAATGGAAGAGACGTACAGGGTGAGGGGTGAGGTATGGAGGAGAGAGCATAGTTTTCATGCCCTCTCCAAGAAACCACACTCGCAGGCACGTGGATGTTTTCATCACTTGAAATGCAGTCTTTGAAATTTTTTATGGAGGTTTATCACATAGACATGAATGATTAAACACTGGCTACTCTATCTCCAGCCCCCTCTACTCCCCAGTGATTGTGCAGGAGGGGAGAGAAGGATGAAAATACTAACCTTTTAATGTCAGTTTGGTCCTTCTGGGAACTAGGCCCCATGCTGAAGCTATGTAGCCTCCCACCATCCCCTCGCCACACAACTTTGACACCAACACACCTGGTCATCTCATTAGTATGCAAAGGGTACACGAAAGAGTTCAAGGCTTTTAGGTGCTCTGTGCCAGGACTCAGGTACAAAGAACAAATATTTACTTTTTATTACACCAATTCACTCTTGAGTTTTCAGAAACTAGTATGATGAATATACAGTGTTCTTATGAAAACATTTTATTTAAAAAATGCCTCGCTCTATATTATGTCTGAATATATATTCATGAAAGAACAATATAAGAATGTCAATTCCCTGAAAGGATCATCTTTCTATATTTTTAAGCTGTGAAACAGTTTTTTAAAAGCAAGTCTAATATTCTATTGTTAATATGCTACTGTGGCGATATCTACATAATGAAAATTTAATGAAATTTTATGAAAGTGTAAACATTTAATTATCGTAATTTATCTGTCTTCAAATTCTTTATGAGGTAGAACTAACTCTAGTGTTTAGAATTCTTCTTATTTATATCATTAAAATATTAGTGAAAGAATCTAGTTAGGATTCAGGGATAATTTTTTTAAAACTTACTCTGTTTTTATCTGTTTTATTCATTTAAAAAAAGGTAATTGCTGTTTATTTTCCTTGGATTTTGAAATTTATTTTTATTTTATTTTATTTTTTTTTTAATTTTTATTGCATTATAGGTTTGGGGGTACATGTGCAGAACGAGCAAGATAGTTGCATAGGTACACACATGGCAGTGTGCTTTGCTGCTTTCCTCCCCTTCACCCACACTTGGTAGTCATCCCCAGGCTATCCCCCCCAGCCCCCCGCTGCTGTCCCTCCCCCATTCCCCCCAACAGTCCCCAGTGTATAGTAGACCGCCTCTCTGTGTCCACGTGTTCTCATTTTTCTCACCCACCTATGAGTGAGTATATGCGGTATTTCTTTTTCTGTTCTTGTGTCAGTTTGCTGAGAATGATGTTCTCCAGATTCATCCATGTCCCTACAAAGGACACAAACTCATCATTTTTGATTGCTGCATAATATTCCATGGTGTATATGTGCCACATTTTCCCAGTCCAGTCTATCATCGTTGGGCATTTGGGTTGGTTCCAGGTCTTTGCTATTGTAAACAGTGCTGCAATGAACATTCGTGTGCATGTGTCCTTATAGTAGAATGATTTATAGTCCTTTGGATAGATACCCAGTAATGGGATTGCTGGGTCAAATGGAATTTCTATTTCTAGGTCCCTGAGGAATCGCCACGCAGATTCAAAACCAAGTACATGTCTTTAGTGATATCTTACTTATTTATTTTAGTGTAGTTTCAGTTCATAAACAACTACACAAGAAATAGGATTTTGAACTGTACATTCCAAAGTAAAGTATTTGATTCCATAAGGGAGAAAAGATTTCTTTCTCACCCATCACTAGGTTTATGGCTGAAACTCCTATGAACAAAGATTAACTAGACAAATGCATACAAATTTATTTAATACAAGTTTTACATGTTATGAGAGCCTTCAGAAATGGAGACAAGAAAAGCAGTTAAACTTGGGCAATTTTTAATACTAAGTTTGATGAAGTAGATAGATGTGGAGAAATATGATTGGAAGACAAAAGGTTATGATTCACTGTTAATAAACTGAGGGAACTTAGCAAGTCCTGTTTATTCAGATTATTCTAGGTGTCTCCATGTCTTCAGGGAAAAAGATGTTCATTTCCTCTGGGTATAAGAAGGATATCTCTGGTGTAAGGGTGTTATGAACTACTGCAGAGAGAAAGATCAGATAATTATTTCATGGTCTGTTTCAGAGGAGGAGGGTGAGGGGACTATCAAAGAGACCTTTCTGCTTCTGCTGTTTTCTCAAATCTGCAAGTGCCAATTTGAGAATAGTGTGTCTAGAACTATATCAAATAAATCTCTTTCCAATTATCTCTGAGCATGTCTTCTTTTCGTTTGAATCCAGTTTTAAGAAAAATGAACAAAACTTTTAAAAATATATATAAGCCAATTTTAAACCAGTTATTACTTAAAGTCAAAGTTCTTAAAAGTCTTAAGCAGAAAACCTAATTTCTTCTAAAGACTAAGTAAAATATACATGAAATCTCCTTGAAAACATAATCTTCTGGCTTTTAGGAGTTTACCTTGACTGCTATAACAAAAACCAACTAGGAATACACATTTTTTTTCCTTATCATAGCTTTCTTTAAAATGACACAACTTATTTTAAATAGAGGGCTTTATTTAGTACAAGATTGTGTGTGTGTGTGTGTGTGTGTGTGTGTGTGTGTGTAATTTTGTATGAAAATTGACCAAAATTTGCTGATTTAAAAAATTAGTTGTGAAAGAGCTTGAATAAATGATGTTAGACTGAATCACTTTGGGCCTCCAAATTCAAACCAACCTGTTTTTAAAGCTATTTGAAGATAAAGTGAAACTCTGTGAGGCATTTAAGTTAAACATTCCATTGTATTTTGAGTCACATACTGCAAGGAAAAATGTAGTCATAGATTCTGAAATAAGGGGCAGGTGCTCCCTGGTTCTGCCCTCATATCAACTGTAATCTCTGCACCTGATTAAACACCAAATAGAATTTTAAATATTGTGTCTATTTGGAAAAAGAGTGCCAAATAATAAGAATAGTTTACTGACATTTTACTATGTGCTAGGCATCGTTCTAAGTTCTTCACATGTGGTAATTATCTGATATTTGCAATAATCCTTTGGGGTTTCTGAGAGGTTAATTAACTCACCTCAAACCTCAGAACTAGTTAGTGACAGAACCAGGATTTCAACAGACCATCTGACATCAGTGTCCCTTATTTTACCTGTTAGATATACTCCTTGTCACATCAAATTGCATACCTGTAAATATAACCAAATGTTTATATATTTTAAAGAGATTGTCATTTCAGTAAACATACCAGTTTAGATAATTTTATAGGGTATGCTAAAAACACTTTAATCCTGATATTGATTGAATAACAATGATCATTAAGGTCCCTGTGTTTAAAACCTATGATTATATTAAATTTTAAATTATGAACTATAAAATCTGGCCAGCAGAATGCAATTATGAGGAGTCTTAGTGTACAGCAATCTTATTAGGATGAGAGAGATATCAGCGTTATAAGTATATAAAGTGAATTACTGAATGAAACTACACAAGAAGAACACTGTTCTGGTGAGGATGACTCGGAAAGAAAAGTCACTGACGTACTTGTAAAAACATCATGTCAGAAAAGCCAAGAATCAAAGGGAGCAGCAGCTGGGGATGAGTTTGGGAGCTGTCCAAGAAATGGACAGGTCTGGACAGTGCAAACATTTGCAACTCTCAGATTGTTTTCATTTTTTTTTTATTAAATGAATTTTTACTTTTTTAGTTTTTTTTTTTATAATTTTAAATTTTTATTGCCTTTTAGGTTTTGGGGTACATGTGCAGAATGTGCAAGATAGTTGCATAGGTACACAAATGGCAGTGTGTTTTGCTGCCTTCCTCCCCTTCACCCACACTTGGCATTTCTCCCCAGGCTATCCCTCCCCTGCTCCCCACCCCGCTGTCCCTCCCCCATTCCCTGCAATAGACCCCAGTGTGTAGTAGACCCCCTCCCTGTTTCCATGTGTTCTCATTTTTCTCACCTACCTATGAGTGAGAATATGCGGTATTTCCTTTTCTGTTCTTGTGTCAGTTTGCTGAGAATGATGTTCTCCAGATTCATCCATGTCCTTACAAAGGACACAAACTCATCATTTTTGATTGCTGCATAATATTCCATGGTGTATATGTGCCACATTTTCCCAGTCCAGTCTATCATTGATGGGCATTTGGGTTGGTTCCAGGTCTTTGCTATTGTAAACAGTGCTGCAATGAATATTCGTGTGCATGTGTCCTTATAGTAGAATGATTTATAGTCCTTTGGATATATACCCAGTAATGGGATTGCTGGGTCAAATGGAATTTCTATTTCTAGGTCCTTGAGGAATTGCCACACTGTCTTCCACAATGGTTGAACTAATTTACACTCCCACCAACAGTGTAAGAGTTTTCCTATTTCTCCACATCCTCTCCAGCATCTGCTGTCTCCAGATTTTTTAATGATCGCCATTCTAACTGGCATGAGATGGTATCTCAATGTGGTTTTGATTTGCATCTCTCTAATGATCAGTGATGATGAGCATTTTTTCATGTGTTTGTTGGCCTCATGTATGTCTTCTTTTGTAAAGTGTCTGTTCATATCCTTTGCCCATTTTTGAATGGGCTTGTTTGTTTTTTTTCTGTACATCTATTTAAGTTCTTTGTAAATTCTGGATATCAGCCCTTTGTCAGATAGGTAAACTGCAAAGATTTTTTCCCATTCTGATGGTTGCCGATTCACTCTAGTGACTGTTTCTTTTGCCGTGCAAAAGCTGTGGAGTTTGATTAGGTCCCATTTGTCTATTTTGGCTTTTGTTGCCAATGCTTTTGGTGTTTTGGTCATGAAGTCCTTGCCTACTCCTATGTCCTGAATGGTTTTGCCTAGATTTTCTTCTAGGGTTTTTATGGTGCCAGGTCTTATGTTTAAGTCTTTAATCCATCTGGAGTTAATTTTAGTGTAAGATGTCAGGAAGGGGTCCAGTTTCTGCTTTCTGCACATGGCTAACCAGTTTTCCCAACACCATTTATTAAACAGGGAATCCTTTACCCATTGCTTGTTTGTGTCTGGTTTATAAAAGATTATACGGTTGTAGATATGTTGTGTTGCCTCCGATGCCTCTGTTCTGCTCCATTGGTCTATATCTCTGTTTTGGTACCAGTACTATGCTGTTTTGATTACTTTAGCCTTGTAGTATAGTTTGAAGTCTGGTAGTGTGATGCCTCCCACTGTGTTCTTTTTGCTTAGAATTGACTTGGCTATGTGGGCTCTCTTTTGGTTCCATATGAAGTTCATGGTGGTTTTTTCCCGTTCTGTGAAGAAATTCAATGGTAGTTTGATGGGGATAGCGTTGATTGTGTAAATTACTTTGGGCAGTATAGCCATTTTCACAATATTGATTCTTTCTAAACACGAACAGGGAATGTTTCTCCGTTTGTGTCCTCTCTTATTTCGTTGAGCAGTGGTTTGTAGTTTTCCTTAAAGAGGTCCTGTACATTCCTTGTGAGTTGTATTCCTAGGTATTTTATTTTCTTTGTAGCAATTGTGAATGGCAGTTCGTTCTTGATTTGGTTCTCTTTAAGTTTGTTATTGGTGTATAGGAATGCTTGTGATTTTTGCACATTGATTTTATATCCTGAGACTTTTCTGAAGTTGCTTATCAGTTTCAGGAGTTTTTGGGCTGAGGTGATGGGGTCTTCTAGGTATACTATCATGTCGTCTGCAAATAGAGACAATTTGGCTTCCACCTTTCCTATTTGAATACCCTTTATTTCTTTTTCTTGCCTGATTGCTCTGGCTAGAACTTCCAGTACTATGTTGAATAGGAGTGGTGAGAGAGGACATCCTTGTCTAGTGCCGGATTTCAAAGGGAATGCTTCCAGTTTTTGCCCATTAATTATGATATTGGCTGTTGGTTTGTTGTAAATAGCTTTTATTACTTTGAGATATGTTCCATCAATACCAAGGTTATTGAGGGTTTTTAGCATAAAGGGCTGTTGAATTTTGTCAAATGCCTTCTCTGCGTCAATTGAGATAATCATGTGGTTTTTGGTTTTGCTTCTGTTTATGAATTACGTGAATTACGTTTATAGACTTGTGTATGTTGAACCAGCCTTGCATCCCCGAGATGAATCCTACTTGATCATGATGGATAAGTTTTTTAATGGGCTGTTGCAATCGGTTTGCCAGTATTTTATTGAAGATTTTTGCATCTATATTCATCATTGATATTGGCCTGAAGTTTTCTTTTCTTGTTGAGTCTCTGCCGGGTTTTGGTATCAGGATGATGTTGGTCTCATAAAATGATTTGGGAAGGGTTCCCTCTTTTTGAATTATTTGGAATAGTTTCAGAAGGAATGGTACCAGATCCTCTTTGTGTGTCTGGTAGAATTCGGCTGTGAACCCATCTGGACCTGGGCTTTTTGTGTGTGGTAGGCTCTTAATTGCTGCCTCAAATTCAGACCTTGTTATTGGTCTATTCATAGTTTCGGCTTCCTCGTGGTTTAGGCTTGTGAGGACACAGGTGTCCAGGAATTTATCCATTTCTTCCTGGTTTACTAGATTATGTGCATAGAGTTGTTTGTAGTATTCTCTGATGATGGTTTGAATTTCTGTGGAATCTGTGGTGATTTCCCCTTTATCGTTTTTTATTGCATCTGTCTGGTTGTTCTCTCTCTTCTTTTTTATCAGTCTGGCTAGTGGTCTGTCCATTTTGTTGATCTTTTTGAAAAACCAGCTCTTGGATTTATTGATTTTTTTGAAGGGTTTTTCGTGTCTCCATCTCCTTCAGTTCTGCTCTGATCTTAGTTATTTCTTGTCTTCAGCTAGGTTTGGGGCTTTTTTGATCTTGCTCCTCTAGCTCTTTCAATATTGACGATAGGGTGTCAATTTTGGATCTCTCCACTCTTCTCATGTGGGCACTTATTGCTATATATTTTTCTCTACAGACTGTTTTAAATGTGTCCCAGAGATTCTGGTATGTTGTGTCTTCATCCTCGTTGGTTTCGAAGAACTTCTTTATTTCTGCCTTCTTTTCATTGTTTATCCAATCAACATTCAAGAGCCAGTTGTTCAGTTTCCATGAAGCTGTGCGGTTCTGAGTTAGTTTCTGAATTCTGAGTTCTAACTTGATTGCACTATGGTCTGAGAGACTGTTATGATTTCAGTTTTTTTGCATTTGCTGAGAAGTGCTTTGCTTCCAATTATGTGGTCAATTTTGGAGTAGGTGTGATGTGGTGCTGAGAAGAATGTATATTCTGTGGATTTGGCTTGGAGAGTTCTATAAATGTCTGTCAGGTTTGCTTGTTCCAGGTCTGAGTTCAAGTCCTGGATATCCTTGTTAATTTTCTCTCTGATTTATCTGTCTGATATTGACAGTGGAGTGTTAAAGTCTCCCACTATTATTGTGTGGGAGTCTAAGTCTCTTTGTAAGTCGTTAAGAACTTGCCTTATATATCTGGGTGCTCCTACATTGGGTCCATATATATTTAGGATCATTAGCTCTTCTTGTTGTATCAATCATTTTACCATTATGTAATGACCTTCTTTGTCTCTTTTGATCTTTGTTGCTTTAAAGTCTATTTTATCAGAGACGAGAATTGCAACTCCTGCTTATTTTTGCTCTCCATTTGCTTGGTAAATTTTCCTCCATCCTTTTATTTTGAGCCTTTGTGTATCCTTGCATGTGAGATGGGTTTCCTGGATACAGCACACCGATGGGTTTTGGTTTTTTATCCAATTGCCAGTCTGTGTCTTTTTATTGGTGCATTTAGCCCATTTACATTTAGGGTTAATATTGTTATGTGTGAATTTGATACTACCATATGTGTGAATTTGATACTACCATTTTGATGCTAGCTGGCTGTTTTGCCCATTGGTTCATGTAGATTCTTCATTTTGTTGATGCTCTTTAGCATTTGGTATGCTTTTAGGATGGCTGGTACTGGTTGTTTCTTTCTATGTGTAGTGCCTCTTTCAGGAGCTCTTGTAAAGCAGGCCTAGTGGTGACAAAATCTCTGAGTACTTGCTTGTTCATGAAGGATTTTATTTTTCCTTCACTTATGAAGCTCAGTTTGACTGGATATGAAATTCTGGGTTGGAAGTTCTTTTCTTTAAGGATGTTGAATATTGGCCCCCACTCTCTTCTGGCTTGTAGAGTCTCTGCTGAGAGATCTGCTGTGAGTCTGATGGGCTTCCCTTTGTGGGTGACCCGACCTTCCTCTCTGGCTGCCCTTAGTATTTTCTCCTTCATTTCAATCCTGGGGAATCTGACGATTATGTGCCTTGGGGTTGCTCTTCTTGCGGAGTATCTTTATGGTGTTCTCTGTATTTCCTGGAGTTGAGTATTGGCCTGCCTTGCTAGGTTGGGGAAATTTTCCTGGATAATATCCTGAAGAGTATTTTCCAGCTAGGATTCATTCTCTTCGTCACATCCTGGTACACCTATCAAACGTAGGTTGGGTCTCTTCACATAGTCCCACATTTCTTGGAGATTTTTTTCATTCCTTTTTGTACTTTTTTCTCTAATCTTGATTTCTCATTTTATTTCATTGAGTTGATCTTCGACTTCAGATATTCTTTCTTCTGCTTGGTCAATTCAACTGTTGAAACTTGTGCATGCTTTGCGAAGTTCTCGTGTTGTGTTTTTCAGCTCCTTCAATTCATTCATATTCCTCTCTTGTCCATTCTTGTTATCATTTCCTCAAATCTTTTTTCAAATCTTTTTTCAAAGTTCTTAGTTTCTTTGCACTGATTTAGAACATGTTCTTTTAGCTCACTGAAGTTTCTCATTATCCACCTTCTGAAGTCTGATTCCATCATTTTGTCACACTCATTCTCCATCCAGCTTTGTTCCCTTACTGGTGAGGAGTTTTGGTCCTTTGTAGGAGGTGAGGTGTTTTGGTTTGGGGTGTTTTTCTCCTTTTTGCGCTGGTTTCTTCCCATCTTTGTGGATTTATCCACCTGTCATCTTAGTAGTTGCTGATTTTTCAATTGGGTCTCTGAGTGGACGCCCAGATTGTTGATGATGAAGTATTTCTGTTACTTAGTTTTCCTTCTAATGGTCTAGCCCCTCTGCTGTACGAGTGCTGAGGTCCACTCCAGGCCCTGCTTGTCTGCGGTACACCTGTAGCAGCTGCAGAACAGTGAGGGATGCCACCAGTTTCTTCTTCTGCTATCTTTGTCCCAGAATGATGCCCGCCAAATGTCAGTCTGATTAGTCCTTTTTCAAGGTGACTCTTTGGATATACAGGGGTCAGGGAACTGCTTAAGGAGATGGTCTGTACTTCATAGGAGCTCCAGTGCTGAGCTGTGAGCTCTGTTGTTCATTCAGGGTTGTTGGGCACCTGTGTTTCGGTCTTCTGCAACAGAACTTATAAAACCCCCCTTTTTTTTTTCTCTCAGATGCTCTGTCTCAGGGAGTTGAGGCTTTCTTTATGAGTATCTGTTGCACTGTCCTGCCCGGCTAGAAGGTAGTCTATTCACTATTTGCCTGCCGAGGCTCTGCCCTGCTAGCGCAGGTTCACCCTGCTGCCACAGGGCTCCGTTCTACTGTGGTGCACTCCACCCTGCTGGCGGAGTCTCTCTGTTTTGTTGGCTTGCCTCAGCAATGGCAGGCTGCGTCAGCACTGGGCGTGTACCTCAGTAGGGGCGGATGGCGTCCATAGTGGTGGATGCCCCTTCCCCACCAGGCTGCACCATCCTGGATTCACCTGTGCCCGCAACAAAACTCTCAACCCTGAGCACCTCCAATCGCCGCCCTGCTTGTCCCTGTGAGGGTGGGACCTGCCGAGCTCGATCACCTGGCTCCCTACCTCAGGGTCCGTCCTCTCTCTCTCTCTCTCTCTCTCTCTCTCTCTCTCTCTTTTCTCCCCAATTTGAACGGTTGACTCTCTCACTGGCACCCTAGTAGCCTGCTGATAGGGCACTGGGATCCGTGAGATCTCCTGTGCCACTGCCCACTGCACCGGCTGAAATCACACTTTTCAGGAATCTCCTGGTCTGGCTCATTGTCCAAGCCCCGTTTAATCAGATGGACATGTCAATCTGCCCTTCCAAATCTCAGATTGCCAGTTTAACATGGCACCCAGACCAGTGAGTTTTGTGCCGGGTGCCACTGCGCTGCGGCGCCGGCCGAACTGGCCACACGAACCAAAACACCAGCTGCACTGGCATCCCGTGTCTCTCCTACAGCTGGGAATTTCCCCGTTCTGTGGGCAACAAAGGTCCGTCTGAGAATGCGGCTAGGACTCACCCTCTGCGCCTTCACTGAGAGCTGCAATCCTGAGTTGTTTCTGTGGCGCCATCTTGGAAAATCCCCTGTTTTCATTTTTTTAAGGAACTAGGAAATATTCAGCTGAAGAAGTTGTGATGGGAAAGAGGTTTGGAATTGAAGAAAGATGTGAACTATTCCTTATGGAGAATGGTAAAGCATATGCACTGGGGAAGTGTGGTAGGCATATCTGATATTATTAAGTACCATTAGAAATTTGTTGTTATGAATGTAACATGTCTTCAGAAAACATGGTTGTGGTTTTTTTTCTTCAGCAATATTCAGCTACCTCAATGTGTGTGTGTGTGTGTGTGTGTGTGTGCATGTGTGTGTGCATGTGTGTGTGTGTTTCAAATCATTAAAGAGGAGAGAGGATATAAGAAAGTAAATGAGCTGGTTGAGGAGGAAAGTATGAACATGAATTGAGTGATATGTAGTGAAAAGGTGGAGAGACAGAAGATAACAAAAACAAGAAGGCAGTGGTAAATATCCCATGGCAAGAACCTCAGAGAATTTGGGGTTTTTACACTGGGAAAGTCATGATTCCGTGATGGCACCACCTGACGGATGTGAGAGAACCAATACTTTGAGTTTGCGTGTTCCTCGGGGAAAGCACTGTCAGTCGGGAACAATTTCACTTAAAAGTAGTAAATCACAGAAACACGTAAAAATGAAGTTTAGGATATAAGGGAATTTGTTGAGTTTGGACCATGAGTTTCAAAGGACAGGATATAATTTGTGGAAAGAAAGGGAAATTGTAGAAAATTAGTTGGTCTAAGAGGTATACAAAAGTGTCAGAAGAATGGAAGGAATATCCTGTAATATCACTTTTTTACATTTTTTTGTTGCCTAAATTTATTGTCTGCATGCAGTCACTTACTATCTTGGGCAATAGAATCCCACTCATTAGTGATAGAAGATTCCACTCTATGGGTGAGAACGCTACTTCTGGTCTGCCTTAGATTGACATTCTCCCCAACTTCCAGAAAATACCATGATATGTTAAGTCTTGCAAATCGTGGCTTAAACCATTCAGTTTTACCAGTATTTGTAAAAGGAGTCTGTAAATGCTCTGTCATTGAAGGTACTACAGATGATCATTGATTAGCAAATTAAACATGTCACCATATTCCATGTACATATCAGTTTTCCTCAATTCCAAGCAAATACCTCCCCTTTAAGCAAAACAACAAATTAACAGATCCTTTCAGATTTCAGCTTTTCTCATTCTCTTATTTTTCAGTAGTGTTTTCCAGCAGGAGAGTTAGTTGGTTCTAAAATGATATTTTAGTTGGTTCTAAAATGATATTTTTTCTTTACCTCATTTTAAAAGTGCTGAAAGTATACAAGTCAGAGTTACCTAAGACAAAAGACTGTATTCAATCATTGGATTTGTAATTAAAATGTGCAAACAGTATAGTGGAGTGTTAAGCATCTTGAGCCACTCAGTCCACACTTGAAAATTTCCTAATCTAATTTTCTCTTGGCTGAGAACCAATTGTTGTTGGTTTTCTCCACTACATACAGTTATGTATTCTTAAAAGGTCTGTCGTCAAGGTCCCTGGCACTTTTATAAATGTGCTATTTGAGTACACATTCTGCAATACTCTGGATTACTGCCTATGGAAGTTGATATTTTAAACCAGATTCTTCAAAGTGCTAACACAAAAATCCTCTTTGTTTCAGAACTGAGATTGACAGTCTAAGGCTATAATTTAAAACTACTTAATTATGAGATTAAGATAATAAGCCATGAGCATAAAAAGTAATAATTTATTAGCCCAAGTATTGACCATATTAGATAATATAGTATACATTCCAAGATATGGCTCAAAAGATGGTGCATTTTCTTTGTAATAGTCTTCATCATCACAGTGCTCTGATTTTTCTATCTTCATTGAATTTACTGCATCTTGCACAATTAGCTGGGGGAAGGTTTCTAAAATTGCCAGATCTCCCATTCTGTAAGTTTTAATAACATGCTATAATGCAGCATATCCCTTAATATTCACAGGGATATTTTAGTAAAACTTGTGTGCCTATTTGTTTCTACTAGATTTTCTCTCTCTCTTTTATAAAGGTTTTAATTTTTTCCACTTTTTTCTGTTAGCTTCCCTGTCCTTTTCTTTTACTTGCTGACATACATTTTGAATGCTTTTACTATTGCAAATATCTTCTTCCAGTCTGTTACCTCTTTGTTAATTTTTTCTTTTATTACAAATATAAATAAATATAAATATAAATAAATGTAAATGTAAACCATCAACTTTATCCTCTAAGGTATACGTTTTCAAAATCTTTTAACCGAAATCCTTTTAAACTAAGGATTTTTCTTCATTCCCCTCCCTCCCTCCCTGCCTCCCTTCCTGCCTCCTCTTCCTCCTCCTCCTTCCTTTCTCTTTCTTTCTTTCTTTCTTTCTTTCTTTCTTTCTTTCTTTCTTTCTTTCTTTCTTTCTTTCTTTCTTTCTTTCTTTCTTCTTCTTCTTCTTCTTCTTCTTCTTCTTCTTCTTCTTCTTCTTCTTCTTCTTCTTCTTCTTCTTCTTCTTCTTCTTCTTCTTTTCTCTCTCTCTCTCTCTCTCTCTTTCTTTTTCTTAAGACAGAGTTTCGCTGTGTCACCATGCTGGAATGCAGTAGCACAATCTCAGCTCACTGCAACCTCTGCCTCCTGGGTTCAAGCAATTCTCCTGCCTCAGCCTCCTGTAGCTGGGACCACAGGCACGTGCCACCACACTCAGCTAATTTTTGTATTTATAGTAGAGACAGAGTTTCACCATATTGGCCAGGATGGTCTCCATCTCTTGACCTCATGATCCGCCAGCCTCAGCCTCCCAAAGTGCTGTGATTATGGGTGTGGTCTGCTGCACCTGGCCTTTTATTTTCTATTTTTTATTTGTCTCACAGTGTTACAGTTCATTTTATGATCTTATCTTTGAAAGACACTTTTTATTTTTTTATGTAATAAGCCAGGTTTCCAACACCATTGGCTAAATAATCCATCTTTTTTCTGAACATTTATGCTACCACACTATCCTACATTAAATCTGTTTCTGTGCTTTCTCTTCTGTTCCATGGACATGCTTTATGTTTCTCTAGCATTACTACATTATTACTAGAAATTGCTTAATATCTGGTAGGGTGAGTCCTCCTATTTTGATCATCTCTTGCAAAATTGTTTTAGCTAGTCATGAATTTTTATTATTCTTTCACATTAATTTCAGAATCAGTTGTTAAAATTATTTCTATATATTCCTCTTTTTAAATAGAGTTGCATTAAATATATGGATCGTGTTGTAAGAACAGCTATCTTTATGAGGTTAAGTCATACCATTCATACAACTGTCAATCTCTTTTATTGAGGCCTTCCATTATACCCTTTTGTAGATTTTTGAGATTTTTTTCATTGATGTCCATTCATTCTTTGCTGGGTTAATTTCTGTATAAATTATTTTCAGTTTTTTGCTATTAGGAATGATGTCTATTTCCCTTTGATTTTTTAGTTTATTATTGCTAAATAAGGAAATGTTATTGATTTTTGCATGTTGATCTTATATCTGACAAACTTACTGAACGCTATTAAATAGTTACAATGATTTTTCACTCCACTCATTTGTATTTTCTATGGAGATGATCATGTCACATGTAAATAATAAGTTAAAAATTATCTCTATACTTCTAAGCTTTATGCCAGTTATTTATTTATTTATTTATTTATTTGGTATTGGATTTGGACCACAACTGAGCATGTCCAAGGATAACCTACATTCTTGCTTGGGTCCTGAGGTTTAAACTATACATTTTGAAGTTTTTCCGTTAAGTATAATGTTTGTTATGGATTTATTTTAAATGAATGATTCTACCAAGTTAAGAAAATTACTATATAGTGATTTATATATTTATACAAAATATGCATTTTGAAGTTTTCCCATTAAGTATAATGTTTGTTATGGATTTTTTTTAAGTGAATGATTCTGCCAAGTTAAGGAAATTACTATGTATTCCTAGTTTTCTAAGTTGTTTTGTATTTTCTTGAAAAATACTTAAGTTCATCAAATAGTTTTTTTTTTAATTTACTTGGGAGTTTTTTTAGACTATTTATTAGACTATATGGATAGAGTGATTTAACTTTGTTTACTGTCTGGAATAATTCTTAATTGATTATGATGTTTATGCATCATTACCTTTTGATATTTAATAGCATATTTAAGCTTTTTAAGTAAGTTCTGAAGTAAAATGTTATTTTAATGTGTTTTTTGTCCTCTGGTAAGAATATTTTTTTGTCCTGGTAAGCATAGTTTAAGAGGACAAAAAATACATTATAAAAACTCTCATGAGTCCACTTATAAAAGTTTTTCTTGAAAGAATGTAAACGAGAATGGAAACAGGCCTTCAACTCATTGGCTGTGCTGAAGAAGAAAGCATGGTTCCTTTATTAAAGAAATCTTCCATGTTTTATCTAAGTAACATTTTGTTGAGCATTTAATTAGTGTTCTTACTAAAAGAACATTTTTAATGCTAATAAGAGGTTAGTGCTTAAGAACAGATTCAAGAGAATATAGATTCCTGAAAAATTTTGCTGTTTGCAAATTGAGCAGTGCTGCAACCTGTACTGCACAGAGGTCATAAAATATAACTAGTCATGGATAACACACTTTAACCTGATAGGTGCTAGATCCTAAGAGGCACTCCAAAGGCCAGCAGGTGCTTCCTTGGCTCCCTGTGATGGAGCCTAGGCATATTAAAGCAGAGGAAAACACAGGTCTCAAGAGTTTTGTGCTCAAATTACTAAAATGGTCATTAAAGCATATTAATAAAGAAGTGCAGTGAAGAGCAGAAAGTGATATTATATTCATTTAACTCAGCCCCAAAACACTGGTCAGTATGGGTAGGACTGGCATCTTCCCTCAGACTTGCAGTTGATAGTGACTGTTGTGTTCTTACTGGAGTTTGCAGAGCAATAGGCATCTCAGGGTGACAGATTCTAATTGAGTAGATCTGTTAGGAGACTGAGGGTGTCAGAAGAGGAATCTCTGATGTAAGACTCCTGGTTCTCAGGAGAGACTCATTTTCACTACAGTAGATACAGATTTAGAGGAGAAAAGCCCAAGACATTTTCAGCATTGCAGTGGTTATTGCAATCATTCGATTATCAATGGAGGACTGTGCAAGACAAGGCCTAGGAATGACCAGATATTTTGTTGGCATAGATGTCAAGAAAAGGCAGAATATTGCCAAGAAATGAGGAAGAGAGAGAGAGAGAGAGAACAATATAACTTTCTTGAGTGCAAAGGTGCCAGACAAATGGGATTCCAGCTGGGATTGGCATAGGGAGGATGGAATGCTGACTAGTGTGGCCCCACTGGCCCAGCTTTCTGTTTAGAGGAAGGCCTGTCCTACTGGATCTGAGGCTGAGGGGAGAAAGTTTGTGGAGGCAGAAGACTTCAAAGCATTCAAGATCTGGGGGTGGTAGGCATCATAAACGGAAGGCAGTTGATATAAGCCAAAAGGTGATATCATCCTTATATGCTCTATGAAAAGGAAGATGTGCCTCATATGTGTGATGCAGCTGGGGTATGGAAACACTGAAGTGAAGATGAAGGAGTTTGCATAGCAGTGGGGATGTGTACAATTTAACACCTGGACTCTTATCACAGGAATAGGAAAGTGATTCTGTAACCAACATTAACATTACTTTGGATTTGTAATCTAAATGGTTCTATGATTTGTCTATGACTATTCACAGATAATTATAAATTCTGGTTTTATAAGCCCCAGCTATTTTACATTTACTTTCTCAAAATGTATTAAATTGGAATTTTTAAATTCTTTATATATAAAAGAAAAGTTTTTTCTTTTTTCATTTAAGCCTAACCTACATTAGAAGAAGAATTATTTGTTTAGTTTTAGGTAGCACTTATTTGTAAAGTTTTGTGAAGTTTGAAGCTTTCTTCACGACAGCAGCAAATAGTTAATTGTTATGTAGTCATATGCCTATATGCATATTTTATTACTTATTGCTAGCTAGTTTAACCTTATTATCATCAGAGAATAAACTCCAATTGATGCTAATTCTTAGTACATTTTTGAAGCTGCCGTTTGGCTTAGAATGCATTTGATTTAAGGTTTTTTTTTTATTTTGTGATTTATAGCTTTGTATGAATCTATAAAATTTTATTTGTTACTTTGTTTAAATATTCTATAATATTCCTTAATGTTTTTCTCATTGACATCTTTTTAAGAAGACTATCTTTGAAGTTTTTGTAACAATTTGAATTAGGAATAATTATATCTCACTGGGCTTCTGTATGACATGAGCAGAATTGAGATAGAGCTCTTAAGTAATCAGGTCTGCTCATTGACCAGGTAATAGCTCTTGTGCAGTAGATGGGCAGTGTGACTTTTTTCAAAATCTTTACAAGAAAAATTACAATGGGCATTCACTGTTTCATATAAATAATAAATTCAATAATTTAGAGTATACTTCAAAAGCTGTTACTAATCTGTAACCTTTTAAGAACCATAGAATAATCTTTCCTTGAATCCATTCAACTCGAAAAAAATTCCAGTGAGATTATTTTATTTATCGTGGAGATGAGTCAACTGAAGCTTATAAAGGATAAGATACTTCCGAAAATTAAATAAACCTTGCCTGCTTCAAACTGTGCTGCAATGCCTTCGATGATTCCATTTGTTGGAATCTTTAAAAAGTAAAGATGTGGCCGGGCGTGGTGGTTCAAGGCTGTAATCCCAGCACTTTGGGAGGCCAAGGCGGGTGGATCACGAGGTCAAAGGATCGAGACCATCCTAGTCAAAATGGTGAAACCCAGTCTCTACTAAAAATACAAAAAATTAGCTGAGCATGGTGGCATGTGTCTATATTCCCAGCTACTCAGGAGGCTGAGGCAGGAGAATTGCCTGAACCCAGGAGGCGGAGGTTGCAGTGAGCCGAGATCGCGCCATTGCGCTCCAGTCTGGGTAACAAGAGCAAAACTCCGTCTCAAAAAAAAAAAAAAAAAAAAAAAGTAAAGATGTATTTTAAATACTCAGTTGTGCTTTTCTTGTGTTTTAGTTATTCTCCCAAGCAGTTTATAATCAGTTGTTTATTCAGTGAGTGTTTCTGTTGTAAGATGGTGAAAATAGCATATGGTATGAGAAAGAATATAACAGAATTTCAACCAGTCAGAGCATTTTTGGCAATGATTAAAAAGTTATTAATTTCTAGATTTGTTTTACTTAAATTAAAAGTTTGTATAATCTCTAAGTTTAGAAAATAAATCCTGAGAATAGGTAATATGTTTGCATTCCAATGACCATATTTTATCAGCCCCACAGTTACAGGTTCTAAGAAATTCAATAATTCTAGGGCTCAATATAAGTGTAGAAAACATTGGACCTCCAAAAGTGAACCAGGAAACACTGTAAATTTTAATTATAAATATCAATAAGTAAATATGTCCACTTGATAAAAAAAATTTTATGGATCTTGAAGTGTTACTGGCTAATGTAAGTTTTCATTGATTTTAAAATAAAAACTGCTGGAAATAAATATAAATATGCATATACAGATATATTCTCATTTATTTCATTTTTTATATTCAATTTTCAAACTTTTGAAAAGTCATAAGAAAAAAGTATTAAGAAATCCATTTCTAGAAGTTACATCTCTAATCGACTCTTCAGGAACATTTTACATGTGATGTATGTCTTTTATTCTTTATAGTCAAATTATTACACTTAGCAGAACATTGCAGTTATATAGTGGACTTTTCAACACTAAGGATATAATATATTCATGAATCAAACTTAACTTTGGTTATTTCTTTTAATGTTCATTAGGAATTTTGGAAATACTTCCATTTCAATTCAGAATATGAAAAGTCATAGCATTTACTAAACTTAAATAACCTAAAAGAAAACACTACTTTATATAAACTGATTTCCTTTAAATGTATGTAGTAAAGATCAACTCAGAAAGAGGCAGTGACTCCCTCATCTTCTTTGAGGGATTCAACTTAATATATAATATATATTATAATATATAATATATATAATATATATATAAAATATATGAAATATATATTTCAACTTAATATATAATTTCCAAAATACTTTTTAAAAAACCTAATATAAAATTGTGTATGTATTTTTTTCCTACAACACTTTTTTGAGATCAGAAGGTCAATATACAATAGCAGTTATAATAGCAAATATTTATTTAATACTTTTGCACATTAAAATTTTGTATATTTGCATAGTTTTTTGTAGCAAATAAAAGTACCAAGACCTTTTACTTGATACACATAATGGTCCCATGAAGATGTATATATCCCCATTTCACAGAAAGATGTATGTATTCAGTGTGTATCTCCATTTCACAGAAATGGCCTATAAGGTGCAATTTGCACAGCATTGCAGAGTTATTAAAATGCTCAACAGTCATTCAAATTCAGATAGGCTGGTTTGCAAGTCCGTGTTTTTAGCACTGACATATCACCTTTTATACATTAATGTTAATACATAATAATGCAGTAATATTATTATCTTATTCAAACATAGGACTCAAATATTGCATACAGGCATACCTCATTTTATTGTGCTTCTCTTTATTGTATTAATACTTCCCAGATATTATAATTTTTACAAATGGTAAGTTTGTAACAACTCTGTCTCGAGCAAGTCTATCAGTGCCATTTTCCCAACAGTATGTGCTTACTTCATGTATCTATGTCACATTTTGGTATTTCTCACAATATATCAAACTTTTTTGTTATTATTATTTCTGTTAGGGTTATCTGTGATTACTGATCTTTGATATTACTATTGTAACTGTTTTAGGGCACCATGAACCACACCCATATAAGACAGCAAACTTAAGTCAATAAATGTGTGTGTTCTGACTGTTCCACCGACTAGCTGTTCTTCTGTCTCTCTCCCTCTCGCTCTACTTTGGTTCCCCTGTTCCCTGAGACACAACAATATTGAAATTAGGCTGATTAATAACCCTACAATGGCTTACAAGTGTTCAAGTGAAAAGAAGTGTCTCTCACTTTAAATCAAAAGCTAGAAACCATTAAGACTAGGGAGGAAACCATGTTCAAAGCTGAGATAGGCTGAAAGCTAATCCTCATACCAGTTAGCCAAGTTGTGAATGCAAAGGAAGGTTCTTGAAGGAAATTAAAAGTTCTCATCCAATGAACACAGGAATGATAAGAAAGCCTAACAGGCTTATTACTGATATAGAGAAAGTTTTAATAGTCTTGTTAGAAGATCAAACCAGTGTCAACAATTTCTAAAGTCAAAACCTAATACAGAGCAAGGCCCTAACTCTCTTCAGTTCTATGAAGGCTGACAAGGTTGAGAAAGCTGTAGAAGAAAAGTTTATTTGAAGCTGGCAGAGATTGGTTCATAAGATTTAAGGAAAGCAATCTCCATAACATGGAAGTGCAAGGTGAAACAGCAAGTGCTGATTTAGAAGCTGTGGGAAATTATCCAGAAGATATAGCTCCATCATTGATGAAAGCAGCTACTCTAAACAACAGATTTTTTATGTAAATAAAACAGCCTTCTATTGGAAGAAGATGCCATCTGGAATTTTATGAGCTGGAGAGAAGAGATCATTATCTTGCTTCAAGGCTTCCAGTCTTCAAATAATAGACTAACTCTCTTGTTAGGAGCTAATGCAGCTGGTGAATGTAAGTTGAAGCCAGTGGTTACTTATCATTCTGAACATTTTTAGAATTATGTTAAATATACTCTACCTGTATTCTGTAAATGGAACAACAAAGCCTGAATGACAGCAGACTTGTTTACACATGGTTCATTGAACACTTTAAGCCCATTGTTGAGACCTACTGCTGAGAAAAAAAAAAATTCCTTCAAAATATTACTGCTCCTTGACAAGGCACCTTGTCACCCAAGAACTCTGATAGATATATACAAGGAGATTAATGTCTTTATACCTGCTAACACAACATCGATTATGCAGCCCATGGATCAATGAGTAATTTCTACTTTAAAGGCTTTCTACTTAAGAAATAATTTTTTAAGGCTAGAGTTGACATAGTGATTCCTTTGATGGATCTGGACAAACTAAATTGAAAACCTTCTGGAAAGTATTAACTATTGTAGATGCCATTAAGAACATTTGTGATTCATGGGAAGGGGCAAAATGTTTACATTAATAGGATTTTGGATGAATTTAAGTCCAACACTTATGGATGATTGAGGAGTTCAAGACTTCAGAGGAGGAAATAACTGCAGATGTGGTGGAAATAGCAAGATAAGTAGAATTTGAAGTGGATACAGAAAATGTCACTAAATTTCCGCAATTTCATCATCAAATTTCAACATGTGAAGAGCTGCTTCTTACAGTTCAGCAAAGAAAGTGGTTTCTTGAGATAGTATCTACTTCTGGTAAGGATGCTGTCAACATTGCTGAAATGACAATGGATTTAGAATATTACACATTTAGTTTATAAAGCAACAACAAGGTTTGAGAGGATTGACTCCAATTTTCAAAGAAGTTCCACTGTGAGTAAAATGCTATCATACAGCATGACATACAACAGAGAAATATTTCATGGAAGGAAGAGTCAATCAATGTGGTAAACTTCACTGTGATCTTATTTTAAGAAATTTCCATAGCTCCCCTAACCCTTAGCAACTCATCACCCTGATCAGTTAGCAGCTTTTAACATCCAGCCAAGACTCTCCGTCAGTAAAAATATTAGAACTTGCTGAAGCCTCAGATGATTGGTAACATTTTTTAACAATATATTTAAATTAAGGTATGTACAGTGTTTTATTTTATTGCATGCTTAATAGACTATAATATAATATAAATGTAACTTTTATATGCACTGGACAACCCCAAAATTTGTGACTCACTTTACTGTGATGGTCTGGAACCGAGCCTGCAATATCTCTGAGGTATGCCTGTATCTTATTTGTATTTGTATGCAATCTACCAATTAGTTTTTGTAAATCTGATAGAAAGGGATACTAAATTATAATAAGTATGTAATTGTATAAATGGAGTACAATTTAATACTTCATTATTCATTCTCCTTATTGATACCCTTAACTTCTCTCACATGTAAATTAATTCTTTGATAATAATATATTGAGTTAAAGAAATTCATATAACATTGAGTTGTAGAGGAAGCATAGTCTATATAACATTGAATTGCAGAGAAATTAAAATTTTGTCTGTCATTTATTTGATATTTATTGAACTTAATTTATTATACTCAGCTTTTCCTAATTTCAGACTTACCTTATTCATAAGCAGCACACAATCTATCATTTAAAATTTAATATTGCTGTCTTGCTTTCAAATTTGCAGTATTATTATGGGATTATTGAGTCATAGGAATAAAATGTTTATGATGTATTCTAAAATGTTTGTGATGTATTCTAAACCATTTATTTTATTTATTTGGTTCATTTCATTCTCCTTTTATACATTTTCTATGAACGAAACACAGGAATATAGCTTTTGGTAGTAATATTTAAATAGCAATAAAATTCATAGTTGAAATATAATGATGTTCTCTGTTGTTTATAATTTTATATGTATATTATGTTTTATGTTTTTTGAAGAATTTTGGTATCTTTAATCCTTATTGATTTATTATATGACCATAGAGAAAACTTGTTCATATTTTACTCAGAACTATTGAATTGAATTTTAAATGCCAGGCCAGGTGCCGTGGCTCATGCCTGTAATCCCAGCATTTTGGGAGGCCAAGATGGGTAGGTCATGAGATCAGGAGTTCAAGACCATTCTGGCCAACATAGTGAAATGCTGTCTCTACTAAAAATACAAAAAGCTGGGTGTGGTGGTGTGCACCTGTAATCCCAACTACTTAAGAGGTTGAAGCAGGAGAAACATGTGAACCTAGGAGACACAGTTGTAGTGACCCAAGATGGCACCATTGCATTCAGTTCGGGTGATAGTGCAAGACTCAGTCTCAAAAAAAAAAAAAAAATGAAATGAAATTCTTTTTCTTTATCTTCCTATAGTGGTGAACAAAGAACAAATATAATAATATAATTTCAGGATGGTATAGTCCCATCAACAACAAAAGTTACATCTGGAATATATATTAAGCTGTCAAGATTTCTGTCATAAGTATAACCATTCGATTGAGCCTTTTTAACGCAATAGGATAAAAGATTAAATGTCTAGACTTTTTTTCTGATCGCTTATCTAGCTATGCTATCTTAAATATCCTTAAACCACTGGGTAGCACATCACTCAATGTGATCTTAGACATATATTGTAATGTTGCCAATCTATTTGTGTAATATACGTCTGACCAACTTAAAACTTTATTAGCATTTCCCATGTAAAACATACTTCCTCTACTACCTGCTAAGATTTGTGGCTAGGGGATTAGTATAAGAAAAGTTGTGTCTTCTTTCTACTATTTAATATATTCTGTGAATACTGTAATTCTAAAATGGCCTTGATTTCACCCTTGAATTTTTAAGGTCTTGGAACAAGTGGGCTGATAGTATGGCAAAGCAGTGTCTCTTAGATCACTTCTAAGTAAATCTCGTGAAAGTCCTCTATCTCAGGTTACTGCTGGCTCCTTTTAGAATAAGGGTAACTGAATCTTCTGAGTCCTCAACTTGGAAGCCTCGTTGTTGATTGAGGAAAAGCCCATCCAACATACAGCTGCCTTAGTATTTATTACCTGTTTTTCGTCTATGAGGAATAGTTTTATCTTGAGAAATCCATAAGTCACCACTTATAAACGATAAGGTAACCTATTAAGTTCCTCTTAACATTTGCTAAGAGCATATTAGGTCTTTGCATCCACATTTTTATCAAATTCTTTAATATACTCCAATAAAATTGCTTTAGTCATACAACGTGTAATCATGTTTTATTTGAATGGACTATCATTGATAAATCAGAATAAAAATTATTCAGTTATAGAAACTGGTTCTGTGGATCTGCATTTTGAATTATAAAAAAAGGAATCAACAACGTGGCAACATTACCACCAATTTAATTTAATTTGGGTTTGGTAGAGAGAAACTATAAAACTAGGTAATCTAGGCCAGTAGAATATTTGACAAAAAATGATGGAAGGTACTCACATATTGTAGATAATCTTCAGTGATCTTTAGATTTTCAATCATTGTATATTACTTATCTCATTCTTGAGATAAAATAAATGCTTGGTTAATTATTGCACAAATCAAGCCACTGTAAAAAAAAAAAAATTCTAAAACATTGTGCCTTATACCCTATTTTATGAGTCTAGAAGTAGGTAGTCTAAATCTAATCTTTCAGCTCCACATAAATAACAGCTTCCATTTTGGTGCCTAAGGCTCTAAATCACTTTCTTCTAGTCAAAGGACAGCAGCATATGGTAAAGAGGAGACCAATTCCAATCCTTTAGTTGGCAAGACCCAGAAAGGTCACAGTTCACTTCTGGCCACATCCCAGTGGACACGACTTCCACATATGACTATGGTAAACTATAAGTGAAGCCGGAGTTGCTGTTGTCTTTGTTATTGGATAGAGCAACTGACTTGTTCCCCACCAGTTGATAAAAACTGCTGAATTACAACCTGATATCTCTATTTTTTTATATTTCTTATTAAAAGCAAAACATATGTCACCTCACCAGTTATATTGCAAACTTTGTATTTTAATTTTTTGAAACATTTGTATAGTACAGAGATAGAGAACAAAACACAGGGGCATGGGGAATAAATGAGGAGATGTATGGCAGAGGATACAAAGGAGCAGATATGTAGGATGAACAAGTCTAGAGACATAATGTGTATGAGGACTATAGGTAATAAAATTGTACTGTGTATGGGATTCATGCTAAATGAGTAGATTTTAGCTGCCCTACTGCAAAAACAAAAACCGGTAACTATGTGAGATGATGGATATGTTTATTTGCTACAATATAGTAACCATTTTACTCTCTATGTATATCCCACAGCATCATGTTTATACCCAAAATATACATCATGAAATTTATTTAAAATATATACAAAGCTTAATCCATTTTGTAGAGCATTTTTGCATGTATGCCTATGTGTCAACCTCTGTAACTTTCTTTGCTTGACATTGTACTATACAAATTAAGGTAGAATTATTCAACTCATGAAGTGGACAACACAGATAGAGTATACTGATGAAATGGGAATGCATATAATTTAATAAATATTGTATTATTATGTTTTATAACTGTTTGATGGTACTATAAGTACAGGATTTTTCCTTCTAGGCCTGTTTTACAAGTGATAAATAACATCAATTCTTACAAATTTTCTCTCTATATCTTTCACACATCCATGGAATTATGTAACTATCTCTTGGGATTTCCGCTTCTTGCCTTAAAACTGTCTTTGAATGTCTATAATTAAGTCCAGTACTGTCCAATAGAACTTTCTGTGATGATAGACATGTCCATTATGGTAGCTACTAACTATATGAAGCTTTTAAGTAATTGCAATGTGACTGGTGTAACTGAGGAGCTGAATTTTAAACTTAATTTTATTTAATGAATTTAAATGTAAATAGCCACACATAACTAGTAATCTCCCCACTGGACGTATAGTTCTAGTCACTCTCTGCTTTGTTTACCAACTTATTTCAGCCATGTCTATTTTACTGCATCATACTGCTCCTGAAATATCCTTAAATATTTACTTACTCAACATTTATGTGTTTGGGGTTTTATTCTCTGGGTGAGAAATTCTGTATTTTCGGTGTGGTTTTACCCTAGCTTTAAATAGTCTAATAATAATAACCATATATAATATTTATTGAAGACATTTTGCATTAGACACGGTTCTGAGCATTTTATTCATAATAAATTATTTCATCATCACAGGAAACTTGCATTATAATTATCACCATCTTATATATGTATAAATGGACACACCATAGGTTAATTAATTTTTGCCTAAGATCAAATAGGTAGCTAGTAAGTGGTTGAGCTAGGATGTAAACCTCAGGCAAACTGGCTTCAAATACCATTCTGTATTATTTCATCATTCTGGAGAGTGAGATTTCATCAGTGGTTCCTTTTTATTCAAAATACATCACAGCTGGGGCCTTTCTAGGAGCTTTATTTGTGTATACATAATATAGGAAACTATCTTGCCTCTGGCAAGAGAGAAGAGAAAGGAAGAGTTTCTCTTCTTTCTTTTTCTTATCACAATTGTCTAAGCAGAAACTATGTTTTTGAAAATTGATCCAAAACATTCCTTATCTTCACTAATTGAATATTAGGAACTCATTTGACCCAAATGATACTAAATAAATTAGTAAACATAAGTGACAATAAGCAGGTGCTGTATGTTTGTTCCTGTGACTATAAAAGTTTATTCAGGTTTTTCTATCTCAGAATACAAACAGAAAGAGTTTTAAAGTACTCAAGACAGATTATTTTCAAAGGGCTATAATGTTAAGATTTAACTAAGGTCAATCATCTCCAAGTTAAAATTACTTAGGAGCATACTGTCCATAATTAAGTAATCTTACCTACTAATATTACGGAATAAGAATACCTTTCGGTGACATGAAATCTGTCATTTTAAGCATACCCCCAAGCCTTTTCAAGATTGCTCATAAAATTTCTCATTCTCTAGAGAAATGTGATCTCTAAGAAATAAATGTCTCTGTCAAGTCACAAGTAATATGAGCACATGATAAAAAAATGGAATTTTGAGTCTTATAAGGGATATTGCAGTATTATAAAATTGCTTTTATTTCTTGTTATTTAAGTTCTCATGGTCATTTTAGGATTTACCTTCTGGATATAAAGGATTATGATTTCTTTCAGGGAGGTGGGGGACAGAGGCCTTTGGGGACCAGGAGAATATTTTTCATATGAAATTCTTTGTCATAAAATGCTAATGTTGGTGTTCTTGTCTTTATGTCTATGCATTCTTTAGCTATGAGGATAACAGACCCTTCATCAAGTAAGAATGACCTGAATGGCTGATAAATTCCATTTATCAGTGTGGTCCCATGAACCAGCTGTCAGATCAGTACTGAAAAATCATTAGAGCTTCTGTCATTCCCATTGAGGCAGAAGAGCAAACTGCAGGAAAATAATCTGGCATATAACTTACACGCAGAATAAATATGCTGCAGGTGTATTGCCAAAAATATTTCTGCTTCACCTCTGTTAATTGGATATCACCTGAATTCAGTGCCACAGCAATAGCAATTTTCTGTGGTACAGACTTGTTTCACTTTTAATAGCTTCCCTCTTTCATTGTGATGTGTTCCTCTGTGCCACATATGTCCGCTTTTCTGTTGTTTGTTTGGGCATCATTCATCTAAAATTATTTTCTCATTTACTGGTATATCTTCAAAATGATCTTATGGGTATAAAACTACCCAGTTGCAATTGATATTAATGAATTGCTATACTAAATAGAAAAATAGAAAAAAATGCCTTCTTCAAAATTAATTTTTACATATGCAAAATTTCAAATTTGACACCTGTCACTTGATTAATGATCTAATCTGTATGAATATATTTCAGTTTCTGAAATAAAGCTACAAGTCTGTACTAATCTAATAAATATAAACATAAATGTTAACACTTGGACACTTTCCCCATACATATTTTAAAATTACAAGTCCCGCAATAATAAACTAAGATTGGCAACCGATGGGCAACCTTGCTGAGACTTTCAGTTTGTTCTTCTGGTGAAGAGTCCTTTGTTTTCATTTTTCTCCAGTGCCATTTCACTTCTTCATGCTTTTGCTTTTTAATTTTTTTAATATTTTTATTTTTAAGAAATCGGGGCTCATTGCAGTTTTCTATCATTCAACCCTTGGGCCCATCATGTGTTTTCCAGTGGATAATACCTGACTTCAGTGTTTGATCCTATTATTTTGTTTCTAAATCTAAATAGCAATATTGCCTTGATTTAATGGCAGTTCTTATTTTTTTCATTTTTCAACTTGGTCTGTAAGAAGCTGAGAGCTTTTCCTTAAAAGCTAGTGTACTTCTGAATCCAGTTCTAGAATAAAATATTAACACCTAAAATATTTTCTAATTCATATAAGCAAATGTGTAACATGTAATAGCAGAACTTCTTTAGAGATTCTTTGTTCAAAAATGTTGATGTTTTCAATTAAACATGTTAAATTTAGTGGGCATTTAAACATGAAATATAGTGGCTGATTGTTATGGGAGAAAAATAGTAAATATAATTAATTTTTGTAAGACTTTAATAATTAACTACTTTGGGACCATATCTTTCTTAAGATGCAATTCTCTCTAAATAACAAATTGAACTCAGCTTCAGATTATAATAAACATACATGGTTTTCCCCTTCATTTTACAAAGTTTCAATCTCTGTAAATATATCTTCATGAGACAATATAAGTGTAGGATAATAATCTGCTGAAAAGAAATATGAATATACCCTATTGAAGGAAAATGTGCTGGGAATAAAGAGGTTGGGTTTATTAGTGTATAGAGATCTCCATTGATTGGTCCTGTTCTCCCATATACTTAGGAGTTGAGTAGGATTTCATTTCAATTATGAGTCCCAGTGGTTGCAAGAATTCATTTTCTCTTGTTATTCAATACATAACTTAACCACAAATACATGAATTTTGATACTTGCTTATACTCTTGCAAATGACAGCTTGGAGGAAACTAAGAGAATGGAGTGGGAGTGCAAACTTGTCTTTCATTCTATACTACTCCGTTCATACCACTCCATCTTCATTCTCAGCTTCATCTTCTCCTTTGAGTTTCCAGACACTTCAAAGAAGTAGCCTTCAAAAAATTTTTTAAACAGAGATGCCATATGACTGATTTCTAAAATCTACTGCAACATACCATAGAAGAGAGTGATCCAAAAACTGAAGGAGAGTAAAAACAGTGCTTCCACTAAAGTGGAGCTATGTTCTTCCATCTACTATCCCTGACGCTTACTCTCTATAACTATAGAATTAGACAAAGAGCTTATTAAATTCATACATGTACTTCAAATGCATGTATTTCCTCCTAATATGACTGATATTTTTGTCAATGAACACTAAAAGTTTTGTGGAAAAAGAGGAAACTTTTTAAAATGAGGTAAAAGTGTATCAGAAGAAGCACTAATAGAGGGAAATCAAACAAATGTTGCCACTGTGAGACCAGTGAAGACTAACATAGCTTTATAGCCTGCTTTCCTCTTGCCATTCACCATATTTACACCTCATGCCATTTGCATATGCACTGCAAATACATGAATAATTTATGGTATAAATCTGCTTTTGCTTAAATGAATTTCTGTGTTCATAACATTTTCATTCATGTATATCTCCTCAAGCTTGAAAATTGTAGTCTCATTAAAATCTTAAAGTACTTACACCACCTGTCTTACATTTTCTGTCAATAAAAGTTACTGTAACATTTTTTTCAGTGTTGTATTGTTGATTTGATATGGTTGTTAATTAAAGACCAATTGTTTGATAACCATTAATTTTTTTCTTCTCTCAACAGGTCATGGGTTATAGGTGCAATAGCTCTTCTCTGCCTATTAGGATTGACCTGGGCCTTTGGACTCATGTATATTAATGAAAGCACAGTCATCATGGCATATCTCTTCACCATTTTCAATTCTCTACAGGGAATGTTTATATTTATTTTCCATTGTGTCCTACAGAAGAAGGTAAGCTAGAATATTTTTTTAAAAATATAAATGGCATACATCTCATGATAGCAAAGTACTCATAACATATTCTAATATATTATTCTTGCTATGTTTGTCTACAAGAAATAAAGAGACTCGTCTTTTATAATAGTAAAGCAAAACAAGCAAAAAATACAGGCATAATAGTTGGTGAGAGTGTCCAACAGTAGAAACAATAAAAACATTTTCTGATTTGAACAATGAACAAAAATTATCTTCTTATAGATTTGACTTTAAAGTCTTTAATATTCCCATTGGTGGACAAACAGAATTTGTGTATTAGGAAGTAATTATTTTCTAAAAATATTGTGGAGCCATGAGATACACACACACACACACACACACACACACACACACACACACACACACGTATCATGGATGTATATCATAGTATAGGAAATACATATGTGTATATGTGTATATAGTTCTGTTTCTTCAAACACTACCTTACATTTGAAAATGTAAATATCAACATAGCTTATGGTAAAATAATATACATTTATATTTCTTGAATGAATAATGGAATACTTAATAATGGTCTCTATATTTCGTTCTTTTAAGAGCATTTATTATGAAATCTAAGAGTTGAATGATTAGGATGCAGTTTTTTACACTTACCTATTTTTGCAAATGTTTACATTTGTAAGGACATAAAATATATACATTTCAAAGTTAATTTTAAATACTAAATATTTTTATTACATTTTCTAACATCCCAAGATTCATTTTCCAGTCTTAGGCACTTTAACTTTATTTAAAATATGGTCTTAATTGGTCCAGTCACAAAAAACCCCAACCAGATTGCCTAAGTTTGAATCTCTCTGTTCTTCCATTTAAAAACTTACGTGACTTTTTGGCAAGTTAATTAACCTCCCCATTTCTCAGTTTACTCATGTGTGACATGGAGGGGGTAAAAAAAATTATAAAATATTCAAAGAGATAGCTCTGAAAATGAGGTAGAAAATTATTTTGAAAATTTATGAGAAGGAAACAAGAAGATTTATAATTTTTCTTTGGAAAACAAAGGAGATAGAAAGTAAAGACATCTCTTTCTAGGATTTTTAGTTTTAGAATCTGGTGGGACCAAAATAAGAAGTTGAAAAAAGTGTCCACTTGTCAAGTTGAACAAACATAAAACAACACACTACTCTGTTTCAGTTTTAGGTGGTGATAGATACCTAAAATGTGTTGACATGATCACAAACACAGAATAAAGTAGTAATGATGAGTCAGGCTTCTAAATGTAGGCTACAGAAAAGAAGAGAGGTTACATTAGAATGGATGGATTCTAATCTAATTGATTATAATTCCCCTTAAAAAGAGGTTGTTTTAAAATAGATGAACCCTCCCAAATAATTAATGTGTACAACCCTCAAATTACAGAAGCCTAACTCAACATATGTTTATGTTTTACTCATTGCCCAATGAATGGGGTTGCCCCATGCAGGGTCATAGGTTGATAAAGATTCAAACAACCTCAGTCTATGATTTTATAGTCCTCTTGGGTTTTGACATCCAACAGCAAGTCTGGGAAAGAGAAAGAGGATTTTGTGTTAAAGATTTGAAAGTGGCTCACAGGGCATCTACTCATTTTTTTATCAGATAGGACGCTATCATTGGTACCACCCAAACTGCAAGGGAGACAGAAAAACATAGTATAGCTTTATATTCAGAAAGAGAAGACATTGCATATGGTGAATAGATGGCAGACCGCCACTCGTAATGTATTTAAAGAATAGGAGACATGTAAATGGTAAGTGAGAATAGAGTTGGAAGGAAGAATGAGAATCAAGATGATACACTGAATTAAAGATAGGAGAAAATGTCAAGAAAAAGACAGTGGTTGACATTCTAAAAGACTTCAGAGAAGTGAGAGAGACTAAAACTTGGGAAAATGTCTAGATTTGGATAGAAGAAAGCCATAACTGATACTCAGGAGAAATATATACCAAAAAAAAAAAAAAAAAATGTGAGCAAAATTAGAAGATTAAGGGAAAAGGTAGCATTTGCCCATGAAAAAAAAAAAAAGGAATATATTAGGTCATTATAATCAGATGTATCATATTGAAGTATAACAGATTTATTCACCTGTCATCTATATTCTGTACATTAGCTTGAAATTTTGACCAACATGGTTTTTAAATTTTATTTTAATTTGTTTACTAACTCCTTAAGATGTAATTTTTAAATTTTAAAGTTAATTTGGAAATTTTCTACAAAGCAGAAAAAAATTTTGTACTTTATATACGAATCATTTTGGTTTTGAGTATTTTTACTAGCCAACACCTCTTTCAGTTTTCCCAATGTTAATTAAAATATTATTTTTATTTTTCTTGCTTTAACATAAACATATTACTAGATTAAGTAAGAATTGCATTGATATCCAGGTAGATATTTTACATCTCAAGACCCCAAAACAACTTTAGATTTTTTAGTATATTTAACATAAGTTAAATTTTGAAATATATATGTCATCAAGTTCAGTTTCGTGATTCATTAAAACAGAGTTCCAGAAACTGGCTTGTGAGCCAAATTCATCCAGCTGCTTTTATTTTTACAGCCAGGAAGCCAAGAATGGTTACTACATTTTCAAATACTTAAAGTTTAAAATAAGTATATACACCATATCCTTGGTTTTGACTCCTGACTCAAAAAAAAGTAGAATGTTGACTATCTGGACATTAGAGAAAAACTTCCCAGGCCCTGATTTTGGAAGCTTACTTTCATGATTTACAATAACAATACACATATTGCTCCTTCATCTATTCCGTGTTTTGAATTTTAAAACTTTGGTCGCATTTGTTTTTGGTGTCAAGAATATGGCTCAATATCTGAAAATATATAATTATTTTTCATTCTTATTTTATATAAAAAATGTAATGTACTTGTGTTTGACTTTGAAGAAATGGTTGGGAGGTTTTTTTTTTTCTTTTAAGCCATCTGATTAAATTTCACTAATATGACATTGCTGGTATAGTTGTTTATATATGTTGATTAGAGAAATAGGAAATATTTCATATTTGAAAGTTTTGTCTTATTGAATCACTTGTTAATTGATTCAACTTACTCATAAAATTAAATCTTTTGAGCCATCAGTCATTTTTTGGGTGTGGATTGTATAAACAGTATTTCCACTGGTCACATTAAAGTGGTTACTTTTACTTTTGTCATACCCTCAAATATTTGACATACTCTCAGAGTTTCCATGATCATTTTATTTCTGATATGAGAGTATAGAAGAAATGTTCCATTGGTAAGGTATATTCTCTTTGCTGTCTTCTGTATTCTAGAACAGCATGACACCAAAATAAGATATCATCTGACTTGGATAACTAAGATGCAGTACCATGTGAAATAGTAGATTTGAATATGCAAAATTGAACAATCAAATAACTGTTTTATTGTAATCTAAAAAATGTTTCCTGGACATGGTCCGTGTTATTATTTTTTTCTTCTTTTTAAGACATATGCTTAACATTTCAAATCAAATCACAGCAAAATAAAGTCAGTATAATGATTCAGTAAGTAATGTAGCTAATGCAAGTCTTGGCATCACCAAAATTCTTGATTTTCTGTTGTTTATATAATCAGTTCAGAACATTTAATCTTTGTTGGAAAATTCAAATAGTCCATGATTAATTACTGTGGCTTATACAGTATTGCTGCTTTTGTAACAGGAGGGAGGGTAGTTCTCTTTCCCTTTTCTTTATCTTTATTTCTCTTTGTACTGAAATATTTGTTTAGGTTTACATCATTTCATTCAAATACACTTTCTCATCTAGAAAGAAACATGTCTTTTGCTGAGTACTTTAGGAAAAACAAAATGGGATGTTGCAGAGCAGGGAGTTATAATCAAAGTTTAGGTTCTTGGAGATGCTTCATAAATCAGTAGAAATTACTAAACTATCATTGATACTGCTTACTTTTGGTTAGAGGTTATTTTAAGCCTTCTCAAGTTATAATTAAAGCATTTGCCCTAATTCGTTCCAGATACAAAGAAGGAGATAATTAATAGATTACTTTAATAATAATATTAGCAATATACAATGCTTGTGCTGGTCAAAGATCCATGTTTCAAATGTAGCATCTTAGAGCTTTTTGATCATAGAACAACCATGAAATTTAGATTTTTCTCCTAAGGCATATTGCTTAACCTTTTCAGTCTTACAGTTTACTCTTTTTGCTTATCCCATTTCAATGTCCTTATCTATAAAATGAAGGTAATAATTATTTTTCAGAGTTATTTTGAGGGAGGTACCTAACACAGTTCCTGACATATAATGGTTAAAAAGTAGAAGTTCTTCTTCCCACTCTCCCAACAGATGTATCTTAGAAACACACATAACGGTACAGACTGATTTCTCTTTTTAAGATAAACAAAATATGGACTGACTTGTAAACACTGAACAAAAATAATTATCTCTGTTTCTAATTATTGATAAATGTAGCACAGAAAAGACTGGTTGCAAAACAAATCAATAGCATCTTAAACACATTAAAAGTAAGTAATTTTGCCATGTCTGACAGAAAAAGGCCTTAAAGGCCAGCACATCATAACCCTGGTTTGCTCATTCTATTCTCTATGGCAAAAAAAGCCTTTTTCTCCTCTTCTCTCCTATCCTTTATTTCAACTTCACTCTGTAGATTAATTCTGGTGGCTCTTTTGAAGACTATCTGGGAAGACTTTTTCCCCAAGAAGCCTTCCTTGGCCCCCACACCTACCTTCTCTTCTATACTTGAGTCACCTGACTCCATCTCCGTCATTGTTCTTATCACATAACAAGCACTCAATAAATGTGAGTTCCTTGAGCAAATTTGCATTTGTTCTGTCTTTGATTCTGCTGTGTCTTTGACAGGATGAATTTTACCGTAAGATGAAATGTTCCCATTTTGAATACTAAATTTAATGTATAATTTACATATTTTTCTTGCTTTTGATTCTAAATAACATTATTTTTTAAAGCACATGTTCATAACTTTCATTTAAATAAAATCTTATTGGAATATTATATTACCATTAAGTTGTAGAAATAATGAACTCTAATGTGAAATCAAATACGTAAAGGCCTAAGAATAATTTATATATGATACTGTTTCATAATGTAAATTTGCGAACATATAATTAATATAATAAAGTGTCCCTTTGTTGTTACTGATAGTAGAGATGTGATTTAAGGCAGTTACTGTTTATTTTTATATGCCTTGTTCAATTAAAGAGACAGTAATAAAAATTTTAAACATGATAAAAATTTTACCAAAAGTTGATGTAATTCTCTGCTTAAAAACATCAGCTAAAAGTCTTCTTTTCCCCTGTAATTTTATATTACAACCAGGATTAAGTATTTAATCAAGAATGCTATAAAGAAAAGTAATTATATTTCTCTGTGATTATTGAGTAGAACTATTTTGAAGGACTAAATTTAAAATTTTTTGAATTTTTGTTCCCAAGTTGAAAATTTGATCTCTTTTAAAAGAAATAAACTTCAGAGAAATACAGTTTTAGGAGAAATGATTCACCCAACAAATTCATATTTTCTGTCTTTATCCTCTCTCTGCTTTCTCTCTCTGGTCTCTCTCTCTCTGTCTCCCTCCCCCACTTTTTACCTTACTTCCTCCACCCCACTCTCTTTAACTTCCTCACTAGAGTTCCACCTAAAGAACAACAGCTACAATGCCCTTACACCAATAGGCTACTTTATATCAAATTTATGAAGCTAAAAATGTTATCTTGAATGGGCTTAAGTATATGTTCTTTGAACTAAGAGAAAGTACCACTATGATGTTATGAAAGGGGTGTGTGTGTGTGTGTGTGTGTGTGTGTGTTTTAAAAGGCTCCAGTTGGGCAACATTTCAAGCTTGACAGTATGAATATATTTTTTTTTAATGTAAAATATATGTTGAACAGACTTTCTTATATCTGTAGGGCAAGGAAGTAATTATGTTATCTAAAAATAAAACTCACATACATTTTCTACTTTTGTTCCTACCTGCAATGAATTACTTGCTAACAGAAGTTAATATTTAATTGGCTAGGTACGAAAAGAGTATGGGAAATGCCTGCGAACACATTGCTGTAGTGGCAAAAGTACAGAGACTTCCATTGGTTCAGGGAAAACATCTGGTTCTCGAACTCCTGGACGCTACTCCACAGGCTCACAGGTAAACAATAGTTGTTCACTGAAATGAAGTAATTCTTAACTATATTTCTGTTACCAGTTACTGTCCCTTATGGTTGGTGCTAATTTCTATCCTGTGTTTCACACATCATTTGTTTTTGTTGTTTCACTGTGTCCCACATGGGAATGATTCTGACAGAGAAGAAACCAAAACTGTTATAAGATAATGAAAATTAGGGTCTAAGTTTGCATAATAATTAATGACTTCAGATTGTTTTTAATTCAATAAATGCAGCAGGTAAAGAAATAAATTTGCCATTTCACCCAGAATTCAAAGAAAGTAATATTTCATATACATAGAAATGTGATACCTTGACGTGGTTCTAATTCTAATTCTTCTAACTAGTATAATAATTCTCCATCACAAACTGAGACAATTTACACATAATATAGTATGTTAGGTAAAAATAAGTATGACTCAATCTTATTTCATGCTCATAAGTTGAAGAAAAGTCAGGGCAGTGAAGAATACTGCAACGGTATTATTGCCGTAGCTGATCTAAGCTCTACTCCCATTCATCCAGCACTACACATATCAGCATAGTACCTTACCCGAAAAGTTTTAAGCTTTTAGGTAAACTGTGTGCCATTTTTCCCGGGGCAGTTTCAGATCAAAGGTTATTACATAGAAATCTTAGCCACTCCTGAATGTTAAAATGAGCCAGTCAAATAAAAGACATTGTGTAGATGATGAGTGAGTTTGATTTCAATCTAGCAAACTAGTATTTTTTGTTTGTTTGTTTTTTAAGATAGAGTCTCACGCTGTTGCCCAGGCTGGAGTGCAGTGGTGCAATCTCAGATCACTGAAACCTCTGCCTCCTGGGTTTCAAGCAATCCTCCCACCTCAGATTCCATTCTCCGGAGTAGCTGAGACCAGAGGCGTATGTCACCACACCCCAATAATTTTTGTGTTTTTTTTTGTAAAGATGGGGTTTCATCATGTTGGCCAGACTGGTCTCAAACTCCTGGCCTCAAGTGATCTGCCTGCCTTGGCCGCCCAAAGTGCTGGAATTATAGGTGTGAGTCATGCAGACTAGTACTTTTAAGATTGCATGATTCAGTAGAATAAAAAGTCATGTTTTCAGTGTTGCCAATTAAATTTTTCTGAGGAAACTCAAGTTTAAATTGATAAATACAATTATAGATCAAGAATTAATTTTTCTTAATTCTTTTAGCTCAACCTATAAATCTAATTATTGTTTCATAAATTTGGTTATTTTATATAAAATAAGAGTTATTGCTTCAGTTAGTATTTGATGTATTTCAATTGGTTTGTAAGCTTAATAGATTAAATTTCTGTAAATAATTTCATTTATATGCTTAGAAAATTTAATTTCCTTATACCCTTTAAATATCATTTATAAATTTAATATATCTGATTGTTTCAAACACATCAACTGTCAGACTATACAGTCATACACACCTAATTAGCATTTGAAGCACTGTTATAAATCAATGAATGACCAGTGTTTTCATAAAGTTTCCTCACCAATTGATTTTTTTATCTTACAAATAAAACCAAATTTTTAATATCAATCTAATATTTATCATTAAAATTTAAAAAATTAACATATAACTGTCAAAAAATCAGACTATCTTAAATAATTTTACCAACCACAAATCATGAACCTTAAATATAATTGCACAATTATTAGTAATCTGAATTTCATGTATTATTTATATACCACATTGAAGTTGTAAAGTTCCAAATCAGAGGAACAATTGTCCCAACTCAGATGGGTGGAAATTTCTGAGTTTAGGACTATTAAATTTGCCAATCAGAGATCTGAATCCTCACATAAGAGTGGAGGAAGACCAGGGTGATGCTTGTAGCATGGACCCCTTTTATAATTAGTGCCTTTATTTTCAGACTCATAATCCCTTGCTCTTTCCTGCTTTTTGTAATAACTATTCCCACAACTTTTCAATTGATATTGCTGAGATTCTCTGTATCATCAAGCCTGATTAGTTCCTGCATACTTTTCACATTACTGAGCTCATCAGCCACCATTCTTTAATTTTATTGACATATATCATTTTATTGACATATATCATTAATATTAAAATAATATTTAGGAATCTCATTTAGTACATTACAACAGAGTTGTGCAATGTTTAGCAACACTTCTAAACTACAAGTTAAGGCAGTGCAGCTCAATGAAATAATAATAAACTCTGTGGTTGGATATACATTGTTTTGAATCCTGGTTTTGTCATGTACCAGCGATGACACAGAAAAAAGTTATTAATTTCATTGACACTTAGTTTTTTATCTGTAAAATACTGATAATGAATGCTGACATCTTAAGTTGCTAAGAAGATTAAACTCATATACACAAAACACTTAGAATAAATTGTAGGTGCTCAATAAATGGTGGTTGCTACCATTTATTACTGTTGTTATTATAGAATATTATACGTATTTTTAAGCTGTACCATATTTTTGCCCTCACTCTTGTAATTTGTAATATCACAATTTTACTCTTGGAAAATAATTTACATTTTTTTCTTATACTTAATATAATACTAATTCTGATTAACTGTGACCATCCAATCCTCCATAAGGTTATAAGTTACTTAAATCTATATTATTTGTTTAAATAAAACTAATGAATATATTTCTCATTAATTATGGCCACCCATAAGCAAATGCTAAAATATTCACTGATATTAAGACAAAATTGGGGAGTATGGATGCATCTTTCACATAGGAGAACTTCTAAAATAACTATCACTATGTATTATACTCTTTATCTTAGAAATACTGAGTGCCTCCTGTATATTACCAGCAATCTTCTACGCTCTGGGGATAAAATGATTAAAAGACATGTAACTTCCCCTATGATCTGGAATATTTATTCTAGTATTGGGAGACAGAAAATTTATTAATAACAAACAACCCAACAAAAATATCAAATTGGGAAAGCTGACAGAGAACAAAAATATGGTGATGTCAGTTAGCCAGGTGGCTACTTAGATTAAGTGCTGGAGAAAGACTACATTTGGAAGTGATACTTATTATGCCCAGGTCCATATTACGAGAGTCTAAATGAAAGGAGAAAAGGAAATTCAGGGGAACCGTTTTCTAAGTAAAAATACTGCTAATGCAAAGCCTTTATGGTGTGAAGAACTTACAAAAACTGTACCGAAGTAGGTTAGAGGGAGAGTGAGACAGAAAGTCAAAGAAAAAGGGAAGAGACAGATCCCTAAGTATTGGTAACAATATGAAAATTAATTTTATTTTGATTACTTTGGAAAGCCAGTAAGACAATTTAGGAATGAAAGTGAGAGGATATAATCCACATGTAATAAAGTTTATGTTGCTACATTGTGGTTAATGGAGGGGATGATTGCCAAGACTAAAAAGTAAAAATCCTCTTCTCCTCTTGCTCCTCCAAACTTACTTCCTAGTACTAATCACTCATTAAAGTTTTATAATACACATATTCACACAAACATGTATTCACAGAAATGGGTGTAAAATTTTTTGAAACTATGGACTGAAAGAATATCTTTTGACTTTCTTTTGTTTAGTCTTTTATCTTTCATGCATTTTATTTATTTTTAGATATTTTGCTTTTTATTACAGAATATTTGAAAAATAAAAAATTATGTGACATATGTATGTGAAATATTGAAACATTTTAATAAGATGAACACCTGGGAAACCAACATCCAACTTAGGAAATAGAACATTTTCAATATGTTTTTCTCTTTATTTAACCTCTCCCTAGTCAATCCCTATGCCTTCCTCCAGAGAGGCTCCTAAATTTTGTTCTGTCATTCCCACAACTTATTCTAATAGTTTCTTTCCCTCCAAAAAGTGTTCAGCGTTCCTTTGTTGAATCTTTCTTTATAAATGATACTTTATTGTATATAGTCTTCTCTGACTTTTTTATTTTTCACTCCCATATTCAAAACCATCCTGGTTCATTCTGTAAACATCTAAGTGTGGCCTATATTATATCATGTAATATATATGTATATATCTTTATATATACATACCTTTATTTATTATATATATGACTATATATGTGTGTGTGTGTGTGTGTGTGTACACCTATATATATATATATATATATATATATATATATATATATATATCTTTTCCTCTTTTCCAAACTGCCTGCACTCAGGAGCCAGATGACTGCATTCCAATACTGGTTATGCCACTTATTAGGTCTATGACATTGGGCATGTTCATTAACCACTGTGCTTCAGTTTTCTAATGTGTAGGATTGCCTACCTTATTTGATTCTTGTGAAGTTTTGATGAGTGAATACATGAAAAGTATATAGTAGGTAAAAGAAAACATAGAAATAATTAATTGATATAGATAGATATGCACACGCATATAATATACATACACTATGTAGTATGTGCCAAGTATGACACCTCAATGAGTAAAGAAGACAAAAATTATATTTTCATAGAGCCTCAAGCCTAATGCAGACACTAGACATTAAATATTAGACATTAAATGGATAGCCATTAAATATAAATGTAAGAAATAATTATATAAAGCATAGTATTATAGGAGATGTTAGTGACTGTTGCGGGGAAATAGTAGGGGAACAGGACTGAGACGTGATTGGATTGTGTGGATAATCTACAATTCTAAGTAGGGTGGTCAAGTTATGTCTTCAGAAAACATATTTTAGAGTTAAGAGGATAAAGGAATTATGCTTAACTGTATCTGGGTGAAGGGCACCCCAGGTACAGAAGACAACCAACATTGCCAAGCCCTGAGGCAAAACATGCCTGGCATATTAGAGAACAGCAGGGGGACAGGTGTCACTAGAGCAGGTAGGGGAGAGTAATAGGAGGTGAGATAATGAGGACAGATCATTTAAATATCACCTAACAATAATAACTTAATCAACTCCCAGTTAAAATATTACTTCTTCAGGCTACATTGTTCTCAGACTCCCTAGACAAGGACATACCCCTTAATATATGGTAAAAATATATGGCGTAATTGGTAAAATCTTAAAAAATTCTCTAGTATAATGAAGTCACAGAAGTACACAAAACATACGTGTATACCACTTCCCAGGCCAAGTATTAGTATACTGAGAATACCTTGGAAACCCTTTGAACCTCTTTCAATCATTAACCTCCAAACATGACCATTGTCTTAGCTTTTAGTAGCACATTTTAGTTTGCATATTTTGATACTTATTCACCTGAAACAATTCAGTACATACTCTTTTATGTTTTCCTTTGTTCCTCAGACATCTGCATTACTGCAAAAGGCTATAAGCTTTTGAATTTTCTTTGCTTTATATTATTCTATAGTTTATTCATTCATTGTACCATCAGTAGTCATTTTGGTTGTCTATATTTTGGCTATATTTAATGACGGTATGAAAATTTGTGGGCATATTGTACTTTTGCATTTATTTTTGTAATAATCTGGTTAATCCGTTACTAGTTTAGCAGCTCCATGAAGGTCAAGACATTCTGTGCTTGCATTTCACCTTTGTATCTTATAGGTTCGTACTTGGCAGGCAGTAGATAGTAATTAATATTTTCAATTAATTAACCAACTAATAAAAGAAATGTGAGAGACTTGATCCCAACATTTTCCTTTTTTAAATTAGTGTGTGTGTGTGTGTGTGTGTGTGTGTCTGTGAGTATGTGCATGCATGCATTTGTCGACCTAGAGAAAATGTGATATGCAACAATATTTCTGAAGAATAAACATGTTCCAAGATTTACAAAATCATTTGTCTAATATTCTAAGCTTGACTACTCCCATAATTCAAGGAGTTCAAACGTATTTGGAACATAACCCATTGTAAGCATGGCTTCATGAGTAGTAGTAGTATTTCTTATAACTATTTCACCCTTGGAAAAAACTTCTGAAAATATTTTGTTTCTTCCTCACAAGATGGTTAATCCTTTTTTGATCCATAACTCAATAAAATGGCATAAAAGAATAAAACAGAAAAAAATCCCCCAAAATGGAAAAAGTTTGTAATATTTATTTTCTTGAATTATCTGATACTTAGAAATTTGAATGTAGGAATATCAATAATAATTTAAGAATTTTTAGTTATCTATAAAACTTCCTAGTGAAGCAATGAATCAACTAACTTTACCTTCTTCAAAGAAAGAAAATTCAGGATAGTTGTTATGTAATCTCTAAAATTACATTGATCTTCTTATAAAAGTTATGGAAAATGTAAGTTCAGTAGCATTTTAATAATGTTCTATTTTCTTTTCTTAACAAACTCTTTTGCAAGATTCTGATTTCTTAAACTAAGTCATTTGTTAGAACTGGCAATTTAATACATATTTAAACATTCTCATTCCAATAAAAGTTACAGTAAAAAGAATTTGTTTTCCCTTGGAAATTAAAATTTTCCAATTCCAACTGCCTGAAGATATATACTTCTGTATATCTTCAACATATTTAAATTGGTATAGTACTTTACACTTACTTCTTTTTTTATAGTTATAATTATCTTTGGTAGATAGGCATTTAGAAATACAGTTAATGAGAACCATGTATTATCATGAACATTATTTCTGATATTCTAATGCTACTGCACTGCAAACATGTACTTGTTTATTTGCCAAATGCTAGAAACAAAGGTCTCATAAAACTATGACAGAAAAGAAAAGAATGATTTGTGTGAAAGTTCACTGCTTCATGAGTTCATTTTCTTTCTGCCTTTTCCTCCTACCCAGAGCCGAATCCGTAGAATGTGGAATGACACGGTTCGAAAGCAGTCAGAGTCTTCCTTTATTACTGGAGATATAAACAGTTCAGCATCACTCAACAGAGGTAATTAGAAATAATTTTTCATATTTATCACTTTTCTGATTACTTAAAGAATTAAGTGCATCACTTGATTTGCAACTTCTGAACCTGTTCCACATGATAGAAATATTCTAAGAACATACAACTTGGTTGAGTGTAGCAATGGGTTCAAAAAAAAAAAAATCCTTTCAGGAAGTCTTTTGCAAAAGGAAGTTAGAAAATAAGAAACTTTTTTTTTTCCTAGTCATCTGCTGCTGCTATAAACTGGAGAGCTGTCAGGCCTCATTGGAAGCATGAAAATGGGCAATTATGTGGCTATATAGTCTGCTAAGCATCATAGAGTTCCACATTGTCTTAAGTATAAAGCAATTTCATAGTCTTTGTGAAAGTGAAAGTATACTATCTAATACATACTTAAGGCAACCTGTGTACTTGGAAAAAAATCACAACTTAATATCTAAAAGACTTACCTGGATAATATTGGATACTTACAGATTTAGGAGAAAAATACTTTGGAGTATATTATTATTTTTGTATATGTATGTGTTTGTGGTTCAGTGTTCCCTGGGTGGCATTGAGATTTTTGAAATGAAGAAACGAAGTTCACTTAATCTATTGTTTTGTCTGTGGTCATTTTCCTTGATCTTTTCTCTCTCTCTCTCTCTCTCTCTCTCTCTCTCTCTCTCTCTCTCTCTCTCTCTCTCGTTCTTTGTGTGTATGTGTGCAGATATGAATAGAATTTATTTCACTGTAGTAGAAATGACTAGATGCAACATTGTGGAGACCAAGAGGCTACTACAGTCAGGAATGGGACATATTTAGAGTATGGTTTTATCTGGGAAGGAGGCATTTGTGTGAATTAATGTTTAGGATCAATATGATTATTTCTTATCCCCAAACTGGAATTATTATTTTGTTTTAAGCTTATTTCTGTTAGATTTTTGTTATATTTTATGCTACTTAGAAGAAAACAGTATAATAATTATGACATGATTCAGAAAGATTCAGATGCTAGTACTCTCAATTATTTGTACTCAAGTAAGTTACATCTTATTTGTATAAAGAACTTAGGACAGAAAGTGTCAAAATTCAATTTGATGCTGAGATCCATGTTTTAAAGCTAGTGATTATTTTAAATTATGTACATCACTTTTGCTGGATTAGTAAGAATAGTAAGTGAGAATATTCCTCCAAATATGAAGAAAATATACTAAAATAAAACAGCTATTCCTAGTATTTTGTTTCATCATTAGTTTGTTTTTATTGGCTAGAATGTATTCATCTAGACAACATCTCTCAAGTATTCTTATCTTTTTCAATTTAGCTTGGGAAAATTTCTTTTAACATGAGTATTCTAATTTTTTGACATTACTTTTAAATCATAAAGAATGAATTACTTACAAACGCTTCCAAAACCTAGGATTAATTTGCTAACATATGACTATTATTCTGTATTCTTTAAATATTTTCATATATGAAAATTTACTGTGTGTTCCAAGAAAGGGAACTGTCCTTACCAATAGGATTTATTGACAGAAGTATCTTGCATTTAATGATCTCAGCAGCCATAGAATAATTGTTGATTATATAAAGACTGAGTTAATATGATTTTAATGATGAATTGTCTATTGTAAGGATAAATAAAATATGTAAAATTATTATTTTGTGTAACACTGTTATCAAATTTATGTGAAGATAGTAAGGTTTGTAAGTTCAGTAAAAACTGCTATAAATGGATAATATGGATTTAAGGTTAATCGCTATATAGCACTGCTATTTAGTTTCTTTCTTTTTAATTTCATGTCAAGAATGTAATCAGCCAGGCGTGGTGGCTCACGCCTGTAATCTCAGATCTGGGAGGCTGAGGCGGGCGGATTACCTGAGGTCAGGAGTTTGAGAACAGCCTGACCAATATGACGAAATCCTGTCTTAAAAAAAAAAAAAAAAAAAAAAAGAATGTAATCAACTTGGAATATAGTGATGTGAATAACTGGATCAATTTGAAATATGTTAAAGGAAAATATTATTTTATATTGACTGGTCATATATTTAAATCTGTTTATCAAAATCTCTAGTTTTAAAAGATATTTCTTACAGCTGTTAAAGGAAAGGTATACATTTTCTCGTGCCACCAACTAAGTTACTTTACTGATGACTTTGGGTAGAAAATTAAATTGAACTTATAATTTAAAAGGTGCCCAGGCAGTGATCATTTCATCAAGATATATATTCCTCCTTTCACTTAGTGACTTTATTGGTGCTAGAAGTCATAGTGATCTTCTTCATTTCCTATATTAATTTCTTAGTTCCCCTCAAGTCAGAAACTCCTAATTTTATTCTCATCTTATTTTTTTGTCTTAGATGAGTAGAGCACTTGAAATTTTATTTCTTCATATTATATCTCTGAAGATAGTCTTTAACCTCCTTCTTTAATCTTGTCTTATTTCCCAGGGTCCTATCTTCCCTGCATTCAGGCGTGTGTATCATATTTAGGTAGGTGACATCCAAGATTCATCTTTTCAGATAAACACTTAAGTCATCTCAGCAACATAATTATTCACTTCTGTTTATTCACAGATTATATTCTCTATTACTAAAATAAAAATCTTAGATACTACAACTTTTTATCTTCATATATTCTAACTTCCCATTCATTTAGTTTTTTACAGATAGTGTTTTTTTTAATTCAGACTCCATTTTCCTTTCTTGCTAAGTTAGATGTATTAAATCTCTTATTTTTGTCTTAAAGATAGTTCTGACCCTTGAAAACTAGAAGCTGTTGTCCAAAGATCAGTCCTATTTTTAATTTAGGTTTTCTTTCCTGTTCATTCCACTGGTCAATTCATCAAAAGAGTATTATTTAAAATTTTTGTATGTCTTATCATTGTTCTTAAAAACAAGAATGAATCATTATTTTCTTTAGGATCCATTGGAAAAAAAAAAGAATACACCATGCAGTATAGAACTACTTCTTAACGGTATTTATTTTTTTAAACCATCTCAAATATTCTGCTCTTGACTCAGCTTGTTTCATCATAAGTGTGAGATTACCTTTCTAGATTTTCCAAGGTGATAACTCTGATTACTATTGGGATTTTACTCCTTGGAATCATGTGAAACCTTGGAAGATTTATTGATATAATAATTTTCAATGAGTATATTAATTCTTTTATATTCTCTTTAGAAGTTTGTTGTTTTGTCACTTAATCTCTTTAAAATCTTCCATTAAAACCATACTTTAAATATCTGTAAATATGAAGGTATTTCTCGAAATGTTTTCTATACATTTTCGAATATTTTTCTTGAGCTGACTTGTTTGGCACAACGTTACACACTTAGACAAATTCAGAAATCCTTGAGGCCAATACCCCAGCACTACTATCAAGTTAACTTCAACAATGCCACTATATACACAAGTAAAAGGAGCTTTAGAAGAGCTGTAAGGTGATGGTTGATTATAGAGTTTCATCAAAGATTAACTCTAAGCCAAACTCAAGTTTTCACAAACTCATAGGACCTCAGGATGGTTTATACATTGGTTCATTTAAATATTTACTATTCTGCTCATATCTTTAAGGTTTAGTCAGCACCCAATTCCCAATCTCCTCCCAGCACTGTTGGAAATCTAATTCAAATTTCTAGTACCTCCAACTTTCTGGTAGCAGTGAAATGACTTGTAAGTAGAGTAATTTTTTCCACTACTCCACAAATCACACACACACACACACACACACACACACACACACACACACACACACAAATACATATATATATATATGAGATGGAGTCTTGGACTGTCGCCCAGTCTGGAGTGCAGTGGCATCATCTCAGGTCACTGCAACTTCCACCTCATGGGTTCAAGCAATTCTCCTGCCTCAGCCTCCCGAATAGCTGGAATTACAGATGCACACCACCACACCTGGCTAATTTTTATATTTTTATTAGATGCGGGGTTTCACCATGTTGGCCAGGCTGGTATTGAACTCCTGATCCTGTGATCTGCCTGCCTTGGCCTCCCAAAGTGCTGAGATTACAGGTGTGAGCCACCATGCTCAGCTATTTTTATTTTTTTGAGACAGGGTCTCCCACTGTTACCCAGTTTGGAGTGCAATGGCGTGATCATAGCTCACTCCAGCCTTGAATTCCTGGTTCAAGTAATCCTCGTGCTTGAGCCTTCTGATTAGCTAGGACTACAGGCTCCCACACCATTTTTTAGAAACTTTTTGTAGATGTGGGGTTTCACTCTGTTGCCCAGGCTGATCTTGAACTCCTGGCTTCAAGAGATCCTTCTACCTCCATCTCTGAAATTTCAGGGATTACAAACAAGAGCCATCGTGCCCAGCATTGAACTATTTAGATTAACAATACCTCTAAAATTTTAGTTTGATCCAAAAATAAAATGTGTACTGAGAAATTTCCTCTGGCAGTGGCATGAATTGTTAAATATTTCTACTCTTTTTGTGGTTTTATGTAGAAATTAGGATATTTTCTGAAATTAGACTTTATCTCATCATAAATATTATATTTATTAGGTTTTATCTCATCACAAATATTATACTTACTGGCTTTATCTCATCGTAAATATTATATTTCCCATTTTCCTTTGATTTAATTAGTAGGATTGAGGTCGGAAACCAGAAACTTAGATTTGAAAATCAAGTTTTTCATTTGAAAATCAAGTTTTGCTAAGAAGCTCTTAGCAGTAAGGATATTTGAATCACATAGGAGTGCCCCATTCCCACCCCAGCCATGAAAATTCAAAGTTTCCCAGAATTAGAACAAAGGACATTTGTTTTTATTCTGAAACAATTGCTTGGCTAGTATCATGAATTTTTATTTTTCCCTAATCTCCTATCCTCCATCTTGTCAACTTCTCAGTTAATTTGATGTAGATTTTTATGCATAGAGATTTGATTAGTAAGGATATATTTATCTAAGCCAAATTTAGTTGTTGTATATAGGAAGACTGATCTGTAGATGTGTAGCACTTATTTATTAATGCTGATCTTTTTTCAGAGTTCAGATATTTGTTAATCTGCAAAAGTATTCTCAGTAAATATATGTAATTCGTAAAACTGTAATTGCCTATGACAACACATTTGTTTTTATAGACTTTTAAGGGTAAATTTTAGATCATAGCTAGTGGCAATACTACCTACTGAAAGGTGACCCCATCTGTTAGGAGTATGGTTGCTACAGAGGGGAAAGATGTTGCTATCAAATAGACATTTGCAAATACTTGACCTACTCATTTTAGTTTTATAAAATAATTCTAAGAAAGGACACCTGAGTTTTAATCCAGAGACTTCTGGCAAATTGCTAAATATCTCAGGGTCTATGCAGTGGGGAAACAAACAGTACTCACTTCAGAAGGTCCTTGAGAGGAGTAAATGAATATATTAATATGTAAATTGCTTACAACAGTGCCTGGAACATAAATATTATTGTTTTATTCAGAAGTTCACTTATACTTTCTAATAAATGAAGACTTGTCCTTGCTAGTGTTCTCAAGTAATCAGATATTAAAATTCATCATTCTCTACCTAAGTTTTGTTTTCATTTTTATTTTGCAGAAATAGGTGGGAAGAATGAGGTGATTACCTGAATGCCAAGTAAAAGAAATAATAATAGATTTTGCTACCCTGCAGGCTAACAAAAAAAATAAAATAATAAAACTGAATTGTCATTTCTAAATTAGAAATCAAATGCACATTGCATCTGCCTAGTTGTATTTCCCAGTTTTGATTTATAATCATGTTTTACCATCAAAGAAGTAAAGGTAATATATTTCTTCTCCCTACCTGAGATAATGACATAAGCAAACACCGCCTTCACTTTTCTTTTAAGGCCTGTCCTCTCCCTCCAGAAGCTTAGAGAACACTAGTCCAATTCAGACAGCTCCACTAAATAACCAGTTATGTAGTGAAGCAGGGATGTGGCTCAGACCTGTTTTTAACTAATGATTTCTCAGAGCCTGTATTGTCTTTCCCAGGAGATTGGTCACTGAGGCAGAAGAAACCTCAGAATAAATGACCTGCCATCCCATTACTATTCAGGCTTCTAAACGTAGTTTGCTTTTATGTTTTTAAAGAAAAGTGCAAATGAACAAATCTAAGTGGTGTTTTACTGCAATTAATGATTTATATAAATTAAAGCTACTAGAGCAAAACACTCATTCATTCACTATAGTTTATTAATGTCAATAAATATAATTTGGCTTATATGAATAAAATATATCATATTGCCCTGAAGCTGTGATGTTCTGAAGGATTATAAAATCATTGGTTGTAAATATTAAGCAGCTCCTAATATAATCTGACATCTACTTATGAAATTTGCAAAAACAGTTAATAATGTGCCTATGGTACTTGCATAGCTAATAAATCAGAGTAACCTATATAACAAACTATTTTTATTTTGAACAAGCGTTATGCAGATATGAATGCAAATATAAGTGTTCTATGACATAGGTAAATTTTTCTTTTGAGAATTTCACCATTATATTTATGCCCAGTATGTCTATAAGTTTGTTCTTTATGTTCTGTGTAAATGAGACAACAGTGTTCTGTTTATATATATTTATTTATTTCCTTTGTACATGTTATCAATAGAGACAATCAGAAAAGGAACAATAAAATAAAGAAGGCTGTGTTAGGAAAATCAATTTAATAACAAAAAGGCAAAATAGGCAGAGATTTTTAAAGTGAGTCAAATAGATAATTAAACAAGGCTGTATTATATCCAGGTTTTTAACTCAAGGAAGTCAAATAACTTTCAGGGTTAACTCTCTGTTCAAGTCGCAAAATGAAATATATGAGGTATTGATGTCCAGTCAATCTGGGGCAAAGGTTCTTGGCTAGAAATTGTTGGCAGGATCTGAAAAAGAAAAATATTTGTAATGCTTACGCAGCAAATCCTTCTTATGCATTGCTTTTAGCTTTGTCTCTGGTATACCTCCTCCAAGTAATCCAGTCTCTCACAGCTAACTAAACAATAATAAACAGTTTGTATTTATTATTATTATTAACCTAAAGCTCTCAAAGACGCTTTTAAAAAGAGAGGGTTTTTAAAAATCAGTTTAATTTCCTCATTTTTATTGGTTTATTATCATATTACCTTATATATTATGAGCAGTATTTCTTATCTCTCTTATGAATTAACCAAGCTGCAGTGAGCTACCTTAGCAAACTTAAACATAAGTGCTAAGGACTGTTTCCCCTTAGCTCTAAAATATTACTATTTGCTTTATGTAAGTTACTGGGGACGTAATTTTTAAAAATTCCTTTTTAGAGCTAAGTATGAAGATTTCAACTTAAGAGTTGTTGGTCTTCTTTTCTCTGATGGAACACAGTATGCCCCTCATAGTTGTTAGTAAATTTGCTGTTTCTCCTTTAGTCTGTGTGTAGTCATTTGCATATTGTACTCTGTTCATTATTCATTATCCATTTTCTTTATATTCATGAAGACACTGGGTTTCTTGGTAGTTAAAGTAACTTTTCCAAGATCACATGACCACTTACGGCACAATCGAAGTACCCCAAACAAGGTCTTTCAGACCACAAAGCCCTACACAGGATAACAAAAACATTTATTCTTTTCATATAATGCCAATTTTTCGTGAAGTTAAAGATTAGAATATAGATATAGTCATTTTAAGGAAGCATTTCAAAATGACCTTTATTTTTATCACCTAATATAGAAGACAGATATTCTTAACAGTGCAGTTATTCACATGTTTATTTCTTAAATTCCTTCATGTATTATTTATTTGCTTCCATTTTATTTTGTTCTAAGCACAGTATTTTAGAGTGAATTTATCCTACCCACATGGGGGAATAAAAGCTCGAAAAAAACTGAATATATGAGGATATACATTGGCAAACCACATAATACTTTTACAAAATTATTTGATATAGAATATGTTGAATTATTATACATTATTGCCAATTGTAGGGCTTAGATTGTCAGAAGAATTTCATTGTCATTCTTCTTTTCTTTCCTGGAACTTTTAAAGTATTTTATTTGTAGAATCTTTTTTATTTTAATTCAAAATTTTTATATTTCAGTACAAGGATGAACATTTGGTGAGGGCAAAGATTATATTAGAAAAACAGGTAAATAGCTTTTCTCTATAATCATGTAGTAATAGAAAAGATATAACTGTTCCCAGATCTCTGTACTCTTGAATTTGATATATTTTGAAGCTGTGTCCTTTTCTGTCAGAATAATACATTCATGCCTGGAATAAGTAGAATATATATTGCAATTGAAATTTCAGAAATAATATTATAAATTAAACTTTTTATTATTTTATTGCTAATTCTGATTTTAACAAAAACTTTGATATGCTTTATAATTCAAAATTTTAAAACAAACAACATGAACTGTGTCTTCCATCTGGAAAAATGTTCCTGCTTATACTATAAACATAAAGATTGTGATGATATAAATACCATATGTAATATTTAAAGTTAATTCTAATAGAGTCATCATTCATGTAAATTATTTTTCTAAGAAATAGGATGTATTATTTTTTGTCCGATATATTGAAGTAAATGGGAGTTAATTCAATTACACAAAAAATTAAAATGTGAAAGGAGGATATATGTTTAGCAAAAAGAAAAAGGCCTCATTGGAAAAGAAGTACTTAAATTGTAATGACCAATAATTGGGTAGTATTTGATTAAATTAGCTCCTGATGAATTGCATTCAAAGGCTTGCATTTTATATAGCTCAGCTATATACTGCATGCCATTTAAAAGTTTGTTTATATGATAGCTTCTTCTATGATTTTCATAATAAACTTTCTCCATAATTTGTCATAATAAGGAATATGACCACTTCAGAATGTAAGACAAGTTAATTACCACAGTCATAGAAGGTAATTTACAACCCGGAAAATCATTGGAGAATTAAGAAAGATTTGAGAGGATATATAGATTGAAGGAAGATAGTCAATCTTGATTTAGAAAAATGGAAACAATGTATTTCCTGAATTGGCCTCGGTCTAAATAGAACAGAGCTGATTATGATCATAGTACAAAATAAGCCTTCTGCAACATTATCAAAAATCTTTTTATTCATGGATACCTTATTTGAATTCATTTCTATTTTGTTCAGACACACTGTTTTCAAATATAGGTTCCAATTTAAAAGCTCAAATTTTAGTCACGACAGACCTTCTGCATGTAATATTATATAATACGGAAAATGCTAAAAATACACGAATAATGAGCAGTGAGTTATACTAAATGTCATTTTTTTTCACTTTGGTAAATTATTTTATCTTTATTAATAATACTTTCATTGTTTCTGTATTTTGTTTTATTTCAGCACTAATTCACAAGCAGTGTGTGAGTAAAAAGTAAACATAGCTATAGGATTGACTACATACCATTACCACTCTCAAGAAATAATCTGATTTAGAGGAAATGAATTGAGTTGCTACTGTGTGAATGACAAAGATAAATATTTTTTCCTAAGTGCCTTTGATTTACTAAAAAGAACTGTGGTTTACTTCTATTTTGCCTGTGGTTAATCAAAATTGACCCAGTATTTTCAGACTCAGTATTCTTTGAGTACTATACAAAAGAATTCAAAATGTCCAAGTTAAAAGAACACAGAAATACATGGTTTTGACTACAAAAGATGAGCTTTAGAGATTAATAAATGACTAATATGAGTCCTTCACTTCTGCAGATCACTTTCTCCATTGTCAAGCAGATTCACCAACAATTCTGAACTTCAACCCTACCACTCTGCTTAAGCAGCTGAAAAACCTAAAATCTTTGAAGAGCTTTACTTTCTAGTTAACTATATGCATAATGTCATTGAATATCTAATGATGACAGTTTTCTCATCTGCAATATGATAAGTGTTGTGTTGAATAATGTGGAAAAATATTAAATATAAAAAGCACCTTAAAACCTTAAAAGTTACAGTTCAGATTTTAGATTAAAGAAGGAGTTTTTAAAAACCAAATAATAATGATTACAATCTATAAGCAAAGGCAGATAAAGTTCTTGTCTCAAATTGAAAGAGTACTCATAACCCATTAGCCGCTGGGAGAAAGTGTAAACAACATGTATAAAAAACAAAATGCTAGTGCCGATGTTATATAAAGAATGTCTACAAATTAATAAATGAAATTCAATCACCCAATATAAATGTGAGCAAAAGGTAAGAACAGGCAACTCACAATAAACATATGTAAAACTACCCACCACTCTAGTAGTAAGAAATGCACAGTATAACACTGATCCGAAATACTATTTCCTACTCTGATTGGCAAAAATGCCAATCTGACAATACTAAATCCTAGCAAGAATTTGAGAGAATAAGTGCACTACTCATGGGCATGTGAATTGTACAAACACATTTGACAGCATTTTGGCAATATGTTATTTCAATAAATTGAAAATGTGCACACGATATGACCCAGCAATTTGACTTACAAGCATTTATTGTAGAAAAACGTGTGTCTGGACCAGAAGACACATATGTAGCCAATTAATACAAAATAAAAGCAATCAAAGAGGTAACTTCTAGGGTTTCCAACTCTGAAGCTTTGGATTTGTATGTTAAAACAGAGGCAATACCTCTGAATTCAGACTATTTCATTTCATATTGAACTAACAATAACTTAATCTGTACTTTAGAGAAAACGTGTCATTTAAATCCATATTAATGGATTCCCAGTGAATGAACTAGCTATTAAAAGAAGCTGAAGTGTCTCCAAACGATTTGAATGAAATTTAATAGGCAGGTTGATTAAAATTTAATAGCAAACTTGTTGGCTATTAAAAGTGCACAGTGTAATAAATCAAGATGTCAGCTCTTCAATTTATGACTTTGAAAAAATGATGAAAGCGTTCTTGGCATTCAATAAAATATTTCTTTTTTGGCACTTTGTAATTTCATTGTTTGAATTAAAACATTATAATCTAAAATTATGGTTTCTGTAATTTTGAAACTTACATAACATTAAAGGTGTCATGTAGATGCTATTCATTGTTTTTTTTTAATAAGTCACTTGGTATTGATTTATATAGCTGTCCCTACACAGTTGAACTAATTATTTCCACTTTCTATAGATTGTTTATGTGTGTTGATATTGTTTTGCTATACCAAAAAGCAAAAAATAGGAAACAAAATACTTAAAATAGACAATGCCTATTTACTGTAATTCTGGAAGCCTCTTTTGTCTATTTACTTTCTTTTTTATTCATTTATTTTATATAATTTAATTCAAGAATATGAAAATAGAATAATTAAATATTATAAAAAAGCATATGGAAAGATTCATAAACTACAAGGCTCCTAATAAAATTATATTGAAATATTTTCTGAGGAAGAGGATCCTAAAAATTTTTTGAAAATAATGGCTTTAAATATGTTTAAATAAAACTACCAGAGGTCATGGGTGACCTTGAGTAAATTATAAATATTTTGGCCTGTGATTCTTTCTGTATTAAATAATGGTGGTAGATTAGATGATGTTAAAAATCTTATTCAGTTATAACCTTATTCTGAGTTACAACCTTTCTCCATAATGAGATCTTACAGTCACTTAGGTGATACAAATGTACTATATATTTGGAGTACTTCAAATTTATTTTTTCCAGTTTTCTTGTTTATATTATATTTTACTTGCTAAGGAAAGAAACCTCTTATTTCTTTATACCAGTTTTCTTAATTATTTTAAAGGAAATAAAAGCTGTTGGAATCTTTAATCAGAAGGAAGTGCAGACATGTGAATATGCACAATTTAGCATACAAACATATACCTAAATCGTTTTACATGTGATTTTGAGGATTTTCCAACTTCATAGATAACATCTCCCTGTGAAAGCTTCCTTGTTTTACACTGAAGTTAGTTTTCTAATGCCATAGAAAATACAACCATTAGAAAGATGGTTTTTACCTGTAGAAAAATAAAGTCTTCACCGTGGGTCAAAATTAACGTTTGAAGACAAAAATAGAGAGACATCACTCAGTAGTGACTCTGCTTTATGCAAAACTCTAATTTATATACATTAATGTATATATTGCAAATGACTTCATTAGAAATGTTATGTCAAGACAAAGGAGAGAGAAACATGAAGGACTGGATTGGAGGATATTAACGAAAAAAGAACTAGCAGAGTAAAACTATTTTATTAGGATCAAGCAAACAGAACATTTGCCATTTTAAATATTTATAAATACAAGAATTTAAAAATTGAGGCATATGGCTATGTGACTATTGATGAATGGTTGATGAATGGTTGGATTCCATTGGTTTATTAGATTACAAAGATTTTGAATGCTAAAACTTTGGTCATTCAATATGATCAAACAAGTATGTAAATACATTTTTTTTAAATGAAGTCAGAGGGCAGAGTAGAGTGGCAATTCAAGTTATTTTAAGATCTTTTCAGTATACTTTTCTTAGCCTGCTGTCAAGAAGAAGCATTGTTTGAATTATTTTTCTAAATGATAGATTCAAGCGAGATCCAACTGTCATCCTTTTTCAGATTTGTTTCTTACTTTACAGTTTCAAAGCACACCATTCAGCCTTAGATTTCCAGTCCTCAGTTACATATATTACACTGAACCAGCCCAAGCGTTGCTGTCATTCAGGGCCTCCCAATGTCAAAACACCTGTTCTATTTTCATAAGGAAAGAAATATCACAGTTTTGTGTTAAAACTATACATTTGAAAAGAGCATGACTCATTATTGCATTCAAAATTCACTCATTCACAATTTTTATATCAATCTAGATCTTCGGATATAAATAAAATAAAAAAGAAAAGAACCCTTCTTAAAACGACTAAGGTTTTAACTGAATTTTTTTCAGTGGCTTTAGGATATGACTTTCTTCCAAATATGTGTTAAAGAAACTTCCCCAAGTTTTTCAATATGGAATACGAAAATCATTGTTGCTTTGCGTCTTACTTTTATTAGAAACGAAAATTTTGTGCTTGGCATTTTACTGACAACCATGTTCATAGATATTATTTTTCTTATTTATTTATTTATTGAGACAGGGTCTTTCTCTGTCACCCAGGCTAGAGTTCAGTGGCATGATCTCAGCTAACTGCAATCTCTGCCTCCCAGGCTCAGGTGAACCTCCTGCTTCAGCCTCCTGGTACTACAGGCACACACCGCCATGCCTGACTAAATTTTTTGTGCTTTTAGTAGAGACAGGATTTCACCATGTTGGCAAGGCTGATATCAAACTCCTGACCTCAAGTAATCCCCCCACCTCAGCCTACCAAAGTGCTGGGATTACAGGTGTGAGACACCATGCACGGCTTGATGCATATATATTGTAATTCAATCTTAAATCATTTTGCATGGCTTTATTAGATGGCTAATTCTTGTTTCTGACAGGAAATAAACAAGTATGACTAAACCATAGCTAGGAGTTTGTGAGTTAAATAATTAAGGAACTATTGTTTCCACATAGCCAGTTTATTTTTAAACTCAATTTGAGCTTTTGATTTTGAGTCATGGCAGGTAGTGAGTTGTTTTTTGTTTTGTTTTGTTTTCTGTTGTTCTGCAGTTAGTATTCAGGTAGCATTTTGTATTTCCAGATAATATATGATTGTTTATTTCTGCTTCTAAAATGTAGATAGTAGAGTACCTGGTATAGGATTAGAAGAAAATAAATCACATCAGGACGTGGACAACTGACACACTTAAAAAATTTTACTAAAATTATAAGACTACTCACAATGGATAAAATAACTTTGATTTAGTTTTATATTTTAAAGGTGTCATAGATTTTTAAGTTTTTTAAAATTAATTTAAAAATATTTTTTGAGTTATAGGAACTATTTAGATGCTTGGCATAGAGCAGTAAGACCCCCTGTGTATTCATTTTTCCTGGTGCCTCCATTTCAGTAAAAATTAGCACATGAACATTCTTTTCACATGTGTAATATTGTAACCTTCTCCTCCACCCCGACCCCCAAAATTCACCCTCGTATTTATGTCTTCAAACTGACTAACCAGTAAGCCCAACTTTTCAGCAGAAAAACAGTGACAGATGGTCTGTAAACACTGAACTTCTTGGAAGTCTTAAAAAATTTCACAGCTATTGGAAGGGAAATTTACAAATCAGAAGCTGGTTAAAAGGAAGAGGAAGAGACAGGATAGACAGAATCCAGGAAGATAGTATTAGAAGTAAAAGTGACCTAAGTCAATTGGGTAGACAGCCAAAAGCAAGCAGAATAGACTTCAGCAAAGATAAGAGAAATGCAGTGCAGCTACAAAGAAAAGACAAAAGTAACTTTGCACATAAAGGTGAAGACAGCTTTGCCCAAGTTTTTAGTTAAAAGATCTAGGCATTGGGAGCAACCTGGGTTTGACATAGTCAGTGCTACCGTTCCGAAGTATAATTGAAATACCTACTTTGTGAATGTGGACTGCAGGAACTATGTGATAGTACCTTCTGAAAAATTGTACTTGTTTGGGATAGTGATAGGAAGAATGTCCTCTTGAAGCCATTCCAAGGCCTGAATAGTCGTGGAAAACTATTGAATTCTTACATTAGATGAATCAAATGAGGGATAACTGTTTTATTACTCAGACATATCCCTTACTCTTTCATACTAACAAACCCACAGAGCTTGTCTGTGTCTTTATACACTTTGCAAAACATTATTCATCAAATTCCATTTTTTTCTTTTTTGTTTCTATTGCTGAAGACTCATATGAATTATGACTCCATTTGTAGAACTAAAGTTAGTTTCAGAAGCAATAATTACATTGATTTCAAATGGTGCATGAAGCATGAAAGTGAGTGCTAGATAGTAAAGAAGCCAATGATTTTTAAATAGTGATTTTTCTGTCAGAAAAAGATCCTTAATAACCAGGGTAAAGAGGAACATGCAGTTTCCTTAAGAGTTTTGTGTTATATTTTATAAGTGTTTATATGGTTTCAGTGTAAACAGCAGATAGATCTCCAATGATGACTGCATGACACTCATAATACAGATCAATAAGTGATTCTGTATTGCATTGAGATGTGAAGAAGTGTCCTACCAAAGCCACATGACTGAGACTGAATATTGTTCCATATAGCCACCACTGTGTCATAACACTTTGCTATATAGTATTTCTGCCATTGTTGCTAGATTTTCCAGCTTTGCAGAAATGACAGAAAAATAAAATGAACTTTAGAACTGTCTTCTCAGATTAATAATTTCACTGATCAAAGTACTTTTAATATACAATCAAAATGAGAAAACACTTAGAAAAACTGAAAAGGAAATTATGCCAGGCTAGATAGAACCATGTAGATTATTTACAAAACCTTTGATAGCTTCATTAGAATTCCATTATGAAACTCCTCTTTTTTGGTATGATTAATCTTTTTTTTGTTCTGGTATTCTTGGCTTTTTAATAAATTGAGGGATAAACACAGAAACCAATAAGTTGAGTAATCTGCTTCTTGCTTGCCTTTGATTTTTCCCAATTTAATTGTTCCTTATTTAAAGTGTACTTTCCTTTTTTTCAAATTATCTTTTTTAGAAAAAAATATATATGCATTTAAGACAAAGAAACATTTTACTTTTGAAACTATATGAAGCAAGGAAGAAGAGTGAAGTGCTGTCTCCTCACATTATTGTTTGTTTTCCAGTTAGTTCAAATTAGATAATGTGTAGCAGGAAGGGAAATATGGAGAGATGCAGCTGTAAGCCTTAGCCATAAACATGTCACCCCGTTTTTTATCTTTGAGCGGTATAAAGAATTTGGGCAATTATATATAAGATTTTTACGCTAGTTTATTTTAACTTACACCTTTCATTTTCTATTTAAATGCTATTTAGAGTAATTTTAGAAATTATTTGTATTAGAACAGTAATGTTACTTTATTACTTGAAAAAGGTCTAGAATAATAAATATGAGATGAGAAGTATAATTTACAGATAATTTGTTTTAATATGATTAATCTTAACATCAACAATATAAATGTTTAAGATGTGCTTTTTTTTATTTTTTGTCTTAAAGGCACTATGATAAACTCTTTTTCTCGTAAAATACCATATATGGTTAATTGATTAATGGAAAATAATACCCTTATAGGCCCATTACATAATAGATTGGAAATTCTGCCATTTGCTATGTAAGAACATTTAGATGTATATATTGTGTATCTTCAGAAAGCCATTACTGAACACTTAGGGAAAAATTCTGTGACAGTTACATGATCATTCTTGGAGGAAATACAGGATGCAAACACATGAGGTATTTCCTGAATGAACCGATGCCTTCCAATTCTAGGGATCTGACAAGTGATAATGTCCTTTCAATCAAGAGGTGTTTGTTTTTTCAATGTCAAGGTTAAGACATTCATAGTTGACTGATAATTTACTCTGACAGAGTTAAAATTTAGAAAAAAATAAAAATACTGTCACCCAGTCTTTACTTCTCATTTTTAACATTTTTTATGAGTTGCATTTTTTTGTTTCATTAATTCAATATAGATTGCTAAAGTGCGGGGATTACAGGTGTGAGTCACTGTGCCCAGCCTAGATTACTTTTTATTTTGAGATAATTGCTGATTCACATGCTGTTGTAGGAGATAATACCCAGAGATATTGTATCACTTATCCAGTTTCCCTCATATTTTGTGAAACTATACTGAAACACCAGAATATTAATACTGATACAATCTACCACTCTTTCAAATTTCTTTAGTTTAACCTGTAGTTAATTGTATGTATGTGTTTAGTTCTGTGCAATTTTACCTACAAAGTGTGTGTTTAGGCCATCATAGCGAAGATACAGAGTAGATAATTTTATCTCCATGAGGATGCTTCATATTTCCTTTTCATGACAATACTTACGTCCATCCTCCACCTTTAACCTCTGGCAACCATTTATCTGTTCTCCATTTCTATAATTTTGTCATTTCTAGAACGTTATATGTATAAATGGAATTACACCATGTCATCATTTGGCATTGACTTTTCTTACTCAATATAATTCTCTAAATATTTGTCCAAGTGTTTATGTGTATCAGTATTTCCTTTTCGTTGTTGAATAGTATTTTATGATATGGGAATACTACAGATTGTTTGACCACTCACTATTTGAAGGAAATTTGGGTTGTTTCCAGTTTAGAGCTACTACAAATAAAGTTGCAATGAGCATTCATGTACAGGTTTCTGTGTGAACATAAATTTTCATTTCTTTGGGATAAATGTTTCAGAATCCAGTTGCTGTGTATCATGGTAATTCCACAAGTAGTTTTATAAGAAACTGCCAAAATGTTTTCCAGAGTGGCTCTGCTATTTTACATTCCCACCAATGATATTGCTCTTCATCCTTGCCATCATTTACTGTTTTTCACCATTTTTATTTTAGATATGTAGTAATAACTCATTGTGGTTTTAACCTGTATATCTCTAAGGCCAAAAACAATTTCTTTCATAAGATCATTTGCCAGCTGTATATCCTCTTCCACAAAATATCTGTTTATGCCTTTGAACCATGGAGTGTTTCTTGTTGTTATTAGTTTTTTTCATGTTGAGTTTTGAGAGTTCTTTCTGCATGCTCGATACTAGTTATTTTTTGGATTACAAATATTTCTAAATTTGTTTTACAAATCTGTTTCCCAGCCTATAGCTTGTGTTTTCATTCTCTAATACATATATTTAAATTAACATATACCTGTCTGCTCAACATGACTATTCCCATGCAATTTGTGTTTTCCTTTCCTTGGTGACTTTTTCTTTCTTTATCATCTAACACAAATACACAATTTTGTCTATTATTTTTGTACATGTCCAAAGTATATTTAATAAAACTCCTCTGATCTTTTGCTTCTTGGTTAAATGGCTTTGGAGGATGGGAAGTTGCAACTCGTACTGATGGTGTTAAAAACTAAGAACAAATAGTATTCACAAAAGGGTGAAAGAATTTAACATTGTTCCATTGCTATGTCAAAGTTCAAACAACCAGTTGGAAAATGGAAAATGGAATTATATATATGTATATTGCTTGACATCATAAAGTTAATAATTTATTTAAAATATTTAAAAATAGCATCTATACGATTTTATATCAGATTTGTAAGATCACCAAATTAGTATGCTTGCCATGGTGTACTATTGAGTGATTATATTTTGTTATTTCATCATAAATGATTCTTCATAGAATTTCAGAAATGCCATAGTCTTCTGTTGTGTCAACAGCTGCTCTCCAAATGAGTGTTTTACCATAAATGTTGCCTTTTACACTTTTTTACTTTCATTGGAAATAACCCAATGATTTCTGTGAATGAGGGAATCTTATGTTTAATTTTGCTTTTCTTTTTGTGTTTTAAACTTGTTTTCTGGCTTTTGTTTTGCGTTTTGTTTGTATGAATGATTAGATTTTGCTTTTTTTTTCATTTTCATTTTAATTTTTAGCAAGCATGGGAATATATTCTTGCATACACCTTGGGAAAGAGAAAACCTTAAATGTAGCTTAATCAACATTGTAAATCATTTTCTGTCTTTCCCATTGACTCAGATATCTGCATTGTTGGAATTGTATGCTGCTAAGTGGCATATCTTTTAGTCTAGTTAGCTGCCTGCCTGTAATCAGGACTATATCAATTGTTGTCATTCTAAATGTTTCCTTTCTTTTTTTCAAACACATTTGCCTGATTGACCTTTTTTTTTTTCTCTGTCTTTCTCTGGGGCTGCTCCAGGAGCCATGGCTAATCATCTTATAAGCAATGCTCTGCTTCGTCCGCATGGTACTAACAATCCCTATAATACATTGCTGGGGGAACCGGCGGTCTGTAACAACCCTTCTGTCAGCATGTACAACGCACAAGGTGTGCTGGAGTTTATCTTAATTTTTTCAAGTGAGAGTCCCATTTTATGTAGCTTTTATGGGCACATTCTATTTTTCTTTCTCCTGCCTTTCTTTATTTTGGAAGCAGACACGCAGACTCCTTTCACATTCCACCCCTCTTGGTGCTTTTATTTTCCATTTTCCTTAGGTTTTCCTTAGTAAGAAATGGATTCCCTCTAAACAAATGCCTGATTCATCAATATGTGTTTGTTTCTCCATGATGTTATAAAATGCATTGTGGTTTGTCAGTACTTTTGTTGTTGTTCATTTATTTTTATATTAAATATCTATGTATTCATTTTGAGAAATTAGATATTTTCCTAAGGTAAGTAAGATGAAAGAAAACCTGATTCAATATTCTTAATATTACAAGGTCAAGAAAATAAATCTTACTTTGTTATACCATAAAGTCCACTCAGCACAAACCATTAGTCCTGATGAAAGCATTTAAATCAACTCTGGGGAAAATTACATTGAACTCAGCAGTGGAAGATAAAAATACTGTACTGGCAATAGCAGCTTGGGTTCTGCCTTAGCTCTGCCATTGCCAATAAGAGCTGGCTCAGGCAGGTCATAAAATTGCTTTTTCTGCTGTGGTTACACGTTAAAAACAAAGCTTTTGAGTATGGTTCCTCTGTACATCCTCCAGCTTGAAAATGATCCAAAAATTAATTGTATCTCAGACAAAAAAGAAAAAAATCCATCATACATCTCTTTAAAACCACTTACATTATAAGCATGTGGACATTGTTTTACCTTTCCTGAGTATAAAAATGTGTTAAGGACACAGAAAACTTAAACTATATCATATATAAAGAGACCACAAGAGAAAATAATTCAAATAAAAGTTTTATAAAAGTCTTAGTCAGTGATCCTCTTACTTAAAGTTATACTTGAAATAAAAGTTCACAATTACAAAGAGACTTCCATGATTCTTTCAAGTTGAATGTGATTGGCAGTATTTAAATTTTCTAGGCAATTTTGGATACAATTTCTAATATCCTCTTTGGAAATCTTTGGATTTTCTTTTATTTTCTCAATCACAGGTGAAAGATTAGTAGTGTGAGTGTGTGCAACTTAGTGTGTATGTGCCATTGCAAAAAAAGGATATATTTGTTTTAACAGGGCCATTGTGTGTCTAAAACCATCTGAGCTTCCCTAGGAGGCATCTTGCCAGATACAAAGGATGATTTTAAATTATTTCAGAAACACCAAAGTCAAAAGTGACTTCAGGAATATAGTCAAGACGTTTGTCAATACAGTGAAATAATTCAGCTCACTTTCAATTTCAAATTTCTTAAGGGATACATGTCTTTATAATCAGAAGGCATAGAGCTCATTGAATTCTCTTTACATCATTGCTGACATTCTGTCAGTCTGTGCTTAAGTATTTCCTCTAATGGGGCCCATCACACCTCAGAATCTCATATATTCTATTGTTGAAACACTCCATTTGTGATATATATATATATATATTTTTCCTTCCACTAAGGTGAAATTTTTCTCTGGCCTCCAGAGTAAAGAAGAGCAAAGTGTTCTTTGTCTGAGGCAATTCTTTAAATTCCTGTAAATAGCTAACCTGTCTTCCTTTAGTATTCTATTTCTGTAATGAATCAGAACCATCAATATGAGAGTTTCTGGGTCTTTCTTCTTGGTTACCTCACCTAAAGTGTCTCTTATATCTCAATGTCCCTATTTCATTGTAGCACTCAATGAATTATACGTTACCCAATGCATCAGATGTGGTTTGGCAGGACAATTTATTAGACCTTATAAAGGCTTGTTTTATTTTGTTTTGTTCTTTATTTTCCTTAGACAAGTGACAGGTAATTGAATCATTATAAACATATTAACATGTGAGGACATATTAGTAAATTTTGAGTGATGTTAAATGAAGATTTTCACCCTATCTGGAAATTAAATGTATTCTACGTTTAGTCACCCTACCCAGAAGAGTCATACGTAATGATTTTAAAACAAGTAATAAGTAATAAACTTGGACCACATTTTTTTTAGCTTTTTTGCTAATTCAGATATAATTTCTAACTTCTTATATAATGAGCAAGTAACACTTATTAATCTGTATCGTTTTCCTAATTCAATATCTGCCTTCTTGTCTTACTTTATTTTTACTGGTATCTTAAAGTAAGAGACTTTTCCAAGGATGGAGTCTGTAAAAACTATCAAACTGCAATTTTCACAGTGTAAGAATTTTAATTAATACTATATTGATACAAACTTTTATTCTTGGGATCTATAGTAATTACTACTGAGATTATCAATAAATACACAAAAGATTCTTCTGAATGAATTTGTCTTTTATTCAAGTAAATGCAATAACTTTTACTGACTTTTTTAAAACACTAAATAACTTTGTTAATGTTTTTCAGAGTCAGAGGTGGAATTTAATGTTTTAATATTAAACAACACTATTTAATGTTTTGATATTTTTTAAGATGTTAAGAAACTATGGTAGTGCTTAAAATAATTCATTTTTACCACTGAGCAAAAATAAATCTTGGTGATTGTCATATTGCTACTAATCTTATACTTTCAGATGAATGCACTTATATTCTTACTGGCAAGGTGAAATCTTACATGAAATATAGGTGGCTCGGTATGTACTGGAGTGGTTTATGTTGAATTACCACTTGGTTCTATCCTGTGTGTCCTCTGGTTCAGTTGCACCAATGCTATCCAAGCATAGAAGCATTCTGATTTAAAGTATCTCTTCTTGGTTGTAACACCCTTTATTTAACATATGTAAAGATATGCTTATTGTGTCACTGAGGCATAGAGAATTAGGAATGAAGATGAATAATATATTTCTATTATACTGAATTCAGATTCTATCTGGAAATATTTAAAATTTCATGCAGAGTACTTCGGGACCATTATCTTCTTGTCATTATTAGGAAATTAATTTTTGTAAAGATAAATCTCATTATACAAAAATGTGTCAACAAAACATAATTTAGAGAGGAAGTCATGATTTTGCTAAAATAATTTGCATTTTAAAGTAATTTAATATAATTCTAAAACTTTAAAGAAACATAGTTGTAGAATGGGATATAGTGAAGAATATATTTTAGTTGGTAAGAATACAAGATCATTTTAGAATGTATATAAATAGATATTCTGCGATGGTTTTCAAAGCCTAAGGCAGATGTGAAGTGAAGGAGATTGCAGCAGACAGAATTGGAAGAAGTCTGGAAGACCTTTTTTTTTTTTATCCTAGCTCTGCCATATTAGCAGGGTGGTGTTAGATAAAGGCTCAACCCCTCTGGGCTGCAGGCTCCTCTTCTTTGAAAAGTGGAAATTGAACTTCAGTGATCGCTCATGTGCTTTCCAGTTCTAAAATGCATTGATTTAAGGAATGAGCCATAATGAGCCTATAAGCATTTACATCTCTTGATATACTGCCTTGGCTCTTCCTTTCAAATTCTTGTTCTAAAGCTCTTTTGAAACTTTAAAAGAGATTTCCTCTGCATTTTGAAATGTTGTTGATCTTTTTGCTGAGAAGCAAATCACCCTTTAAAGTACCAAAACTGTCTCTTTAAACTGTCATTAAATTATAGTAAGTTAGAACACTTTGAAACAGTGAATTTGCTGGTTTTTATTTTATGATACTTTACTCTTTTTGTAGACAAAACCAGCAAGAACAACTATGTAAACCTGGTAAATAAGGGTTCTTTCCCCTAAAAAATAATGTTGATAGAATTGTTTTTTAAAGGATCAATTCTTAAAATGTTTGATTGCACACGATTGTGCAACAATCCAGAAGAAAGCTTAATATTGTTGGTTGCATTTTCACCTTTCACATTTTCTGTATTCAGAGTAATAAATAAATTTAACCATTTTCTCTCCTTAGTTACACAACCTTTGAATATGAGTTCCAAAAATGACAATATTGATCAGTTTTTGTTTAAAACTGATAAAAAACATTTATATATTTAAAATGAGGCAATAACTTTTGTGCAGGAAAAGAGAAGACACATAAGGTGGTAAAAAAAAGAACACAATTATGAAAGTCTTCAACTCTGGTTTCTCTCTGTATAAAAGCTTCAGATTTTATTAATAATTTTACTGAAAATTTTTGAAATTAAGTATTCCTTGGAGCAGGTATACTCTAACATATACACACATATGTGACATTGAAATATATCGGTGAAAATAGTCATGGTCTGCCCTCAAATTTTTACTCTCCTTGGTTTATGTGATAATCTTAAGTGTGTATTTGTTTGAAATTTACAAACGGTGGAAATGCTTATTAAAGACTCATTATATTAGCATGTGTTAAGGGGGATTTCTTATTTTCTGACTAACATTTCAGTATTTTTAATTATGATAAATCATGTAACTCAGACTCATGAATTTTGGGGCAGTGGAAATTATTTCCTTTGACTCTTTTTTCTGCATATCATCAATTTGCTTTTTACTCATGTTTCTTCTACTGTCGCTGTAAGCTTACTTGTTGTTTTTTCTTTCCTTTTCTTCATGCTGTCGTTTAGAGCCCTACAGAGAGACAAGTATGGGAGTAAAGCTAAACATTGCATATCAAATGTAATTTTTTTTAGTTCACTTTTATTGCATCACATATAGATGATGTAGTTATTAAAAACAGTTCATCTCACAATTTAAAAACTAAAAAGCCTATGAATCGACTTATATAAATATATGTTAATAGAGATTAGACGCTTTTGTTGTCTGATTCTTTTATTCTGTCACATAATCAGCATAGTTGTTAAGTTTCATGTAATGTTTGTGTGAGTTAAATTGTTTTTAAATCAAGCATTTATTTTTGCTAAGTAATTCATAAACTTTTAGTTTTTATTAGTACATTCCATCATAAAAATGTGTCACGTGCAACATATCCACTTGATTTTACAATGGCTGTTTACAGCCCATACCTAATGCATTGACAAACAGAAATAATAAATGTGTGTTTCAATGCATCAGCCATTCAATCATAACCATCAAGCATACCATAACAGCTTCTGCAGCAGCTATCACTCATCACATACAGCCCTTTAAGAAGCATTTACTTTTATTTTTTCTTAACATTGTGGATTTGTCTACAAGATATAAAATGAAAATAAATTGCTTCACCCTATATCTGTGATGGCTGCTTATTAAAACATTTTATGTATTGATAATTTTGAAAACTGTGTTACTGGAATACAGAGTATGCCTCAGGAGTCCAAATAAAAATTCACATATTTGAAACACATCCTTTAAACCATTAATTAACTATTCACGTTGTTATAAATAACTGCATCACAGATATAGAATGAATGCTATATTTTCACAAGTTAGCAATGTTTTAAGAAGTTTAACAGAATTCTACAATTAATTTTTCTGTAAATAAACACAATTTCTTATTTACCAGTATTGGTTAAATGTGTTTTTTTATTTTGTAGTTGCATTTGAAGTGATTTATGAAACTATTATAAATTCTTGGATTTCTGTTCATTCAAGGGAATGCAAAAACCTTGAAGAAATATGTGGTCAAATTTATTTCACTGCAGCTGTTTCTTAGTAGAATAAAATGTTTATAAACTTTAACATGCACCCAAATCCATCACTCATTATATAATGGTAATATTAATACTGACACAATGTTTTTAGGAATCAGATACCTGTGTCTTTACACATTCTTTTGTAGTATTATCTAATGACCCTAGTAATGTCACTTATGGGATAGTATATTATAACAACCAAATTGCTTATAGCAGAAAAAATTTAGAAAGTAAATTCAAATACTTTTGTTTTGAAAATTCCTAGGTGTAAATTATTTTTATGTGCCATTTATTTGACTAAACATTATTTCATTACCTCATCATTCTGACAAATTTAACATAATCCTTTTGTGGTTTTGTATGTAGGGATTATTTTTAATCTTACAAAATTAAATATCAATTTATTAGGCACTGTTTTTTGCTTTTACTTTTGACCAGTATATTAAAAGTACCACACATGAATTATGTTAATATTATACCTATTTTGATGTTAAGATACTATGTAAAATTAAAGGTAATGAATTATTTAATTGACTTTGATATGTATAAATTGAAAGCTCTGAATGTCTATACCAAAATTTTATGTTATTTTTCCAAGTTATAACTAAATATACTTCAAATAATATTAGGTAGTGTTTGTGTGGCAATTGCAAACTGATAATCTATAGGTTTTTAAAAATTCTTTTAAAGATCTATTTTAAATATGATTTTCCCATTTATATGATTTCAGTCACTCGTCCAATTATACACATATATAGATTTGATAGTATTTTGTTTCCTTCCAAATATTTTATGCTTAAGTAAAAATGCTAACAATTTATACATATTTCATAGTTGATGAATATTTTTGCTTTTGTGTGTGTGTGTGTGTGTGTGTGTGTGTGTGTGTGTGTGTGTGTGTGTTCTTTGGCTTGTTGGATATCAATGTCATAGTATCTTGTAATCTTTTTCAGAGGGGCTTCTGAACAATGCCAGGGATACAAGTGTCATGGATACTCTACCACTGAATGGTAACCATGGCAATAGTTACAGCATTGCCAGCGGCGAATACCTGAGCAACTGTGTGCAAATCATAGACCGTGGCTATAACCATAACGAGACCGCCCTAGAGAAAAAGATTCTGAAGGAACTCACTTCCAACTATATCCCTTCGTACCTGAACAACCACGAGCGCTCCAGCGAACAGAACAGGAATCTGATGAACAAGCTGGTGAATAACCTTGGCAGTGGAAGGGAAGATGATGCCATTGTCCTGGATGATGCCACCTCGTTTAACCATGAGGAGAGTTTGGGCCTGGAACTCATTCATGAGGAATCTGATGCTCCTTTGCTGCCCCCAAGAGTATACTCCACTGAGAACCACCAGCTACACCATTTTACCAGAAGGCGGATCCCCCAAGACCACAGTGAGAGCTTTTTCCCTTTGCTAACCAACGAGCACACAGAAGAGCTCCAGTCACCCCATAGAGACTCTCTCTATACCAGCATGCCGACACTGGCTGGTGCGGCCGCCACAGAGAGTGTTACCACCAGCACCCAGACCGAACCCCCATCGGCCAAATGTGGTGATGCCGAAGATGTTTACTACAAAAGCATGCCAAACCTAGGCTCCAGAAACCACGTCCATCAGCTGCACACTTATTACCAGCTAGGTCGTGGCAGCAGTGATGGATTTATAGTTCCTCCCAACAAAGATGGGACCCCACCCGAGGGAAGTTCAAAAGGACCTGCTCATTTGGTCACTAGTCTATAGAAGATGACACAGAAATTGAAACCAACAAAACTGCTAACACCTTGTTGACTATTCTGAGTTGATATAAGCAGTGGTAATAATATGTGTACTCCTAAATCTTTATGCTGTCCTCAAAAGACAAACAGAAACTCTCAGACTTTTTTTTTAATGGGATTTTTAGGTCAGCCCAGGGGAGAAAGATAACTGCTAAAATTCCCCTGTTGTACCCCATCCTTTCTTGTCCTTTCCCCTTCAGATGGAGACTTCATTATGTTAATGAACAAGATATGAAGAAAATGGCACTCATTGTGGCCTTGTTGAATTATGTTGTGTATGGTTTAACATCTCTGATGCTCTGTTACTAAAATTACAAGGACCTGCTTTTTAAAAGGCCAGAACAGTTGTCTGAAATTAGTAACAATGCTGCATCTAGATTGGAGTGATGCACAAACAAATATAAAAGCAAAGCAAAACTGTATCACCTAGTGGTTTTGGTCACTCACAACCTGAATTCACCACAGCCGGAATAGTTGTGGAAAACGATAAAACAACAAAATTAATAATGAAATGGAGGGGAATTCTAGAATTATATGCTAAATGCATATTTTATGATTTGCTGTATTAACTGATGATAAAACTAATGGCAGAAAAAAAGTTGAACAATTTCTATGTAATGTACAGATACTAGCATTGCACATATAGTCTGCTTTCTGTTCCTCCAGAATTTGAGTCCTGTTAATGTAGTAGGAAAAAAAAATGAAATTTTCTTTTTCTTTTGTGCTGGTCTTGCAAGTTTGTCTACCAGTAAGAGAGCAAAGTTTCCTTCCTTTTTTCTCTTTATTTCTTCATTTTCTTTTGCTTTCTTTTTTTCTATTTTGCCTTTTTTTTCCTTGAAAATTTCACCTGGCAAAAAAATAAATGAATAAATGAAACTATCACTTTATAAGAATCATTTTCTAGTAATGCAAACAAATTATTTTTTACAAAAAAAAATAAAATAAATAAGACTTCCTTCCCTCACTATATATCTTTATGCAGTCAGAATATTTCCAACAGTGTTTTTTTGCAAATTAGAGCAGGACAAATTCTTATGTTTACAGGGCACATTTGTTGTAATACAAAGTATGTTTGGCAAGCGGTTCATCACCAGAACACTAGCTATGATTCTAGAAGTCAAGAGGTATCTGTAGAACTAGTGGGCCTCTGCATGTGAAAACGGTTTCCATAGGCATTAAATGCTGAATACTCAGTCTGATCCACTAGTGGGCACCTGCACTACCAATTTTTAGAGGAAATTCACTCCCTCGTAGTAAGGATTGAAAGGTCAAATTATTTTGAAGTGATTTAAAGAAAAAGTTCTGTTTATTAACAGGAAAATTTATTTATTTGACAGGATTTTGAGTAATGTAGGAATACAAGAGGTAAATTAGCAGCACATAATTTTTTTTTTAATTTATGATCCATTTTGTATGATCTCAAAGTTGGATGACCTCATTACTAATATTTGTTGTAAAAGTGAAACTTGTTTGCCAACCAATAAACAACTGATTGAGATTTAGAAGATATTGTATTGATGTATGTACTATATGATTAATTAGTCTTTTTATTTTTCTCGCCTTTGTTTCCTTCTGTTTTGAATACATAATCTTTGCTAATCCTCTGTGGCCCAAATGAGCCATGCAGAAGAAATCAATCTGCCTAGATGAATAACCTAAGCACAAAATCATACAGGTTTGCAGACAAAGTAAACCAGAAAAAAATGGGATGGGCATGTTTATTTTGGCTGAACTCAGATGCATAACTTAATTTTGAGAAGGTTAATATATATGTTAATATTTGCTTATCTATAAACCAGCTGCAGTCACTATGCTTACTTTAAAAACCATATTCAATCAGAGATGTAAATATCAAATTTGAGGACTGGGTGAGTCATATTTTTTCCTTCTATGTACATTCCATTTTGATGTTAGAAATTCAGATTCACTCAATTTGCTAAAAGCTGCAAAGTGAATACTCATTTATAAAGATAAAATAAGACTTTATTTGTGTTTTCTTTTTCTTATTATATGTATGAGGGAAACAGGAGAAGATAAAGCAAGTTCTTTCAAATAAAGTTTCTAGATCTCCAATTACAATAGATTCTTTATAGCAGTTTTCAAGTATGGATCCCCTGTTAAGGCAAAGTTAAAAGGAATCTGCCAAATTATAATTTCTCCTGCAGTGTGTTTTATCTTGCTACTTCCTTTTTCAAAAATCTAAACACTACCCATCTATAAATGACTATCTTAAATCAAGGTGAGAAGAAGCAGTTTAGAGAATGGCCAATAATCTGTATATAGTTTATAAATACATGACAAAAAAAAAATCTGCTAGGCCAGAGTGCATCATGACCTTCCCATCACCTCAGAATATTTTATGTATCATTCCTTTTTAGTCAATTGGTATGAATATTTTTTAAGTCTACAGGCTCTACATTAGAGGAGAATCACAAGCTTTCATGGTAATTAGGTTTTCTCACAACACACTATGGCAATATTAGCACCTACAAGGCATTTAACCCACCAGATACGTAGAATACATTTGGCAATAAAAGAATCCTTTTTAGATGTGTTTAAGGTAACTTCAGAAACACAAATATAGTCTGTGGATTATGAGCATTTATGCTTGTTTTGTCAAACAGTAATCTACATGAAAGCAACTCTGTCAGTAAGAAGCTGGTTTCACAGAAAAATGGGGAAACTACCTCAATTCAGATTGCTGATTTTCTGACATTGCTACCTCCCTGCCCATTATTTTTGTGTTTCTATATGGAAATTTGAAGCAGGTAGCCTCTCAAACTCTACATAGATCGAGTTGAAGAAAGAGCACTTGAATGCATACATGGTGCAGAAGAACATTCAGCACTATAGTTACTACCAAGCTCTTGTATCAGGATAAAAGGGTGAGATTTTTGAACTCTATACATCATAAATGCTGTGCTTTCAGAGAGACTTAAGATCCCAAAGATTATAACAGGGAGAGATTCCCCCAAGTTTTATGTAACCATAATAAAAAAAGTGGATAAAGGAGCTAATTTTACATACATTTCAATAAGCATTTGCATATATCTAATGTATTCATTTTGACCTGTTTACACTAACAAAGGTTGAATTCCTGCACTTGAATCTTTTTCTTCTCATACATTTTCTTATAGAGCTATTGATGAATTAATTAATGATTTTTAATTTTTTCTTTTTTCTACCACCTTTTGTGACTTGATTTTTTTAATATCCTGAGACATTTATGACCTACTTATCTATATTTTTTATGTGTTCATCTGACTTTCAGGTAAGAAGTAAATTTCGATCAAACAGATACACTATACAGCCATAATACAGCTTATTTAGCAAACTGGAAGTAAAACTTAATGCTATTGAAACAAACGATTACTTTCTCATCAAATAATAATTTTGTAACATTTTTAGACTTGGTTGTTTTTCCTCTTTGAAATCTAGTTTACATGATACTTTTTCCGGACACTAGTGGACCTCATGTTTAGTTAATTCTGAAATTGATGGATTGTTCCATAGCCTCTGTTCCTAATTGATAAATATTTGTGGCAAAGTTCAAATTTTGTGAAGGAGAAATTGGTTGGAATTCCAATTAAATTTTATGGGGATCCCTTCTTGCTTCCACTATATTATAATTAAACACACTACTGTGCTAAAATAATCATAATAACAAAAATGAACTGACATGAGAACAATTACCTTAAAGTAATAATAATCAGGAAAATATGTTAATAAAAAGCAGGTAAGGGAAATGTCCTTAAATTCCTGTAAAAAAAATCACAATGACTCTAAATTAAGATGTAGTTTATCATCTGTATAAAATCTCCATTATATCTAAAAAATGTTGACATATTAAGGAAAGAACCTTTAAGATCTAGGTTTGAGGTTTTTCTTAACATTTATTGGTATGACAGAACTTTTCCTAATAGAGATAAGCATATAAGAGAATTAGTAAAATTTATAAAGAACCCACATATTTAATTTTAAACATTATCTTCAGCTTCCCCTGGGCCCCCAACACATGTTGAAATGTTTTTGACTAGCTTGCTTACTTTAAGGAATGACATTAAAAACTTTGACTGACTTTCTACAATACTGGAAAGACCAAAAGGGAGAGGAAAAATAATTTATAAATTGTTGAAAGATCACCTCCAGACTAATCTATATCATCTCCTAATAATGAAAAAACAATTAGTTGTAAGAAGTTGTCTATTACTACTGTACTGAAGTGTTACTGCTTGGACGTTTTTGTTGTTGTTAGAGACAGAGTCTTGCTCTGTCACAAAGACTAGAGGGCAATGGTGCAACCCCAAGTCACTGCAGCCTCAGACTCTTGGACTCAAGTGATCCTCCTGTCTCAGCCTTCTGAGTAGCCATGATTACAGGCTTGAGCCACAGCACTTAGCCTGTGATGTTTTGAGGAGGGAAAAAAAAAAAAAAAAAAAAAGTTACAGAACTATAACGCATGTCAATTCAGATTTAGAGTGAAAAAACAAGAACCCAAAGTCTCACTATTTAAGTTTTGAGCAAATCTGAAGATAGTGGTATGAATATACTTTCTTTTCTTAGAAAAATTTTGAGGTAAAATAATATATATAAACGTCCCAGTCTATTGCAAACTTAGTTTGTTAAAATTTACTTAGTTCATTATATAATTCATAATTTTTTATGAACTTACCACATAAAAAATTACTATGCATTTCTAAGTAATGCTTTCAATATAGCTTTTGCTAGATTTCTGTACATCATTAAATTAGGAATATGGAGGCACAAAAGTGGTAACATTGCACGATACTTTATGGAAGTATTTTTGTGCAAATAGATTTTATGTAAGAAGTTTATTGGAGCTCATAAAATATATTCGATGGATCCCAACACTAAATTTAATTTTGTAATCAGCAAATATGTTCTTTGTAATATCTGAAAAATATTAAACAACTAAATTTTTATTTGTAGTCTAGCAGGATTTAAAAGTGTTGGTAGTTGCTTCTTTCCTGATTAGGCCATAAGAAGAAACTTTTCTATTTACTAATTAACACTGATTACTTTCTCTTTGGTTTAAAAGGGAAACTTGCACCTGTACATATACCCACACACTCTGATTCCGTCTATTTACAGCCTGCAGAAGAAATAGCTTGTTTATGATATCTAAAACTTTGTGATATCTGCAACAAAACAGGTAGTTAATATGGTTTTGCATAATCTCATGAAAGATATTGCTATTCTTTCTTTATTTTTTAAGTCAGCACTTCTTTCACATCTAGCACCTGTAAGTTACTATTCAAACTTGATTTCAGCTAAGCTTTGTTTTGTTTTATTTGTTTGTTTGAGATGGAGTCTCACTCTGTCGCCAGGCTGGAGTGCAGTGACACGATCTTGGCTCACCGCAACCTCCGCCTCCCATGTTCAAGTGATTCTCCTGCATCAGTCTCCTGAGTAGCTGGGATTATAGGCATGTGCCACCATGCCCAGCTAATTTTTGTATTTTTAATAGAGACGGGGTTTTGCCATGTTGGCCAGGATGGTATTAATCTTCTGACCTCGTGATCTGCCTGCCTCGTCCTCCCAAATTGCTGTTATTACAGGCGTGAGCCACTGTGTCTAGCATCAGCCAAGTTTTGATGTTTCTTTTTCTCTTAATAGTATGTCAAGAGCATTGTTCTCATTTGATAATTTCTGTCTCAGAGTATTTCAAAGGTAAATGCAAACTAATTTTTAAGAAGTCTTGTGAAAAATCTTTGATTTATGTAAAGAAATCAAGAAAGACTATACATGAACAATTCTCAATCTGGATAAACAATTCTCTTCAACAACAATATGAACAACAGTAGAGCAGAAACGAACCAAGTTAGCAAACTTGTGGTGAAGTGACAGGACCTAAACTAGAGTTATAGAGAAAAGTTTTCCAGGAAATAATAATAAAGTCATTTGTAGTGATAAAAATCTTATACACTAGATCTAATGTTACTGGTGTATTCAAAAAAGTAAAATTTGAGTTTCTAATATTATAATTTCATTCTGCGAATTCCACAGGAAATATTAAGTACTTTAAACACCCCAGATACTTCTTATCTAGCTATACCTTGCTTCAAAGAAACATCAATATTTTATAATGTTTCTTAAATATAAGTATTTTGCCTCAATTCATCGTCACTCTGTAATCTGCTGACTCTCTTGTACACCAACAGAGTTAATGCTTTTACTTACTAAAAGCTTTGTACCTTTTAGAGCTCTATTATGAATCTTTCTAATAAACATGAAATTAACATTATATTAGAATTGTATACATTATACAAAATAATTCACAGCCATGCAATATTCATACTATAGAATAATTTACTACTTTATATATATGAATATTACATTGAGGCTGAACAAATAATTACTCTGCTCCAAATATTACTCTCAAGTTCTTTGTCTCTAATTACTGTAGTCAACTCATAACCACTGCACACAGTGGTACATGGTGGGTTATCAAAATACTCCATAATCCAAATGCATCTAAAAGTATTCCCAATGCGCCTTTCATTCTAGAATACTAAAGGAAAGAGTTTGAAAGAAGAGGAAAGTAAAGCAGACTTCTAGTTATCTAATTTAAACATTGCCATTCTGATTGAATAATTTTTAAATGATGATGTTCCACTCTTTGATCTATAGGTGAGATTACAAAAGATTTACTATTCGTCCAAAATCAGAGGATTTTAAATCTTAAAGGAGGTCAGTTTGTCTCAATGATCCAAGACTACAAAATTTCATGCTACATTGACAAGGAAACATATTTAAAACCCAGACCTAAAATAGCTTTTTAAAGTTTAAAAATTCCTCTGTTTCTTCTGAATGTAAAACAGGCAAAATGATCTGGACTCCAAAATGAAATATATTGATTATTTTCAAGAGGTTTTTGACAGTTAAGTCAGTATCATCAATGTTTGACAGTAGGTAGAAGTCTATGGGGTTGGAACTCAGGATACAGTGACTAGGACAGAATATACTCTTAGGCTAATCAGCACCTAGTCCTCTGGAGTAATTTTTAATGCCCTGAATTTCAAGTTGTCAAACTGGTTTAAATATGGAATGACATTTTTGAATCAATAAAATGAGAAAAAAACATTTAAATTTGGTTTTCATGTCTCATTTGAAAATAAACAGTTTCTTTATCATCCTGAGTAATAAAAGCTGATATGTCTTGAAACAGCTATAGACAATCAGAATGTGTTGATTTATAAAGAATCACTTGTTTGTATATTTTAATGCTGATCTTTGACTGTGAACTAGAAAATCAAGATTTGTAGAGTCAGGTTGATTTGCCTTCATTTGATTTCTGGGAATGCATTGAAAGTGAATGGATAACTTGGAAGTTTTTCCATACTGTTTTCCCCCTTGCCAAGCATTAAATCTAACTCAAAATATATCTTTCTAAAAAATGGTAGTTTATTTTTAACACTAACAACTAATTGTGCTATTCCTTGTTGATAAGAAAAGTCACTTTTTAGAAACAAGAATATAGCTCTTGTGGCTTTGGTCTCTTAGAATTCTCATATATTTACACATGGCATTATTCTTTTCATATATACCTACCAGATTTCAAGCTATTGAATATTTCCCTTGTACAATCTTCACACCCTTTTTTTTTCCCTTAAGTGCTCTGTACAATCACATGTAAAATCATGAGCTACAAACCTCAATAAAAAAATCAGTAAACAAGAAGTGATGTAGTTACTATTATTACATAGTATTACCAAAACTTTGATTTTGGGATAGTGTTTCAAATTTCAGGATAATAAATGAAACGTGGACTCCTAATATATTTCCTGTGTCCACTACCTCACACCTTGCCACCCTCTCCCTTACACATTGAAAATATAATGTAAGACTTTTTTTTACCTTTGTTTTCAGAGAACTACCATCACCAGAGGTATCTATGAGGCTATTTGTCTTTTCCAGAAAGATAGAAAGTTAAATTAAGAGTTTACTGTTTGACTTTAAAATTTGCCATTAATGAGATATGATCAAATTTGGTCTTATATCTACTGCATAATCTTATTTCTCCTCATCTCAAACTGAGGAGTAGGACAGTCAGTCATCAATGAACCTCTGGTCCAAATAAGAGTTTAGACCTATGAGTTGTGACATGTCATTCTTCTTTTGAATAAAAAGTATCATATATATATATATATATATATATATATATATATATATATATATTAGTAAATACTTTGGATCACAAAGATAGGTGTCATCATTATTCTGTAGTGTCAGGGATTCTGATTATTTAGCTTACTAACTGCATGGCAGTTGAATGAGCACAAATATCAGCTGGATAAATCAAATTCAGATGCCACTTATTTATGATACTGAGAATGTATTTCTGTAAGACATATTCTGCAAAGGAAATGGAAGAGAATCCTCAGCTCCCGAGTGCCTAGTATTTGTCTGGCATTTCACAAAGCCTCATTTGATCTTCCTAATGATATGACAAAATGGAACATATTACTGTGTACTCCTTTTATGGAGGAAACTGAAATTCAGATCCCACGGTCACAGAGCTATTGTGTTTAGAACAAAAATATCTCAGTCTACATTCCATTTTATTTATTTATGAATCATTTTATACTGCATCAACTAAATGATTAGATGAAAAGAAATGAACTAAACCCTTTTCATTTAAATAAGGGGAGGAAACAGGCATTCAAGGGAATGTTGCACTAATATGGAACTCAAAATCTATGTGAATCCATTTTATAAGATATTTACTATATCTATAAATATAATATGCACATATAAAGAGAGAGAAAAATAGATCGATATGTCTATTTCTACTTCTCTATCCATTGAGAGAGAAGAGAGGACTGATTTTTGAATTCTGATTCTATCACTTATTCTATAAGTTTCAACAAATTAACTTCTGTAAGAATTGGGTTTCTCATCTCCAAATATCTAAATATAGCATATATATAATGTCCTAGGCACACATGAAATTCTCATCCCGAAAATTCTTAAACAGATTCTAGGTTAATACTAAGTAAACTCTGTTGGTGTCTTGTTGATTCTATTAGTCCTCTCACCCCCAGTAATGGTTAGATAATAGTAATCTGTTTCATTAATCAAATCCTAGTTAAAGTTCCACCTTAATATGTATGACTGGCTCATTTGTTATGGCATGTATAATAATTAGAAGTTTATATACAGAATTTTTCAAAATTTAATCTTTACACCAGTTTTAACAACTGCATTTCCAATGTGATAATGTATCATTTTGTAGTCTGTATTCAGCAGTTTTCACTAGTAAAAAGAGATGGCATTGCATTCCAGCCTGGGCAACAAAAGCTACACTCTGTCCCTCCCCCGCAAAAAAAGATGGTTCTAAATTTAAATATATTTGGGAGATGTGAAACACAACACAGATTTTTAAACTGTGGGATTTCAGAGAATGCACTGCAAAACTCCAAGAGGAGTATATATTGTGCTGTTTCCTAAAATTATTTGGACCTGAAATTCTCAAGGAAGCTGAAGAGCAATACATTGCAAACCTATTGATCCACGGAACACAGTTTGTGAAACACACCCCAAAATATATTTGTTACTATTGAGTTTTTTTCTGAATATTTTATGTTAATGAAATGCTAGAGGTGTGACGTTCAAACACAGGTATTCATTGGCTTTATAAGTCATGATAAAATAGTATTTTAAAAGTACCCCCCACTAAATTTTTGCTCCTAATCTTTAGGTAGAGAAAGAAAAATGGAGACAAATACTGCCCTAAGAATTCTGCCCTAACCATAGAATCTCTTTATTTTAATATAGCTTCATATCTTCTAATATCAAATAACTATTGGGCTGCAGCAACTGGAAGGAAAAAGAGACTCTATACCTGCAAATGAATGAAATGGAAATCTTGTTAAAATGCAGATTTTTATTTTTGACAGTCTTTGGGGATGAAGGGTTCTGAAGTTGTGCATTTCACACAAGTGCTCAGTGATGTCTCTGAGGCTGTTCCAGCTACTATCAGGGCATTTGGGCTTTCTCCATGTCCTCCACATGCCTTGTGATCAAGTTTATTATTCCCTTTAAGTGTTTATTTTTAGGTACTAGGTAATATATTACAGGAAAGGAGAAAAAACATGTCTAGATGTTGCTCAATTTTATCAAAAGAGAAATATGTTGTGACTTTTGGAAATAAATACAGAGTATTCTCAAAGATGGTAATAGTTACAACAATATTGAAGCTAAAGCCATGTCTCTTTTAGTCCAGCACTTTAGGTTAAAAATTTCATGGGAAAAAGATGCACACACACACACACACACGTGTGTGTTTATATGTGTGTCTCTGTGTCTTATGTATTTATGTGTATGTCTATGTGTAACTGCATATATATAGTTGCATATATATGTAAAATATACACATATACATGAAGTAATTGCTTATCATGAAAAAAGATCTTTATTAAGTGTTATTTTCCTCATAAACACTTAAAAGACATGCTGGAAATAGCTTTTAGAGATGACAATTTTTTTTTATTATGTTGAAACATCGATCTGACTGTCACAATTGGAGATACTTGCTGGTCTTCTATTTGTTTAAAGTGGAGAATAATCACATAGGTAGGTATGACAAAAAGTGAAAATTAAAGAATGTCCGGGAAGTAATATCATTTTGAGTTTTATAAACAAAGTTTGTAAAATACCAATTATAATTTTGTTTCATTGTAATACTAAAAAGCTTATTGCTAGCAAATAATCTTTTTTTATTAAAATATCTCATACAATAAAAGTGAACTTGTTTTATCGACTTACCTCTGAGATACTTTATTCAGGATTTACTATCATTAATGGCAGTAGAAAATATAAATGTTTTATCCAAAAGTTTCAAGGATGTTAACCGCTCTGAAAATTTTATGTATAAATTAAAATAAAATATCTTGTCCAGATTGGTGATTATTTGTTAAGTGTATTAATGTCAAAACACATCATTGTATTAAACAAAAAATGTCTAATTATGAATTAGATAATCCTTATAATGAATATGGTCTTTCAGATAATCACAATTGTCTGAAAGCAAGACTCATACTGAATTTTCCAAATATTAATTATCTTCATGTTTCCAGTTAGGAAAAAAAACTTCACTAAAATATTTTATTTGGATTTTGATATTTATGCTTTGCTTACCATACAATGTAAATAATTTATATCTGGCATTTAGTATACAGCCTTTAATTCCACCAACCAAGTACATATTCCAAAAATTAACAATTAATTTTAAATGTTGAGAAAAAAGATAGGTGTACTCAAATATAATCATTTTATTTTACCCTTTATAATTCTTAAAGCTGGTAATTTCTCACATTCTTAGAAAGTCTTTAGCACATTGTTAATTCCATCATTCCATTGTAGCTGATGAAAATGGAATTCCATTAATTTCCATTAATGCAGAATAACACAGTAAGAAGAAATAGACAAACTGGAAAAATGCATAAAAACTCTTTATAATTTCAACTTTTATTTTAGATTCAGAAGGGTACATTTGCAGGCTTGTTACATGGGTATACTGTGTGATGCTGAGGTTTGGGGTAAGAGTGGGCCCATCACCCAGGTAATGAGCAGAGTACTCAATAGGTAGTTTTTCAGCCCTAGCTTAGTCTTTAGTTTAAATTTTCATTTAATAATTTCCATAATTTTTAGCTATTCTCTCTATAGTCTAAAATTATTTAATTAATAGAATATTTTGCAGTTGTAACCTATGTGAATGTACATTGCCTAAAAGATTAAAAATAATTAATGGCGTTATTTAATTTTGAAAATTGGAATATCCGAGAAGACATAGTCAAGACTTATTATTGACCCTATGAAAAACACAATAATTCAGTGTTACATTTTAGTCACTTATTTTGAAAAGACCTTGATTAAACTTACCTCGATATTTTTAAATATTGTGAAGATCAATAGAGTTTTTTTATTCCCCAGCTTTCTCTGCATTAGAATCACTAGAGCACATTGAAAAGAAAAAGAAGTCCAAACCTCACACCACACTAATTAAATTAAAATCTCTGTGAGTGGTTCTCATATTTAAGTAAATTCTAAAAGGCTACCAATGATTCAAGGTGCAGTTTGGGCTAAGAATCACAGAGTTAATTGCTTAATAAATATTGGGTATTTGCATCAATCATGTTTAAATATTCCTAAAATATTTTATTTATTTATTTATTTGAGACAGTGTTTCACTCTTATTGCCCAGGCTGGAGTGCAATGGTGCGACCCTGGCTCACTGCAACCTCCACCTCATGGGTTCAAGCCTCAGCATCCTGAGTAGCTGGGATTACAGGCATGAACCACCACATCTGGCTACTTTTTGTATTTTTGTGGAGACAGGGTTTCGTCAGGCTGGTCTCTAACGGCCAAAGTCAGGTGATCTGCCCACCTCGGCTTCCCAAAGTTCTGGGATTACAGGCGAGAGCGACCAGGCTCAGCCCCTCTTAAATACTTAAAAACAACATTTTAAATATTTCTTACTTTTTTAAAGCAAGAAAGGAAGATGAATAAGGAGGCTCAAAATAAAAAAATTCTTGTCCCCAGATGAATGCAGCTACTTACATAAATCTGGTTTACCTCCTAATTTATAAAGATGGATAATATATTATTCAAATACTATTTAAAAAAAAATAGGAAAATGTGCTGATCAGGAAACCCTGATCAATAATTTGCTCCACCATGAATGAGACATGGTCTTGAATACTCAGATGCCCCCTGTAGTTCTCAGTTTACCATCTGTAAGGGAATTGGACTAAATGGTTTCAAGAGTTGTTTCAGGTCTTCAGTTCTGTGAATTTACAACATGCACAGAAAAGACAAATAGCTTAAAGTGATGGGTGGAGAAGCCCAGAGAGAAGGATGAAAATGACTAGAATAAAATGCATCTGAGGGCTGAGGCAAACTGGATCTGGGACTGGATTATTAAATCATCTTTTTTCTTGATTTAATTCACAGGATAAACATTCTTACTCAAAATATCTGTGTTTCTATCATCATTTTGGGGGATTATGAATATTATCATACTAGAAAGAGGTCAGCTTTTAACTTTAAATCAGGCAGAATCACAGACACCTATCAGGAACTATTTACATGGAACAAAAGCATGTTCCATGTAAGTTTTTTTGGAAAATTTAACAATCATCAAACCATATATCTACGTGGCATGTAGCACAGTGTGACAACTGTCAACAATCTCCTCTTTGTAAAACTGAGTTGCTTGCAATTCCATAGAGTAAAGCTATATGTTGAAGGATTGTTACTTTTTTCTTAATAATTAATAATTCTTGTTTCTTCAATATGACTTTAAGTCTTGTATTTAGCTTTTGTGGGCCACTCAATTCACATTATTCTTTAAGTTTTAGTAAATAATTGATGATAGTGATTTCTAAAAGGTACTCTGGACAGGAATAGCATGGAGGACCACACGGACAATAAGAGAGGAATCAGACACAATTCATTAGATAGAAAAATCACTTCTGTTTCATTCTCACTCCCACCAGAATTCTCCTTCAATTTTTGGAATAACACATAGAATTATACATCTAAATTGCCTAAACCAATTAACACATAACTTTCATGGATAATGTGATGGAATGGCAAATGGTTTTTGACTCTAGTGACAACTCCTGATCAAGTGGTAATGTCTGTTTGTAGCACTGTCCTCAAATGTTTTCTACAGTATTAGCAAGAAAGAATGCCTTAATGGATTATTTATATTGCTATGACAGGTAAAAGAACCACAGGTGAAAATGATCAACTCATGTGCAATTTATATGCCATCTCTCATATACAAGTTGTTAACACAAATAACTGACACCCATAGTTTAGAAGAGTTCAGAGCCCTAAACCTTTTTATTTTTTTGATGATAATGACTTTGATTATGCAATGATAGTTAATATTTTCTAAGGGGAGCAGAAAAATTATTTATATCATGTATTCTGCTTGATCCAGATGCTTGATTTATATTACTTATATCAAGTGAAGTTTAGAATTATTTTCTTTCTCATTACTTTTCACGGAGATATACTTGAGCTTTCTTCTCTATCCAATAGTCGCCTCTATCTGGCCACATCCCTAACCAGTCTCCCTGAAGATTCAGACTAAGCTCTATTCAATCTCATTGCAGTACCACATCTTTTTTCTCTTTTTTACTCTCTTCCTACCTATCAGTTTCATTCTCAGTCTTCAGGTTTAATCCTAGGCTTAGTCTTTTTCTTTTTGTTTCTGGTTTGCACAAAAGTCATTTATATCTTACCTGTTGTTTCTTTATTCCATACATCAGCAGCACTTTCTCTCACTGGGTCTAGAGATTTACTCATCAGCAAGCTCTTGCCTGTCTCCCTTCTGTCTCTCAGTAGTCCCAGATCCAGTTTGCCTCAGCCCTCAGATGCATTTTATTCTAGTCATTTTCATCCATCTCTCTGGGCTTCTCCACCCATCACTTTAAGCTATTTGTCTTTTCTGTGCATGTTGTAAATTTACAGAACTGAAGACCTGAAACAACTCTTGAAACCATTTAGTCCAATTCCCTTACAGATGGTAAACTGAGAACTACAGGGGGCATCTAGGTATTCAAGACCATGCCTCATTCATGGCGGAGCAAATTATTGATCAGGGTTTCCTGATCAGCACATTTTCCTATGTTATTTTTTAAATATTTTTTCTTGCTAAACCTTCCCATCACTATATGTCTGTTTCATATGTGGTCTAGTTTCTCCTTTCTTATGAGATATTTTTCAGGAGACTTTGGTTTTAATTAGTAGAGCCACAATTCACATTTATTTAAGCTAAACAAAGTAAAGAACCAATGCTTTAATAGAATTAAAAGTACTTTTCATGGAATTAGTGGAATTTCTTGATTCACCTAATCAGGGATGAAAAGGATGGTGCCAGAGCTGGTTGAGAACCAGGACAATATACACAATAAAGACTTTTACTGTGTTTTACTTCTGTTTCTTCCTGTGTAATCACTTGATTTTTTTTTCAACTGAAAGGCACAATTTTATGGTGACTGAGTGTCTAGACTTTGAGTTTAGGCTGCCTGAGTTAAAAGCCTGCTTCCTCCATTTTCTAGGTTTTTTTTTTTTATTATTTTGAGCAAATTCCTCTCTGCACCCAGCTCCCCACTCTGTAAAATTGGGAAAATAATAAAATCTACTACTTAGGACTACTGGGGTAATAGAGTTAAAAGCACGAGTTACTAAAGTGTTTAGAACAGTACCTGACACACAATAAATGCTTAAGAATTGTAACCTATCATTGTTGCAGCAGAACAGCCTCTTGACAGATAGAGGCATGTTTGAAAGCAGCTTGGAATTTCAATCAAATGGTTCCATGAGACTATGAAAGATCTCTTTCCTGTAAACTTTGGTTAGAAAGCTGCCAGGAAGGATTCAGATTCACCATGCTTGGTTCTTTACCTTTCCCTGGACCAATTTTGCTCAAAGGATTGGGTACCATGATTGGCCCACCCTGGGCAGTTGATCACATCTTTGACTAGAACAGCAAAGTCTTACCAGAAGCCGGCATGAGGGGGAAGCTGGACAGATGCACCAGTGTCAGCATCAGTTCTTACAATATTACAGCTTGCCTAGTCTGTCTGAGACATGAGCCTTATGAACTCCATTCTTTCGTATCTAAATCGTGCTTCACATCTGACTGAAATTCACTGTTTACCTTTACTCAATTCCATTTCCATTTCACCAGTGTAATGTTAATAAAAAGCAACAATTAAAGTCACAATTCAATCAATATTGCAAAGCTGCACATTTCTATTGGTTGCAATTAATTTCTTTGCTAACCTTAAGAGGCCTTGATTGTAAACATTAGGAAATCCGAACCAAAAGTTTAGTTCTTCTATTGACTCTTCTCATTTTCATAAGAAAGCATTGAATTTCACTCTGTAACTTTAAAATTTTTAAATACAGAAATACTACTTTTTCTAAACACTTCTATGTCCTTGAAAAGATAATTAAATTGGTTTTGGGGAAAACTTTCTCAAAATAGGGTAGAAACAAAAATGCTATTAGGTTTAATCCAGGATTAGCAAGATATACCCAGAAAGGCTTTTGCTCTCTCCAAGTCTGAAGGCTTACTGCTGAGGGTTACACACCACCACAATATACACATCTAAGTAAAAGAACTATCATACTCAAAAGGGTTCTTTCAGATTGAAACAATCTTTCACATAAAACTGGGGGGACTTTCCCCAAGGCATACTTTGCACCTAAGCATCTTATTTGAATATGGATTACTGTTCTTATCACACAACACACACACACACACACACACACACACACACACACACACACACACGGCTATTGGAAAAGAAAGAAGGAAAAAAATATGTATTTTTTCAGAACAGAGATGAGAAAGGAAGGTAGTTTCCTGTGGAGCAGAGTCACCAAAAGCACCAGGAAGGACAAATGTGACCCCCTGAAAGACAAGAAGGCCCCCACCAGATTGTTGTCAACTTGACCTAGGACTTCCCAGCCTCCAGAACTATGGGAAAAGAGGCCCAGGGAAATGGAGGACCTGGCTTATTCACACAGCAGAATCAGAACTAAGACGCAACTGTCTTCTTTTTAACTCAGAGTAACTGCTACCAGACCACAATATTTGAGCACTCAGCGTGCTTTGAAGTAGAAGATAAATTCAGGACCAAACATGCGTTGGGGTTTATTTTCCATCACCTCAGTAATTCCAATCTACAGCTTCTTAGTCTTTTTGTCGGACTTCAGACTCATGTCTGGGGAAAGCCAAAAGCACTGGGGGCTTCATTTCCCAGAAGCAACACTTGAGCAGTGCAGGATGCAAGTTGTGTGTGTCTGCGTATATTACACGCAATTCTAGCAGACAAAAAGGAATCCTAGAAATTTTTTTTCCAATTTCAAAGAGACTCTAAGAGGAGTAGATTTGCAATATACACTGGGGGATGCACATTCTTTGAGTCAAGGAGACTATACAATTCCTTGTATACTGCCGTAGGATTTTCACCTATCAAAGGAATGCGGAAGTTAAAGGCAATTACAATTCTGCCTCTTCTACTCAATGATTCATCTGCATACAGAGTTGTGTTTTATTTTTGAGGATTCTCAGTTTTATTCTAAGTGGTCTGAGGTTTATAAATAAAGAAAAAAAAAGAAGTGCTGCTAAAATTCGATTTTTCTCTTGAAGCATTTCCAGAAATATTAAAAGCTAGACAAAAATAAAAACCTATTGAGTAGTCTCATTAAAAAAACAGTTGGGTCTATTGGGGGGAATAGGGAAGGGACAGCGCGGGGGAGGGGAGAGTTGGGGAGGGATAGCATGGGGAGAAATGCCAAATGTGGGTAAAGGGGCAGAAGGCAGCAAAACACACTGCCATGTGTGTACCTATGCAACTATCTTGCATGTTCTGCACATGTAACCCAAAACCTAAAACACAATAAAAAATAAAAAATAAATAAATATTTAAAAAAAAACAGTTTGAAGTGATCCAAATTTAAGACTCAGTGACTTGGCTATGCATCAGAAGAAATTACTTATTATTTCAGGTAGATTTAATTTAAAACAAGCAATAGAGGAGACTATCATTAGAAAATGATACAAATTTTTAATTAGAATAATTAAAACCTAATTATGATTTAATTACAGATAAGATTAAATTTTATCAAGTTACAAAAGTTCAAATGAATGGTAACGCTTGATTGAAGATTTGCTAGATTGAAAAGTCTGGATTTTGGAATTGTGAAGTTTAATTATAAAAGAAGAACCATATCTTTATCTGTGCATATATGCTTCACATTAAAACAGTTGCATAATTTTGGTACACTATAGTTTTGTAGGTGATAGAATGATCTACAACTTTTATTTCCTGTTATCCCAGATAAATGCTAACAACATACAAAATCAACATATATTTTACCTTTTCTCAGAGGAGTATCAGCTTCAAGAACAACCCACAATACTGAGGATTAAATCACACTTGGGGCTTATGTAGTCACCTGCCCTAAGTGTTTGAAAATGTTTTCAAGAGAAGGGAGTGCTTAAAAGGATTATAACTCTCAAGACTATTGTAACTAAGCATATTGTGCTACAAATAAATCCTGATGTGACTGTTACAGAAAAACAGGTGCTGTAAAGACCATCCTTTAGAGAGAAAATACAAACTGTCTATGCATATAATAAAATTTATTTGACTAAGTGAGCTGAAGCTCTGATGTCTCCAGAGCTTTAGGATGCTATTCAGCAATTATGTCCCTATTGAGATTTAATTATCCTATTAGATATTTATTTACTACTCCATATTAAGTTAGAGTACACCATTAGAGTCCATGGAATAATAAATACATAACTGCTGCTACAGAGAAACAGCTTAGCCAAAAAATTATTTCCAATTATTCTGCAAATATTAAACACTATGGCTAGAACTATGCCTTGCCCAGAGTAGGCATTAATAAACATGTATGTATTTATTTATTTATCATACTTTAAGTTCTGGGATACATGTGCAGAACATGCAGGTTTGTTACATAGGTATACATGTGCCATGGTGGTTTGCTGCACCCATCAACCCGTCATCTACATTAGGTATTTATCCTAATGCTATTTCTCCCCTAATCCTCCATCCCCTGACAGGCCCCAGTATGGGATGTTCTCTAATCTTGTCTTCATGATTTCTTTCATTAAGTTGACCTTCAATCTCTGATATCCTTTCTTCCAATTGATTAATTTAGCTATTAATACTTGTGTATGTTTCACAAAGTTCTCATGCTCTGTTTTTCAGCTCTATCAGACCATTTATGTTCTTCTCTAAACAGGTTATTCTAGTTAGCGATTCCTTTAACCTTTTTTCATGTTTTTAGATTCCTTGCATGGGGTTAGAGCATGCTCTTTTAGTTCAGAGGAGTTTGGTATTACACACCTTTTGAAGCCTACTTCGGTCAATTGGTCAAACTCATTCTCTGTCCAGTTTTGTTTCTTTGCTGGCAAGAAGTTGTTATCCTTTGGAGGAGAAGAGGTGTTCTGGTTTTTGGAATTTTCAGCCTTTTTACACTGGGTTTTCCTCATCTTTGTGGATTTATTGCCTTTGGTCTTTGATGTTGGTGACCTACGAGTGGGATTTCTGTATGGACATCCTTTTTGTTGATGTTCATCCTATTCATTTTCGTTTGATAGTTTTCCTTCTAACAGGTCCCTCTGCTGCAGGTCTGCCGGAGTTTGTTGGAGATTCACTCCAGACCCTGTTTGCCTGAGTATCACCAGGGGAGGCTACAGAATAGCAATGATTACTGCCTCTTCCTTCCTCTGGAAGCTTTGTCCCAGAGGGTCACCAGCCAGATGCCAGCCAGTGCTCTTCTGTATGAGGTGTCTGCTGACCCCTGGTGGGAGGTGTCTCCCAGTCAGGAGGCACAGGGGTCAGGGACCCACTTAAGGAGGTAGTCTGTCCCCTAGCAGAGCTCACGTGCTGTGCTGGGAGATCTACTGCTCTCTTCAGAGCCATTAGGCAGGAAGGTTTAAGTCTGCTGAAGCTGTACCCACAGCAGCTCCTTCCTCCAGGTTCTCTGTCTCAGGAAGATGGGAGTTTTATCTATAAGACTCTGACTGGGGCTGCTGCCTTTCTTTCAGAGATGCCCTGCCCAGAGAATAGGACTCTAGAGAGGCAGTCTGTCTACAGTGGCTTTGTCAAGCTGTAGTGGGCCCATCTGGTTTGAACATCCTGGTGCCTTTGTTTACACTGTAAGGGAAAAACTGCCTACTCAAGCCTCAGTGATGGTGGATGACCCTCCCTGCAGCAAGCTCTAGTGTCCCAGGTCAACTTCAGACTGCTGTGCTGGCAGCAACAATTTCAAGCCAGTGAACCTTAGCTTGCTGGGTTCATGGGGGTGGGATCCACTGAACCAGACCACTTGGCTCCCTGGCTTCAACCCCCTTTTCCAGGGGAGTGAACAGTTCTGTCTCACTGGTATTCCAGGTGCCACTGGGGTATGAAAAAACTGCAGCTAGCTCTGTGTCTGCCCAAATGGCCACCCAGTTTTTTGCTTAATACCCAGAGCCCTGGTGGCATTGGCACCCTAGGGAACCTCCTAATCTGCACTTGTGAAGACTGTGGGAAAAGCTTAGTATCTGGGTCAGAATGCACCATTCCTTGCGGCCCAGTCCTTATGGCTTCCCTTGGCTAGAGGAGGGAGTTCCTCAACCTCTTGCTCTTCCCGGGTGAGGCAATGCCCCACTCTACTTCAGCTCACCCTCTGAGGGCTGCATCCACTGTCAAATCTGTCCCAGTGAGATGGGCTGGGTACCTCAGTTGGAAATGCAGAAATCACCCACCTTTGTTTATCTCACTGGGAGCTGCAGATGGGAGCTGTTCCTATTGGGCCATCTTGCCAAAGAGTCTAACAAATATTTTTTTAAATGAGAGAATAGATGACCTGACCTGCATTTTATTTGGCTGCTATTATGTGATCTCCTTTGTACAGGATCCACTTATAAGTTCAACTGAAACTCCAGGCTACATTAAATGAACTTGGGGAAAGAAAGCAATGTGAAAAAAATGGAAGAATAAAGAGAGAGTCTCTTACAAGAACCAGTGACTTATTATTTTTTTTAATACATCCTTCTAGGGTTCTTTTTTCTGCCAAAAGCTACCATGGCTTGGCAAGAGAAGGTTTACTGTGGTAAAACTGAAATACAAAGGGCTAAAGATAAAGCTTTTGGATAAGTATTTTCATTTTGTAGTTCTTCAAAGAAAAAGAAAAAATAAACGATTTACTGATCTCAAAGTAAGCTTAGTGGTTCCCAGTAAATTTGTATTTATATTATATCTCTTATTCAGAGAGTTAGCAAAAGTTATTATGCCTTCAAAATAATCTCAATCATGATAACATTTCTGTCTCGATGAACTGTAAAGAAGCTCCTTTAAAACTTAATTCCATGTTTCTTAAACTATTTTGATATTTTTCTGTTCTTTGATATGTTATGGTATTTTCAGGGAGAGGCAGGAATGGGTGGTTTCTGAAGGTCAAGTAATTTCAGAAATACTAGATCAAACAAATTCAAATGTATTTCTCTATCTTTCTTTCTCTTTTTCTTTCTGAAATGGGGTCTTGCTATGTTGCCAAAGCTAGTCTCGAATGCCTGGTTTTAAGTGATCCTCCTGCCTCAGCCTTCCAAATCATTAGAATTATGGATGTGTGAGCCACTCTACCCACCTTTAAACACATTTCTTAACAGCAGGATCAGCAAAAGCTTTAACATACTATCCTTTGCAGTGAGACTCCTCAAAGGAAGCATAAACCAAATACTTATTACAAAGATAAATGATAGGACATAAAGGAAGGAAATCAAATTAGAAAAAACTTTAGGGGCCCATTACTAAGTCCACAATCATTGATTTTTAGACCTGGTCCTCAATCAGCAGGCTTTCAATTATGCTCTCTTATAGTTGAAATGTTGGAAAAGAGTGACAGAATATACTCACCCTTTAGTGGATAAACAGCTATGTGTTACTCACCCAGCCATCATTCAGAGATTCCCTTTTAGAAAGGCAGGATCGGTATCAGCAGAGGTCAGCCAAGTAAACTATGAGTACTATTAGGTTGGTGCAAAAGTAATTGTGGTGTTTGCAAATACTTTTAATAAAACCCCTACATTATAAAGATGCAATTAGCCCAGCTATAAATCTATATTACTGATTCTTTCTTATAGTGAGAGGTGGCCAGTGAAACATAGGTAGACATTATTGATATATTTTCCAGGGGGCTGCCTCAGCTAGCAGTGAGTCCTGTATCTTTCTTTCTCTTCTTCCTTATTCTTGCTGGAATGTTGCTATTATGGTTAGAACTTTAGCAGCCATCTCAGACTATTAGGAAACCTTGAAATAGAAAGCTATACGTTGCTGGGTGCTGTGGCTTACTCCTGTAATCCCAGCATTTTGAGAGGTTGAGGCGGGCAAATCTCTTGAGGTCAGGAATTTGACACCAGCCGGGCCAACATAGTGAAATCCTTTTTCCACACAAAAAAGTACAAAATTTAGCTGGGCATGGTGATGGGAGCCTGTAATCCCAGCTACTCGGGAGGCAGAGGCTGCAGTGAGCCAAGATTCCACCGTTGCACTCAAGCCTGGGCAATAGAGTGAGCCTTGCCTCAAAAACAAACAAAAAGACTATATGCTAAAGATGGCAAAGCAGACACTGAGGAAACCGAAGTTCCTGCTGCTGACTGCAGCTTCTGGAAAACATCAACCATCCACTTTCAGACCTCTTTCATCAGGGAGAAAATAAATATATCTTGGTTTAGTCATTGTTATTTAGACATTCCTGTCATATACAGTTAAACATAATTACTAACTAAATGATGGAGCATTTAGTGAAAAGTAATATTTTGGGAGTTTTTTGGTAGAGGTGAGGGAAGGGAAAGTCATAATCATGCCGTTTCTTTAAACATAAGGAGTGACAGAGCTTTACATTTCAACATTAAACTGCAAGTTCACATCAAAGTCTCCTTTTAGACTGCTTACCACAGGACAATTCCATTTAATTCTAATCTCCTCATGGATTATATATTATTGTGGGGGAAATCTCAGCTGTCATTTAGCTACAGTACAGCATGCTTTCTCATTACCAGCCTGCAGTTATCAGAAGAGCTTCCTCTCAAGGTTGTAGTCATTATGAAAATGGCAATGAGGTACTTAGTCAAAAGATAGTAAAGTGTGCTTCAATTACAACTTGATAGCAACACACATCTTTTCTTTCTTGACTCATAAATAGAAGCTGTCTATACCAACACTCAACTACTCAATTAGGAACCAGCACTAAATAAGGTTTAGCAAGGGCCATACTGGCAAACACACCATGAGGTGGCCACTGAACAAACGCTCTACCATCGTATTGGGGGGAGATGGTCATATATGGGATTTAATTTTTCTCTTCATGAGGATGTGCCATCTTACCAACAGACTTCAGAAAGGAGTAACTCTCTCTTTAGGTAACACATAAGACATGGGACTAGCATGATATAATTATTTATAGATTATAAGTGATTGGCTGGTAAAATGACTTGTTGGGAAAATGAATTTCTGTTCATAGAAGCAACATCTTATGTCTGCATGCAGGTATTTCTGTTATCTGGAATTACAAGGAAAAAAACATGAAGAATAGAAGTAGGTGTAGTGACAAGTGAAGAGATGAGCTTTAGCAGGTGGTTACAAGAAAGGATAGTGAAAATTACTGAAGTAAACTCATGAGTAGTTAAAAACGACTCCGGGTTTGATTTCATTGGTTCTCACACAGATCACTGACCATTGGCAGCCAAGCTAATAGAAAGTCTTGGACATTATAACACTTTTGAATTCAAATGAAGACATTTGCAGATGTCTTTTTATAAGGATATTCCTATGAAAAATAATACAAACTTCTTATAAATCACAAAAAAATAACTACAAAAGAAAAGATCACCAAAGCGAGTATTCCAGAAACAAGAAAGATCTGATGCCCATCTCTCTCATTGTAAAATACTAAATCTTTACAAGATTTAGCACCCAGCTTCCTCTCTGAATTCGTCTCCTACAACTTTTCTCTGCATTCCTCTCAGCCACACTGTTCTCCAAGCTGTTCCTCAAATTTAGAAGGCATCATCTTGCTACAGAATCTTCTACTTGCTATTCTATCTGTGCTTTTTGCCAAGAAAATCACTAAACTTATTTCTCACATTTCCTTCAGGTCTTTACTTAAAAGTCACCCTTTCAATGTGTTTTTTCCTAGCCATTATATCTAAAAATTCATCAACCTACCTCTTCCATTCCTTTTCTGTTTTTCTCTTGACATACTATAATTCTTACCTATTTTCCTGGTATATTATCAATCTCCATTTCCAGGAGAACAGTGATTTATGTTTGTGTTATCAAGTAGCATATTCCAATACCTACAATAGCACATGGCAATAGTAGATGCTAAATAAATATTTGTTAAATGAATGAGTGCATAAATGATAAGCAATAATGAAAACAAAAGAAAACAAAACACATGTCATAAAACTTACCACTGATATCAATTTGGTGCATGTTCTACAAAAACATTCTAGGAACATGCAATGCATATGTGTGGTTGTGCGTGTGTGCACACATATGTATATGTATATTTACATGCATATATACACACACCTTATTTAATTATATATTTCTCACTGACCTAAATTTATATATAGTAGTTCACCTTTATCCACAGGAAATACGTTTCAAGACCTCCAGTGGATATCTGAAACTGAGGATTCCACTGACCTCTCTATATACACTGTATTTTCTTCTATACATTCCTACAGTACAGTATAGATAAGCTGGACGAAAGGATGATTCACATCCTGGGTGGGACAGAGCAGGGTGGTGCAGGATTTAATCATGCTACTCATAATGACATGCAATTTAAAACTTATAAATTGTTTATTTCTAGAATTTTCCATTTAATATTTTTGAACTGCAGTTGTCTATGGGTAACTGAAATCATGGAACGTGAAGTCGCAGATAAGGAAGGACTGCCATATGTAAAATTAATATATTACTTAGGAGAAATAATTTGCTGTAACTTTCTTTTTTCTAACAGTATTATTAGTCTACAGGAAGCTTCCTATTTAATATCTATATATTTTTATCATTTGTTATAACAGTTTATGTTTTCCAACCAGTTGCAACCTCTCCTTTAAGTTAGTTCTTTTTTTTTTCTTTTTTTCTTTTTTTTTTTTTTTTTTTTTTTGCCATTCACTTTATATCTGTTTCACAATTATGTTTGTTAGGGTATCTGTAGATAAACTCATAGATGTAAAAGTACCAAGTCAATGGTGTGTGCAGTTTTAACTTTTTATCAAAAACGTTGAACATATACTAAAATAGAATAGTACAAAATCCACAAGTAATTAGCATTCTCTTTCAATCATTATCAACAAAGGGCAAGTGTTGTTTCACCTAGATTCCCATCCACTTCTTCCCTTTCCATCTTTCCATTTTGTTTGAAAGAATATTATTTTTCTTTGGGAGGCCGAGACACACAGATCACGAGGTCAAGAGATCGAAACCATCCTGACCAACATGGTGAAATCCCATCTCTACTAAAAAACACAGAAATTAGCTGGCCGTGGTGGTGCATGCCTGTAGTCTCAGCTACTCGGGAGGCTGAGGTAGAAGAATTGCTTGAACCCGGGAGGTGGAGGTTGTAGTGAGCTGAGATTGCACCGCCACACTCCAGCATGGCTCCTGGTGACAGAGCGAGACTGCCTCAAAAAAAAAAATAAAATAAATAATCGAATACCATTTTTATGATTACTATTGCTTTTTATGATGAAGCAAATCATGCCATTTTATCTCTATATATCTCAATGTAACTCTTTAAAAGATAATGCCTTTTAATTTTAAGCTAACTGTAATACAACTTGTATATATTAAAAGAGTTGTTTTTAAAAATCCTCAAATACCTAGCCAGTGTTTATATTTTCAGTTGTCAATTATTTCATAGTTTGCTTGAATCAGGAACCAGTTATAATGCTTCCTGGGCATCCTGTTATCCTTTTCTTACAATCTTTGTTGTTGATGTTGAAGGAAACACGTTGTTTGCTTTGAGGAGTTTACAACAATCTGGATTTTTCATCTTACCAGGTTTCACTTGCAGTGACTGTTTTCTGGTGAGAATCTTTCAGAACTTTGGGGTTTTCATCCCCAGGTCCTTCAGATGCCCATTTGCTTTATTCTTATCCCTCCTAGAGATAATGTGCAATGCAATAACATTGTTATTGGTGGTTTGTTCCATCTGCTCCTATTTTTGAGTCCATGGAGATACTTTATTATCTATTTTTGTTGTATTTGTTAGCTGTGAGGTTTTGTTTAGCTCTCCCAATTTCTGTGTCTCTTTTTATGGTGTGATTTTGGAAAATCCAACTTTATACCACTATATGGTTACATCTCCTCAGAATTTTCTAGAAGAGTGGTGTGTATGTTCTTTAGGTTCTTTGTTTTTTCTTTTTCTTTTTTGAGGCAGAGCCTTGCTCTGCCTCCCAGGCTGGATTGCAGTGGCACAAGCTTGGTTTACTACAGCCTCTGCCTCCCAGGTTCAAGAGAGTCTCCTGCCTCAGCCTCCCAAGATTTTGGTATTACAGGCGCCACCACCTGCTAATGCTTTGTATTTTTAGTAGAGGCAGAGTTTCACTATGTTGAAGGCTGATCTTGAACTCCAGACCTCAAGTGATCCACCCATGTCAGACTACCAAAGTCCTGGGATTACAGGCATGAGCCTCCGTGCCTGGCCTAGAGCGGTGTGTGGATTCTTAATTATGATAGATAGTGGCAACTTTCCCCAAAATAAAGAAGTATTCATTGTATTTTCTCACATAGAGTTTATAAAAGTTTGTTTCCCTGAAACTGGTTCAATTTTCCCGTAGAACTTATGTTTACAGTTGGATTTTGTTGTTATTGTTGTTTTTGTTTAAATAAACATAGAAATTGACCTTCCTCGTCTTAAAGCTGGAAATTTGCATTTGTCTTATCTGAATTTCGTCCTCAGGAAAGCAACCCTCAGTCTTCCCAGATAGTATTAAGGAACTGAAATGCCTCTTCCTTATCTTCTAATTTCTGCTTTCTAACTGATCATCTGCTTCCTGTTAACCAACTCCTCTTCCTTACAGGTTAGTGGTCTCATTTGTATTAATTTATTATACTAACAAGCTTATTTAGGGAATTTTAACATGGTAATTCATATATGCCATAAGTATTTCATGTCTTTTGTTTTTTTATAAATGTCCTATTACTTAAACATCCTGTTATCCAAATATCCTTTTTTCCTAAAATATTTGAAATCCCATATTTATTACTCTTAAATTATCAAACTGCACTTAGATTGACTAATGGACATTCAATATTGAGTCACTGAACTGTGTGACTATTCTTTTTCTATAAACATGAAAACTGTTATCATTACAATATGTTAATATCAGGACTGATATGATTTGGCTGTGTCCCACCCAAACCTCCACTTGAACTGTATCTCTCAGATTTCCCACGTGCTGTGGGAGGGACGGGGTGGGGGGTAAATGAATTGCGGGGGCTGGTTTTCCCATGCTATTTTCACAATAGTGAATAAGTCTCATGAGATCTGATGGTTTTATCAGGGGTTTCCGCTTTTGCTTCTTCCTCCTTTCCTCTTGTTGCCACCATGTCAAGAAGTGCCTTTTACCTCCTGCCATGATTCTGAGGCCTCCCCAGCCATGTGGAACCAGAAGTCCAATTAAAGTTATTTTTCTTCCCAGTCTGGGGCATGAGTCTTTATCAGCAGCGTGAAAACAGACTAATACAAGGACTTTGTCCCTCCCAACACACTTTCTTAATTTTTTCTTTTTACAAAATGAAATTCAGTTGGAATTTTCATTTTCTAAGGAAATTGGTGGCTTGCCTGAGCTCACATAGCTAGTGGTGGGTAGAGGCAGCATTTGGAATAAAATAGTCCTGACTCCAAAATCTGTCCTCTATTTACATAGTTCTTATTTTTTTTAAAAAAATACAATTGTTTTCATTGAGCAAGAGAAGCAGATTACCAGATTCTGTGGTAACTGGTAAGGCTACAAAGATAAACTACTTCGTTTCTGGACTTGAGAGCTTATTGACTAATATCCTGTTGTTATCCTTTTTTATTTCCAATTTCCCTCCAGAAAATCATATATAAATCTTTATAAAGCCTTTAAATGCATAAGAGTAGTCATTTTAAATATCATAAATACATCAGTTGGGTACAAAGAGTTTCTAAAATAATTACTGTTTGGATTCATTTTTATGGAAGAAGAATGCTTAAAAATATAAAAGCAAGGCTTAGATTAAAAAAAAAACTACAACATTTTCTATAAAACAGTTATATTTGTAGTCTACATATAAAGGTCTTAACATCTCCTAATTTCTTTTTAGAAATTTTTTTGGACTGCTGGAAAACATGACTCTTGTTTCAAGTTCTTCCTCCTTATGTTAGTTATTTGTTGCTGTACAACAAACTTCCCCTAAACTTAGTGGCTTAAAACAAAAACATTTATTGTCTCATAATTTGAGAATCCAGGTGAGGCTAGACTGAGTGTTCTGGTTCAAGTTGCAATCAAGGTATGATTTTGGACTGCAGGTATAATAAGATTCAGCTGAAGAAAGATCTCCTTCCAGGCCCATTCACATGGTTGTTGGCAAAATTCAGTTGCTCATAGTTGTGATACTAAAGATGTCAGTTTCTCTGAGAGCCTCAGTTATTCACTGGCTTTGGTTAGAGGTTGCCCTCAATTTCGTGCCATTTGGGCGACTCTGCAGAGCAACTCACAGCAGGCAGCTCGCCTCATCAGAGCAAACAAGCAAAAAGACAAGAGGGAGGTGTGCTAGCACGATGGCAGTCACATTTTAATCTAATCTTGGTAGTACTGAGGGAATGTGTTCTCTTTCCGCTTCCACAAGGGGGCATAGTTTCAAGGGCAAGAATCTTCCCAGCGCCATGCCCTGTTCCCCTCACCAATCGGGGATTAGAGGTCTTTGTTTAAATTTTCGAGGGCACGAGAAAATAATCAAAGTCAATCACTCCAGCAGAAGCTTAAAGGAACTCCTTTCATAGGTCAAAGGTCTTGGAGAGGGAGGGCATTCCTCCCAGGTTAAAAGTCCCTGTCCCCCACATCCGGGTGGATTTCTTCTTCAGGGGTCCCCTTCCACTCAGTGTGGAAGCTGCTTTTCCTCTCTGGGATTCCATATTTGGGTCCCTTTCCACAATCCTTGTGGATGCTTTCTCTCTCACCTTTTTCTCTCTCCTTTTTCTCTTTCTCTGCCTAAATAAATCAGTTTTCTGCAAAAACTCTTTGGGGTTCAATATTTACTTGTGAGTGCACCGCGCCTGGCGTGGTCCCCTCTCCCATTCTTGGGAGAGCGAGAGACCAAGAGCCTGGAAAGAGCCCACCAGTGAGCAAGCTGAGTGCTCCGCTGCACCCCGAAACCCGGCGACAGTACCATCCCGTCATCTTTGCTTGACTCAGTTTACTGAAAGTGGGTTACTAGGTTCATCTCAGATGCAAGTGGAAGGAATTAGAAAAGTGCATGAATAACAGTAGGCAAGAGTCATTACAGGCATCTTAGAAGCCTGCCTACAATTCTCTCTGTACTGATTCTGCAACATTGATTTATCTGTGAAATAGAGGGTTGTCAAAGGAAAAAAAAACATATTTATCAATTATTATCAATAAAATTAAATCTAGATATTCATGGGATGCATATGTCAATACTTTATTTTTACTATTACTGATAATATTTTTACTATTACTTGTGATAGCTAACATTTATTAGACACTATATGACCAATATTAGGATAAATGACATGCAAGTTTGATCTCAAGTAGTATTTATATAAGATTGTTAGCATAATCCTAAGAGTTAGGTAATACTATTTCCCCTAGTTATATCTGAGAAAGCTGAGGCAAAGAAAATCTAAGTATTTGCGCCAGATCATACAGTTAGCAAAAACTGACCAGCCTACTCCAACTCCGTGATTGATACCACTACAGCATAAACAAAAAGTGCATATATATATATATACACACACACACACACACACACATATATATATACACACATACACACACATTAAAAAAACCTTTTCATAAACAGTGTAAAACAGTATACACACACATACATACACACAGGCTTTGTCTAAGTATTGTGAACTGGATACTCTCCAATCACTCCTAGTAACTGATTTTGAGACCAAAATCATCTAGGTAGAACTTTTGGGTATCTGAAGAAAAAAAAATGACAATTATGAGTTAACATCCACATAACCATTGTGCATTTAGGCTATGCTTTGCAGAAGTTTAATAAGCCTAAAGCAGTTATTACCCTGAACTATGAAAAAGCCTGAACAGACACAAACTGTTTACAGATAATTGTACTGACATTCCTACTTCATTACTTTAAATAAAACTGAATTTGCAGTGCTCATGCCAGGGTACATGCACACTACCTTCAGGAGAAAGACAGCATTTGTCCTTTTCTCAGTTGAATAGAATGTTTTTGGCAGGAGGTCACTTTGTGGCATGAAGGACATATTCGCTTAACTAAGAGACCAGCTTTCATTAAAATAAAAGAATTTTAAAAGAGTTTTAGATGATTCTGTCCTTCTAGTTTAGGTATAAGTAAAATATCATTAGGTAATAGAAAATCATCTCATAATGGAGCACTGTGTGCAACTTTGATATTCCTTCCAATGTATTACATATCAAACATCTACTAGATAAGCTATTTTTCCAAATTGAAGAGGAATAAATCATGAGACGTATAGATAGATAATAGATAGATAGATAGATAGATAGATAGATAGATAGATAGATAGATAGATATGTTGTCAAGAATGACTCTTGCATGCAATGAGTAATGAGATTAAGAAAATGTTAAAACATTTAGCAGGAAATAAATGTAATTAATAAAACTAAGCTGTTAACTAGAACACTCAGGCTCCTGCACCTACTGGTTTCTACAGAACCCTGAAACCAGACCATTTTCTATACCATGACTCAGTGGTCATTCAAGTCAGTTCATTAAATGCATACCTGCTGAAAGAAAATAGGTTGTTTTCACAGCTATTTCCTCACTTAATCAACTAATGATTGCCTATACTACCCCTTCTTACAGTCTTTTCCTGACTAATGCTACACCACACATTATTTTTACAAGTTTAAAAATTATAAAATATATCACACACTTGCATAAGAATCCCAAAATGTATAGTTTAGGGAATATTTGTAAAGCAAACACACATTTATTTAATTTCATTTATTTGTTTAACTTTTAACTTTATGGGTACAAGTGCAGGTTTGTTACATAGGTTAACTTGTGTCATGGGGGTTTGTTATTTTATTACCCAGGTATTAAACCTAGTATCCATTAGTTATTTTTTAAATTTTCTCCTTCCTCCCACCCTTCACCCTCCTATAGGCCCCAGTGTCTGTTCCCCTCTATGTGTCCATGTGTTCTCATTTAGATCCCACTTATAAGTGAGAACATATGGTATTTAGTTTTCTATTCCTGTGTTAGTTTGCTAAGAATAAGGCCTCCAGCTCCATCCATGTACCTGCAAATGACATGACCTTATTCTTTTTTATGGCTGCATAGTATTCCATGGAACATATGTTCCACGTGCTCTTTATCCAGCCTATCATTGATGGGCATTTAGGTTGATTCCATGTCTTTGCTATTGTGAATAGTGTTGTGGTTAGCATGCATACACATGCATGTATCTTTACAGTAGAATGATTTCTATTTCTTTGGGTATATACCCAGTAACAGAATTGCTGAGTCAAATGGTATTTCTGTCTTTAGGTCTTTGAGGAATCACCACATTGTCTTCCACAATGGTTGAACTATTTGACACTCCCATATACAGTGTATAAGCATTCCTTTTTCTTCACAACCTTGCCAGCATCTGTTACTTTTTTGACTTTTTAATAATTTCCATTCTGACTGGTGTGAGATGGTATCTCATTGTGGTTTTGACTGGCATTTCTCTAATGATCAGTGAATGTTGAGCTTTTTTTTTCATATGATTCTGGGCCACATGCATGTTTTATTTTGAAAAATGACTGTTTATGTCCTTTGTCCACTTTTTTAATGGTGTTTGCTTTCATCTTGTAAATCTGTTTAAGTTACTTATAGATGCTGGATATAGAACTTTGCCAGATGCAAAGTTTGCAAAAATTTTCTCCCATTCTGTAGGTTGCCTGTTTACTCTGCTGATAGTTTCTTTTGCTGTGCAGAAGCTCTTTAGTTTAATTAGATCCAATTTGTCAATTTTTGCTTTTATTTCAATTGCTTTTGGCATCTTTGTCATCTGCAAGCAGGGATAGTTTGACTCCTGCTCTTCCTGTGTGGTTGCCCTTTATTTCTTTGTCTTGACTAATTGTCTTGGCCAGTACTTCCACTACTACATTGAATCAGAGTGGTGAGAGAGGACATCCTTGTCTTGTATCGGTTTCCAGCTTTTGCCCATTCAGTATGATGTTGACTGTGGGGTTGTCATATATGGCTCTTATTATTTTGAGGTATGCTTCTTCAATACCTAGTTCATTCAGAGTTTTAACTCACAATAGATGTTGAATTTTACCAAAAGCCTTTTCGGCATATATTAAGATCATCAGGCAGTTTTTGTCTTTAGTTCTGTTTATGTGATGAATTACATTTATTAATTTGCTTCCGTTGTACCAACCTTGCATCCCAGGAATAAAGCTTGATGGTGGTGTATAAGTGTTTTAATACACTGCTGGATTCAGGCAAACACACATTTAAATAATACCCAAGTAAAGAATTAGAAACTCGCCAGTTAACTCATAGACCTATTGCATGTTTCTTCTTGCTTTTACCCTTTCCTTTCAATTCTTGTTTTTAATTTGCAGCATTATCATCCATTTGCATATAATTTAAAATTATAATATTGTTTTTTTATTTTGAGTGGCATTAAAATGAAATTGTTGAATCCTTTGTTGACTTTTATTTTTTGCTAAATCCCATGTTTATGAAAGCCATTTTATTGATGTGAATATCTATAGTTAATTTTTATTGTTGGAGAGCAGTCTAGTTTGTCAACATACTACTATGTATTTATTTACCTTACCATTGATGGATATTTGGATTATTTCCAGTTTGGGGCTATAACATCAATGAAGCTATGAACATTATGGTACATGTATTTTATGGACATTTATAAAAATATCTAGGCTTTCTTTATTTTAATTATATAATGTCAAATTATTTTCAATATTACTGAATAATTCTAAACTGCTTTTAAAAGTGAATGTATCTGCAGTGTACGAGTTTCTGTTGTCCCAGATCCTCACCAACACTAGTGTTTTCATATTCTTATTCTTATCAATTTTAGTTAGCCTGGTAACTATATACTGCTTTCTCATGTTATTTTAAATTTGTATTATTTTACTGATAATTAAGTTGAGTATATTTACATATGGCTATTGGGTCATTTGGAATCCATTTTCATGAAATAGTTATTTTACTCTTGGCACAATTTTATTTGTGTTCACTTTCTTTGTCTAATTTATAGGAATTCTTTGTATATTCAGGATCTGAGTTCTTAATTATATGTGTTGAAAATATCTTGTGTCATCCTGTAACTGTGTTTTTATTTAGTTTATAGTGACTTGATGAATAGACCTTCTATATTTTAACAGTCACATATATTATTTTCTTTGCTTATGTATTGTACACGTATAACTAAGATGACAAACCTTCAAATTGATCTAAAGATTCAATTAAATTTCTATTGAAATCCCAATGATTTCTTTTACGGATTTTAAGAAGCTGTTTCTAATATTCACATAGAAACATTTGGTTTTCTAAGCAAAACAAATTTTAAAAAGAACAAAATTGAAGAACTCACAACTCCCAATTTTAAACCTTACTTATAAGAATACTTATAAATACAATGTGATACTAGCATAAGGATTGACATACAGATCAATACAACAGAATTGAGATTCCAGGAATAAATTTTTGCATTTATAATGAATTGATTTTGGCTAGGATGTCAAGCCAATTTAATGAGGTTAGAAGACTTTCTGTGAATGGGTCTAGTACAAGTGGATATCCACATGGAAGATAAATTTCTTTCTTTCTCTGTCTCACATCATGTACAAAACCTAACTAAAAAGGGCCTGAAGACCTAAACTTAAAAGACAACTATATAAAACTCTTAGGAGAAAACATGAGAAAATGTTCATGACCTTGGATTAGTCAACAGTTTCTCAGTTATGATGCTCAAAATATAAACAACAAGCCGGGCACGGTGGCTCAAGCCTGTAATCCCAGCACTTTTGGAGGTCGAGGCGGGTGGATCACAAGGTCAAGAGATCGAGACCTTCCTGGTCAACATGGTGAAATCCCATCTCTACTAAAAAAAAATACAAAAAATTAGCTGGGCATGGTGGTGCATGCCTGTAATCCCAGCTATTCAGGAGGCTGAGGCAGGAGAATTGTCTGAACCCAGGAGGCAGAGGTTGCGGTGAGCCGAGATCACGCCATTGCACTCCAGCCTGGGTAACAAAAGCGAAACTCCGTCTCAAAAAAAAAAAAAAAAAAAAAAAAAAAAAAAATATATATATATATATATATATATACACAACAAAAGAAAAAATACATAAAGATCATCAAAAATTAAAATGGTTGTGATTTAATGTGCACTGTTAAAGAGGTAAAGGACCACCACAAAATGGAGAAAATATTTGCATATTATAAGGGATTTGTATCTTGAATATATTAAAAAACTCTTACAAACTTAGCTAGATAATCTCAAATAATCTGATAGAATAATGGATAAAAAATTGAATAGATATTTCTCCAAATATGGTGTACAAGAGGCAAATCAGCTTACGAAAAGACGACCAATCTCACTAGCCATTAGGGAAATGAAAATTAAAACCACAGTGTGATACCACTTCACACTCACTAGAATCACTAAAACAAAAATGGCAGACAATAATAAGTTCTGTCAAGGATATGGAGAAATTGGAACTATCCAATCTTGCCTGTGGGGTTGGAAAAAGTACAGGCACTATAGAGGACAGTTTAGCCATTCCTCAAAATATTAAAGATAAAGCTAACATATGATGGGAGAAGTCTTCTCCTAAGCATGTTGCAGGTGACTGAAAACAGATCCACACAAAAAACTTGCATCAAAATGTTCGCAAATGCCTTATTTATAATAGTCAAAATAGGAAAAGAAAACCAAAGGTCTATTAACTGATAAATGGACAAATTGTGGCGTATTTTTTATTCAGTCATGAAAAGGGATGAAGTACTGAAACAAGCTACAACATGGATGAACCTCAAAAATATTGTGTTATGTGAACATATTGTATAATCCCATATATATAATGTCCAGAGTAGGTAAATCCATAGAAAGAGAAACTTAACAGTGGTTGCCAAAGGCTCAGGAAAGAGTTCAATTGAGAGTAACTGCTAATGTATGTGGAGTTTCTTTTGGGAGTGATAAAAATATTTTTGAAATTAGATATTGTTTATGTTTGCATAATTCTATGAACATTAAAAATCTCTAGACTGTACACCTTAGACAGGTGAATTTTATTTTATGTGAATTATGTCTCAGTAGAGATGTCGTAAGAAAATTTTATTTGTCTCATTGTGGATTTGTCTATTTTTTCCTGGTTTTGTTATTACCCCAATATCTTTTTAAAATTAAAATGATTATGTTTTATCTTTATGAAATTATTCTTTACCTGTATGTTTTGACATAAAGTCTACTTTGTCTGATATTTATACAGCTATACCAGCTTTCTTTGATAGGAATTTGGTTATAACTTTTTAAAAATTTTTTACTTTTAACTTTCTTATTTTCCAATTTTAGATGTTTATCTTACATGTAGCAAGGCTCTTGGAAGGGCCTTAGCAATATATTCACTAGGCATATGTTTTGGTTAACTATGCAGTATAAGGCATCTTGACTGCAATTGATTAAATTTGCTGCTTTTTTCCATTTAATTTTTTTTTGGTCATACTTCTCTACCCGATGAATGACAATGAAATGGCCATTGGACTTTGGGGTTTCAGCTAAGGTGATAAGTAGGTGTAGAAGAATATGTTTATGTGGCTTGTAAAGTCACTTTCCTGGATACTTAATTATTATTTGCCATGTTGATGTAGGAAAACCTTCCAGGAGTTCTCCTGCTACACATTGTGCTGACTCGCCCGGCATCATTTCACAGAACTTACGACCTGAGGTTGTCCTGCTATAAGAACTTCTACGTTAGGCCTGGCACCAAAAATATATGTGTGAGTGGAGAGGAAATAAACTTGGAAATGTATGAATGCAGAAATAAAATTTGAAATATATGAATATGTAAAATTCTTCCAATCAAAGATGTTTAAAATTGCAAGCCAAAATTTGGTTCTTTTTGATGCTTAGTCAAAACAGAAGTTTCCTCCATTCAGGTACACACTGAGTGATTCACATATATGATTATAAATATACAATTGTTAAAAGTATTTTACACGACAGAATCTTTTAGATGGCCTTTGCATTGTAGGCCGTAAATCTTTAGGCATTCTACAAATAAATACATCAGTGTCTTCAAGTATCATTTTATGCATCTCAACATACTGGAGTATATCTTGGTATATCTGATGTATCTTGTTCTGTAAGTCTCTGATGCCATTGCTCATATAAAAATAGATGTATATTTCCTGCTAATGTGACCCCAAATAATAACTTTGATGAATATAACATAAAATACACCACCTGAGAAGGCTATCAACAATAATCTAGTTAATGAATTCATCATTCTTTAATATATTTCCCTGCACAAGGAAATTTTAAATGCTCTAAAATCTCATAGCTTATATGGGAAACAAACATAAAGAGATTTTCACTTTGATGAATATAACATAAAATACACCACATGAGGAGGCTATCAACAATAATCTAGTTAATGAGCTCTTCGTTCTTTAATATATTTCCCTGCACAAGGAAATTTTAAATGCTCTAAAATCTCACAGCTTATATAGGAAACAAACATAAGAGATTTTTACCAAATTTGACAAAAACCTTTAAAAAAATCAGTGTGGCATTATTAATAATTAGTTATAAAGCTGAAACTTTACTATCAATATTTTAAAAAATTATAATGATCTTTAAAAAATTGGAATTATCTTTTTATTCTATTTGTCAAAAAATTTCAAAGTTATTGTTATATGAAAAACAATAAAAAAGTATTCAGCCAAAGTATTTAAGGAAATAGTGTTACGTATATATCTGTTCAAAAGGAAATTTTGTAAGGTTTTTATTTTGGCCTATGGCATTTGTGTTATTGTCAGCTTTTTAAAACCTGTATTTTTTAAAAAAATTTCTTTTTCTCATTTCAAAAAAATATTACAAAAGGCAACTAATTTGTTGTTAGTTATTTTTTATTTCTTTTTATTAGAGAAAGAACCACCAAATTAAATAAACCTCTGGCCTCACATAAAACCTAGATTGATGTATCCCCTTTCCTTGGAGTGGTCACTTATTTTAATTTTTGTTATTAAGTACATGTAAACTGGTACTTTTCTGTGGTCATGTTTTGTATTTCTGGGTCACTACTAATATTTTTATGGGTCATATACATTTTCTCTTCAATGAAAAGTCTCTTTATATCTTTTAAACATGTTTTCTCTCTTTTAAAATTTCCATACTGAGTTGTAGAAAGTTTTTTTTTTTTTAAATGGCATCTCAATATTTTGTTGATTATACATATCACAAACATTTTCTCTCAATTTATAATATTTTCACTTGTTTTAATATATCTTTTTATTTATAACAATTCTCAGTTTTGATATAGTCAGATTTATAGGTCATCTTATTTATGGTCAACTCTTTTGTTTAAAAAATGTATTTTATTTTATTTTTCCATAGAGTACAGTGAAAGCAGGTTTATTAAGAAAGCAAAGGAATAAAGGAATGGCAACTCCATAGGCAGAGCAACCTTAAAAAAATTTTTAAATAAACTTTTTCATCTCACTAAACCTAAATATGTTCCAAATTAGTTTTTTCAAGTAGGTATTTTAACATTTCCTTTTTGACATTTATATTTCATTTTTTGCAGTTTATGTGTATATATAGTGTGAAGTGTCTTCATTTTTTTGTCTTTCCATATGAATAGTAATTTATTCCCCAATCATTCCTTTCCCTGCTGATCTAAAATGTCACTTCTGTCAAAAATCAACATGTGTGGATAGGTTTCTGAGTTCTTTCTTCTATTTTGGGTGTCACATTGTTTATCTCCACACTATTCTCATTTATTGTAGTTCTACACTATCATATTTGTTAATAGCTTTATATTAATTCCTATTAGCTAGTTGACCAATTCTTTCTTTCTGTTCTTTCTGGCTATTATTGGCCCTTTACTCTTCCATATAAAATTTAAAATCATCAGATCATGAATAAACTTGTTCCATCTTAGAACTGTATTGGATGAATATTAGCAAGAAATATACTATTAGCAAAAAATATACTATTTTTAAATCCTTGTAGGCATGAACACAGTACATCAATGCATATATTGAAGTGTCTTTAATATGTTTTACTTTAGCATTAAAATTTCTCTTTAGTAATTTTGAATATTTGAAAAGATACTTGATATTCTGTGATAACATTGTAAATTATCGTATCTTTTTAATTGTATTATTAAGACATTTGCTACTGGTAATTACAAGGTAATTAGAAATGGAATTGACAAATTTGTATTAATATTTGATTGTTAATTTTATATACAACCAATTTACTAAATTATTTATAGCAATTTATAGACTTTCCATTTTTATGTAAATGATTACATCTTCCCTACTTTGAATCTTTATGTCTCCATTTTTTTTTTCTTGTCTTATTGCACTTGCTAAGACTTCTAATAAAATGTTGTATAAAAGCACTGATATTGTGCATCCTTGTCTTAGTCCTACTTATAAATTGAACTCTTTAAATCTTTCCCCTTTCAGGAAAATATTTACCCTGTGTATATCATTTTTATAAGATTAAAGATATTTTTTGTTTCTTATTTCCTAATAATATGTATCATTAATGGGTATTAAATTTTACTAAATATTTCTCTTCAACCTAAGCAAATGATCACCATTCCTCTCTTTTGTTAATTTGTCAAATTGAATGTATGAAATTAAAAACATTGATCTATCTCATATAACCAGAATATAACATTGGCCAATGTATATTTTTTGAAAAATACATTTGGATTTAATTTGCTATGATAATATTTTACTTAGGATACTGTGTAGGGAGCCAGCCCTACATCACCCATGGGTTCCCCAAGTTTGGTTGCAACAAAGGAATGAGAAAAAAACAACAACAGATTTTAAAAAAGACAGTGGGACCAGGGGGCTATCACTTTATTACCCTGGAGGAAACAGTGAAGGCCCAGAGCTCTGATCATCCACACTATTTATTGATTACAATCACTTGATCTACAGGGTAGGGGTAGAGTAGTGGTGGAGTGAATCAGTGAGCCAGAAGTGAATTAGTGGGCCACAAATGGCATGTCATTCTACAGATAGATAACAGTGACAGTTTGGGAGTTTCACAAAACATGAACATGTGCTTATCTTTAGCTTATTATCTATGTATAGCTGGTGGTACTCAGGCCTTACAAGGAGCCTACAAGTCTGGCTACATCATAGTGCTATGAAGGGGTTTTACATCCTTGAGCACAATGTTTATGGTAAGAGAGCTGAGATCACCCTGCACCAGAACATGAGGTATGAAGAGTTCTTCCTCCTCAGGGGCCTTCTGCGGCCTTCCACAGTTTGTTCTTCCTTGTTTATGTGTGACTCATAACCAATTTATGTAGACACTCTGTAAGTCCTTTCTCCTTTGCAACTTTTCCCAACAATATTGCATCTATATTTATGAACAAAATGTGTCTGCCATTTGCCTTAATTATTATATATATGTTTTTATTTTAATATCAGGTGTTTCCAGAAGTAGTAGAATTAGTTTGAAAGACTTCCTCTTTTTTATTTTCTGTAAGATTTGGCCTGATCTGTTATTTGAAATTGTCTTGCTTTTTTATTGCTAAAAGGTTAGCTGTTCATCTTGCAATACTTCAAACATAACCTGTCTCTTTTTCTCCCATTTGAACATATTTTTTTTCTTCAATGTTCTGCAGATGTTTCTGGATGTAAATTTCATTTGACGTGTTCTACAAAGTTTTGGTTTGATACCTTCTTGAATTTTTGGTTCGATACCTTTTATTAGGGAATATTCTCAGCCATTCTCTTTTTACTAATTCATTATTTTCTCTATCTGGGTCACTGATTAGGAGTATTTTAGACTTTCTTAGTTAGTTTTACTTTTTCCTAACTTATTTCTCACGGTTGCCACTTTTTGTTTTCTCTATGTGCTATACTCTGATTTCTTCTCACTGGTCCACCATCTTGCTAACTCTCTCTGTTGTTTTCAATATAATGATATAGCCATTTATTGAGTTTCTCATTTAATTTTTATATTTTTCGTTTCTGTGAGTTCTCTATTTTCAAAGTTCCTTTACTTTTCCTTACAGCTTCGAGATCCCTGGAGATAGAGTTCACCTTGTGTTTTGTTTATCAAATTCTAGCCAGCATAGTTACTTTTTATTTTAATAACATGATTATATGATGACTTTATGGTCTATTTCTGCTGTTTGATTTTTTTGGGGTTGGGGATGGACTGGTTCTTAAACATAGTGTATTATCTTCTTGAGTGTTTGTTTTTCAGTTTTTTTTTCTTTTTTTAGAACTGCTTGTGGTTTGAGGATAAATTATTGATGGGAATTCTCTGAGTTCTAAGATGAAGATGTGCTCCTCTAGAGAAGATTTTTGTTTGCTTTTTGAAGATCTTTTAAAATACTACCAATCACCAACAACTTTACTATAAATTTATAACTCATATTTTTATGGGTTAACTGCATAATGTGAAGTATTGACTGCTAATTCACCTGAGGACCAGTCTGTAGTTACTATTTTGCAAAGCCAATTTTATAATATAGACTTGCCCCTGCAATTTAATATTGGTGATTTATTCAAATAATATAATTGGTTGTGTTTAAGATTAACAAGCCAACTTTGAGCTTGCATTGCAATTAGTCTAAGTACTTGAGGAATATGAAATCTGCTGTTTTCTTTCGATCCTAGTTTCTGTGATAGCTTTATAATAACTGTGTAACTGAAAGGATCTGATGGCTACAAATGTATGAATTCATTTTAGGATTTAAGTTTAGATGGGTTTATTAGCTATTTAGTTATAGAATTCATCATTGGATGTTTACAGGAAGCAGATTTGGCTACAGCCCAAAAACTGGAGATGTTTTTATGGCATTGCTTATTTGTAAACATTTTGCTTAATCAGCCTAAACTTTTAAGTAGTAAAAGAACAAATAGATACTGTGAGTAACAATTTAAGCACCAGAGTAGTTTTAAATACTTTTATGTAAAGGAGAATACCATTCTGGTGCCTTTGTTAGCAATCAACACATGTATTTAATGTAAAGTTTTTCATCCTCCTAATTAAGTACTGAGTTTCTTAAAGGAAAAAATGCATACATTTTTAAAAGTCTGTTTAGCTTATGGAAATAAAATATTCACTCTAAAGTGACACTTAATAGATTTTTCTATCATTGTGCATCTGTAAGTTCAATGATTGTTATCTTTATTTAGCCCCAAATTCTAAAGTAACAGATGTGCTGAAATAAATCTGATGCAAAAATTCTTTACAAAAATTTGCACGTGTCATATATTTATGACATACATACTTATTCTCGCTTAGCACAGATTCTTAGCACTCCACATAAATAAGGCCGTGATTATGGTTCCCAATCTTATGTGCTTTTAGCTGTACAGAGATAAAATACATTACACTTTAGAGTATAAAGTTAGTACTCCTTAGGTTGCATAAAATAGAAACCCACTCAGCTTGAGCAAAAAGGTAATTTATTAGGGCAGCAATATACGTGGGCCTCAGGAATAGAATTAGAATGGCAACACCCTAAAGAATCCGTTAAATTTCTCTCTTGGTGCCTATCATGTCTACTTCTCTCTGTATGTCATGCTTTATTTTTCTCTGTGGTCTCAGAATAGTTTTTTTCTTTTTCAGTCTCATAGGTAGAAAACTACCAACACTTCCTATGAAATGTATGTAAAGTCATGAAATAATTGAGAAATACTGAATTAACTTTGTCGGGGTCTCAGTTCCCAATATAAGTGTTGATGAAAGCAGAAGGGAATATTTCCAGAAAAGAGATGCTGGAAGAAAATTTAGTAATTGTCTGTGTATAGCCAGAGGCTGCATGTGTGGCCAATGGAATCCCACAAATATTGCCAGAAAGCCTGTTAGACATTTAGAATCTCAGCTCTACCCTACTCCTTATAAATTAGGATTTGCATTTATCAAGATTCTCAAGCAATTTGTATCACATTAAAAATTAAAACATGGTTCTAGTCTGTTAAAAAGCCAGGACCCAGGTGTGTGAAAAATTGGTTTTATTTCAAGGTACATTTTACTCCTAACTAGACTTAACCATTTAGCTTCCTGAGTTAATCTTTTACATCCTGGAAGAATCCGTATTAACTGTCTTATAACTATATTTTTTAAATTATGATATAAAGGTAATCTTTAGAATTTGTATATTACTGCAAATTCATTTTCCCTAGTGGAAAAATCAAACAATTTAAGGTACAGGTGGTGATAACATGGGTCAATAGTTTCAATTTTATAATATAAAAGATAGCACAACATATCCACTGACGATATATTTCTAATACTTATGAATTTTACTAGTATGATACATTTACATTAATTACTAAAAAAATTGGCAACTCAGATGCAAACAAGTAATCCAAGTTACCTGGATAAAAATGTTTAACATAAGGGAAGTCCTTAGCTCTCAGTTACCATATACTTTTAATTTTCACATAGGTGTATGTTGTGAAGTAAAGCAGTATTAGCTAGATGTTATTTATGTTTATTACATGCCAGAAACATTTTCAAATAATTTACATAGATATTCTGATTTATGTTTGCTTCTGTTTAGATTGTGACATAACACAAGTTTTTACATATATGGTTGTTTTTAGCTAGATTTTCTTTTCTGTTTTTATCACTGTAGTATACATCTTAACTCTACAGCTTGGCATATAAAATTGAGCTGACTTGGATTTGAATTGTGGTTCAACCTCTTGTTGTATAAGCTAAGTTAGGCATATCAACTTCTTAAGACTCAGTAAAGGCCAGGCCTTTAACCCCAGCACTTTGGGAGGCCAAGACAGGTGGATCACTTGAGGTCAGGAGTTCGAAAACAGCCTGTACAACATGGCAAAACCCTGTCTCTACTAAAAATACAAAATTAGCTGGGCATGGTGGTGCATGCCTGTAATCCCAGCTACTCAGGAGGCTGAGGCAGAAGAATCACTTGAACCTGGGAGGCGGAGGTTGTAGTAAGCCAAGATCGTGCCACTGCACTCCAGCATGGGCAACAAGAGCAAAACTCCATCTCAAACAAACAAACAAAAAAAGCCTCAGTAAAGTGCAAATAGTAACTATACTTTCTATAAGAGTTATGAGAATTACAAGAGAAACATGTATATATTCTAGCATAGGAGAAGCATCAATAAAAAATAGTTTTTATTATAATTATTTGCTTTATTGTATGCTCTTTCTTAATTTCATTTGTTTCAGGACAGTAAGTTTTTTCATGTTGTTCTTAGAAATAGTTTTACTCTGTCTAATTACTTGGAAAAGGAGCTTTCTTTTTAAATTCAGCCTGTTTCTTACTGAGCCAAGTGTGGTTGTTTGGGTTAGATAATAAGTGTCATTAAATCTCCTTTTTATATAGGAACTTGAAAATGGCATGAATTGCCTGAATTAGACTATAAAAGTCCATTTGGAATTTTTCACATAATCCTTTGTTTAGGTTGACTTCGTGTAATCTTACACGGTTGTATACATACAATGTCAGAAACAGCTAAGCAGAGAGAAAAGTCAACATGGAAGACGTCGTTTGGTGATGTTTACATATATTTTTGCCAAGTTTCTTTTCATAAATACTACTCTAGCTTTCTAACTCAATATTAGATTTGCCACAGATATCCTAAGCAACATATTAGGTCCAAAAGGTTAGAAAGTTATGTGGTATATTTATGCCTCCCTATAATCACAAAGACAAATCTTGATCTCATTAAAACTGATTTAAAAAATCTTTGCAAATAGCCTTAAATATATCTATAAGACATGGGGTTAGGTGGAATATTATTCTGATTCAATATGTCATTTCTTATGTCTCATCTCATACATTTTCTAAGATAAAAAATTTAGGTAGAATGTATTTCACATAAAAACACATTGAATTCTTTATTTTGGAGTTATGGCAGACTATAAATAATGCCATTCTTATTGTCTCAAGTTTGAAATGAACTGAGAGACAGATTTAGAGGTCAGACAAAGAGCAAAATATCATGTATATTTCCAATTACGATTAATTGTCAAAGGTAAATTTAAATGTAAGGCTAGGTTCTTTTGTTAATAATCCATTTCTGTATTAGACTAACTCATGTCATTAGTGAAGAACTGTACAATTCCAGAGTGGACATATGAGGCCTTTTTCCAGCCCCTTATAAATGAGACAAAGAACAACTCAGCATACATGCATCCTGCAGACAAAATAGAAGGGCAGCAGTTGCTAAGAGTCATACATGGTTCTTTCTTCCAACATCATCATCAGGATAATTTCTCTTCCTACAATCAAGGTAATTTGAGCTTCTCCCCATTTTTTTTCCTCAAGATAGTTCAGTGAGATGCCACATAATTTTGATTATATGATGGAATTGAAGGCTTTCTAAGAATTGGTAAATAATAGTATTTTAACATTCTGAAATAGTTATTAGAATCTAAGGATAGACTATTCAACTGAAGTGTTCTAAATGTTATTTTATATTTTTATATAAGAATAAGTAGGGATTTACAACACTCTCAGAAAAATAAAATCTAGCCCATTCTTTAGAGATATTAATTAAAATGTATTGTGACATTGAATATATATTTTAAATGCTATTAAATTCCTTTTAAACATTGGCAATCAAAGGATTTACCCTCTTTACCAAACCTCTTCAAGTTTGTGTATTTTCTTCTGCTCAGCTTTCTTACTAATATTTTAAGTTTAGGGATAGAAGGTAGCTAATTGGTTAAGTTTCAGGGCAAAGCCTTAATTATAATGCAATTACATAGATAGAAATCTTAAGTATCAAATTTAAAATATGTTTTTACTTTTCTTTTTCATTGGATCAACTCAATTTACTTTGATTTCTCCAGCTCCAACCTCAATTAGACTCATTACATCATCATAAGAAGCTAATCTCTTCCCATGAAACCCTGTGTGTGGAATGCATAAGAAAGCCATAAAGACAAGATTTATTTGTCAAAGTTGTAGGCTCTAACATTTTATGAGTGCATAAAAAAACTTGAATTCTCCTTGCCTGTTTTTCCTTCTATGTTCTACGTTTATATTTGTTTTCTTTAATTTTCAAACTTCTTTAGAAGCTTATTTTCTTTTTATTTTTCAACATAAAAACTGAATTATAGCTATTGATTGATAGTAGGTAACAAAATACTATCGATTTGTAGTATGATACAAATTTTAATACTATTGATTTTGTAGTGTGATAACAAAATGACTAGCTAGTATACAGAAATCTTACATATTGTTTTCAAGACTACTGTTTTTGTGTGCTTTTTTTAAAAAAAACCTTGCAACTTTTATCACTGATTTTAAATGAAAAGTGTCTGAAACAGATTTTGTGACATTAGCTTTTCAATACAATTACCCATTTGAAAATACACATGTTGGGTATTAGTGACATTATTAAAGATGATTAAACTATTCTCTCTGGACAATTTAATGGCATTCTTACTGCACACAAGCCCAGCCATCTGGTTTACCTAAAGAGAGTTTAAAGGATGATGTCACCAGGGTACCTCATCTACATTTAAAACACTGCACTACATATACAAGAGTGTTATTGGAAACATATGTCTGGTTTAAGAAATGCCTGTCATTTCATTCATTGTGAACCAGATACTATCAATGACAAAAATTTCTCAGGAAGTAAGCTGGCATTTTTGAATTTATTGAATTACTACTAAAAGGCACAACATCTTAAAAGTAGTCTCATATTTCTTTTGCACCAATGATCCTACTTAATTTACTTTAAGGAGAAAGTTCCCCTATAAGAACCTCTGTGTACTATTGTTGAGCAGGCATAGCAAAATTTAGATCTATTGACCAGCACTTATATTCCTTCATGTTTAAAGTAAGGAAGCTCAACATTTAACCTCACTGCAAAATTATCGACCTATTTCCACAGAGAGTTTTTTAAAAATTGAAAAATTGCCTGAATTCAGAGAGGAAATGCAGAAGTCATATTATGGGGGAAATTTAAAAGAAATCACCAGAACAAAGTACTCTTTTGGGGTTTACTTAATGTTTCAGTGACTTCATTTTTAAAAGGAAGAGACCTTTAAAATAAACTACGCTAAGGTACAGGGGAAATGACATCAGGTCTTAAGCAACAGAAATACATAAGATTAAGGATTTTTTGTAATAGTTATTGAGTGGATAATTATTACAAGTAGAATGCAAACATTTATAGGCTATACATTGTATCTATACAGTGAATTTTAAGTTTTGCTTTAAAATATTACTGGAGAGGTTTCTCCTTCACTTTATCATATAATTTCTCTGTGATATTTTTTCCTGAAAGACAAGAATATTTAGATTGGCAAAACTCATTTTACTTACATTTGGAAGTAATCTTTCCTCAGCATTGAAGCGGGGTGGTAAATATCAAACAAAATCATATTTTTGTGAGCAAGGATAAAGACAGAAAGGTTTTGAATAGGCAACCATCTACCTCTGCTTACTGGCTTATTTGAAATCAATCTTGATGTAGTCAAATTATTCAATTCACTTGAAGTATAATGTTGATATATTGTACATTCCTGTATTAATTGATATATTTCTTATGAAAGCTAACCCCCACAAATTAAAAAATGTATATAGTCTAATGTAATATGACAACATAAAAATGTAACTTAAAGCCAATGAAAATAGATAAATTAACAATTAAAAGTGTGGATACAAGCTGCAAATGACCTAGAAATAATGTGGTCTCCCCTAAAGTATATTTTATTCTTTTGTTTATTTATTAATGTATCAGATTGCATATAAAGAATCCTCTTTGATTTATCACATATCGAAAATTTAATGTTGTACTAAATGTGGTATTTTTCTATAGGCTAGTGAGTATCTGTGAAGTTAGAGTTCAACAATTTCCAAATTGGGTTTCTTTGAGGTGATAATTCAGCTATATAACTATTGGAAATAAAAAACAATCTGTGTTTTAATCCATTGGGATTAATCTGAAGATTAAGTTAGTCTTTATTTACTAACTGTGTGGTTCAGTGTGAGTCACATAATCCCTTGGAGCCTGTTTTATCATGTCTGCAAACTAGGAAAATTTTAAGGTACTGTTCACATGATACACATTTATTACATTTACTAGGACTGACTAACAAACTATCCCAAAATGTGGTGGTATGATACACCCATGCTCATGGATTGTGTAAGTCTACAAGTCAGACAGGCCACATTTTAATTTTTCAGTTTTCTTGTCTGCTCTGCGAGGTCTTTGGCCTCAGCTGGAAGAGTTGAAGGTGAAGATTTGAAGAAGAAATCATCAACTAATATATCTAGAGTTGATGCTAGCTGTCATGAAAGGGCCACAGTATCTCTGCACATGAGCTCACCCTGTAAGGGCTAGTTAGACTTTCTCACAGTGAGCTGGGTTGCTAGGGTAATTGTCCTGAGAGAGCACCAAGTAGAGCAGCATCCTTTATGTAACCTAGCCTACAAAGTCACATGACATCATACTGCCACACTCTGTGGATTAAGGCAGCCACAAGCCCTTGTTGGATTCAAGTACAAGAAAAATGGAACCCAATCTGTTGATGGGAGAATTTCCATTTACATTATAAAATATAAAAGCATGTGGGATGGGGTTGCATATATTGTGTGATTATCTTTAGAAAATTAAATATTCTATAGTACTCAACATACAGAAGCTATTATTATTTTTATATATAATATAACATTAAATTGTGAAAAAAGCAAGGATTGGTGGTCAGGACATTTGCCACTTTTAACTTAAAAATCCTTATTAAATAATCTCTTCCACTCTTCATCAGTTAAACTAGAAGGATACACTTATTTTCAAGGGTTATTTTGAGGATTAGAGAGATAATAGGCAAAAGCATTTGCAGATACTAAATGCTCCTCCACCTCCCTCACCATATTTTGGTTCCACAGAAAATGGCACTAGAAATGCCTCTGTCTGCTATTAAAAGAGTTATCAACAGGCTAAAAGAAGTGACTGATAGGTCAAAAGGATGGATTTCTGCTTAGAATCAAATTTTGAATAGTATGTTAAGGACAGCACAAAATATAATTTTTTATATGGAAAAATTCAGTGTCACCAAAAAGCTACCAGAACAAATCCAATCACAGACACACAGAATCTTAGAAAAGGAAGGTGGCTGATAGGGTAGACTCCACATTTGATTGATAAGGGAATCAAGAGAGGTTAAATTGCTTGCTAAAGGCTACACTCTAAGGAGCAAATGGGCTGCTTAAATTCATGTCTGCTAACTTGTGAAGTTCAAGTCTCTAATACTCAACCATGCACATTATAAATTTTCTTTATAGCTTTTTTTTTCTTGGAACAGAATCATGCATTAATTACAATTGAGTATATTATTTGTGTGAATACAGTAATAATGTGATTATAATAGCTAATGAATTAATGTCTTAGGATAGTTTTTCAAAATCTTTGTTACAGTAGAAGGAGTAATTATTCTTCATTATGGGAAATAATCAGGAAACTGAAACTTAAAATTAGCTGAAATCATTTCCAAACAGTTTCCCTTTAAAAAATGTGCATTTTAGTTTTTGAGTATTTATGGAATTGGCTAATTAAAAAACCCATGTGTGGTTGGGTGGACCATAGATGTATCCACAGCAAGCCAGTCAATTTTCTTATCATGGAATATAGCATTGTGGATAAAGACAAGGACTTTGGAATCAGACTGTCTGGACTGGATCCTACTTCTGTCAACTTAGTTAACTTTCCTGTATTCCCAATCTCTTACCTACAAAAAGGGATAATATTAGTTTCTACATTGAGTGGTTATAATGAGTAAGAGCTGTATTACCTCTTGCTATTGTAACAAATTAACACAAACTTAGTGGTATAAAATAACACAAATGTATTTTCCTATGGTTCTAGAACTTACGATTCTTAACCGTTTCTTTAGGTTAAAGTCAAGGTGTCAGTAGAGCTGGTTCCTTCTGCAGGCTCTAAGAGCAGAATCTGTTTTCCCACTTTTTCAACTGCTAGTGACCACCTACATTCCTTGTGATTGTATGTACAGCCCACCCAAATAATCCAGGATTGATTTTCCATTTCAACATACTTAATTTAATCACATTCCAAAGTTCCTGTTGCCACATAAGGAGACATTTGCAGGTTCTGGGATTAGGATATAGGTAACTTCAGGTGCCATTATTCATCCTACCACAAACATGATGATGCATGTAAGTACTTTACACTGCTTCTAAGTAAATATTCACTCAATAAATGTTTTTCTTATCGTGAAATAAGTTTTTCTTATTGTGAAATAGGTCAAATTATAATTATACAAATTGGGATCACATGCTTCCTTCAAAACTACACTGTTGTGTGATATATTTGTATTAATGCATTCTCACAACACTATAAAGAACTGCCTGAGACTGGGTAATTTATAAATAAAAGAGGTTTAATGGATGGACTGTTCCTCATGGCTGGGGAAGCCTCACAATCATGGTGGATGGTGAAGGAGGAGCAAAGGCATGTCTTGCATGGCAGCAGGCAAGAGAGTGTGAGCAGGAGAACTACCTTTATAAAACCATCATGAAAGTTACTCACTAGATTGAGGACAGCATGGGAAAAACCCATCCCCATGATTCAGTTACTTCCCACTGGATCCCTTCCACAACATGTGGGGATTATGGGAGCTGCAATTCAAGATGAGATTTTGGCGGGGATATAGCCAAACCGTATCAGTGTTATTCAAAGAATGTGGGTTACAAAAGCAATAAGGGTGGAAATTACCTTTGTCTCTGAGCCTCACTTTATGGAATATTGGGATTCTAAGGACACCCAATCCCTTCTTTTCCCTCACATAATCCTAAGTAAGCACGTCTGCACGCTATGATACTTTTAAATCTTCCTTTTTTGCCTATTTCCTGATGTTTAGTTTACATCCTTTGATCTGCAAAAATGTTCACCTTGCATTTTCCTGTATTATTTATAGATTGCGGCTCTGCTGTTGATGTATCCAGCCCTGGCATTGAGACTGAGTTGGTTCATCACCATGAGTCCTCAACCATGTGTGCGAAGCAAAGCTTCTTTCTCCCTTGCTTACCCTGATATTTTGACCCAGGATTTGAGCTCTCATCCTCACCTGCACTTCTATTTTTTTAACCAAGTCTAATATTATACACTCCATAATTAATTGGCATCTATAGATCTCTTACAGCCTTTTCTCACAAGTCACTTCAAGCAGATTTCCCTGGGGCTTAATTGGAGACTATTACCATCAGCTGCCTCATTAACAGAAGCTGTTCAAGATGAAACCCTCGCCTTTTGCCAAAGACAAGATGAGTTCTCTACTGAGCTAAGACATGAATAATGATTAAACCTCTAGTACACATCAAGCCTGTGCGGATGAACATGAAAGCTACAGTCTCTGCCCAAGAAGTTCACAATTAAGTATAGGAAATTAAAAAAGGCAGGTAATTATCATCCAGGTTGATATGCTAGAGCCTCAGGGTACTATGGGGAGCACATTGGAGAGGCAACTAACTAATTTGGAGAGTCTGAGGATGGTTCTTAAGAAAGGGATTGGTAAGGTGAGACCTACCAGCTCTCCATAGACCAGTGAAGTGTGCACATGTGGGTAGGACTGATGGCTGCAGGGAGAATACAGTTTACAAAGAGGAAAGAAAAGCCTGAAGCAAAGACCTGGAGAATAAAAGAGTATGGTATGTGTAAAATTCTGAGTGAATTTCGGGATGGCTGAAGCATTTTAAGTACTTAGTTAGTACTTACTTAAGTAAGCCTTAAGTAAGTACTAAGAGAGAAGACTGGAGAGTCTAGCCAGATCATGAGGACTTGGAGAGTATTTTAAGATAGATTTGATATAAACAGCAAATGGGGCCTGGCCAGGCAAGGCGGCTCATGCCTGTAATCCCAGCACTTTGGAAAGCAGAGGTGGGTGGATCATTTGAACTCAGGAGGTCGAGACCAGCCTGGCCAACATGGTGAAATCTTGTCTCTACTAAAAATACAAAAATTAGCCAGGCATGGTGGTACACACCTGTAGTACCAGCTTCTGGGGAGCCTGAGGCAGGAGAATCACTTGAACCCAGTAGGTGGAGGTTGCAGTGAGCTGAGATCATGCCACTGCACTCTAGCCTGTGTGACAGAGCAAGACTCTATCTCAGAAAAAAAAAAAAAAAAAGAAGAAGAGCAAAATTGAGCCCCTGAAGTGTAGTGCTGTTGTAAGACTGATGTTTGGGAAATCATTCTTAATCTAGCCATTCTTGTATGGCTAGATTAGTTGGCAAGCTTGGACACGGATTGGGTGGGGTGGTTTGGAGTCTATTAATACAGTTGAGACAGGATGGTGGCTTCATCCTAAAAATGGCAAGTGGTATAGAGTGGATGAGCTTAAACACTTTTTAGGAGGTAAATTCCATACATTTGATGCTTGTTTTGATGTGTATATTGTGGTAAATGAAGCAAAGGGAATTTCTGGTGCCTACCCTGTATAGATTCTTGGTTGATTCTGAAGTTAACTGTCAGAATTCATGGTCCTTTCACAGTTTTTCTGAAGAGGCCATACATTTTGCATTAAAAGGAATGACAAGCCAGAGTTCACAGTGTACTCACAGATTTGACTCTTCCATTAGGCCTCTGTTGCACATACACATTTATTATTTTAACCATTTTTATGGTGTATCCAATGTATTGGATTTATTTCCTCAACCCTACGATGGAATTAGATGTTACTGATGTTCACAGACCCCACAAATCAAGGAAACATATGCTACAAACTAGAGAAAACTTCTGCTATTTCGGATACTAAGGCATTTTGGTGATGCTCCGGTAATCTTTTAGCTGAGAGGCCCTCAACAGTTTTCTTCTGCTATTTAAGAGATGTCAGTGACAGTTGTCTTGTTAGAGACAATGAGGCTAAAATTTCCTAGTCAACGCCTCATCTTTGACTATTTTTAGGATTGTTTCCGGGTATAATACCAGAATGTTGTAAGGTGCTGAATTGTGAGTAAATCCAAATAGGAAAAAAGTAGAGTAAAAGCTTCGTAACTAGACGATGATAGAAAATCTTATCCAATGGACTATTTCTTCTCTCTTCTGAGAAATGACCTCAGACTGTCAAATCATATCAAACATGACCACAGTACACACTACCAGTCATTAGGAATGCATTCCCTTTTATTAAGGGAATTGGTAAGGTCTGTGGTTGCAAAGTTCTATGGATAGCTAGTCTTCATGAACAATGTGGGAGACACACAGTTTCTTGATTTTTAGAGTGTGACAGAGTCTTTAAATTTTTATTAAAGGATATAAATAGTTTACACAGTTGTCTGCATTCTCAAACAAAGAAAATTGGACAGTCAAATTTCAGAAAGATATAAACTACTCTTTCAGCATGCCAATGTCTTTTTCTTTGTATTTTATGTGAGGAGTATAATCAGTTATAGAATTACTATTTAAAAATCACACAAAACAAAAAATAAAAAAATTAACAGTAGAAAAATAAGTAAATTTCAAATTGTATTATAGAGAAGGCTTTTATAGCACAAAACAAATGAAAGAGATCACAAAAGCTGAACAACTTATGTCCTTTAAAAAAACTTCTATACACAAAAGGTCTTAGCTAAATGAAATGTTCCAGCTCTTTTACAGAAACACAGATTTAACAACAATCCATGTATGAAAATACCTTCATGAGAGTTCTGGAATCCAGGTGAGAAGTTACAGCAAATGGGTGGAGCACAGAAACCAACCTACAAACAAACCAGAAAGACACCTTGAAAATAGTAAAAACAATTTTACATGACTCACATCATGTCTTCCCCAAGCCTGCAGAGTAGAGTACTGAGAAACATCCTCTTGGCTGGTGAGTATTCTATGCCCATAGGGAAAAAGGAGAATGAAGTATAATGCACAGTTACATGGGATGAATAAATTCTAAAGCTACACTGTATACCATAATGACAATGGACAAAAATAATCTATTAAACAATTAAAATTATTCTAAGAGAAAATATGTTAAAGATTCTAATCACAACATAATATGTAAAGAGGGCTGATATGGTTTGGTTTTGTCCCCACCCAAATCTCATCTTGATTTCCCATGTGTTGTGAGAGGGACCCAGTGGGAGGTAATTGAATCATAGGGGCACGTCTTTCCTGTGCTGTTATAATGATAGTGAATAAGTCTCATGAGATCCAATGGTTTTTAAAAGAGGAATTCCCCTGCCTGCCACCATCCATGTAAGACATGACTTGCTCTCCTTGCCTTCCTCCATGATTGTGAGGCCTCCCCAGCCATATGTAACTTAAGTCCAGTTAAACCTCTCTCTTTTGTAAATTGCCCAATCTTGGATATGTCTTTATCAGCAGCATGAAAACAGACTAATATAGTAAATTCGTACCAGTAGAGTGGGGCAGTGCTCTAAAGATACCTGTAAATGTAAAAGTGACTTTGGAACTGGGTAACAGGCTCAATTGGAGGGCTCAGAAGAAGATAGGAAATTGAACAATTTGGAGGGCTCAGAAGAAGATAGGAAAATGTAGGAAATTCTAGAACTTCCTAAAGACTTGTTGAATGGCTTTGACCAAAATGCTAATAGAAATATGGACAATGAAATCCAGGCTGAGGTCGTCTCAGATGGAGATGAGGAATTTGTTGGCAACTGGAGCAAAGGTGAGTCTTGCTGTTTTAGCAAAGAGACTGGTGACATTTTGTCCCTGATCTAGAGATTTGTGGAACTTTGAACTTGAAAGAGATGATTTAGGGTCTCTGTTGGAAGAAATTTCTAAGCAGCAAAGCATTCAAGAGGTGATAAGGTGCTGTTAAAGGCATTCAGTTTTGTAAGGGAAACAGAGCATAAATTTTTGAAAATTTACAGCCTGAAGATGATATAGAAAAGATAATCCCATTTTCTGAGGAGAAATTAAATCCAGCAGCAGAAATGTGCCTAAGTATGAAGAGCTGAATGTTAATCTCTAAGATGATGGGAAAAATGTCTCCAGGGAATGTCAGAGGTCTTCACAGCAACGCCTCCTATCACAGGCCCAAAGGCCTAAGCAAATGCTATGGTGTTGTAGGCCCGGCCTAGGGTCCCCATGCTGTACTCAGCCTAGAGACTTGGCACCCTGCATCCCAGCTGCCCCAACCCTGGCTGAAAGGTGCCAACATAGATTCCTGCCCATGGCTTCAGAGGGTGCAAGCCTCAAGCTTTGGCAGCTTTATGTGGTTTTGAGTCTGCATGTGCACGGAAGCCAAGAATTGGGGTTTGGGAACCTCCACCTGGATTTTGGAAGATGTATGGAAATGCCTGGATGTCCAGGCAGAAGTTTTCTTCAGGGTCAGGGCTCTCATGCAGAACTTCTGCTGGGGCAGTGCAGAAGGGAAATATGGGGTCAGAGCCTCCACACAGAGTCTACTTGGGCACTGCCTAGTGGAACTGTGAGAAAAGGGCCACCATCCTCCAGACCTTAGAATGGTGGATCCACTGACAGCTTGTATGTGTGCCTGGAAAAGCTGCAGATACAATACCAGTCCATGAAATCAGCCAGGATGGGGGCTGTACCCTGCAAAGCCATGAGGCAGAGCTGCCCAAGGCTATGGGAGTCTACCTCTCGCATCAGCATGATCTGGATGTGAGACTTGGAGGCAAAAGAGATCATTTTGGAGCTTGAAGATTTGACTGCCCCACTGGATTTCAGACTTGCATGGGGCCTGTAGCCCCTTTGTTTTGGCCGATTTCTCCCATTTAAAATGACTGTATTTACCCAATGCCTGTAACTCCACTGTCCACTTTATCTAGGAAATAAGTAACCTGCTTTTGATTTTACAGGCTCATAGGTGGAAGGGACTTGCCTTGTCTCAGGTGAGACTTTGGATGGTGGACGTTTGAGTTAATTCTGAAATAGATAAGACCTTTGGGGACTGTTGGGAAGGCATGATTGGTTTTGAAATGTGAGAATGTGAGACTTGGGAGGGGCCAATTGTGGAATTATATGGTTTGACTGTGTCCCCAGCCAAATCTCATCTTGAATTCCCATGTGTTGTGGGAGAGACCTGGTGGGAAGTAATTCAATCAGGGGGGCCAGTCTTTCCTGTGCTGTTCTGGTGATGGAGAATATGTCTCATGAGATCTCATGACTTAAAAAAAGGAAATCCCCTGCACAAGCTCTCTCTTTCTTTGCCTGCCACCATCCATGTAAGACATGACTTGCTCCTCCTTGGCTTCTGCCATGATTGTGAGGCTTCCCCAGCCATGTGGAACTATAAGTCCAGTTAAATCTCTTTTTTTTGTTAGTTGCCCATTCTTGAGTATGTCTTCATCAGCAGCATGAAAACAGACTAATACAAGGGCAGCAGAAATTTTGGAGGTGATGGATAGTCATAAATTTGGTTGATAATTTCACATATTTATACTTTTTCCCACACCAGTTTTATACCTTAAATATGTACGGTTTTTTGTATGTCAGTCATACCTCAATAAAATGGTTAAAAAAAATACACTCTATATTGTTAGGAATTTATGAGTTCTTGTAAATTCATTTTTCAGTTTTTAAGAGCCCTTTATCCTCTTTTACACAATGGATACTTGATATATGGCCTTTTTCCCACTCTTTTATTTGTTGTGTGACCCAATGGTGTTTGTGCTACTAGGATCCACAGCTCCATATCAAGCCTGCTTACCCACAGTAGCATCCTCATGGCCTAAGGGAACTCATGCCTCCTCACTCCACTAAGTGCTATAGGTGCTGCCTGCTTCCAGTGCTGTTCTCTCCCTTCACTTTGTTTTAAAATGTTACCAAAGTTTGCATATTGTCCAATAAATTTCCCAAGAGAAGCATGTTCCAGTCTTTATCTTCATATATACTCCCAAATCCTGGAAACCAATGCCAGTTGTTCCTAAGAATTCTTTCATAGTCTACATCCTTAAGAGATTGCAGCTTAACTGGCATCACAGGCAGTTAGGGAGAGATGCTTGTCATCCCTGTTATAGATAATCACTATCACTAGAAATGTTTCTCTTATACACCTCTCTTCACTTGGTGGTGGTGGGGCAGTGGAGAGATGAACCCACCCCATGGAAGTGGGAAAGGAAGAGACAATAGTATTCTCTACTCAAATGTATTTGCTTTAAATAATTCCCTCAATGTATATTCCATTCACTTTTAACAGAGACTAGAAGTGGGTGATGGTAGTTGGTAGCTGAAGGACCAATTTAATCATTTGTTACTAATCTCTGGGGGAATATGTTTGTAGTTCTCTTTTAATGTGAGCACAATATATTACCTACTATCTGTAGCTTTGGAAAATTAGCCAAAATTTTCAAGTTGATAGGAAGCAACCTATTCAACATTCTATAACAGATGGCATATATAAATATGCTCATTTGCTGCTCAGAAAAATGAAGGCATATTAAACTACAATAGACTTAGAGAAAAATATTATTTCTGACTGATATGCTAATATTGGTTGGACTCCATTGGTAGCACTTTGTAGTCCATGGTAATTAGTATTCTGCTTCTAAGCTAGGAGCTGAAGGCAGGGTAGGTGTTCCTGCTTCAGTGTCTTTTATTCTCCTTGTGTCAGAGAGGTTGCCAGAGATATTTCTTCCTTTCATATCACTAGCAGGGGTGCAAGAGTATAAGCACAAACATGTGCATCCTCCTAAGACCCAAGCTTGACACTGGCAAACTGTGTTTTCTATACAGATATCTTTGATCCAAGAAAGTCATTTGACCAAGCCGAAAGTCAAGGACTGGGTAAGCACATCCATGATGAGGCTATGGCAATAGTGTCAAGGCAGGTAGAGGAGAAGAATCAGGGCAATAGTTCAATCTAAAATTGTTCTTTTTAAATTAAGTTTTTGGAAACAAATTTTTTAACCATAGAGTTATTGTTGTTCTCTTATCTGTAAGATGATGGACTAGGAAACCCCAGCCTTTCTTTTCCCCACAAAGAATAATGATTAGACAGCTATATGAAAATGAAAATAGCTCTAGAAGAGCTCAGGAGTCCACCTAGGAAGCTATACCCGTGTCATTGAAGAAAAATCCAAAAATATCCGCACAAAATAGAAAAAAGTGTTTCTGTTTGCCTATATCATCCCATCCCCAGAACAGACAGGGAATGCCCAAGCTCTCAATTTTCTCTCTCACACACACAAAAAAAGAATATGTGTTGCAAAAAGCTGCAAAGAAGAAATGACTTACAGAGTGCCTACATAAATTGGTTATGAGTAGCATATAAAGAAGAAACAACAAACTGCGGAAGGCCACAGGAGGCCTCTGAGGAGGAAAGCCTCTCCATGCCTCATGTTCTGGTGCAGGGTGACCTCGGCTCTGTTACCATAAACATTGTGCTCAAGGGTGTAAAACCCCTTTGTAGCATTATGATGCACCCAGGCTTATAGTGATGTAGGGCTGGCTCCCTACAAATATGGAGTGAAGAAGTAGCTTCTCCAGCCTTTCAAGGCACTACTCAAACAAACGTATTTACTTTCATTTCACCTGGATTGCTAAGGAGACTGGTATATCTGTGATGTCTGGCGACAACCAGGAACAAAGAAGAAGGATGTAATCTATCAGCACAGAATCTATTGAGGTCCCTAGTGCCCTGTTCTGCACGCACTCCAGCAGCCTTCTCTACTGAGGACCTAAATAGTCCTCATGGTTACTGTGCAGCCCCTGCAGGTTTCACTGCTGAGGACTTTGCAGTGTTCACCATCATAGCCATTAGCAGCTTTTGCTACTGAAGAAATCAACAACCAACACAGCCTCAGCGGATGCCCTGAGGGTTTTGCCATGGAGAATTCCACAGTGTTTTGCTTTTGCTGTCTTCAGGTGCCTGAGCCACCGCTCATCTTCCTTCTCCCTTGCAGGAACCAGCTGCTGTCACAACAGGTGCCTTGGCCCAGGGACCTAGAGCAGCCACAGTATACATGCTCAGAAATGGTCCTGGGGCTGCACTGCAGACCCTGGACCCAGCATCAACTGCAGCACACATGCCTATAGCCAGCCTTATCTATAACACTAGTCCTGGCTCCCACAGCTGTATGTATACAAGCAGTTGGGCCCAGCTCCCATCTCTGGCCTTGTCCACTGTGCTTACATGTGCAGCTCCAGTCCCTGCAGCTGAACACACAGATGCAGTAATCTGATCCCTGTTACCAGCTCTCACTGCTGCATTCATGCCCTCATAGGACCTCTGCAGCTATGCATGTGCTCACAGCCAGCCAAGGTCTCCACGGTAATGCAAACATACATAACTGACCTACTCCCTGTTCACAGCCCCCAGTTGGCCCCTGCAACTACTGACATGCAAGTTTCCAGCCCTAACTACTATATCTGTACTCAGACACAGTTCCAGTTCCCACCAGCATATGAACCTGCAGTCAGCCAGGGACCCTGCTCATTACCCTAGCCCTTGTGACTATGCACATGCCTGTAGCTGGGCCCTGTGACCACACATGTGCTGGAGCCAGCCTCCATAATCCAGCACAGGAACACCACTGAGCCCAACCCTGGTCTTCTGCTGTTGGACCCAAAGGCACTGCTTAGGATCCCAGCAGCCCTTGCAACTACTGTGAAACTCTGTAGTCCTTGCCACCAAGGATCATGCAGTTGCCAATGTCACAGACCCTAACTACCGGAACCCCCAAGACACTGCACCCCCTGCCTACTCATACCTCCATACTTAGTGCCCCCTACCACTATACCAGGTGCAACAGCACACTCCAGTATGCCCCTCAACCCCCACAAGTAAAAATCCTTCCAAAGATTTTCATATATAAATCCAGTACAAAAGGTCTGGAAGAGTAGACTGCTTTTTGAAGAGTGTCACGTGGTGGTGTCATGTCTCTCTAATTCTTCATGATTTCCATAACCTCATGTCTGGAGAACTACATGAGGTTACGGAAATCATGAAGAATCAGAGACATGACACCACCAAAGGGACACAATAAACATCTAGTAGCTAATTCCAGAGAATTGAAGATTCACTGATTGCCTGATAATAATTCAAAATAAATGTTCTAAAAGAGCTTAGTGAGCTCCAAGAACAGAGATAAATGATTTAATTAAATCCAAAAAACAGTATAAGAACAAAAGGAAAGCTCAACAAAGAGACAGAAAAATGTAAAACACACACACACAAACCAACCAACAAACAAAAAAACCCCAGACTAACAAACAGAAACTTGGGAGCTGAAGAGTACAATGACAGAACCAAAAAATCAATACAGAGTTTCCATGGAAGACTAGATCAAGAAGAACGAAGAATAAGGAAACTCAAAAACAGATTATTTGAAATCATCCAGTAAGAGGAGAAAAAACAGAATAAAAATGTATAAGGAAAGCCTATGGAATCTAATAGCCAAAGCAACCTTGGGCAAAAAGAACAAACTGGGGTAATCAGAATACCTGATCTCAAAATATGCTACAAAGATTTGTAATCAAAACAGCATGGGGGCTGAGCATGGTAGCTCATGACTATAATCCCAGTGCTTTCAGAGGCCAACGTGAAAGGACCACAGGAATTTGAGACCAGCCTGGGCAACATAGTGAGACTCCATCTCTACAAAAACTTGAAAAAAAAAAAAGCCAGATGTGCTGGTGCATACCTGTAGTCCTAGCTACTCAGGAGTCTGAGGCAAAAGGATGATTCGTGCTCTAGCTCCTGGGGCAGCAGAACAAGACCCTGTCTCAAAAACAGGAACAAACAAACAAAACCAGCATAAGAACAGCCTAACAATAGACATATAGACCAATGGAACAGGCAGCGAGTTTATAAACAAATCTAGGCAATTATGGTCATTGATATTTAACAAAGGTACCAAGAACACACAATAGGGAAAGGAGATTCTCATCAATAAATGCTACTGAGAAGACAGCAACCCCATACACAAGAATCAAATTGAATCCTTATGTCACATCATTAACTCCGAGTGAATAAATATTTAAAATAAGACCTGAAACTGTCTTCAGGTGCCTGAGCCACTGCTCATCTTCTTGAAACTATAAAACTTCTAGAAGAAAATAAGAAAAAAAAAAAGATTTTTGACATTAGTTTTGGTGATGATTTATTGAATATGACTCAAAGCACAGGCAACAAAAGCAAACATAGACAAATAGGATTGTATCGAACCAAAATGTTTCTGCATAACAAAGAAAACAATCAACAGAGGAGACAACCTATAGCATAAGAGGAAGTATTTGCAAATCACGTATCTGATGAGTAATTAATACCCAAAATACATACAAGGAAATAAAACAACTCAGTAGCAAGGAAACAAATTACTTGATTAGATATTTCTCAAAAGAAGGCATAAAAATGTCGAACAGGTACATGAAAATAATGCTCAATATTACTAATCATCAGGGAAATAAAAATTAAAACCAAAACAAGATATTACTTCACATCCATTAGCATGTCTATTATTACAAAACCAAAACATAAGTGTTGGTGAATGTGGAGAAAAGGGAACCCTTGTAAACTCTTGGTGGGGATGTAAATTACTCAAGTTACTATGGAAACTAGTATGGAGATTCTTCAAAAAATTAAAAATAGAAGTACCATATGATCAAGCAATTCTATGTCTAGCTATTTATTCAATGAAAGTGAAATCAGTATGTGGAAAAGATATCTGTATTTCCATGTTCCTAGCAGGATTATCAAAATAGCCAAGATATAGAAGCAACCATCAATGAATGAATGAATGAATACAGAAAATGTATATACACACTGTAATATGAATATATATATATATATATATATATATATATATATATAGTGGTTTTCAGCCTTGGTTCATAGTTCATAACTCCCATAACCATTGTTACAGTCTTTTGTTATGATATTGGGGCACTTAAAGCCTCAGAAGCACACCTCAGGAAACAAAACCTATCTCTCTGACCTTTTTGTGTCTCCTTTCATTTGCCTAAAGCAGGACTGTAATCTGACTGTGGGTCATAAGACTCTCATTGCAGAGAGGGTCCTGCTTCCTTTTCTGGAGGAAGCAACCCTGCACAAAGATGCCAAGAACAATCTCAACATACAGGTCTTGGCGCCTTTAGATTATATCTTTTTTGTCCAATCACATTTCAACATGGTTGTCCATGCTTCCATCATGGAAAACAAATAAAGTCTTCTTAAAAGGCCCAAAAGGACAGTGTTTGGGGAGTTGAGGGAGAGCTGGATACCTGGAGGCTGACAGGAAGGTAAAGAAGAAATCGTCCATATACCAGGAGGGTGGAATACCCCAAATCCATGAGTATAGACGCTCCTGTGCTCCAGACTCTTCCAGTCCTCACCCGATGTGTCTCTTCATCTGGCTGTTTATTTGTACTTTATGATCCCCTTATTAAACCAGTAAATGTAAGTAAATGTTTCCTTGACTTTGGTGAGCTGCTCTAGCACATTAACTGAACTCAAAGAGGGTGTTATATAAATTGTGCCTGGAAGTCAGTCAGTCAGAAGTTCTAGAGGCCCAAACGTGTGACACTCTCTCTGGGTAGATAGTGTCAGAACTGAATTGGAGGACACCCAGCTGGTGTCCACTGCTTGCTGTGTGTGGAAAAACTCCCACACCTTTGGTCACAGAAGTCGTCTTCTGTGCTGATGATTGTTGTGGTGGTGTCAGGCAGAAGAAAAATGCAGTTTGGGAGTTTTTCCCTGAAACATACACACACAATGAAATACTAGTTAGCCTTAAGAAAGAAGAAAATTCTGTCATTTCCAACAACATGGATTAACCTGGAGGATATTACGTTGGGTGAAATAAGCTAGGCACAGAAAGACAAATGATGCATGATCTCATTTATGTGTAGAATCTAAAAATGTAGAACTCAGAGAGCAGAATGATGGTTATCTGGGGCTTGGGAGAGGGTGAGAAATGGGAAGATGTTTGCCAAAAACTACAACGTTTCAGGTGGACAAGAGGAATAAGTTCTCTAATTCTATTGCATAGCAGAGTGATTATAGTTAAGGATAACTTAAACTTGAAATTGCCAAAAGATCAGATCTTAATTTTTTTTTTTTTTTTTTTTTTTGAGACGGAGTTTCTCTTTTGTTACCCAGGTTGGAGTGCAATGGCGCGATCTCGGCTCACCGCAACCTCCGCCTCCTGGGTTCAGGCAATTCTCCTGCCTCAGCCTCCTGAGTAGCTGGGATTACAGGCATGCGCCACCATGCCCAGCTAATTTTTTGTATTTTTAGTAGAGACGGGGTTTCACCATGTTGACCAGGATGGTCTCGATCTCTTGATCTCGTGATCCACCCGCCTCGGCCTCCCAAAGTGCTGGGATTACAGGCTTGAGCCACCGTGCCCAGCCTCAGATCTTAAATATTTAACGTGGAATATAAGACACAAACTCTTGCATATAATTTGGTTCCTATTTTTCTCCATCTAATGCAAAATTCTTCCCCTCAGTCTTTGTACAACCCAAACACATTGATCTCTCATATTCTCAAAACTGCTGTGTTTTCTCCTGTCTTTCCATTTTCAGCAACTCCCTCTATTAGGACTCCTTTCTCCTCTTCACCAATTAACTTTCCCTTTCCTCCAAGTTTCACTGAATCATGACTTCCTCGGCTAAGCCTTCTGGGACCCCTCCCCCCATCTTGGTCAGATTCCCCCCATTATAAATTCTAGTAATCTCAGTGTGATTTTCTAACACGTTACTTACTACACTGGCAATGCTATATTTCTTTGTGTGATTATTTGATTAATGTATCTCTTACTAACTCAATTGTAGGCCCCATGAAGACAGGAAACACGTTATATCTGATATCACTAGGGCCTTGTAAAGAAACGGCCTTGGGTTCAAGAAATATACATGTTAATGATTTTAATTTTATTTCCTACAGTGTATGATAAAAATGGCTTCTAAAATCTGAGGTTATATTATGATAACACAAGATAAAAAGGAAACATTCTGTATAGACATTTACTTCTTGTAATAGAATGATTACAACTTTTCTTAAAGTCTGTTTTTGTAAAAGAATTAAAATTTCTCTTAAATTATGCCTCTCAGGAGGGTATACCTTGGTTTACAACCCTCCTTTCTTTCTTTTTTCACATCACCCTCTGTCCTTTCATCTTCAAAAGATCTCTTTTAGTTTTGAACCCTAAACCAACCTGATTCAAGAAATCCTGAATTTTGTTAAATCACAGGGCCTTCTTCACCAAGTTAAAGGAAACACTGATTTACATGAATGGACAAAGGCTTTACCATCTCAAATTCCTGTTATAATTAGTTTCAAAAGAACAGATCCTTGTTATGTCTATTTCTCTTCTTTTCCTCATCTGTGACAGGGGAATGAATCATTAGAATTTTAATGTCTGCATTAAATGCCAGCAGTGGTCTGTTGTTATGTTTTAACTACTTCAATATTCGGAATTCTGAATGGCTAATCTATTCTACTTTGTATTATAAGAGAAGAGGAATGAGCTGCTAATCAAACAAGAGAGCATGGTAAAGGTCAAATGAGTGCAAAATCATCTGTCTATCATTAAATAATGACAGAATTAGAAGGCTTGCCTTTGTGACTAAGATTGAAATTGGAACATAGATTGTCACCACATGAATCCTCTAGATTGACAGAAAATGTGGTCGCAAGAGGAATGGCAAAGAATTAACTATTTTTAAACAATTTCATTGCTATGAAAATTCTAAAAGAATATGTTCTTTAGCCACAGGAAATGGTTTTTAATAATAGTAGTGGTTTGGATAATCATGGAATAGAAATAGACTATTGTTATAAACTTGTATAAATGCAAACATTTTTGACTAAACATCTTAAAAGAAGTCAAGTCTATTCTTGAAGCAATTCATAAATTTCACTGAAATGGTAAATCCTTCCAATTTAATTTTGTGTTTATATTTTTAAATTAAAAAAATAATTACTTTGAGTTTGTAAGTTGTAAAATGTTGCTATTGGAGCAGAATTTATCTCTATTTAATATATTGTTTAGCTTCATTTTAATCTTTATACTCGGTTCTTTTATTCTTGCCCAGAAAGGCTGCCAAATAATATTACTTCAGATTTCTAAACAATCATATATTTAAATAGACTTTCAAATAAATGACTCTGCAAGGTATTGTTTACTTTGCTGTTGATTAGAGCAAATTTACTTTTAATTTCTTCCTCAATTTTTTTTTAAATTAGAGCAATAGGTTTATGCCATTGTTTCAGGAATAAAAGCTATATACCAGCTACCAACTTAGATTTTTTTAAATAAAGGCACTCACTCATTTTATGTGTAGATTATATGGAATAATTTCTTTTTCTTTGGATGTTCTTTGCCTGTTATACTACTTTTCAGAAATTTCATTGTAAAAAAGGAGTAGATGAAACCGCAAGAGTGAAGTTCAATCTAATGACTAAATGAAGTTTGTGGTGTTATCTGTATGGTTCTGTCTCCTCTGCCCCTTTTATCTTCCTAAGTGTGGATCTTTGGCAACTAAATTTATTTATACCTTTACCAGGTATTGAAGCATCCACAAGGTCATCTGAAAGGTTCTTTGTTTTATATAGATAACAACCCTAAAGCACTTGACCATTTATCATAAGTTAGGTCCTTTGGTCTAGCAACTGCTTTATTAGCTAGCAGGCTCTGAGAAAAGTTTTGGGGACAATCCGTGTTATAGACGTGGAGTCGTTTGTAACAGCAATAGAAATCTTAGAAGTTCAGAAGCAGTCGTGTACAGAAGTACAAAATAAATTATTGCTACTCTTATGACAAAAATAAAGAGCTAAATTAGCTGATCCAGAAGAAAATCAGAACATTGTGCTTAAGAATATAATTTTATAGATCATGGAAGTTGAAAGGTAGACAACAATCTTATGTGCAAACTAATAGAAAAATAGAGACGGTCCAGAAAATAGAAGTCACTATTAAAGCATGTGATTTATAGATCTGCCAGAGGGGACTCTAAGAGTCTTGATTTCAGTGAGATTGTTTGAAAAATCTATTCAGAGATGTGCAATGTAGAGGGGTAAGAGAAGAGTGGGATAAAATTGACAGAATCCTTCACCTTCACATGCTCAACACATGACTTAGAGGCTCAGTAAAAGTGCATTTGGCTGTATTTTAAGCCCATGATATATAAAGGAAGCTGTGTCATTGTTGTGAGTTCCCATTAAAAGTGACAAAAATTCAGTCAGTTTAGGCAAGTTTCAGTTTCTTCAATATTTATGAATGTTGAGTCTAACACTTTTTTTTCTCGTTGTTCGGTGGGGGGAAAATAATCAAACTTGGAGAATGCTTGAGACCTAGGAGTTTATGTTTACAAATCCAAATTTCTTTTAATTATGTGTGTTTACATTGTTTTAGACCTGAACTAGAAAATGAAAGCATCAAATAAAGATATATACTGTGGGTGTGTGGATTACAAAAAAGGTAAGAGAATGAAAAATCAAAATTGGACATGAATAACTGTGATGTAGTTATAGAATGAGGCTCAAATAAGGCAAACATTGCAAGATCTCTGATAATTGCAAATACATAATTTAATGTGCTATTTCATACTTGCTGTATTTGACACATGCGTAAGATCACCACATAAGGCTGCCCAAGGCTGTGCACAAGCAATTGAAGGTCGTCTTTGTCAGTTGCAGCCCTTTAAATATATCAAATTTACTAATTCACTAGAACTGATGTAAGAATAAGAAGTAATCACAAAAATACATTTCTTTTGTATTTGAACTTTTAAAAGACTCTTAATCAGCAATCAATGAGGCAACAATCTGTCAAAAGAATTGAGCACTTAGGATGTTTGAGGCACTATGCTAGTTGTGTGTTGTAAACCATCCATAAGACACAATTAAGACTCTTAAGCAATTAGGCCAGAGATGGTGGCTCATGCCTGAAACCCTAGCACTTTGGAAGGCTGAGACAGGTGGATCACTTAAGGCCAAGAGTTCACGACCAGCCTGGCCGAAATGGTGAAACTCCATCTCTACTAAAAATACAAAAATTAGCTGGGTGTGGTGATGGGCACTTGTAATCCCAGCTACTCAGGAGGCTGAGGAAGGAGAATTGATAGAACCCAGGTGGCACAGGCTGCAGTAAGCTGAGATCCCACTACTGCACTCCAGCCTGAGTGACAAAGCAAGACTCCATCTCGAAAGAAAAAGAAAGAAAGAAAGAAAGAAAGAAAGAAAGAAAGAAAGAAAGAAAGAAAGAAAGAAAGAAAGAGAAAAGAAAAGTAAGAGGCTTAAGCAAAAGCACATTTTGAGAGATAAAATCTGAAGCAAAGGAAAGGAACAACTTAATACTGTGAGGTTCAGCCTAACAGTGTCTGCACTACATTTGAACATCACCAAATGTTGAATAGAATTCTTTTATTCATTCATTTGTTGAATGGGTGGATCCTGTGGCTGCCACAACTGAGCACTCAGCCCCTGGCTGGTGGGGTTGTGTGAGAGAGCAAGTTCAGGTTCCAGCTTGCCATTCCAAGCGCTAGCATAGGAGAGGGCTCTGTGTGGGGCTTGCAGCTGGACCAGGCAAATAGCAAGTGACTCTCACAGTGGATTTCAGTGTCCAGATGAAGGGAATGTGGTGGTGGCCAGGGAGGGATGTCTGTGACCCCGAAGCCCCAGACGGGGTGTTACAGCATGCTAATTAGCTCTTTCAGTCCTGCTATCTGCAGCCTGATGGACAGTAGAACATCTCTATCAGACCCTTGTCCCACTTAGGCCCATGGCTCAGGGACTGAGCTGCTTCCCATCACATGGGGCAGAGGGACACAGTGTTACAGACTTCTCTGTACCCATGTTCAATGAGTCCTGAGTTCTTGCCCTGCGTCCAAGAAGACTGAGGTTCTGCTGACAAAGGGTGAGGAGGGTGGAAAATAATTTCATTGAGCAATGAAACAGCTCTAAGCAGAGAGGGAATGTGAGGGGATGGTCCACCACCCGGAGTTAGGTGGTCTTTCTCACAGTGTGGCTAGGTTCAAGTCTTTTAGTGGCTCAGAATGAAGAGTGTGTGCTGATTGGTTTGTGAGTATGCAAAAAAGTTTAAAACAAAAGTACCACTTAAAAGTGGGCATGACACTGTAATAAACCAATTAGGGAATGTAAGTATATGTAAAATAGGTGAAGGATAGGGATCAATCAGAGAAACACATGCCAAATGGGAAGACAGGTTCTCAATCCTGTCTGAGGATTTACCTGGGACTTGTAGTTAGACTTTAAACTGTCCTTGGCTTGAAAGTCAGGTTTCGCCAGGGACCCAACCCTGTCTGCCTAGGATTTGCTGCTGTCACTATCCCAAGAACAGCAAGGGGGAAACCACCCCTATAATCCAATAACTTCCCTGGCTTGACATATGGAGATTAAAATTTGAGATGAGATTTAGATGGGGTCATGGAGCTAAACGACATCACTATTGTTTTAGGATCATGAAGGAAACAGAGGCCTAAAAAGTTAGGAAAACATGACTAGTAAGAAATCTGGTGTGAGAATGTGGGATAAAATATAGTACCTTGGCTAAAAAGGTAGCTCATGCATGTCCTGGCTGAGCACATTTCCTCAGATGGTTGCCTGTTTTCTCTTGTATTTTCTGCGTGAACTGAGAGAAATCAACACTTCTCATTCTCATTTAGTCTGGGTAGAAGTGCATCAATAGAGCTTCCCCACCCTGTTGTATCAGATTTATCATGAAATGGATAAAAGTCTAAATTCTAGTCTCTTCCTTGCGCAGGAACCTTCTAAGGCTTTCAAAGAGACACTAACAAAATGTTCACAAGGTCATGTGTTTGTAAAATTTGTAAACTAAGACACATTTTAACCATGTTTGATTAAGTTATCTGGATCTCTCTTCCCTGATTTCCCTTCTATCACACTTCCCCAGATTTTGAGTGGCACTGGAGTGTTTAGGGAATTTGGGGGATCCAAGTAAAGTGGAGTTAGTGGTATATTTGGTTTTTACTCCACTGGGGGATATTTATATGGCTAACATTTCCTCTAGGTACAGTTTGGCTACTGCTTGTTATTTAAGTATAAAAATGACTTCTAGGAATACTCTCACTAGCCATTCTGTTGACTTATCAGGCATTGGTATACTTCGATGCAGAGGCAGAGTTTCAATATGATATGAACATGTATTATATACCGTGACATTCTGCACCAGAATTATGTAATTTTTAGACAGATAGCAAAGTTTGCAAAGTACACAGCCGGAAGCTAGTCTGTAGAAATATTTTCCAATCCTCAGACATGTAATCTGAAGTTTTAGTATTGTAAACACTGGTCAAAATGGAACTCGTTTCCTGTCTCGAATCTTCTAAACAATACATATTTACTTATACAAATGTATAAACCCCTGTTGTTTTTGTTTGGTGATGAGAATTGTGCTTATAGTTACTTTTATTAGTACTAAAATGTGGTATATCTGTGTATAAACTTATATGTCTTATGCATATCAGCATCTAAAATTGTAAGGCAAGGATGCTCACTTTCACTGCTCTTATTCATCATAGTACCATAGTGAGGATTCACAATCCTCACCAGAACAATCAGAAGAGAGAAAAAAATAAACGGCATTCAAGTTAGAAAAGAGGAAGTCAAATTATCTCTGTTTTCACTGATTATATGATCTTGTTTCAGGATACAAAATTAACATACAGAAGTCAGTATTGTATCTATATGTCAGTAACAGTCTAGCTGAGGATCAAGTCAAGAAGGCAATCCCATGTACGTTAGCTACAAAACAAAAGAAAACAAAGCAAAACAAAGCAAAAAAATAAATAAATAAATAAAACCTGGAATATATTTAGCCAAGGAGGTGAAATATCTCAGTAAGGAGGAGTATAGAACACCAATGAGAGAACTTGTAGACAACACAAATAAATGGAAAACATGGTATACTCATGGATTGGAGGAATTAGTATTTTTAAAATAAATATACTGCCCAAAGCAATCTACAGATTCAACATAACCCTTCCAATTACCAACATCAATTTTTTTTACATAATTGAAAAACAACAATTCTAAGTTTATGTGGAGCCAAAAAGAGCCTGAATAGCCAATGCAATCCTAAGCAAAAATAATGTAGCCGGAGAAATCACATTATCTGTCTTCAAATTATATTACAAGGCTATAGTAACCAACATAGCATGGTACTGGTATAAAAATAGACATAGAGATCAATGAAACAGAAGACAGAACCAAGAAATAAAGCAAACTACTTAAAACCAACTGACATTTGAAAAACTCAACAAACATATATGCCAGGGAAATTTCACTGTATTCAATAAATGGCCCTGGGAAAATTGGATAGACATATGTAGAAGAATGAAACTGAACCTACCCCTCTCACTGTATCATATGGTTTGGCTCAGTGTCTCCACCCAAATCTCATCATGAATTGTGCTACCATAATGCCTACATGTTGTGGAAGGGACCTAGTGGAAGATAATTTGAATCATGAGAGTGGTTTCCCCCATACTACTCTGGTAGTACAGAATAAGTCTCATGAGATCTGATGGTTTCATCAAGAGTTTCCGCTTTTGCATCTTTCTCATTTTTTTCTCTTGCCACTACTATGTAAGAATGACTTTTGCCTCCCACCATGATTCTGAGGCCTCCCTAGCCATGTGGGACTGTAAATCCAGTTAAATCTATTTTTCTTCCTAGTCTCAGGTGTGTTTTTATCAGCAGCTTGAAAATGGACTAAGACACCGTGTATAAAAATCAATTCAAGATGAATTATAGATCCAAATAATAGACCTAAAGTTATACAAATCGTAGAAGAAAGCATAAGAAAACTCCTTAAGACATTGGCATAGGCAAATAATTTATGATGAAATCTTTAAAAGCTAATGCAACAACAACAATAAACAAATAGGACATAATTAAACTGAAAAGCTTCTGCTTAGCAAAAGAAACAAGAGAATAAACAGACTATCTATAGAATGAGAAAAAATATTTGCAAACTATGCATCTAACAAAGGAATAATACTCAGAATCTACAAGGAACTTAAGCAACTCAAGACAAAACAAATAACCTCATTAAGAAGTGAACAAAGGACATGAATAAATTTTCTCCCTTTTCTTTCTTCCTTCCTTCCCTCCCTCCCTCCCTCCCTCCTCTCTCTCTTTCTCTTTCTGTCTTTCCCTCCCTCCCTCCTCTCTCTCTTTCTCTTTCTGTCTTTCCCTTCCTTCCTTCCTTCCTTCCTTCCTTCCTTCCTTCCTTCCTTCCTTCCTTCCTTCCTTCCTTCCTTCCTTCCTTCCTTCCTTCCTCTCTCTTTTTCTTCTTTCCTCCCTCCCTCCCTTTCTCCTCTCCCCCCCCTTTCCCTCCCCTCCCCTTCTTCCTTTCTTGGAGTATCACTCTGTTGCTCAGATTGGAATGGAGTGGCACAATCTCAGCTCACTGCAACCTCCACTTCCTGGGTTCAAGTGAATCTGCAGCTTTAGCCTCCCAAGTAGCTGGGACTACAGGCGCGTGCCACTGCACCAAGCTAATTTTTGAATTTTTAGTAGAGACGGGTTTCACCATTTGGGCCAACCTGCTTTAGAACTCCTGGGCTCAGGTGATCTGCCCACCTCGGCCCCTTAAAATGCTGGGATTATAGGCTTGAGCCACCATGCCTGGCTGGAACGTGTTAACCAGGATCCAAAGAAAAGGGAAAGCTGATACACTGTTGGAAAGAATGTACATTTTTACAACCTTTTTGGAAAACAGTATGAAGCCTTCTCAAAGAACTAAAAATAGAACCACCTTTAGATTCAGCAATCTCATCATTGGGTATATACCCCAAGGAAGATAAATCTATACATACAATGGAATACTACTCAGCCATAGAAAGTGATGAAATAATGTCTTTTGTAGCAAGATGAATGGGAGTGAAGGCCATTATCATCAGTGAAATAACTCAGAAAGTCAAACACAGCATGTTCTCACTTACTGGTGGGAGCTAAGTGATGGATACACGTGAACATACAGCATGGCATAATATAACCTGGAGACTTTAAAAGGTGGGAGGGCCAAAGCAGTAAGAGTGTTGAAAAACTACTTATTGGTTACAGTGTTCACTCTTCAGACAATGGGAACAATAAAAGCCTAGACTTGCCCTCTAAACAATATATGCATGTAGGAAACTTGTACCTGTACCCCCTCAATATATAAAAATTAATCAGTTACAAAAATATTATGTTGTAGTGTTAACTGATATATCCTGTCTTGAGGAAATATGGCAGGTGCTTGAAACATCTTGAAAATTGTCACTGATATTGCAAAACACCCAGAAGAAACAAATAGTCTTGTGAGAAAACTTACTCATCTTTGCCTACATGTGTATACAGGAATAATTTGATTACACATTTGTATGGGATAATATAACCTAAAAGAAAACGTAAAATTTAACTTAAATTGTAAGTCATAATTTTATTAATTCTGCATTATTGCAGTACAAATAGGAAATATATACGAATGCATCAGGCCGTTAATACAATACATTTTACTCAATTTTGTAATGTTTATGGTACCATCAGTTTTTTAAAAATATGTAACTTTACTTTTTTCCTTAGAGTCCTCCAAATTATAAGTTTTGAGCTCCTTAAAAACTATTTACCTATCCCTAATAAATACTCCTCAATAGTAATTCAAAAAATCCATTTGGTTAAATGAACATGAACTCTTATTCTTTTAGCCAGAAATAAGCTATTAGGTTGATACAAAAGTAATTGCGTGTTTTTGCCATTTAAAGTAATGGCAACAACAACAACAACAACAAACATTGTAATTTTGGGATAGTTTTCTCTTAAGTTCTTCATAATAACCTATAAGTATTAACGGCCTTACAACTGACAAAAGAGGCTACTTGAAGGAAAGGAAACTTTCCTTAACAGGACTTTCTTTTCCAGGAAAGTTAGTTGCCTGGATCATCACTTGGGTAAGAAAAAATCCATTAAAAAAATGGCAGTATTAGTAGTACCATATGCATAATAACATATATAAAACTTGCCACATATTGTGTGAAATACAATTCTTTAGTATAGGAAAAATATATTGATATCTTTTACATATTATCTTATTTGATGAAATTGACTTTCATGTTTTTTCTTTGTAAGGGTTCATTAATACTCAAAATTCATTTTCTTTGACATAGTTAGGGAGATTTGTTAGCAAAAATCTCTCCCAAATTCACAAAAGTTTTCCAATAAAATATTTCAGAAATAAAAAGTTTTGAAAGAATTGGTCAGTTATCACTTTCTCCTAGATAGAGCATGATAGTTTGGCATATATTTTGGCATATATATATATATATGTGTGTGTGTGTGTATATATATATATATATATATATATATATATATATATATATATTTTAATATATCAGCGATATAGTTTAGATATTAGTCCCCACCCATATCTCATGTTGAATTATAATTCCCAGTGTTGGATGTGGAGCCTTGTGGGAGGTGTTTCGGTTACAGGGGCTGATCCCTTATGTCTTGGTGCTATCCTTTAGATAAAGTTAGTTCTCTTGAGGTCTAGTTGCTGCAAAGTGTAGCAACTTTACCCCCAGCTCTCTCTGTTGCTCCTACTTTTGTCATGTCAAGTGCCCACTCCTGCTCCACCATCTGCCATGATGGTAAGTTTCCTGAGGCCTCCCCAGAAGCAAAATGCCAGTGCCATGTTTCCTGTACAGCCTGCAGAATTGTGAGCTAATTGAATGCCTTTTCTTATAAATTACTCAGTCTTGGGTATTTCTTCATAGCAATGTAGAAAGGCCTAATACAGAATATTGGTGCCAGGAGTGAGGCATGACTGTAAAGATATCTGAAAATGTGAAAGCAAATTTGAAACTGGGTAACAAGCAGAGGTCAGAAGAGTTTCAATAGCTCAGAAGAAGACAGGAAGATGAAGGGAAGTTTGGAACCTCTTAGAGACTGGTTAAATGGTTGTGACCAAAATGCTGATTGTGATATGAACTGTGAATTCCAGGCTGATGAGGTCTCAGAAGGAAATCAGAAATGTATTGGGATCAAAGATTATGTGTATTTTTTTTTAATTTTTATTGCATTTTAGGTTTTGGGGTATGTATTATATTTTAGTAAACGGTTTGGCTGCATTGTGTTTATGCCCTAGAGATCTGTGGAAGTTTGAAGATAAGAATGATGACCTAGAGTATCTGGTGGAAGAAATTTCTAAGCAGCAAAGTGTTTAAGATGTGGCCTGGATGCTTCTAACAACCTGTTCTCAGATGTGGACACAAACAAATGACTTATATTTGAAACTTACATTTAAACAGTAAGCAGAGCTTAAAAGTTCAGAACATTTGCAGCCTGGTCATGTAGCAGAAAAATAAAAGCTTTTTACAGGAGAGGAACTCAAGCAGGCTGTTGAGCAACCATTTGCTAGAGATGTTTGCATAACTCAAAAGGAGCCAAGTGCTTATAACCAAGACAATGGGAAAGAGGTTTCAGTGGGATTTCAGATAACTTCCTGGCAGTTCTTCCTACTGTAAGCCATGAAGCCTAGGAGGACTGAATAGTTTTGTAGGCCAGGCCCAATGCCTTGCTGCCCTGCACAGCCTTCAGATACTTCTCCCCAAATTCTGGTCTCTCTAGCTCCAGACTGAGCTAAAAGGGCCCAGGTAAAGCTCGGGCCACCACTTCAGAGGACATGAGCTATAATCCTTGGCAGATTCCGCATGATGTTAAGCCTATGGGTGCACAGAGTGCAAGAGTTAGAGGCAGGGCAGCCCCTGCCTAGACTTCAGAGGATGTATGGAAAAGTCTGCTGTCCAGGTAGAAGCCTGCTGCAGGGCCAGAGCCCTCACAGAGAACTTCTACTAGGGCAATATGGAGGAGAAATGTGGGTTTGGAAGCCCATAGAGTCTCTATTGGGGTATTGCCTAGTGAAGATGTGAGAAGGGGGCCATCATCATTCAGAACCGAGAGTGGTAGATCCATTGGCAGCTTGCACTCTGTACCTGGAAAAGGTGCAGGCACTCAGCTCTAGCATTTGATAGGAGGCATGGGGCTGCATCCTGCAAACCAAGATGCGCAGAGCTCCTTAAAGCCTTGGGAGCCCACCCCTTGCATTAACATGCCATTATGTGAGACATGGAATCGAAAGACATTATTTTGGAGCTTTAAGATTTAATGGCTGTCCTGCTAGTTTTCAGACTCGTGTGAGGTCTCTAGTCCCTTTGTTTGGCTGATTTGTTTCTTTTGGTATGGGAATGTTTACGTGATGCTGACACCCTCATTGTATCTTGGAAGTAAATGACTTGTTTTGATTTTACAGGCTCATTTTCAGGAACTCATTTTCAGATGAGACTTTGGACTTAGGACTTTTAATTGAGTTGATGCAGGAATGAGTTAAGATTTTGGAGAACTGCTGAGAAGGCATGATTGTATTTTGCCATGTGGAAAGAATAGGTAATATGGGGGAAGCCAGGGTTGAAATAATACAGTTCAGATATTTATCCATATTCAAATTTTATGTTGAATTATAATCCCCAATGTTGGAGGTGTGGCCTGGTGGGAGGTGTTTAGGTCATAGGAATTGATCCCTCATGTCTTAGGGCTGCCTCAAGATTTGGTTATTGTAAAATGTGGTACCTCCACCCACAACTCTTTCTTTTACTCCTACTTTTACCATGTCAAGTGCCTGCTCCCACTTTGCCTTCTGCCATGATAAGTTCCTGAGTCCTCCCCAAAAGCAGATGCCAGTCCTTGCTTCCTGTACAGCCTGCAAAACTGCGAGCCAATTAAACTTCCTTTTTTATACATTACCAAGTCTCAGGTATTATAGCAATTTAAGAACAGCCTAATACAATCAGAAAATGTGTCAGATTCTACAATGAGGCTACTATAATGTAAAGATATTTGTCCTAATCATTTACATTTACAAATACTGAAATTCTTGATGTACATTATTGTCTTAAATCATTTTGTGCTGCTGCTATAACAGAATACTAAACTAGATAAACAAAGGAAGGAAGTTTATTTGGCTCATGACTCTAGAGATTGGGAAGTCTAAGATTGAGGGGCCTCATCTAGTGAAGGTCTTGTTGCTATGTCATAACATAACATGGTAGAAATCATCACATGGTGAGAGCATGTGTTAAAGAGGAAGAGAGATGAACTCATCCTCTTACCAGGAATCCACTTCCACAATATCTAGCCCACTCTCCAGATAACAGCACTAATTGTCTTAGAAAGATCTCAGCTGTCAGCACTGTTGCATTAGGAATTATGTATCAAACACATGGATCTTGGGGGACACATTTAAACCACAGTAGTGATATTTTGAATAATAAAGATACATCTACAAATGTGGTTCTTCCACTTGGCAATGCCTTCTTCTGATAGTTCTTTTATTCTTCAAATTTCATTTCTTCAAATAAAATTTTCTCATTGACCCTCTTTAATATTTTCTCTTCTGAAATCTTGTATTACTTGTTGCTTTACAAATACTCTTTAAAAATTATTCCACACTGTTATCTAAATTCTTTATTTTTTTTTTCAAGTGTTATCTTCCCTATTGGCTTTTAATTTCCATCAGGAAAAGATCCACGTCTTTTGACTTCTTGATACTGCTCATGGTAATATGTAAGTAATTAAGATTTAATATAATTGGCTTTAATTTAATTTCATGTAGATTCTAATTGATTTTTCCAATTAGATGTATGAGATTTGTATTCATTAAAGTATGCAATTATACTATTATCCCTTTTTACTTGTCCAAAGAATTAGCTAAGATTTGTTTTATTTTGCAATTTTGAGATACATTTCATATGCTCTTCATTGAATCACTTTCTATTCATCTTCAAATTCCAGCTATAAGATATGACATGCAATTGTCTTAGTTCAGTTACCACAAATCCTTGTTCTACAAAATGGCATGTATTCATATATTCATAAAAATGTCAACAGAAAGAATACATTAATAAATACTTAAGTATGTAATTTCAGAAAGAGATGGTAATGCATCAGGACAGATTTCAGTTAGGAGACACAATATGCTTATCTAAGCACAAAGTTGTTTTTATCAATTGATATTAGTTTTTCATTATATACCATATGCAAGCACTATATTTATAATTAGAATTTTCTAATTAATAATAATAAATCACACCTATATTGTACTTTGCAATTATCAAATCACTTTTCATTTCCACCTCATTTTCTCTCTTTCTCTTTCTCTCTTTCTTTCTCCCTGTTCTGTCTTATAGTCTCTGCCTCTCTTTCAGAAAATATATTTGTTACTTAGCAGGAAATATATTATTATTTCCATGTTACCAATTGGAAATTAAATTTCAAAGGAAAATGTCTTATAGCTAATAATTAAATTAGCCAGATGTGGTGGCACATGCCTGTGATCCCAGCTACTTGGGAGGCTGTAGCAGCAGAATTGCTTGAATTCAGGAGGTGGAGGTTGCAGTGAGCCAAACTCGAGCCAGTGCACATAAGCCTTGGTGACAGAGCAAGACTCTGTCTCAAAAACAAAAACAAAAATGATTAAAAAAAAATTTCTGTTGCTCTTTGGATGATCTACTATAGGTAGACTAAAACAGTCTACCAGATTTCTCTTTGCATCAAAGGAAGCAATGAGATCAAGGTAAAAATAACAAAGATTTTAAAAAATGACTTAAGGAAAGTAAATCCAAGCAGAGTTTTTAGAACTTTCACAAAAACAAGTAGCTTTGTGTTAAGTGGTATTTTAAAAATATTCTCTTCTTATCTTTGAGTCAAAAATCTCGATGTGTGTCTAAACAAACAGGAAATGTTAATGCCAAGAGTCTTGGAAACTGTACTAAATTCAGTATTCTATGTAAGTTTGCTCAGATGATGGAGAAAGTGTGTGAACCAATACTGCAAACTGAAGTGTGTGTGTGTGTGTGTATTCAAAAAATGATACAAGAATTAAAGGGAGAAAAAAGCAATCAAAACATCAGATAACAATGAACACAAAGTAATGCAAAAGACTCTGGAAAGTCTCAGCAATAGAATTGAACAAGTAGAAGAAAGAAATTCAGAGCTCAAAGGCAAGGTCTTCAAATTAACCCAATCCAACAAAGACAAAGAAAAAATAAAATAAAATATGAAAACAGCCTCCAAGAAGTCCAGAATTATGTTAAATGACCAAACCTAACAATAATTAGTGTTCCTGAGAAAAAGATAAATCTAAAAGTTTGGAAGACATATTTGGGGAAATAATTGAGGAAAACTTCCCCAACCTTGCTAGAGGCCTAGACATCCTAACACAAGAAGCACAAAGAATACCTGGGAAATTCATTGCAAAAAGATCATCACCTAGGCACATTGTCATCAGGTTATCCAAAGTTAAGATGAAGGAAAGAGTCTTATAAACATCTTTAGGTGCATAAACTGGAAAACCTAGAAGAGATGGAAAAACTCCTTGAAAGAGACAACCCTCCTAGCTTAAATGAGGAAGAACTAGATACTCTGAATAGACCAATATCAAGCAGCAAGATTGAAATGGTAATTTGAAAAATTACCAACAACAACATCAAAAAACTCCAGGACCAGATTGATTCACAGCAGATTTCTACCAGATGTTTAAAGAAGAACTGATATCAATCCATTGACACTATTCCACAAGATAGAGAAAAGGGAACTTTACATAAATAATTATATGAAGCCAGTATCACCCAAATACCAAAACTAGGAAAGGACATAACCAAAAATAAAACTACAGACTGATATCCCTGATGAACATAGATGCTAAAATCAAAAACAAAATACCAGTTAATCAAATCCAACAACATATCAAAAAGATAATCCACCATGATCAAGTCCACCATGATCCAGGGATGCAGGGATAGTTTAACATACACAAGCCAATAAATGTGATACGTCACATAAACAGAATTAAAAATAAAAATCACATTATTATCTTAAGAGATGAAGAGAAAGCATTTTACAAAGTTCAGCATCTCTTTATGATTAAAATTCTTAGCAAAATTTGCCTACAAGGGGCATACCTCAAAATAATAAAAGCCACCTATGACAAACCCACATCCAACATAATACTGAATGGGGAAAAGTTGAAAGCATTCCCTCTGAGACGTGGAACAAGACAAGGATGTCCACTCTCACCACTCCTCTTCAACATAGTATTAGAAGTCCTAGCCAGACTAATCAGACAAGAGAAAGAAGTCAAGGGCATCCAAATTGGCAGAGGAAGTCAAATTGTCACTATTTGCATAGATAGATAGATAGATAGATAGATAGATAGATAGATAGATAGATAGATAGAGTTTACCTAAAAAACCCTAAAGACTCCTCCAGAAAGCCCCAGAACTGATTAAAAAAAAAAAATCAGCAAAGTTTCCAGATACTAGATTAATGTAAACAAATCAGTAGCTCTTCTATACACCAACAATGACCAAGCTGAGAATCAAATCAAGAAGTCAGCCCCTTTTACAATAGCTGCAAAACAAACAAAACAAAACAAAACAAAATTAGGAATATACCTAACCAAGGAAGTGAAAGTCCTCTGCAAGGAAAACTAAAAAACACTGCTGAAATAAATTATAGATGATATGAACAAATGGAAACACATTCGTGCTTGTCGATGGGTAGAATCAATATTGTGAAAATAACCCTACTGCCAAAAGCAACTTTCAAATCCAACACAATTCCCATCCAAATACCACCATCATTTTTCACAGAATTAGAAAAATTCTAAAATTCACAAGGAACCAAAAAAGAGCCCTCCTAACCAAAGCATGGCTAAGCAAAAAGAACAAATCTGGAGGCATGACATTACTTTATTTCAAACTATACTGTAAGGCCATGATCACCAAACAGCATGGTACTGGTATAAAAATAGGCACATAGACCAAAGGAACAGAATGAAGAACCCAGAAATAAAGCCAAATATTTACAGCTCTGATCTTTGACAGCAAACAAAACCATAAAGTGGAGAAAGGACACCCTTTTCAGCAAATGGTGCTGGGATAATTGACTAGCCACATGTAGGAGAATGAAACTGGATCCTCATCTCTCATCTTATACAAATATCAACTCAAGATGGATTAAGGTTTTAAATCCAAGAACTTAAACTATGAAAATTCTAGATGATAACATTGAAAAAATCCTTCTAGACATTGGCTTAGGCAAGGATTCCAGGACCAAGAACCCAAAAACAAATGCAGTAAAAACAAAGATATATTACTGAGACTTAATTAAACTAAAAATGTTTTTCACAGTAAAAGAAACTGTCAGCAGTGTAAACAGACAACCCACAGAGTGGGAAAAAATTTTCATAATCTATACATCTGACAAAGGAATAATATCCAGAATCAGCAATGAACTCAAACAAGTCAACAAGAAAAAAAACAAACCATCAAAAAGAATTTCAAAGAGAAAGATTGAAATTCTGCATCTATGAGCAAAGAAACATTAAAATTACTGGCAGACACCAAAGGTACATAAGAGATATAGAATAAATTCTCCCTCAGAGCCTCCCCAAGGAAGCAACACTTCCAACACCTTGATTTTGGACCTCTGGACTCCAGAAATGTGAAATAATACACATCTGTTAGTTTACATCACTTAAGTTGTGCTAATTTATTATGGCAGCTTTGGGAAACTAACACAGACTCATGATGCCTCCGTGTCAGCCATCCAAATGTTTGCTCTGTTGTTTTTCAAGTGAGGGTTCTCAAGAGAATCCTAGGGAGTCTCTCCACTGCATTTCCTTGGTCTGGAAGGTCAGCCTTAAACTTAACTTTCCCTTCCTCTTCATTCCTGTAACTTGCAGTATATCCAAATCGCATGTAGATATCATCCTCTTGTCTTGAGGTAAGTTTTTATATATAGTATGTAGTTCTGGTAAGGTAGTTTAGTCCTTTGATCCATTGATCTTTGAGAAACTCCGAAATTTCTAACATGCCAGATATGAAAGACTAGCTGCTGTATTCCTTTCCCTTCTGTAGCTGTCTCCAGTTTTCTTGCTCTGCACTAGGTGATTTACTGTGTAACAGACAACTAACTAGGAGGGTGATATGCCAGGCTTTCTTCTTGTCAGAAATCCATTTCTAAAAGTGTTATATGGTTTCTGATTTTTTGAGAAGGGGCTCCCTTGTCTCTTTGGGGAGGGGAGTTAATAATTTTTCTCCAAAAACTTACAGTCTCTACAAGAAAAACAACCTGATATGTTTATCTCCTTAATTCCATATTGACTCACCTTCTTTCCTGGATTGGGAAAGAAAGTGAAATTGTAGCTGGTGGTAGAGTTAATGCTCATTCTCCCATCCCATAAATTTAGTAGTAGGTGTCAGGGGAATGCAATGTTTGCCTTAACTGTTAACCAGCTTTCTTTAAATGTTGGGTAGTTAATGCCTTATTGTCCTCAACTTTGGGCCAGCGTTACTGATTCTTGGTCATTGGATTACATTTTCCTTAAGCACTAGTTATACATGCTTAACACAAAATCCCTCCACTAGCATCAGTTGAGTTTGTGTGTTTGGAACTTTAGAGAGAAAAAGCTCTTAGCAAGATTTGATTTCACTACATATTTGACATTCAAGTCAACTGTTCAACTTACTTTCTGTGAAGTGAGAAAATTGTACTATAATCAAGAATTGCTTACCGAAATGATTTCAGGATTTAGAAGAGACAGTAAATTCAGGAAGTAGTCATTTTGAATGGGGACTGTGACCAGTTTGAGAGTGGTAATACCAACCTGAGTTGTCGAATTAACATTAGGCCTTCTTGAAGTTAGTTTCTAAGCTCTGATAGATGGTTTTTAATGTCTATTCCAAATTTAAGTGTTCATATATCTATTCTTTATGGGCATGTAGGTAACATATGAGGGTACTTTTCCCTTGTCATAATATTTGGGAGTGAGCATTACTAGCCATTTTAGTAAGTAGGGATCAGAAACACGATACATGCAATTGTCCCTTTTCTTGCATAATTTTCAAATAATACTTAGGGTATTAACACAGAAACTGTTCATATTAACTTGAGTCTAATACAAATTCTGTTTGACAGAGAGAGAGAGAGATTTGATAGACAGACAGACAGAAGAGTATTTTTGAATATTTTCCAGAAATACAATTGCTATTTATATTGAGAAATTGTTGCACTTCATTTTGTTTAGTTTTACCCATCATTATCTAGTATCAGCCACCCTTTCAGAAAATCATTTCAGCAATAGAAAGTTGCTGATAGAATTTGAGTCCCTAACACTTCACACTTGAGTCAGGCAGCATTTGAAGTGTTTAATTCATGTGATTATACAGATAGAGGTCAGCATCTGACTATTTCATGCAATCTTCTCATGTAGTCATGCCTGAATATACATAATGAACTTCAGATTTCTTCTTAATGAACTTTCTTGTTATTTATACTTAACTTGCAGATAAGGCATTTTATAGATTTTTTCAAAAAGCTATGTGTAGGTAGATCTTTATATCCATGATCTTCATTTCAGGTAGTAAAGCATTTATTAAAAAATATTTGTTATAAAAATGGAAAACTGTTTTGATAGCACTGCTCTGTATCCACCATCAGAGGTATATAAAATCTCAAAGGTCATCAATATTCTAATGTGTACATGTGTGCATATATATATATATGCACGCGCGCGCACACACACACACACACACACACACATCAGTCTTCAACTATCCCTTGGCTATATCTTTTAACATGTTATTGTTCTCAGGCTGTAATATTCTCCTAGTCACCAGGGGCCTAAAGTAATCTGGTTTTCCTTGCAGCATAGTGAAAACTTCAACCTGAGACCAATTGCCAGAGGACCTATTCATTTGAAGGTTTCCTGAATAGGGACAGTTTTCAAGTCTAGATTTAATATGAAAAACGTATAGCACCCTAAATATTGTGTATGGCTATTTGTAGACATATTCAAAATTATTGTCTTGCCATGATTGAAATACTTATAAGACTGAGGGGATTTTAAAATTTAAACGAATAAATTGGATCAACTCAGTGTTAACTGGCAAAACATTTTCATCATTATAAAGAGAATGAATCATTTAATTTTCAAATGTTTCATCTTTCTAATTGAATTTCTAATTAGCACATTCTAAAAAATGAAAAAATTAATGAGATCTTCATAGGTGTTTAATACAGTGATATCAAGTACTATCATACATATGGGTGTATATGTACATATATATATGTGCATAAATTATGAAGAAAATTTTTATGCCAGATTTGACGAAAATTTCACAAAGAGTTAAAAGGTGGCATAAAATTAAAGAAAGTCAATTATCTGATCTTTCTCCTTTTAGCTATTTACTTTCTTTTATTTATCGATCTATCTTCTTATTTGCTCATTTTTAAATTCCCTTTAATTACAACTGATAAGTAAGCAACTGTGAGAGTAATTTCTACTGAAATTTCCATGGTTAATCTGCAAATATGGTGAGCAGGTGATATAGTCAACGAATAGTGTGGCTGTTGTGAGAAATAGAAAATGGAGCAGAGGATTATATTCAGTTTCCCCATTATTTAGAAATAATAGAAACAGTTAATTTACGTTTTCCTTTTAAAAATGTTCATTTTTAAATTTGATTATATTTATTGAATTGAGCAACAAAGGTAATGTTTAGGGTAGGCATTTATGTATCTTTTTTCTCCCTATTTTGTATTTTCATTATTTCTATATTTTTTTCTCTAAAGTTTTGTATATGTATGATACAATGTCTAAACTTGGAAGTTGAAATAAAACCCAGGTTGATACTGTATATAGACAGTAGCACCACCCAGAAGGGATTTCTTTATATTGTCAGTGAGAAATATTTCTATTTTGAACTCAGCTAAGGGGCTCCACTAATGAAGTCTGTCTGGCAGAGGATGTGACCATAGTATTATATAACACAGAAATTGCTCCTCAATGTAGCAACCTGGCTTGAAGAAACCTGTGACTGTCATGTCCCTGAGGGGTGCTTTAGAGTTCATAGCTTCAGGATATCTGTGAAGTTCTGAAATTGTAGGCAATAACTTAAGCATTTTTCTTTGTGTTTGTGTGTTTGTGCATGAGTGTGCACACCCACATGACTTATTGTGGGGAAGTAGCCCATTTGGTATAATCCAGTTCTAAATGATCCTTGACCCCCTCAAGCCTTAAGGTGCCCTGAAATTTCAGCTTTCTGCTTTTATGTAACTCTATAAGCAAAGATCTAATTTCTCCTCTCCTTTAAAAGATTTTACTGAATAAATGAATTATCCTCTTTTTTAACGAATAGTGACAATACATTATTTTGGTCTTTATAATCCAGGCACACTTTTGCTTTGGCAGGATTTGCTCAAATAAAGACTAGTTTCACTTCATTTCCAAGGCATTCAACTCTACCCAAGTGACATTCCTGAAAGCCATATATTTCATTTGTACATTCCAATGATTTGATTTAGTAAGCTTAATAAGCTTATCTCTAGTCAAAGATAACATGGCATTTACAACTCTAGAGTGTGTGATTGGATGGGATTCTTCCTTCTTCAGTTTCAACTTAGACTCCATTTTGTTGTTATCAGACACCAAAGATCCTGAGAAAAATTGACTTATGGAGATTTTAAAAGAAACTAGTTGAAACACTTAATTCCTGAACACTCTCACGTACTTAGGGAATATACAAAAGAATCATGGTCTCAAGAGAAGGTTTTAAGAAAGGGGTTATTAAAACTGTTTATTTGGAGAGTGCTCTTCACATGCAGGCTGTTCCATCCTCTTTTGGGGGAGAGGCATTAGGCAGGGGTTTACTTTCCAGTCCCAATATAGAAGAGGGTGGGCACCCAGTTGAAGATCTTTGTAATGGAAAAGCTTGAGGGTAAGTGCCTGATCCCAATAAAGGAAGGTAAAGCCGTTAGCATTCTGAGGTTCTTCCCCTGCAGAAGGTCTGGGGGAAGAGAGAGGGTCTGATGAACAGTGCTGGTGCCTGAGCCAGGAGATGCTGCTATGTTGAGATTGTTCACTTCTTCTAGTTTATCAGGACACGGATGTGTGACTGTTTCTGGTCAATTGGATGTGGGCCGTGTGGTGCAGGATTTTCTTGGGCCTGTCCATTTAGGATCTCAAGAGGGATAAGAGCTGGAAGTGTATTGCCAGATGCCCTTGGACTAAGGAAGGGTCACAAGAATCCACATGTTGTAGATACTGATATGCCCATGACAAGAGAATTTCGGACAAGAGAGGATCAGAAAACTATTCCAAAGCTTCTATAATCAAAATCATGAGACAGAGAGAGAGAGAGAGAGAGAGAGAGAGAGAGAGAGAGAGAGAGAGAGAGAGAGAGAATCAGAGAGAGTAGGTTTTAATCATCTGCCAAGTTTTTGAAGAATACCAGCTTCACTGATCTGCTCTGTCTAGATAGCACAAAGCCACCCAAAGTTAATCTGTTATGAAGCCAAACAGGAGCTTGCAAGTGCAAGAAAAAAGGGAACTGTAGAGCATAGATAGCAGAAGCACCAGTTACCATCTTAGCCCATTTTCCTCAAGCATCTAATTGGAGAAAAAGAGGTTTAAAGATACATCATGGTTGGAATATTTTGAGTATCTATCTTATAATGGACAGTCTAATTACTGGACTGAAAGGTGTTTGCAAATGAAAGTCATTATATTGTAATATATTCTCTAAGAATGAGCAAAAAAGCCTTGAGACCTATCTGAGATTCCATCCCAGGCTATGGGAAGATGGTCTCTACAACTTTTCCTCTTCTACCATCCCCTAAGTGAAAGAAAAAAAAAAGATTATATTTTATTCATTCCAAAGTCCAGCTTGTCTATCATATGAGTTATGCTGCTTAGTAGAATCCAAGCAACAAGTACCATGATTGATAATTGTGATGGTTAACGCTGAGTGTCAACTTGATTGGATGGGAAGATGCAAAGTATTGTTCCTGGGTGTGTCTGTGAGGGCATTGCCAATGGAGACTAACATTTGAGTCAGTGGACTGGAAAAGGGATACCCACCTTTAATCTGGGTAGGCACAATCTAATCAGCTTCCAGCATGGCCAGAATAAAAAGCAGGCAGAAGAATGTGAAAAGACTAGCCTGGCTTACATCTCAGCCTACATCTTTCTCCAGTGCTGGATGCTCTGTGTCCTCAAACAAGCTTTGAAACCTGGACTGGCTTCCTTTCTCCTTCCCTTATAGATGACCTATCATGGGACCTTGTGATCATGTGAGTTAATATGCTTAATAAACTCCCCTTTATAAATACATCAATCCTATTAGTTTCATCCCTCTAGAGAATCCTGACTAATACATATTTTAGTACCAGAAGTGGGTCCAGAGGAACAGAATATTAAGAATGGAGTTCTTTTGTTGTTTTGAGGTTTCTAGAGTTGGCTTCTTAATGTGATTAGACCCCAAAATGCTAAGGACGCTAATTCTAATAGTATGGAGAACACTGATAATCCTTGGCATGTTTAGAGAGCTATTATACAGAATAAATGCATTTAACACTCTTGATTCACTGCTCATAAAAGGCAAGGAATTTAGTGACTCTGTACATAATATATTTGATCATATGTGGAGAACCAAGGACCATCATGAAGTTGATTGGTTGCTTCTATGTTCACTGGACAAAGTAATAAAAGAAAACAATGAACTCAGGGATTCTAACTCCTGGCTTCAGAAGCAGATACGGAGCCTCAAATCTGCTAAGATTGCCCTGAATGAGTCTTATCTCCTGTAGAGAAAGCACTGAAATTGTAAAAAAATCAGAGACAGGCTCTTATCATGTAAGTGGCTGACCTGCAATGAAAGGTGCATGCACAGCCTTGCCAGGTGTCTACTGTTAAAGTGAGGACATTGATTGGGAAAGAATGGGACCCTGCAACTTGGAATGAAGACACGTGGGAGGGCCCTGATGAAGCTGGAGACACTGAGCTTGTAAACTCTGATGAATCTTTTTTGCCAGAAGAACCAGCTTCCCCATCCACATTAGTGGCAACATCCCCTCCCCAACCCATGCTGCCATCAGCCTTTCCACCCTTTGTCTGAGATGAACTCTGCTCTGCCTGAGACAACAGTGATGGCCTCCCCTGAGGCAGTTGCCAGGCGAGATAACGTTGATTCTCCTCAGGAGCCACCCCCAACACGCCTGTTTGCTTCTAGACCTATAACTAGACTAAAGTCCTAGCGGGCCCTCAGAGGTGAGGTTCAGAGTGTGACCCATGAGGAGGTGCACTGTACTTGAAAAGAACTGCTTGAGTTTTCTAATTTATAGAAACAGAAATATGGGGAATGGGTATGGGAATGGATACTAAGGGTATGGGATAATGGTGGAAGAAAGATAGAGTTGGATCGGGCTGAATTTGTTGATTTGGGCCCACACAGTAGGGATTCTGCCTTTAATGTTGCAGCTCAGGGAGTTAAAAAAAGGTTCTAATAGTTTATTTGCTTCATTAGCTGAAATATGGGTTAAAAGATGACCCGCTGTGAGTGAGCTGGAAATGCCTGATTTCTTCCCTCGGTTTAATGTAGAGGAAGTGATCCAAAGCCTTAGGGACATTGGGACACAGGGGTGAATTAGTCATTTTAGGCCTACTCATCCCAGCTGGGAGGATCTAGAAGATGTACCTTTCACAATACTTTGTGAAAGAGATTTGTTAAGGCAGCATCTGCATCTTTAGAGAGTTATGCATGTTATTACTCTTCTCTGTATGCCAGATCTAACAATGGGGGCTGTAGTCACTCAACTACAAAATGTAAATACAATGGGAATAATTGGAACCCAAAGTGGCAGGGGCCAAGTGGCAGCATTCAACTATCAGAGGCACGATGGGCATAGCTACCATCATGGTCAACACAGGCAAAGCAACAATCAGATACCTTGACTCATGAAGAGCTCTGGCATTGGCTAGTTAATCACAGTGAGCCTAAAAGAGAAACTGATCAGAAGCTTACTGCATTTCTACTTAATTTAAATAAGCAGAAAACTTCCAGGTAAAGTGAACAAAAGACTAACTTGAATTATAAAAACAGAGAATCACAGCCCCTAAGTCAATTTCCAGACTAGAGCTAGTTTACAGACCCAGAATCCTTTGCATAAAGGGGACACCAGGTCCCCTTGAGCAAGGACCCTGCTACACTACCAATAATTTATGCTGTTAATAATCTTTCTCCCATCATTCCCTAAAAAGACCTCTGGCCTTTTACCAGGGTAACTGTGCATTGGGAAAGGGAAATAATCAGGTATTTCAGGGGCTACTTGACACTGGCTCTTAGCTGACATTGATTTTAGGGAACCCAAAATGTCATTGTGGTCCTCCACTTAAGGTAGGGGTTATGGAGGTCAGGTAATTAATGGATTTCTAGCTCAGGTTCAACTTACAGTGGGCTCAGTGGGTCCTTGGACTAATTCTGTGGTTATTTCCCCAGTACCAGAATGCATAATTGGCATAGACATACTTAGCAGCTGGCAGAACCCCCACATTAACTCCCTGATTTGTAGGGTAAGGGCTATTATGGTGGGAAAGGCCAAATGGAAGCCATTAGAGCTGCCTCTACCTATAAAAATAGTACTCAAGAACAATATTGCATCCCTGGAGGTACTGTGGAGATTAATAACACCATCAAGGATTTGAAAGACATAGGGATGGTGATCCCCACCACATCTCCATCCAACTCTCCTGTTTGTCCTATGCAGAAGACATGGATCTTAGAGAATGATAGTGGATTATGGCAAGCTTAGCCAAGCAGTGGCTTCAATTGCAGCTGCTGTACCAGATGTGGTTTCATTGCTTGAGCAAATTAACACATCTCCTGATACCTGATATGCAGCACTTTATTTGTCAAATTCTCTTTTCTCCATTCCTGTCTATGAGGCCCACCAGAAGCAATTTGCCTTCAACTGGCAAGGCCAGCAATATACCTTTCCTGTCCTACCTCAATGGTAGGACATATCAACTCTCTGGCTTTGTGTCATAGTCTTGTTCAGAGAGACCTTGATTGATTTTCCCTTCCACAAGATATCACACTGGTCCATTACATTGAGGACTAAACTTTGATCTTTTTTATCTTTCCCAAATTCCTACCTAAGTTGTCTGGGGAGTCATGCCCTACAAATTATAAATCCTCATCTGATAGGTTTTATTTAATCCTGTGTATCATGACTTTCCAACAGGACTCTGGCATAACATTAATAGACAAAGAATAAAATCAAAATAATTTACCCCAAAACATGTTTATTTGATATATTTTGAAACGGCCCTGCAAAGCTATTCTTTGTGGGAGAAAATTTGCATTTGTAAAGAATCTCTATTAGCTTGGCTAGTTCTTTTTCTTCCAGACCCTCCCAATCCTAAAGAGATTAACTATGATCTGAATAGGAAACATTTGTTACCTATTGGCTCTAAGGGCAGCCACTATAAGGCTTCAAAAGAACTTTGGTCTCTACAATCTTTTGTCTTAACCTGAACTTTCCCTTTCTATCAATCCCAGATTTTTAGGCAAACTCAACCAAATGTTTAAATTCACCTACAGCTTGGAAGCCCCCATTTTTAGTTGTCCTACCTTTCTGGACCAAACCAATGCATTTCTTAAATATATTTGATTGACGTCTCATGCCTCTCTAAAATATATAAAACCACCTTAGTAACATGTTCTCAGGACCTCCTGAGTACTGCGCCATGGGCCATGGTCACTCACATTTGGCTCAGAATAAATCTCTTCAAATATTTTACAGAGTTCAACTATTTTCATTGACAACGTTGATGACATTATGCTGATTGGATCCAGTGAGCCAGAAGTGGCAAACACACTGGCCTCAAGCTTATGGACTTCACTGGTCTTACCATGGTCCCCATTATACTGAAGCAGCTGGATTGATAGAATGGTGGAATGGCCTTTTGAAGTCATAATTACAATGCCAACTAGGTGACAATACTTTGCAGGGCTTGGGCAAAGTTCTCCAGAAGGTTGTTTATGCTTAGAATCAGTGTCCAATACATGATACTCTTTCTCCCATAGCCAGGATTCACTGGTCCAGGAATCAAGGGGTGGAAGTAGAAGTGGCATCACTCCCTATTACCCCTAGTGACCTGCTAGCAAAAGTTTTGCTTCCCATTCCCATGACATTATGTTCTGCTAGCCTAGAGGTTTTAGTTCCAGAGGGAGGGATGCTGCCATCAGGAGACAAAACACAATTTTATTAAACTGGAAGTTAAGATTGCCACCTGGACACTTTGAGATCCTCCTGCGTTAAGTGAACTGGCTAAGGGAGTAACTGTGTTCTCTCGGGTGATTGATCTGGACTATTAAGATGTAATCAGTCTACTACTCCCCAGTGGAGGTAAGGAAGAGTATGTGTGGAATACCAGAGATCCATTAGAGCATATCTTAGAATTACCATGCCCTGTGATTAAGGTCAATGAAAAGCTGCAATATCCCAATCCAGGCAGGACTACAAATGTCCCATATCCATCAGAAATGAAGGTTTGGGTCATTCCGTCAGGAAAAAAAAAGCCATGAACTGCTGAGGTGCTTGCTGAAGGCAAAGGGAATACAGAATGGGTAGTAGAAGATGGTATTCATCCATACCAGCTACAACCACGTGACCGGTTGCAGAAACAAGGATTGTAATTGTCATGAGTATTTCCTCCTTCTTTTGTTAAAAAAAATGTTTGTGCAGGTATGTACTTGTACTAAAAAATATTTTCATTTTATTTTCTTTTTTTCCTTTATCTTGTGACATAAGATTTATTGACTTCATATCAGCATTTAAGTGTTGTTGTTAACTTAATGTAATAGCATTTAGGTTGTGGATTTGTGCATTTCTGGTTGTACAAGGGATAGTTGTATTTTGTTGGGTATAATTATGACCTTATTATTGTGTTTATTTGAAGATTATATATGATTTCAGGAAATGTATATGAGTTCAAGTTGATAAGGGGTAGACTTGTGATGGTTAATACTGAGTGTCAACTTGATTAGCCTGAAGGATGCATAGTATTCTTCCTGGGTGTGTCTGTGAGGGTGTTGCCAAAAGAGATTAACATTTGAGTCAGTGAACTGGGAAAGGCAGACCCACCTTTAAACTGGGTGCACACCATCTAATCAGCTACCAGCACATCTACAATAAAAGCAGGCAGAAGAACATGAAAAGACTAGACACTGGCCTGACTTCCCAGCATACATCTTTCTCTGGTGCTGGATGCTTCCTGCCCTCAAATATCAGACTCCCAGTTCTTCAGCTTTGGGACTTGGTCTGTCTTTCTTGCTTCTCAGCTTGGAGATGGCCTATTGTGAGACCTTGTGATCGTGTGTGTTAATACTCTTTAATAAACTCCTGTTTATAGATACATCAATTCTATTAATTCTATCCCTCTAGAGAACCCTGAGTAATGCAATAATTCTTTTTTTAAATGAAAGATTCCATCTTTTTTTTTTACAGTGCCATGGAGAGTAAATGGATGGACTGTAGCAGTACCTAGTTTTCACCTGAAGCATTTTAGTCTCCATCATTTCCACTACTAAAAAACCTAAATCAAGCCTGCTTAATACGTCATGTGTTTGCCATACTGGTTAGGCTATATGATAATATGGCTCATTTGAAATTTAGTGATTCTCAGAAGAATCTGCATACTGCTTATGCTACTAAGAGTTTGTCCTCTGGGGTCAATACTTATCATGCCATATTGCTATGTCCCCCATCTCCCATTGGAGATAAGAAAACTCTGACTGTTAGTGACAGCCTGTCTGGAAATCACAATGTGAAATTATCTTCTAAACTAATTCAGCTAAATCACATTTAATGTCAGATTTTAGTGACTTTCTCATGACTGTTTATCAACTCCCAAATGACTCGTTAATTAATTGTTTCTCCTTTACTGGCTCGTTTTCTGTCAGATCCCTTTCCTTAGAGTATTGTTTTATCCCTGTGCGGCAGAAAGGCTGTCTGAGATTGTGCTGTTATTAAATGCAGTCTGGCATAATTTAAGCACGTTACCTTGATGATGGTGATGTCACTCAGGTACTGGGCCTACAAGGAACTAGTAACAATTTCACTTATTTTACTTTAATGGATCCCTTTGGCTTTGAGGCTATAAACTAAAATACCATTGCAGTCCCCTCCAGCAATCTCAAACTTAATTATTCCACTCCAGGAAGCTGTCGGATGGCCCTGCAGAGACCTGTTTTTGCACTAAAATACAATCCTTATTGTGTGACAAAATTACTTTTGTTTCATGTCCTTTTCTTTATTTATTTATAAATAGCATGGAAAATCAATTCTCTGTACAACTTAATAGGTGATTACCACAAATTTGGTTTTGAGATTTAGACTGAATAGTCATTAGGGTTTTCTTTGTATTCTTTCCTATGCAATCATGATGACTTCTTAAATACTATTCTAAGTACTAAGCATTGTGGGTAATTTGGTATAAATTGCCATGATGGCTGACTCAAATCTTTTCCCTTACTAAGTTTTGATATTATTTATTAAGTTTCATAGCTTGGATGACACATCTTATAAGCCCATCTCTACCAATATCTTTTTTGCTGCTTTGAGCAAATTTAGTTTTCTAAATGAAAATTTCTAAGTGATTTTGCCAAAAGCAGAAGAGAGAGAGACACATTGCAAAAAAAAAAAAAAAGGAATGGAGAGATCAGATTCATAGATATTGCCATTTGCAGTAGAGAGTTATCTAAGAAAACAGTCAATAACATATTTAATGAGTGATCAAAAGTTTTCATTTATAATCTCAGCATTTTCACAATCAAATAATAACCAAGAAATATTTAGTTTTGTTCATAGTCAAAAAGAAGGTTAAAGTGAGAGTCACAAACTGTAATATTTTACAAGGGACGTGTTTGTCTCTTCATCACTTTGGTCTATGGGGACTAATAGGAAACTAACTTCATGCTTCTGTCTCATGTTCTTAAAAGACAAAGGAACAGCTCATGGATGTGCTGTGTTTTCTATTAATAACATGTTCTTTCTCTTCCTATTTTCCTAGGCTTTAAAAAAATGGTGGAGTGAGAGAGGACAGAGTAAGAGGGGCTGGCATACTGATACTTTATGTGTGCAAGCAGTTTTTAATTTTGTTCTTTCAGCCTCTCTCATCAGTGCAAGAAATTAAATGAAAGAGAATTAATATGCTCGAGTCAATAGGTGAAGCAATAAAATATAACTGAAGAGAAAGGGCCTCCATCATGCACAAGCTTTATAGACATTTAATTCTCTATGAGGATGGGATGTTTTATCTGGACAAGAGCTTCACACGAAACAAGAATTAGATTCTCTTCATTTTGAGCTTGCAATCCTACATCATAAAACAACTGTGGACTTGAGAAAGAAAAACAAATGCAGAGACAGACAATTTTTGGAAAAAGAGCCAGAATAAAACTGAATTACACTTGTTTATTTTGAGTTTGGGAGAATGTAGAGAAAAAACAGATTGAATGAATACACACAGAAACCACAAATACTTTTTCAAAAACTCATTTTAGTTTATTCTCCCTGAACAAACTGAGCAATATTTAGTGAAGCTCTGCCTTAGTCCCTGTGACCACTTTTAAATTACAGGATGGTCAGAGGAGAATTGGTGAGCTCCTGGAAGATTGACAAGTCACTGCCGACAGAGCAGGTAGATGTGAGTTTCACTTATTTTTTGTTTCAAAAATGAAAGATTTTCTATAAAATGACATTATATTTTGCAAGCACATTGACAAAGATATAGATTTCATAGATGTTATTTGGTAAGTCTTAGAGATAAACAGTAATATTAAGAACTCATAAAAGTTAATTTAAATATTCTTCTTAAGATCTATTATCAAAGATTTTATAACTGAAGGCTAATATGCCAAAACATAAAAACTTATATATAGTTGCTACACAACTGAGGCACATAGTTTCTTACTCAAAGGGAGCTCATAGGTTAAACTGGACAATAACCCTGAATGAATTTTGAAAATCTTTACAATATTTTAAATAAACCTGCAGCACTAGTATTCATTTTGATCATAAGTTTCATTTTTTGCTACCCTTACAAAGATAGTACGTTTTATGTTCAACAACACAAAGATCATATATTTTTCAAAAGTATCCTTGGGGCCGGTGCGGTGGCTTATGCCTTTAATCCCAGCACTTTGGGAGGCTGAGGTGGGCAGATCATGAAGTCAGGAGTTCCAGAACAGCCTGACCAACATGGTGAAACCCCGTCTCTACTAAAACTAGAAAAATTAGCCAGGCATGGTGTCAGGTGCCTGTAATCCCAGCTACTCAGGAGACTGAGGCCAGAGAATTACTTGAACTTGGGAGGTGGAGGTTGCAGTGAGCCGAGATCGTGCCACTGCACTCCAGCCTGGGCGACAGAGTGAGACTCCCTTTCGAAGAAAAAAAAATTGTCTTTCTATTGTGAGGTAGATTTATCCAACGAATACTAATGAATGGTACATTCTGTTGTGTGACTAGGTTTGTTTTAATCTGTCAAATAAAAGAATTTTTGGCAGGGTGCATACAGATTTGGTACTTCCTAAAGCTTATAAAAATGTGGAATCGGCCAGACGCGGTATCACACGCCTGTAATTCCAGTACTTTGGGAGGCAGAGGGGGGCACATCATGTCAGGAGTTCGAGACCAGTCTGGCTAACAAGGTAAAACCCTGTCTACTAAAATTACAAAAATTTGACAGGTGTGGTGGCAGGTCCCTGTAAACCCCAGCTACTCAGAAGGCTGAGACAGGAGAATCACTTGAACTCAGGAGCCAGCAAAGGTTGCCTTGAGCCGAGATCATGCCATTGTACTCCAGCCTGGTGACAGAACAAGACTCCTTCTCACAAAAAAGAAAGAAAGAAAAAAAAGTGAAAGGTTTTTAAAGGAATAAAATATTAAATTACAAACATAAAACTACTGAGGCTACTCCTAGGACCTTGGAATTAGTATGATTTGGTGAGGGCCCTGAAGTTTAAGCTTCTAAATTAGCTTCATAATTAATCTTTCTCTGGTCTCATGTAACATTACAAAGAACATAATTCTTTTATCCTTTGAATTGAAAGCAAATGGCCTCAACTTTAAAAAACAAAGAGAAAATGATGTACTCTGCTTTTCAGTACAATACTGAACATGATGTTTCTAAACCTTCTAGCATCAAATGGTGATCAGTATGCCTTCCCCTGTGTCCTTCGTGGTATTGTTATAAAGACACAGTGTTTGAAGGACATGGATCTAAATGACAGGTAACAGGAAATGAATCTGGTAACAACAGGAAGTGTATTTTGGCAATATGGTTCAATACATATTGCAAGTTAGGATTCTGTAACTGGAAATATTAAGAGATAGTCTGGATCCCAGACATATGAAAACATGAGTGAACCATAAAGCATTAGAATAGGGATTCAGGTAGGGAAATTGAGGCCTCTAGCAAGTATTCATACACTAAATGAGGCTGGCTTTTGCTAACTTTATATAAAGTGCATTTATTAAGGGTAAAACCTACTGGCCAGGCATTATGCTAGGCTTTGAATATATATATATATCTCAATGAAACATTCCCTCAGGAAATTAAAAGTCTTGTGGGAGGTAACCTCTTCAACTGATAGCAATGAGATAACTAATTTTTGAATTATAAAAAGCTTGTACAAATTATGAAAAGTACCTTGAGTGATTATGATTTGTTTACTCCAATAACTCTGAAATCACTTTACTCTTCCACTCTCCCTGCAATGCATATCCTCTTGATTCATATGCCTCTAATGTCATTTAATCCAATTTCTATCAGTTTTTCACAGATGCTGGAATTTTGATAGCTCTGGGAGGGTGTGACTGGGGCAGATCTCACTCTGCATGGTACAATTAGTGGTCTGATGCTTAAATGTGAGATTTAAAGGACAGTATTTCACTGGTCACAATCCCTTCATTATGGATGGGATGGGGTATCTTGCTTCATGAACTTAGGAAAGATGAGGTCCCTGGCTTCCTACTTCATATGAGACAACTCGCTTCCTAGCAGTCACCCTACAGTCCCTAGAATGGAAATGACTTCATAGCCTTTTGTGCTACTGGCAGCTTAGGATAACACCAATGACCTCTATGTGCTTAGATGCAGCCTTCATCTATCATCTAAATGTGAAATAGATGATCACCCTCTTCTCTTTAAAACACTTTTTTCTGCTGACTTCCAGGGAAGAATGATCTCTTGTTTCTTCTCTCATGGGCTGTTACTTCTCAGTCTGTACTGCTGGTTCCACTTTGTCTACTGTTTACAAGTTTGAGTGCTCAGGGCTTATCTTAAGGCTTTAATCGTACCAATTTATCTACCCACCTCCAGTGTTGTCATTAGGACACATGGCTTCAAATAACATCAATATTTCTGATGATTCTAAGTTCATATCTGTGGCCTGAACTGTCTCTACAAAACCCAGACATGTATGTCAAATTTCTATGTAACATCTCCACTTAGATTTTTCAAATTTATATTAACAAAAATTGAGTTCCTGGTTTCCCTTTTTATACTTACTTCCCTCTCTCTCCTCAATCCTGCCTCACAGTAACAGTCAATTCTGTTATTCACACTGCTCAGCCAAAAACCTTGAAATCATCATTGACTTGTCTCTGTATTTTCCACCCTACATCCAAATCAATAGTAAATTCTATCATCTCTATGTTTGAAAGACAATATAGAATCGAATTCTTACCGCTTTCGCTGACACCTTTCTCATCTAAACACCAGCATTTCTTGCTTGTATTACCGCAGTAGCCTCATAATTATCACCATTGTCTTACTACAGGTTAGTTTCATGCAACCAGGGAGTTCTTTTTAACATATCAAATTATGTCACTCCCCTACGAAGCCTACTAGTTGTGATCCATCTCCACAGAGCAAAAACCTGAAGTCCTCATTGAGCCTACTGACCTGGCTTCCGTGGCATTTTTATGGTCTAATTCTCTATACTCCCCCTTGCTTGCTTGTGCCAGATAGGCTGGCTCAGTTTCTTGAACGTGCAAAACACGTTCCCATCTCAGTACCTTGCTGCTGTTTTCATTGTGCTCTTTACCAAGATATTTGCGTCGCTTGTCCCTCACTCAATTCTCAATCATCACCATTCAAAGAGGAGGCAACACGACTGCCCGAAATTCTCTATCTACTTTACCTTGCTTGATTTTTATTACGTTACCATCACTTAATACAGTAGCTATATATTTTATGTCTTTATTGTCAATCCTTCCTCATTGTACTGTAAACTCTTTCAGGGAAGAGAGTTTGCTTTTCTCCATCCTCTTTTATAAATCTAAAAGAGCTTCACATAATATAAATACTTGATGATATCAATTAAAAAATATAAATAATGTAAGCTCATGGAGAAGCTTGGACTCATTCCATGCTACTGCATTACTGATACCTGTAGGGAAGAAGAGTTATTCATGGTGCCATGTAATAGAGATTTCACTTCCTCTAAATATGAGAAATAAATCCATCAGTCCCTGTTTATGCCAGGCACTATTAGAACTAAAGCCTTCTAGATTATTAATCATCTCCTTGATTTACTTCTGCTTAACTTTCTACGTACTCATTAACCTTACCCACTTTCTTTCTCTTGCTAATCTCTGCTTTAACAATCTTTACCTCCTGGAATTCCAGTCTGTCCTCAGCAAACCACCCTATCTTCTGACCTTCTGACCCTCTTTCCTAAACCTGCCCTTCACACTCTTATTCCAATGCAAACTGGCTATGACTCATTGACATAACTTTCTAGCTACTTTCTTGAGGGAAATCTTCTCCCCACCCCCCGCCCTTCTCTCTCTAACATTCCCATATACAACAGTACCTGAGGTGAGAACAGACATTATCCTTGCTTTATACTTTATTGTTTCCAAAATATTTCGCCTCCCTGTACATACAAAATTGTCACCTTCTTTAAAGTCATAATTAGGCTCTGTCTCCTGCAACCTCACTTTGTAGCAGGTATCTATAAACCTCCATTCACTTCACTCTTTTTCAGGATGACTTTAGCATCTCACCGAGCTCTTATTTTCTACCTGCTTCCCTTTCCCCTTTTTAATTATTTAAACAATTCTACTGCACATTCCAGTATGTTTTATGTTCCTCTGCCAACAAAATGGCTATTTCAGACATTCTCTTTGTTTTTCAAATTTCCTCATGAGCAGAGGAGCTGCTGCAGTTGTGAGCTTTACATCTGCATCAACAAGGAGTACCCCCTTTATCAGGAACCTAAAAGCTTCTCAGAAAATCCCCAGCAGGCTTCTGTTTCCCTTTGACCATATTAGCGGCAAATAGCTATTCATTGCTTTAAGGGAGTTAGAAAAAGTAAAAGTTTTGTTACATTTTTGCTATGATCCTGGATGTTACTTAGCATCTCTTGCTTCCACCCTATTTGAAAACCTAGTTCTCTTGCCTGCTGATTCTGGCAACCACCTTAAAACTTTTCAATGTATTTCCTTTCTGTTTTAATCATAGAAAATCACTGTCCCTTGTTGTGACTGAGAAATCACAGTGATAAACTGTGGTTTACTTCATCATTGATGAGAAAGGTCATAAAAGCTGCATGATCTTTTCATGGAAATAGTGACATCAGAGGAAATATGAATTCAGCAAAGATATCCATGCATTATAAAAATGCATTGCACCATACAAATGGAAACTGTTCACACAAAAACCTGTACATGGGTATTCAGAGCAGCTTTATTGTAATACCCCAAACTGAAAATGAGCAAGATAGCTTTCAGCAAATATGACAAAGACACTACTACCACAATCACAGTAACAGTGGACTTTACATTTTACATAGCTGCCCAAGACTCTGCAAACCACTGAACAGTATAGTGATGCTACAGCTGTTCTTACAAATTAGATAATTCTGTCAACAATTCCACTATTGCTGAATGAATTCCTCATTTACAGTAGCAGACAGGTATATATATCTTAGATATTTTACAGAATGTCCATCAAAATCTGGAAGCCCACAGTAAATAATATGCTGTATTTATGATGCTTTTTTTGATTCACAATTGAATTGATGACCTTAAATTTACAATTCCTTTATTGAAGAAGTATCTTCAAATTAAAGAAAAACATATTGGGCATATTATATTATAATGTAACTTACATATTGTATAAAAATAAGTTCATTCTGTTTTCTGACTCTTTAGTGCACTGTATTCCTCTCTATAAATCAATACACATATGGATAAACTGGCACAGCTATTCAAAAAAACAAAAGTAAAAGTTTATCTTTTCTAACCTTTATTTGACGAGATAGCAAGGGAAAAGGGAGTAGGAATTATCTATCCTACTCTGCCCCCACCCCCACCCCCCCTCCCCCCTCCCCCACACTACAACCAGCCAAGTAAAGGCCACCACACCTCTTTTTTGAACAACCTTAGGGCTTGCAGCTAGTCTGTATTCTTGACCCACCACAATTCATGTTGCACGGTGACTTCTGTAAAACATATATTCAATTAGTCATTTCTATACTAAACTCTCCAATGGTTCCAATTACATATAGGATAAAACCTATATTCTTTATCATGGTTTGCAGAGCCTTGTCTATTCTCTGACTTTTATTTCTTATCACTCTCCAACTTGCTCACCCTGCTTCCTCAAGGTAGGTTTCTTTATGTTTCTTTCTTTTTTTTTTTTTGAGACGGAGTTTCGCTCTTGTTACCCAGGCTGGAGTGCAATGGCACGATCTCGGCTCACAGCAACCTCCGCCTCCTGGGTTCAGGCAATTCTCCTGCCTCAGCCTCCCGAGTAGCTGGGATTACAGGCACGCACCACCATGCCCAGCTAATTTTTTTTTTATATCTTTAGTAGAGACGGGGTTTCACCATGTTGACCAGGATGGTCTTGATCTCTTGACCTCGTGATCCACCCGCCTCGGCCTCCCAAAGTGCTGGGATTACAGGCTTGAGCCACCGCGCCCGGCTCTTTATGTTTCTAAAACACACCAAGATAATGCTTGTCTTGTTCCTTCTACCTGGAATGAATTCTCTTTGATCTTCTCTTATCTCGATCCTTTTGTGATTTAAATGCTTGTTTAAATTTGTCCTCCTTAGAAAGCATTTCCTTGAATCATCTATCTTAAGTAACTACTTTTCATTACTGTTTCTTTCAGTTTTTTACACAGAATTTATTTGGAGTTTTAACAATTTCTTTTTTGTTCTAGTGTGTATCTGACGTTTAACACGGAGTATCTATGGGGTTAGTCACAAGAATGCATTTTCAGGTCCTAGAAAAGTATAGGATCAGTAGTAGGTATCAATAAATGTGTTAAATGAATAGCAAAATGTACCAGTGTGCTAAACAATTATATGTGTCACTATTAGTCTCTTTAGAAAACCTTATAAAATATATACTAGTATTTTTCTATTTTTACGATAAGAAAATTGAAGCATTAAGAGAAATTAGAAGTGTTCAAAATTACACTGTATGGTTCTCCAGGATCTATCCGTGGATCATCTGACTTGAGCAACCCCTGTACTTTTTCCTATTGAATTGTCTTAACGTTTATGTTGAAAAGCAATTGATCTTATATGTTTGAGTGCATTTCTGGACTCTATTCTGTCTTTTTGCTATGTCTTTTTTTTTTTTGGTCTTTTGCTATGTCTTTTTTTTGGTCTTTATGTCCATTCTACTCTGTTGTTGACAGAAATAATCACACTCTGTAAAATATTTGAAGAGGAGATTTATTCTGAGCCAAATACGTATGACCGTGGCCTTTGACCCAGCCCTCAGGAGGTCCTGAGAACTTGTGCCCAAGGTGGTCAGGGGTGCAGCTTGGTTTTATACATTTTAGGGAGGCATGAGACATCAATCAAATACATTTAAGAAATACACTGGTTTGCTTCAGAAGGTGGGACTACTGAAAGCAGCAGAAGTGGCGGTGTGTGCGGTGTGGGAGGCATGAGGGGGTGGGGAGGTGGGTTTCAGGTTATAGGTAAATTTAACTATTTAAACATTTTTTGGTTGACGGTTGAGTTTGTCTAAAGACTTGGGATCCACAGAAAGAAAGTATTCAGGTTAAGATAAAGGATTATGGAGACCAAAGTTCTTTTGAAGTTTATAGTGGCTGCCCCAGAGAAGACAGATGACAAATATTTCCTATTCAAATCTTTAAAAGGTGCTAGATTCTTGGTTCATCTCTTTAGGATTGGAAGGTCCTAGAAGAAAAAGATCTAGTCATGTTAATAGAGATTCTGTACAGATGCAAATTTCCCCCCACAAAGGACAGGTTTCAAAAGATGTCAAAGAAACATGACTTGGGGTAAAGTAATTTGACTTTCTTTTTTGTCACGTAATGTTATGCCAGAGTCAGACTGGAAAGTAAGTCACAATATATAGGGTTAAATAAAATGCATCTGATGAGAATTTATGGTTTGTAGGACATGACTCCCCAGACCCTTCAGGAATTTGAGCAAGATAAAGAGCTTAGTCCTCACTATTTTGATTACTCTTGGTTTTTAGTAAGTTTTGAAGTCAGATACTATGAATCTTCCAACTGAGATTTTCAGTTCTGAGTTCTTTGGCTTTTCATATAAATTTTAGCTTACCAATTTCTAAAACAACAAAAATGACAGATAGGTTTTCTTTTTAATATTACATGTTGTCATTTAGTGTAATTCATTAATTACAAAGATGATGAGAGTGAATGGCTTAGGTTGGAGGAAATAAACTCCATTCTATCCTGAGACTTTAATAATCCATGCATCTATTTCTGGTCTGGAAGGCAAGTTGTGATGATGTCTTAGGAAACTAAAGGAAAAAGCGTAGCAATGGAGTTTTTTTTTTTATCTTTTTAATTTCTCATTTATAATAGTAAAGAGCTTTTTTATTGGGAATATTTTTAAAGTCTAGATGAGAAGCATAAGGCCATAGACAAAATTTCTTATTCAAATATTATAGGCAATGAAGTAGGTTGTAAGTGGAATTATGAGGACAGAGGTAACTTTGCCGCAGTTGAGAGTAGAGTTTAGGAGACCGAAGCAGTATTAGATAGTGTCAATAAAAATTTTAAAAATCAATCATACTCTAAGTGTTAAAAAAATAAATTAACCTCAAGATAGAGATAAGATACAGTTAAAAGCTCTTGAGATGAAGGAGAAAAATAATTATAAATTTGTGCAGTGTTGTTTTAAATCTCTAAATTTTATTTTCACTATCAGGTAGACATACATTTTTGATGGTAAATCAATACTTAAATTATTACTTTGTTTTTAGAAATTGCCTTCTTTCTAGAAAAAGAATGCCTTTTATTACTGTAAAAATGGAATTATTATCCTTATCAACCTAATGTCAATTCCTCATTACAAAATATATAGGAGAAGTTGATGGTGCCACAGTGCCTTTGAGATTTGGTTTTATGTTAGAGATCATAACTATCCAACAGAAAAAAAAAATATTGTAGTTTTGAGGTCTCTAAATTCACATTATATCAGAGAATTTAGTTTTATTTCAGATTTAATACATTATTTGCTACTTTTCAACATGTGCTCTGCAGAAAATTGGCCATGTTAGTGAAAAGAGAATCAAGAACTTGAATTAACTGGTAGTTCGTATAGGAAGATAGATAAAGTAGCAGGTGACACTGTGCAGGGAATATGCACTATTATCTAACTATTTTCTTTATAAAATTGCTCATAATCTTAAGGGATGATTGGAAAAATAGTTCCAACATCCTGTTATATAAAACTAAATATTAGAATTTAGACATATTTCTAGAAATATGTTTCTGAAAAATCCCCAAAGAAAGTGGGCAATTTTTAGGAGAGTGTAGATGACTGGATGCAGAGTATCTTTTAGGCCCTCTGGCTTTTCTGTCTTCCACAGTGTATATAAAGAAAAGCCATTTTTTTTTAACCAAGTCTCTGTCACTCAGGCTGGAGTGCAGTAGTGGCTCACTGCAACCTCCACCTCTTGGGTTCAAGCAATTCTCCTGCCTCAGCCTCTCAAATAGCTGGGACTACAGTAGCATGCAACAATGCCCAGCTAATTTTTTTGTATAAATATATTTATATATGTAGAGATCAGGTTTCACGATGTTGGTCAGGGTTGTTCAGAACTCCTCACCTTAGGTGATTCTCCTGCCTCAGCCTTCCAGGGAGCTGGGACTATAGGTATGTGCCACCATGCTGAGCTAATGTTTTGTATTTTTTTTTTTTAGGAGAGACTGGGTTTCACCATGTTGGACAGGGTAGTCTAGAACTCTTTACTTCAGTGATCTGCCTGCCTTGGCCTCCCACAGTGCTGGAATTACAGGTGTGAGCCATTGTGTCCGGCAACAAATGCTAATTTGATGGGTCACTGTGTAATGGCTGCATATTTGCTTTTTAACTTTAACAGATGTTATTTGAATAGATAACATGTTTGCATATTTCTGTGACAGCCTGGTTTGCTTGTCTGGTTTACAAATCCCCAGGGATGTGCATTTAGAAGCTGCCAAGACATTAAGCACCCAAGAGGTTCTTTTTGGTCTGTGTCCGTGCTTCTCAGGTGGAACTGATGCTGTACTTTCTTGAATTCAACAGTTGCATTTTTAGCATGTGAGGACTGTTTCTTACTGCTTTCAGGGATGGGCTTAATCTGGGAGTAGCAAAACTCTTATTTACTTCCCCTGGGGTCTTTAACACTTCAACATGTGGGACTGGGAATCATCTTTTTTACGAAGTGAGAGAAATTGCAAGTATATCTTAACAATTTTGGGACAGACCCGGCAAGATGGCGTCGTAGAAGCGACTCAGGATTGCAGCTCTCAGTGACGGCGCAGAGGGTGAGTCCTAGCCGCATTCTCGGATGGACTTTTCTAGCCCACAGAGCGTTGAAAGTCCCACAGGACGCTAGTAAAGTAAAACCGGCTAACGCAGCCCTCTGGCGCGGCCGCTTCGGCCGGCGCCGCAGCAGGACCCGGCACGGAACTCACTGGTCTGGGCGCCCTGTTAAACCAGCAATCTGAGAGTTTGAAGGGCAGATTGGCGCGTCCATCTGATTGAACGGGACTTGGACAGTGAGCCAGACCAGGAGTTTCCTGGGAGTTTCCTGGGAAGCGTGATATGAGCCGGTGAAGTGGGCAGCGGCACGGGAGATTGCACGGATCCCAGTGCCCTATCGGCAGGCTCCTGGGGCGCCAGTGAGAGAGTCGAACTTTAAGCTCGCGGAGAGGGAGGGAGAGAGAGAGAGGACGGACTCTGAGGCAGGGAGCTGGGTAATCGGGCTCAGTGAGTCCCACCCTCACAGGGACAAGCAGGGCAATGACTGGAGACGCTTGGCGCTGAGAGTTTTGCTGCCGGCATCTAGGACGGTGCAGCCCGGTGAGGGAGGGGCGTCCACCACCGCTGACACAATCCGCCCCTATTGAAGTACCGCCCAGGGCCGAAGCAGCCTGTCGTTGCCGAGGCAACCTGCCATAACAGAGAGACTCCCAGGAGACGGGAGCTCTCCACAGCAGAAGGGAGCCCAGCAGCAACAGGGCAGAACAGCGCGAGTGGGTCAGAGCCCCGGCAGGCAAATAGTGAATAGACTGCCACCTAGTGGGGCAGGACAGTGCAACAGATACTCATAAAGAAAGCCCCAACTCCCTGAAACAGTGCATATAAGGGGGGGAAATAAAAGGGTGGTGTTTTATGAGTTCTATTACAGCAGACATAAACAACCTCCCAACAACACTGAATGAACAACGGAGCTCACAGCTCAGCACTGGAGCTACTATAAAGCACAAACCGTCTCCTTAAGCAGCTCCCTGACCCCTGTATATCCAAAGAGTCACCGCAAAAAAAGGACTAATCAGACTGACATTTGGCGGGCATCATTCTGGAACAAAGACAGCAGAAGAAGAAACTGGTATCATCCCTCACTCTTCCACAGCTGCTACAGGTATACTCCAGACAAACAGGGCCTGGAGTGGACCTCAGAACTCATACAGCAGAGGGGCTAGACCACTAGAAGGAAAACTAAGTAACAGAAATACTTCATCATCAACAATCTCAGCATCCACACAGAGACCCAATTGAAAAATCAGCAACTACAAAGACGACAGGCGGATAAATCCATAAAGATGGGAAAAAACCAGCGCAAAAAGGAGGAAAACACCCGAAACCAAAACACCTCACCTCCTACAGAGGACCAAAACTCCTCACCAGCAAGGGAACAAAGATGGACGGAGAATGAGTGTGACGAAATGACGGAATCAGACTTCAGAAAGTGGATAATGAGAAACTTCATTGAGCTAAAAGAACATGTTCTAAATCAGTGCAAAGAAACTAAGAACCTTGAAAAAAGATTTGAAAAAAAATTCGAGGAATTGATAACAAGAATGGAAAACTTAGAGAGGAATATGAATGAATTGAAGGAGCTGAAAAACACAACACGAGAACTTCGTGAAGCATGCACAAGTTTCAACAGCCGAATTGACCAAGCAGAAGAAAGAATATCAGAAATTGAAGATCAACTCAATGAAATAAAACGTGAAACCAAGACTAAAGAAAAAAGCACAAAAAGGAATGAACAAAATCTCCAAGAAATGTGGGACTATGTGAAGAGACCCAACCTACGTTTGATAGGTGTACCAGAATGTGATCAAGAGAATGAATCTAAGCTGGAAAACACTCTTCAGGATATTATCCAGGAAAATTTCCCCAACCTAGCAAGACAGGTCAATACTGAACTCCAGGAAATACAGAGAACACCACAAAGATACTCCGCAAGAAGAGCAACCCCAAGGCACATAATCGTCAGATTCACCAGGGTTGAAACGAAGGAGAAAATACTTAGGGCAGCCAGAGAGAAAGGTCAGGTCACCCACAAAGGGAAGCCCATCAGACTCACAGCAGATCTCTCGGCAGAGACCCTACAAGCCAGAAGAGAGTGGGGGCCAATATTCAACATCCTTAAAGAAAAGAGCTTTCAACCCAGAATTTCATATCCAGCCAAACTGAGCTTCATAAGTGAAGAAAAATAAAATCCTTCACGAACAAGCAAGTACTCAGAGATTTTGTCACCACTAGGCCTGCTTTACAAGAGCTCCTGAAAGAGGCACTACACATAGAAAAAAACAACCAGTTCCAGCCATCCTAAAAGCATACCAAATGCTAAAGACCATCAACAAAATGAAGAATGTACATGAACCAATGGGCAAAACAGCCAGATAGCATCAAAATGGCAGTATCAAATTCACACATAACAATATTAACCCTGAATGTAAATGGGCTAAATGCACCAATCAAAAGACACAGACTGGCAAATTGGATAAAAAACCAAAACCCATCAGTGTGCTGTATTCAGGAAACCCACCTCACACACAAAGATACACAAAGGCTCAAAATAAAAGGATGGAGGAAGATTTACCAAGCAAATGGAGAGCAAAAAAAAGCAGGAGTTGCAATTCTCATCTCTGATAAAATAGACTTTAAAGCAACAAAGATCAAAAGGGACAAAGAAGGTCACTACATAATGGTAAAAGGATCAATACAACAAGAAGAGCTAACGATTCTAAATATATATGGACCCAATGTAGGAGCACCCAGATATATAAGGCAAGTTCTTAATGACTTACAAAGAGACTTAGACTCCCACACAATAATAGTGGGAGACTTTAACACTCCACTGTCAATAGCAGACAGATCAACCAGACAGAAAATTAACAAGGATATCCAGGACTTGAACTCAGACCTGGAACAAGCAAACCTGATAGACATTTACAGAACTCTCCACCCCAAATCCACAGAATATACATTCTTCTCAGCACCACATCACACCTACTCCAAAATTGACCACATAATTGGAAGTAAAGCACTCCTCAGCAAATGCAAAACAACGGAAATCATAACAAACAGTCTCTCAGACCATAGTGCAATCAAGTTGGAACTCAGAATTCAGAAAATAACTCAGAACCGCACAGCTTCATGGAAACTGAACAACTGGCTCTTGAATGTTGATTGGATAAACAATGAAATGAAGGCAGAAATAAAGAAGTTCTTTGAAACCAACGAGAACGAAGACACAACATACCAGAATCTCTGGGACACATTTAAAGCAGTCTGTAGAGGAAAATATATAGCAATAAGTGCCCACATGAGAAGAATGGAGAGATCCAAAATTGACACCCTATCGTCAAAATTGAAAGAGCTAGAGGAGCAAGATCAAAAAAGCTCAAAACCTAGCCGAAGACAAGAAATAACTAAGATCAGAGCAGAACTGAAGGAGATAGAGACAAGAAAAACCCTTCAAAAAATCAACAAAACTAAGAGCTGGTTTTTGGAAAAGATCAACAAAATAGACAGACCACTAGCCAGACTGATAAAAAAGAAAAGAGAGAACAACCAAATAGATGCAATAAAAAACGATAAAGGGGAAATCACCACAGATTCCACAGAAATTCAAACCATCATCAGAGAATACTACAAACAACTCTATGCACACAAACTAGTAAATCAGGAAGAAATGGATAAATTCCTGGACGCCTGTGTCCTCCCAAGCCTAAACCAGGAGGAAGCTGAAACTATGAATAGACCAATAACAAGGTCAGAAGTTGAGGCAGCAATTAAGAGCCTACCACACAAAAAAAGCCCAGGTCCAGATGGGTTCACAGCTGAATTCTACCAGACACACAAAGAGGATCTGGTACCATTCCTTCTGAAACTATTCCAAATAATCCAAAAAGAGGGAACCCTTCCCAAATCATTTTATGAGACCAACATCATCCTGATACCAAAACCTGGCAGAGACTCAACAAGAAAAGAAAACTTCAGGCCAATATCCATGATGAACATAGATGCAAAAATCTTCAATAAAATACTGGCAAATCGATTGCAACAGCACATTAAAAAACTTATCCATCATGATCAAGTAGGATTCATCCCGGGCATGCAAGGCTGGTTCAACATACGCAAGTCTATAAATGTAATTCACCACATAAACAGAAGCAAAAACAAAAACCACATGATTATCTCAATTGACGCAGAGAAGGCATTTGACAAAATTCAACAGCCCTTTATGCTAAAAACCCTCAATAAACTTGGTATTGATGGAACATATCTCAAAGTAATAAAAGCTATTTACGACAAACCAACAGCCAATATCATACTTAATGGGCAAAAACTGGAAGCATTCCCTTTGAAATCGGGCACTAGACAAGGATGCCCTCTCTCACCACTTCTATTCAACATAGTACTGGAAGTTCTAGCCAGAGCAATAAGGCAAGAAAAAGAAATAAAGGGTATTCAAATAGGAAAGGTGGAAGCCAAATTGTCTCTATTTGCAGACGACATGATAGTATACCTAGAAGACCCCATCACCTCAGCCCAAAAGCTCCTGCAACTGATAAGCAACTTCAGCAAAGTCTCAGGATATAAAATCAATGTGCAAAAATCACAAGCATTCCTATACACCAATAACAGACTTAAAGAGAACCAAATTAAGAACGAACTGCCATTCACAATCGCTACAAAGAAAATAAAATACCTAGGAATACAACTCACGAGGAATGTAAGGGACCTCTTTAAGGAAAACTACAAACACCTGCTCAACGAAATAAGAGAGGACACAAACAGATGGAGAAACGTTCCATGTTCGTGGTTAGGAAGAATCAATATTGTGAAAATGGCTATACTGCCCAAAGTAATTTACACATTCAATGCTATCCCCATCAAACTACCATTGAATTTCTTCATAGAACTGGAAAAAACCACCATGAATTTCATATGGAACCAAAAAAGAGCCCGCATAGCCAAGTCAATTCTAAGCAAAAAGAACACAGCGGGAGGCATCACGCTACCAGACTTCAAACTATACTACAAGGCTACAGTAATCAAAACAGCATGGTACTGGTACCAAAACAGAGATATAGACCAATGGAACAGAACAGAAACATCAGAGGCAACACAACATATCTACAACCATATCATCTTTGATAAACCAGACAAAAACAGGCAATGGGGAAAGGATTCCCTATTTAATAAATGGTGTTGGGAAAACTGGCTAGCCATGTGCAGAAAGCAGAAACTGGACCCCTTCCTGACACCTTACACTAAAATTAACTCCAGATGGATTAAAGACTTAAATGTAAGACCTGACACCATAAAAACCCTAGAAGAAAATCTAGGCAAAACCGTTCAGGACATAGGAGTAGGCAAGGACTTCATGAACAAAACACCAAAAGCATTGGCAACAAAAGCCAAAATAGACAAATGGGACCTAATCAAACTCCACAGCTTCTGCACGGCAAAAGAAACAGTCACTAGAGTGAATCGACAACCATCAGAATGGGAAAAAATCTTTGCAGTTTACGCATCTGACAAAGGGCTGATATCCAGAATTTACAAAGAACTCAAACAGATTTACAGAAAAAAAACAAACAAGCCCATTCAAAAATGGGCAAAGGATATGAACAGACACTTTACAAAAGAAGACATACATGAGGCCAACAAACATATGAAAAAGTGCTCATCGTCATTGGTCATTAGAGAGATGCAAATCAAAACCACATTGAGATATCATCTCACACCAGTTAGAATGGCGATCATTAAAAAATCTGGAGACAGCAGATGCTGGAGAGGATGTGGAGAAATAGGAACACTCTTACACTGTTGGTGGGAGTGTAAATTAGTTCAACCATTGTGGAAGACAGTGTGGCGATTCCTCAGGGACCTAGAAATAGAAATTCCATTTGACCCAGCAATCCCATTACTGGGTATCTATCCAAAAGACTGTGAATCGTTCTACTATAAGGACACATGCACACGAATGTTCATTGCAGCACTGTTTACAATAGCAAAGACCTGGAACCAACCCAAATGCCCAACAATGATAGACTGGACTGGGAAAATGTGGCACATATACACCATGGAATATTATGCAGCAATCAGAAATGATGAGTTTGTGTCCTTTGTAGGGACATGGATGAATCTGGAGAACATCATTCTCAGCAAACTGACACAAGAACAGAAAAAGAAATACCGCATATACTCACTCATAGGCGGGTGAGAAAAATGAGAACACATGGACACAGAGAGGCGGTCTACTATACACTGGGGACTGTTGGGGGAAATGGGGGAGGGACAGCGGGGGGGGCTGGGGGGGATAGCCTGGGGATGAATACCAAGTGTGGGTGAGGGGGAGGAAGGCAGCAAAACACACTGCCATGTGTATACCTATGCAACTATCTTGCACGTTCTGCACATGTACCCCAAAACCTATAATGCAATAAAAATTTAAAAAAAAAAAAAACAATTTTGGGGTAATATAATCTGCAAAAACAGTTTTATTATTCAACACTTCTGAAATTGGATGTGAAAATGAAATCAACAAAACAAAACCAAAGCACCAGAAAACTGAATAGTTTGTACAAGAGATGGAAGGATTAACTAGAAGCCTGAATATTTTTGGTGGTTTTATTTACTTAATAGGCAGCCAATAGGAAAGAAATTATAAGCAAAAGCCTTCATTCCTATACGCCAGGAAAATTACCCTGTAAATACTGAATTATGTTTGGCTAATCAATATTCATAATTTATCAGATTTCTTAAACTTATATTTGTAAGAAATATTTATAAAATAATTCTTTGGCTTCATTAACTTTTAATTCTTATGTAGATATATATTTACATGTTTTGATGGAGTTGAAAGGCAATTCAATTATAGATAATAATCTCAAAATATTTGTGCAGAGAAAATGTCAACTCTAAGTTCAGAATGATTGTAGAAAAGTAAAAATTCTTGAAAGCTCTTTCTAAGGAAGTAAAAATTAAGACCAATTTATTAGTAAAATAATTTGTTAAGTCCAGATCCTAATTTTATGTAACTCTAAGCCTTTACATATATTTTAATAGTTCTGTCAAATACATATTGATCTTCAAAATATTCTAAAGATCTTTTAAAAATTCTGGTTTTCTCCTCTGTAATTTAGATTAAGTATTAGATAAAGGTCAAACAAAAGATTACAAGTCTTTTAAGGGATATATATATATCTTACTTCACATAGGTTTTTATATTTTTCATAATACTCCCAGAATCATAAAATATGGATTTTTAATATAATTTGACAATGTTTGGCATAACACTTGGCATGTTAGTTGTATTCATCTGGATTCTGGGTTGCAAGCCACCAATACAAGATCTGACTAAGTTATAAGCAAAATAAGTTATTGGAAGTGTATAGGCCTGTCACTCACAGATTTGACAGGAAGACTGGAGAGAATCAGACTCAGAAAATGGAAAGGAAACAAGAAAGCATGAGCACCAATATTCTTAGCTCTGGTCACATTGTAAAGTTGTCTGGTGTGATCTCCACGGCCAAACACTGCTTCTGCTGCAAGCTACCAATGGGAATAAATATAAACCATGCCTTTGTCTTTACATCCCAAGCTCAGCATTCAGTGTCCTAGGTAGCAGCATTTAATCAGCTGAATCTAGATCAAGTGCCTACATCCTTACTTCCAGGAGTATGGAGAGACAGTATCTGATTTCCTTCAGTTTGCAAACTTACACTCCAACCAAGACTTAAACAATGGGGGAATTTCCACCACCAAATAAGAAGAGGTTTTGAACAAAAGGAAACTAAGCAAAAACAGATGTCATCTAAATGTGGCATCCCATATTATATAGACAGTTGATTCTTGTTATTTGCAGTAGTTATACTCCATAAAGTCACTTCAAACACTGAATTAGGGAGTGCTAAGCAATTGCCTCTAGAGAAAATACAGGTTTAATTTCCTGTGAGCCTCTGGTCACAATATTTTCATTAGCCAATCAATACATAACCTTGCTTTGTGTGTGTTTCTTTTTCAAGATGCCTTATTTAATATATATTGTTGATTCAATAACATTGAACTCTTGGCCAACAGCATTATAACTCATGCCTGAGCAAAGCTTATCTAACACGTCTTTTCTCCGTAAGTCACATCATAGCCTTCTTGCACTTAAAAATGCTAGATAGCACTTGGACAGCAAAATTACCAACAAAGAGCAGAAAAATGCAGACAAGATAACACTAGACAGACCTCAAAAAGTACACTGGTTTACAGTGTAAGAACTGAAAGAAGAAGGCAAAACACAGATTTGTTTAACATCTGCTGGGAATGTGAACATCAGGCAATTCCAACTTTTTGCTTCTCTGTAGATGAGCATGTCTGTGAATGGCAGAAGAAGTGACATGAGTATTGATTTTGGGCTACAAATAAATTTGGTCCAAATTTATATGTGTGCATTCACAAATATAAAATCTGTGAGCAATGACGATAAGCTGTATATATCTGTGTATGTGTATGTGTGTATACACAGATATATACAGCTTATTCTCAAACACACACGCATACACGCTTAACAAATATATATACTTAACAAATGCTATCGTTTTTCAAACTGTGAAACATACACCTGCATGTAAAAGCTGGGATTATGTAAGTCAGTGATCTAGCATATACAAAAATTTTGTACTGTATTGGAATTGAAACCACTCAACCCTAAAATTCTTAATATATTTCTATTATTAGATAAATGTGACAATGTTAGGAAGTTAAGTATATATATTTGCTTTTTATTTGATTGTCTATGTTAAATGTTAATACTTTGAAAACCTTTTTGCCTCTGTGAATTTGACTATAATTTGTGGGTTTTTAAAAATTTTATTTGGATATATCAAAATATTTCAGCCATTATTCAAATATTCCTTAAGAAAAGCTAGTTTCCACATCCTGTGTAATATTTTCAGTTTCTAAACACATTCAGAGGCAATTCTCTAACTAATTAATCACTCTCCATCTTTGTCCAAAGATATAAATATTTATTTAAAGATTAAAATAAATGTTTTCTTTTATTTACACATCTGATGTGTTGAATAGACCTCATCATCAGTCAAATGACTTCCCTGAACATTTGGTAAATTAAAGATTTTGAAACACAAATAAGCCTAACTCCATCAGCATTTCCACCTATGGTTTCTTTCTGACAGAACTAGCAGGGAGTTGGTATGACTTTCTGTCTTCAATACTTCAATGTTTCTAATCTTTCTTAGCTCTCTCTTGGCTCACTGACTTTTGACATTTGGTTTCTGTCAATAGAGATGATGATATAAAATATATCTTATGAGGAAATGAGGAGGAAGAACTATCAGATCCAAAAACTATGTCTCAGATGGAAAACGTTGCCAATCTAACAGTTATTTGTTGGCATTGTTGATACCTCTGGCAAAGGTCGATCAGAAGGATAGTCATAGCACAGGTTTGAGGCAAATGTTTGGATCAAAGATAGAGTAGACTCTTACATTGACATAAGGCTAGTTAGCGGAGGGAGAACCAAAAAATTGCAAGTATGAATGGTCTGCCAGACACCTCAGTTCTAGACTCCGAAGACCCAATTGAAATATATCAGGAGGTAAGATTCAATATCTAAGAATTCAGAGAAGGATTATGATTGATTCTAGAAATTGCATGCTGCTTGGCCTCTGCTCCATTTACAGTACTTGCTAGAGCGAATAGGCTGAGGTCTAAGTACATAATTTTAAACAAGAAGGAGGTCAAAAGTTTACAGGATAAGGTCAGCTATGTTAAAATTATCTTTTAGAAGTAATAGTTCTACAATAAAATTAGATGCAAATGTATGAATTTCCTAAGGAAAGTGTATGCAGTTCTTGGAAAATAATAGAAATTGCAGAGATTCTAAAACCTAATATTTTATATATTCATTTATCTGAAGTAAAAGCAATTTCTCATGTCTAAAGTCAAAAGAAGTGCCACAATTTATTGATTCTAAGATGCTCTTTTTACATTTTTAACATCTCTGAAACCCGGAGACATCTTACCATCAATGACATCCTACAATTATAATAGAATGGTTTTTTAATCTTTATGAAACATAAAATAATGGGGCATCTTACAAACCAAAATATGATTAAATATGGTAATACAGACATCCCTTGGTAAGCACAGACTGATTTCAGGACTCCACATATACCGAAATCCACATATAATCATATGCAGTTGGACCTGTGGAACCCGCAGATATGAAAAGTTGGTCCTCTGCATATGCAGGTGTGTATCCTGTGAATACTGGATTTGGCTGAAGTGGATTTGCACAGTTCAAATGTGTGTTGTTCAAGGATAAACTGTATATCCAAAAAAAAAAAAAACCTTAGTGTTTATAGAAGTCTAACTTAAGGTAAAAAGTAAAAGAAACTTAAGCTTAACCGATTAGAAACTGTCAAACTAACCTCTAACTAGGGAATTTCCATTTGAACCAATCAAAAATATTTTCTTTCCCTGTTTCTGTGGCAAGTAGCTTATAAAACATTCCCCTTGGTTGCATCCCAACCACTTGTGATCTGGCGCTGCTACATTCATGAATCACTATTTGCTCAAATAAACTATTTAAACTTTAAATGTGCCTATGTTTACCATTTATAATTAGTAAAAACAGGATTAATATTTGTACAAAATATGCATTTTTAACATAACATTTTATTATTTCAACTTAGAGATAAATGGTACCTCTTTGGATCTCTTCCTGTTTGGCCAACTTCCTGTTATTTTATAAAAAATTCTTTTTGTATATGTATATGTGAATTTTTCTCCGTAAAGAGTTTGTAGTTTTCATCCAATTCTGAGTAAGTCAAAAAGTGAAAAACATCTCAAATTATCGTAGATAATTAATTTTTAACAGTCCAAATAATGATTACACAGTAGGTGATAAATAATATTTTCTAATTATTACTTTAAAGTTATTTGTATAGGTGGCATTTTTTCCTTTTTGATTCCTCATTACAAGGTAATATTCCATAGCTTAATAGAAGCCACCTAGATTTATAGTGCAGTCCCTCATTTATATTAAGCAGAAAAAAAGTAGAAAGGAACCTCTACTATTTGAGTTCTCAAATATTTTGCTATATTACATTTAATGTCTAGAAAATAGTCAGTTTTTATACTGATGCTTTAAAAGTTTAGTATAAAACAAATTATAAGTTTAGAATAACTTCTAATTTCAAAAAACAAGATGTTCTTTTTTAAAAATACATGTAATGGGAAGAAAAAAATATCAAACAACATCTAACTATAGAAGTCTTTTACCTCCCTGATTAGTGTATTCCTAGATATTTTATTTTATTTTTTATTTTTTGTGGCTTTTGTGAGGGATTGCATTCTTGATTTGGCTCTCAGGTTGGGCATTGTTTGTATATAGAAATGCTGAAGATTTTTGTACATTGACTTGGTATGGCGAAACTTTGCTGAAGTCGTTTAACAGATCTAGGAGCTTTTGGGCAAAGACTATGGGGTTTTCTAGGTATAGAACAATATTATCTTCCTACTGGGACTTTCTCTCTTCCTATTTGGATGCCTTTTATTTCTTTATCTTACCTGATTGCTCTGTCAAGGACTTTCAGTATGACATTGAATAGGAGTAGTGAGAATGATTATCCTTGTCTTGTTCAGGTTCTCAGTGGAAATGCTTCCAGCTTTTTCCCCTTCAGTACAATGTTGGCTGTGATTTTGTTATAAAACACTGCTCAAAGAAATCAGAAACAACACAAGAAAGCGAAAACACACTGTGTTTATGGATTGGAAGGACCAATACTGTTAAAATGGCCATGCTGCCCAAAAGCAATATACAGATTCATTGCAGTTCCTATTGATCTACCAATGCAATTTTTCACAGAAATAGAAAAAGACTCTATTTTAAGAGTCATATGAAACCAAAAAAGGTCCTGAATAACCAAATAAATCCTAAGCAAAAAGAACAAAGCTAGAGATATCACTTTACTTCAAACTATACTACAACGTTACAGTAACCAAAACAGCATGGTATTGGAACAAAAACAGACACATATACAATGGAACAGAGTAGAGAGCCAAGAAATAAAGCCATATACCTACAACCATCTAATTTTTGATAAAGTTTACAAAAACAAGCAATGGGGAGAGGACTCCCTATTCAATAAATGGTGCTATACAATAAATGGTTGAATAAACTTTTAATGATTATTAAGGCTGGCCATGTGCACAAGATTGAAACGGTACTTCTTCCTTGACCATATAGGAAAATCAACTCAAGAGGGATTAAAGGCTTAAATATGGAATCTAAAACTATAAAAACTCTAGAAGAACAACTGGGAAATACCATTTTGGATATAGTCTCTGGTAAAGAGTTCATGATAGAGATGCCAAAAGCAACTGCAACAAAACAAAACAAAAAAATTACAAATGGTAACTAATTAAACCAAAGAGCTTCTGCAGAGCAAAAGAACCTATCAACAGAATAAACAGGCAATCTACAGAATGGGAGAAAACATTTGCAGACTATGCATCTGACAAAGGTCTGATTTTCAGCATCTATAAGAAACTTAAACAAATTTACAAACAAAAACCAAACAATTCCATTAAAAAGTGGGCAAAGGATGTGAACAGACTCTTATCAAAAGAAGACATACACATAGCCAGCAAGCATATGAAAAAATGTTCAACATCACTAATCATCAGAGAAATACAAATCAAAGCCACAAGACATACTATCTCAAACCAGTCAGAATGGCTATTATTAAAAAGTCAAAAAATAACAGATACTAGTGAGGTTGCAGAGAAAAGGAACATTTATACACTGTTGATGGGAATGTAAATTAGTTGAACCACTGTGAGAAACATTTTGGTGATTTCTCAAAGAATGTATAACATAATCACCATTTGACCTAGTAATCCATTATTGGTTATATAGCCAAAGGAATATAAATTGTTCTATCATAAAGACACATTCACACGTATATTCAGTAGTAAAGACATGGACTCAACCTAAATGGTTATCAATAGTAGACTAGATTTAAAAAAAAGTAGACTGGATTAAAAAAAAAAAAAAAAAAAAAAATATATATATATATATATATATATATATATATATATATATATATATATATAATAGAATCCTAGGCAGTGATAAAAAATAATGAGATCATGTCAAAGGAAGAAGGGAAATTGGTATGTTGCAGCAACATAGATGGAGCTTGAGGCCATCATCCTAAGCAAACTAACACAAGAGCAGAAAACAAAACACCTCAGGCCGGGCGGGTGGCTCAAGCCTGTAATCCCAGCACTTTGGGAGGCCGAGGCGGGTGGATCACGAGGTCAAGAGATCGAGACCATCCTGTTCAACATGGTGAAACCCCGTCTCTACTAAAGACACAAAAAATTAGCTGGGCATGGTGGTGCGTGCCTGTAATCCCAGCTACTCAGGAGGCTGAGGCAGGAGAATTGCCTGAACTCAGGAGGCAGAGGTTGCGGTGAGCCGAGATCACGCCATTGCACTCCAGCCTGGGTAACAAGAGTGAAACTCCGTCTCAAAAACAAAGCAAAACAAAACAAAACACCTCATGTTATCAATTATACCTGGAAGTTAAATATTGAGTACACATGGACACAAAGAGGGAACAATAGATACCAAGGCCTACTTGAAGGTTGAAGGTGGAAGGAGGGTGAGGATAAAGAAACTACCCATCAGTTACTACACTTATCACCTGGGTGACAAAACAATTTGTATATCCAACCCCTGACACACAATTTACCTATTTAACAAACCTGTACATGTATACTTGAACCTAAAATAAAAGTTAAAAAAAAATCTAACTACGTTCGCATATTCATTTTGGAAGAAAAGTTGGAATTGATTAGGGATAAATGAATTGTTTAAGAATGAACTGACATTAGTAGGTCTTTTGGTAGTGAAAGTCAAAGCTCTGGCCACTGTGAAGAGGTGATAAAAAAAACTAGATATTCGTTATTTAAAACAAGAACAGCAAACTTGAGTTTTCCTTTATCTATTGAACACTGAGGAAGTAGAATGTTGGATTGCCCTAAAGATTCAAAGAAAGAAGGGAAATAGGTAGGAGTTTACCTAAGCGGGGAGCAACAATGTGATAAACTGGGGAACAAATAAATGAGAGTTAGAAATTCTTTGTGTCAGAGATAGCTAGAAATGTTGTACCAAAAGTAGCTGCCATTTAGCTTTTAATCTTTATATTTTTGTTCTGCAGAAATTATCCTCTAGTATACCACAGATTTGGTAAAAGATTCACACAATAATATTATGTTAGTTGTATTTTAAAGTACAGATGTTTTAGAACACAGGTTTTGCAGCCAAGCTTACATAGGTTCAAATCCTGACTCTAACACATGACTATCAGCCTCTCAGTTCTTCAATTACCTAAGCTCCAAAATGGGAGTGAAGTGTACTTAATTCTTAGAGTTATGGTCAAGATTAAATCAACTAATGTGCATAAAGGTCTTAGACCACTGCTAGGCATATACTAAAAACTAAAAAAAGGTTTTGGAATAAAATGAGCCCAAAAAACTAGAGCAACAACGTGGAAGCATTGGGGTTTAACTGCATAATCAAAAAACAAATCAGTAGCAGGGATTTAGAGTAAAATATACTGGCAAGTATAAGTGTCTCTTCTGCATGCCCCTATTGTTTGTCATCTCAGGGAGTCTTAGAAACAAGAATAAACCTGTTCCAGTTTCATGGAATGGAGAATTGAAATGATTTTATTAGGCTATTACTAAAGGGCCACTTGGGAAGCCTGCATGATTTTGGAATACTCTGGCTACATATGCCAGATAGAAAGTGAAATTTCCCAGTCACCTAACTCCTCAGAAATATACTGTGTTAACAATTTGATATACAGAATATACTCTTTCCTTTATAGTCTTAATACAATTATTTTACTTTTGAATGGAGAAAAATTTATCTCCCATGATCATTTTAATTTTCCTGAATTGATCAGCATAAAAAAAATCTTCAGTTTTCATTACTTTCAAAAAAAGATACTGCATTTAAAATTGGGAGACATGAGATTGAATCTTCTGGCTTTAACTTGCTTTATCCTGTGTAAATTGCTTTATTCCTGAAGGACTCTGCTTCATCATATTTTAAATGAAAGTATTTAGCTAAATCATCCCTAAAGTGTCTTCCATATATAAAATTATGTAATTTTAATTGCTCCATAGCAAATTGGGTGAATGAATTATAATAAAAATACTTTTGTTGCCTAAGGCAAGTTTTTTTTTCTTTATTTTTTTGAACAATGGTTATTCAATAGCTCACACTTAATTATGTCCAGGTTTTACCAAATAAGTCACAATTCTAAACACCTCCCAGCAACTGAGGAGGTGATTCTTCACAATTTTTTCACATGTAGAATCATTTCATATCTCAATTGTATTGATTTACAAATCGCTTCACTTTTCTAATTGTGAAATATGTGTTGAGAGCATATTTACTCAATAGCTGTACCTCATGCAGGTTCTCATGACAATCTCAGTAGGCAGAAGGCCATTTGATGGCAGTCAACTGACTTGCCCTACTTATTTTTAAAGAGCATATAGTCAGAAATGCATCTACCATATAATTCAGCAATTCCACTCCTGGATAAATAACTCTCAAAAGGAAATCAGTATATTGAAGATATATCTGCCCTCTTATATGTATTGCAACTCTGTTTGCAATAGCCATGATTTGGATATTTAGAAATAGGAACCTAACTGTCCATCAGAAGATGAGTGAATAAAGAAAATATAGTACTCAGGATACCAAATAAATATGCAAAAATCACAAGCATTCCTATACACCAATAACAGATAAACAGAGAGGCAAATCATGAGTGACCTCCCATTCATAATTGCTACAAAGAGAATAAAAAACCTAGGAATACAACTAGCAAGGGATGTGAAGGACCTCTTCAAGAAGAACTACAAACCACTTCTCAAGGAAATAAGAACACAAATAGATGAAAAAGCTTTCCATGCTCATGGTTAGAAAGAATCAATATCATGAAAATGGCCTTATTGCCCAAAGTAATTTACAGATTCAATGTTATCCCTAGCAAGTTGCCATTGTCCTTCTTCATGGAACTTGAAAAAACCACCTTAAACTTCATTTGGAACCAAAAAAGAGCCCACATAGCCAAGACAATCCTAAGCAAAGAGAACAAAGCTGGAGGCATCATGGTATCTGAGTTCAAACTATACTATGAGGCTACAGTATACAAAACAGCATGGTACTGGCAACAAAACAGATATAGACCAATGGAACAGAACAGAGGCCTTGGAAATAATGCCACACATCTACAACCATCTGATCTTTGACAAACCTGACAAAAACAAGCAAAGAGGAAAGGATTTCCTGTTTAATAAATTGTGTTGGGAAAACTGGCTAGTCATATACAGAAAGCTGAAACTGGACCCATTCCTTACACCTTACGCAAAAATTAACTTCAGATGAATTAAAGATCTAAACATAAGACCAACACCATAAAAACCCAGTAGAAAATCTAGGCAATACCATTCAGGACATCAACATAGGCAAGGACTTCATGACTGAAAGACCAAAAGCAGTGGCAACAAAAGCCAAAATAGACAAATGGAATCTAATTAAACTTAAGAGCTTCTGCACAGCAAAAAAACAATCATTAGAGCGAACCAGCAACCAACAAAATGGGTAAACATTTTTGGAAGCTACCCATCCAACAAAGGCCTAATATCCATAATCTACAAAGAACTTAAACAAATTTACAAGAAAAAACCAAACAGCTCCATCAAAAAGTGGGTGAAGGATATAAACAGATGCTTTTCAAAAGAAGACATTTATGCCACCAACAAACATATGAAAAAATGCTCATCACCACTAGTATTAGAGAAATGCAAATCAAAACTATATTGGGATAGCATCTCACACGAGTTAGAATGGCAATCATTAAAAAATCAGAAGACAACAGATGCTGGAGAGGATGTAGAGAAATAGGAATGTTTTACATAATTGGTGAGAGTGTAAATTAGTTCAACTATTGTGGAAGACAGTGTGGCAATTCCTCAAGGTTCTAGAAATAGAAATACTATTTGACCCAGCAAGCCCATTACTGGATAAATACCCAAGGCATTATAAATCATTCAATTACAAAGGCACATGCACACATATGTTCATCGTGGCACTGTTCACAATTGCAAAGACTTGGAACCAACCCAAATGCCCATCAAGGATAGACTGGATAAAGAAAATGTGGCACACATATACACCATGGAATACTATGCAGCCATAAAAAAGGATGAGTCCATGTCTTTTGCAGGGACATCAAAGAAGCTAGAAACCATCATTCTCAGTGAACTAACACAAGAACAGAAAACCAAACATAGCATGTTCTCACTCACAAGTGGATGTTGAACAATGAGAACACATAGACACAGGGAGGGGAACATCACACACCAGGGTCTGTTGGGGATGGGGGTACTAGGGGAGGAATAGCAGGGGGTAGGGGGATAGGGGAAGGATAGCATTAGGAGAAATATCTAATATAGATGATGGAGTGATGGAGGCAGCAAACCACCATGGCATGTGCATACCTATGTAACAATCCTGCAAGATCTGCACATGTACCACAGAACGTAAAGCAAAGAATTAAAAAAAGAAATATAATGATCTCTATATATGTATATGTGTGTGTGTGTGTATATATATATATATATATATATATATATATATATATATATATATATATGGTACTTATACACAATGGAGTACTTTTCAGACATAAAAAACAATGAAATTCAGTCATTTGCAACAACATGGATGAAATTGGAGATCATTATGTTAAGTGAAATAAGCCAGGCACAGAGAGACAAACATTGCATGTTTTTACTTATTCATGGGATCTAAAAATCAAAACATTGAACCCATGAAGATAGTGAGTAGAAGGATGATTTCCAGAGCAGAGAAGAATATTGGGGTTCTTGGGGAAGGTGAGGATGATTAACAGGTCCAAAAAATACTTAGAATTAATGAATAAGGCCTAGTATTTGACAGCAAAATAGAGTGACTATAGTCAATAATAATTTAATTGTACACTTAAAATAACTAAAGAAGTATAATTAGATTGTTTATAACACAAACAATAAATTGTTGAAGGGATGGATATCCCATTTTCAATGATGTGATATCATTAAGCATTGCATACCTGTATCCAAACGTCTCATGTACCCTATAAATATATACACCTACTATGTACCCACAAAAATTAAAAATAAAAACAAATAGAGCATCGAGTCAGAATAACCAATCTATAGTAGTTGATGTTAAAATTGGTGGTAGCAATGGAAAAGGAAGAAGACAGATCTATAACACAATCTGAGGGAAGAAATGAAAGAGGGATGATCAGCTACATTGTCATGATCTGACACTTGGTATCTAGATATCATACCAGATAAGGCATTAATTTCTGGAACTTTTTTTCTCCAACTTCCTAAAGACTTTGCCATTATTATCCTTTACCACCTAGTCTGCAGTTATAATATTACTTGATAGAAGTGGATATTCTTTAGAACCAGTAGCACATAAAGACATTATTCATTTTGTGATTGAGATTTAAGTTGTCAGATTTGCTTCTGGCACAAAGCCTAATAAGCTGGGGCCATTGTGGGGAATACTGTGGGGAACTAGAATTGGGAAAGCCCATGGTAACTGAATGGGGGTTATAGACACATTGGCAGTTGGCAAGGTTGCTAAGAGGACAGTGTATAAAAGGGAGAGGGAGCTCATAGACAAATTCTCTGAAGATTTCCTTGGATTGTATATTTTCCTGAAAGCTGGCCCTCAATCAAAGTTCCTAAGAAACTGAGCTAATTCAAAATGTAGATGCTCTAGCCTGAGATGCTTTGAATTTATTTATTCAGCTCAAGGCATTTGCTTTTTATATATGTTATTTTAGGATTATGATGCCAGATGTTTCTTATGCAGGATACTGGCAACGAAATTCTTCACATATTTACCTTTTGATTTTTATCTTGGAGGCTTGACTGAATGCCACATGGCTGGAATTAAAATAAATACACAATCCAACTCTTAAGTTAAAATTTGATAACTTTTCTCACATATACTTATCAAAACTTAATATTAATAGCAGGCTGTTTTCTCAATTTTTGTTGATTCTGTCTTGTATGCAATCATACCCTGTGAAATAAAATTAAAAATATATAATTACAGTCCTCTTGGTAGGCTGTTGACTATTTTGAGTTAAAAAGCACTCTGTGCTGGCAGCAGAAACACAGAGGCAGCAGTCTAATTTCCTGTATTCCACTAGGTGCCTGCTTAATTGCAACCTTCCATTTACCAGCTCTCTGGCTGCATGCCATTTTTGCTTGTATGTTTTTTCATTCAGTTTATCATTCATTTCTATTTCATCGAGTAACATATAATAGAGACTGTGCTGTTTTGCTCTCTAGCTTGCACGCATATTCAGTTGAGCCATTTCTTTGTTTTGCAGAGTTGATTTTAATTCAGAGAGGAAATATATTTATATAAAAATTTAGACTTCAAAAAGTTTTTTTTAAGGTGTCACAGAATCATGAGAAATAACAGAAGAGTATAAGAATCACTTGAGCTGTTAGATTGATGAGTAAGGTGACAGACACTGAAAGGAAGATTAATCGTTGTTAGTGGAAGAGTTTTGCTGTCATATAATCTATTGTGTTAATTATTTTTAATGGAAGAATAGATTCTTGGTACCAGTTTTCAAAACTGTTATCTTGTATATATAGGTAGATAATGCAATTCTTTAAACCATCCAATTATTGAATGACATTAATAAATCAAAAAATGAAAAACATTCATTAAATATACAATTATGTATTATTGCTTATATACATGTAATTGCACATGTAGAATGTATGGAGTTTCTGTTCAGCTGAAGCTTTTTTGTTATTTTGGTCATGTTAAAATTATATCTAATACATTGAATTCAATAGAATATGAGATACTTAGTCTGGTTTACAGTAAATTTATTCAACTTAGATTGTAATCTACATGAAGCCAGAGGATTTATCTAATTTATTTAGCGGCATATTCTGAGACTATCACAAAGTAAATTCTTAGTGGTATTGATGTACATTTAAGTGATTTTTCTCCTAAAGAGACATGTAGTTAAAATTTAACAATATTGTAGTGTCAGGCATGTATAACGAAGTCTGGACAAATGTGGAATGAGTCTAACTTTGTGAAGGTTGTGGTCAGCTGTTATGAAAAGATAAACTCAAAAAGATAATAGAGAAGCCAAGATGAAAAAAATTCAATCTAGAACTTTAGAATACAAATGTTAGCTTTTGTCAGGTTAAAAAAAGATTTAATACAAATGTTGGCTTTTGTTTTTTGATTTAGAGGAAAAAAAGATGATTGGGAGTTGGGGGAATGAATCAAATGGGAATGTGAACAAAGAATTACTTCAGGGTGATGAAAATGTTTTATATCTTGATTGTGGTGGTGGTTACATTTCTGTATCCAATTGCCAAAACTCAGAGCTATATGCTTAAAATGGGTATTATTTGTGTTTGTAAGTAATATTCTACTTCATACTACTTCATATATCTGTAATATGTTACTAATATGTTTGCAAATATAATTTTACTTCTTATTGTTTGTAAATTATTGATTTTAAAAACGTTCTCCAGGAGAAAAAATAAAGGCAACAGCTGATATTGCCTTTTAATAGGCGTTAGTCAGATAAACATTCTAAAACATAACTAGAAGCCTGACCTGGAAACAATTCACCAACTTGGAAGTGTTGACTAGAAAATCGATAACTGTCATTTTCATTTTATTTTTTCACCTTTTCTGGCTACCAGCCACTGAATAAAAAATGCACAGAAAATATTAGAAGCCAGAAAGACAGGAAATCTCCTTAAGCTCCTGGATTACTATTAGACAGTAAATTAAAAATTAAGATTCCTTATTTCTGAGCAAGAATATTTTTGTAATGACATCAAAATTCTGTTTTTTAAAATAGGTTTTGTCTCTAATTTTCCTGTCATTGCTCGTTTTTATTCACTTAGCAACATTTGTGACTCATTTGCTAGGACCAGTTTAACATTTGGCCATGCTTTGAGAGTCTGTGTCATGAAACCTTGTCTGACTTCAAATTCTGTGATCCTTTAAGTTTCTCCACCAGAATGCAAGCTCAGTCATGTAATTGCTGTGGTTAGCAATGAAACCATCATGTAATGTACTGTAAATGAGTAACTCTGGGATAAATAAATTAATCTCTCCATTGGATTTTCAGAACTTCCTTCAAGAAAGTAGCCCAGAGCAGACAGTTAAGGGTTTTCCTGTGTGTGCGTGTGTGTGTGTGTGTGTGTGTGTGTGTGTGTTTACTACTATCTTCCACAGAAAAGTTTATAATATATTCTTATTTAATTATTAGTTTCCAATATCTTACGTTAGAATGTCAATTCCATTTGCATTGACAATCTATGAATATGTTGCAATGATCATTTTTCATACTTAGTGACTGTCCACTATATTTTCAACACTTCTTCACACGTTTGGGAGAATTTTCTCCCTATTTAAGTCCTCTCTTCTCAGAGAAAATGCCAGAAATTTTCTTTCCCAGAATCCCTTGCAACTAGGACATGTGACCTATACTCTGACAAATAGAAGCATCCATTAAGGAGTATGATTTGCAAGAATAGATATCACGTTTATGTATATAGACATAAACTTGGGCATATACAGTAGAGACAGGATCTTGCTTTGTTGCCCAGGCTGGGGTACAGTGATGCAATCATAGTTTACTGAAGCCTGGAATTTTGGGGTTCAAGGGATCCTATCACCTTAGCCTTTTGAGTAGTACAGATTACAGGTGTGTGACCCCATGCCTGACAATTATTTTCATTTTTATTTCTTAGAGAAGGGGTTTTGCTATGTTGTTCAGGCTAGTCTTGAACTCCTGGCATCCAGTGATTCTCCTGCCTCAGCCTCCTGAAGTGCTGGGATTACAGGCTTGAGCCACTGCACCCAGCCTCCCAATGACTAATTAACAGAGAAAAGAAAGAGAGAGCTTGACTTGGTTTGTAGATCATCTTTTGTGTTATATTAAAAACATGAACCTCTGTAGTGTGACAGTAGTAATCAGAGATGTTCCTAAAAGAACATGGAAAAGAATAATTATTTTAATATGAAGAATTGAGCAACTCTCCCCATTGTTCTTTTGTCTTAAAAGGTGGAAACACCTGAGGTACTGCTCCACAATCATTCATGGATATTGATAAATAGTTTGGCTAGATTTAATGAAGTTTGGCATGGATTTACTTGCCAATGAAAGACTACTGACAAGGCACTTTCAGGGAAGAGGTACTTAGATAGATAACAAAATGTACCTACAATGAGAAATCATTTTTTTCCCATGTGACTTATCAACTGAAGATAGTCACTGCGAAGGAGATTTGCAATATTCTGATAGAAAAGGATAATCCAGCTAATTAATGTCAGTAACCATGACAATATTGAATGAAGTCATTCTTTTTTAAATTTGTTTTTGATTGTTTTTGTTTTTGAGACAGTCTCATTCTGTTGCCTGGGCTGGAGTTCAGTGGTGCGATCAAAACTCACCATACCCTTGACCTCCTTGAGTTAAAACAATCCTTCTGCCTCAGCCTCCCGAGTAGCTGGGACAACAGATGCCTGCCAACATGTCTGATTAATTTTTGTATTTTCTGTAGAGACAGGGTTTTGCTACATTGCCCAGGCTGGTCTAAAATGCCTGAGCTCTAGCCATCCACCTGGCTTAGCCGCCGAAATCCTGGGATTACAGGTGTGAGCCACTCTGCCCAGACTCAGTCTTGTTTTTGTGAGATTACGCACTGGAGCAGCATGTCCCTTAGCACAGTCTGACCAATTATTGGCTATATTTGATGGCCGGTTCACCAGTGGCAGAAGTCTCAGAAGACAAAACTCTTAACCTCTTGATATTAATATCATACCTGGGGGTGAGGTATGAACTAACCAAGAAGGGGTAAACAGATTACTTGGTGGTAGGTTGATGATACTAAACCTATTCTACTATGAATTAGAGAGTATTTTGACCTCATTGGAATTAATTATAACTTTGGATTTGGAAATTTGGATTCCTCCTCCTTCTTTTCCAGGGAGAATAGCTATGTACTTATTGAATGCCTTGTCTACAATTGTGGTGTCTCATATACCAATGCTTTTCACCATGAAAATGATTTTACAGGAACAGAAGTCAGGTATAGATATATACTGTTTGGATTTAGAGATCTGGCTAGGCACTCAGTCACCCAAAACCTGCTGGTCCTGATAAAACTGTATACGATTATCGAACACATATTATGGCACCAATCTTATGAAGCTGGAATACCATCTTACAGAATATGGCATGTGCTTCTTCCAAAATTAAGAAAACAAAGAGACTGAAAGCCAGCATTTTACCTGCCACTTTTACATTTTATGAACCCTTAACAAAAATTATGTTTCATGTTCCACAACCTTTGGCTTCTTTGGTTTGGAAGACTTAGTGCACAAGTGAAGAATTTTTCCAACATGACACTCAACTATATTTTTATAGAACTGGAAGCTGAGACCAGTACATAACCATTTCAAGCTTTTAGTGCCACTATATAAATAGGTCAAAAATGGGAGTTATAATTTTGCTGGGTTGATTGACCCAAATTATCAAAGATAACATGGGCAAACATATGTAGTACAGAAATGAATATGTGAAATACAGGGGCTACTTTGACCTTCATAGTGCTATTATAGCTAGTAGTAACATGAATGGAAGATCTATGGTGGCGTACACACAGGAGAGACCACCAATCCTTTTGTATTTAAGGAATAACATTTCATTTACTATTCCAAATAAGGATTCTGAACAGTTGAAGGACTGGATGAGAGACAGTTGAGGAAAAAGAATTCTTGAGTACATAATAGAGAAAGAAAATTATGACTTGAAATAATGAGCAGTTCCAGAAATGAGGAATATATAGTATCTACTCCCATTCCCTGTAGTCTCTTATACATATTTACATATTTCAAAATGTTTTTTCTTTCTTCCTTTCCCCTATTGTTATATGTATATTTATATTTATTTTATATTTACATATTCTTATTTCACAATATAGTCCATAAGTTAAAGAATATAAAGATGGCATTATCATGTACTTAGAACAGCGGTGTCTACCACCTAGATATCTTAGGTTTACAATTGGATGCGGAAACTTACGAGGCTTTGGATTTGCCATCCTTTTAGAAGTAAGGCACTTGTGTTTTCATTTATATGAAGAATAGGTCCATTATGTTAAGCTGTGGCATTTTCTTATTGTTCAAAGTTTACATATGTTTTTTTTTTTAAAAAATGTGGTGATATTGGGAGGTCACAAAGCAGATAGTAGCAGATAGGAGGATATTTGGCATCTTTTTTGGCCATCAGCATGTTGTGAAGTATGTTGTGAACTGTGTTGTGAATTATAAATGTTGTGAATCTCTTCTCTCTAAGACAGAAATTTATTTCCCCATCCTCTCTTATAACTAAAATATAGATATGTATTATATAAGCTCTACCTATCAGGCACATTGCTCAAGAATTCTGCTTGGAAGAGAGTGACATGAAGAAGGAGGCATTCATAGTTTTTTTTTCTGGCAATTTTGGCAGAGCTGGTGGAGAGATTTCAGTTTTGGGGGTATAAGCAGCAGAAACCCAAATGACTGTGTCCAGTATGAGTCTCTTGTCTTTTTTTGGCAGCTATCCCCAGTTCTATAGCCTCTGAGCATGATCCAAGCAAATCAGTGGGCCACCCAATCATTAAGAAATTTCTTTTCCTTTTCTACCTAATCTGCTGGAATGATTTTTCCCTGTATGTGTCTATTTATTTACAGTATGCTCCCTGAACATAAATAAATTCAAAAAATCTGAAAGAACGCCTGACCTACATGTATGCATACATGTGTGTATGTGCATGTTTGTCTATGAGTGTGTGTGTATGACACAGAATTGAGTCAGCTTTAATATATATATATTTTTAGAGCTTCTAGTCTGTAAGTTTTCACACTATGTTTCATTTTATTTTTACTTGGTGAAATGTTTTCCAAACATATGAATACAGAAAAAAAAAATAGATTTTGAGATTCTCAGTGTCACCCAAGAAAAGCTTTTGAAATAGTCTCACAATATTTTTCTATTCTCAAAAGAAAATTTCAAGGTATTTTTATTCAAAATTCCAGTATCAGGAAAAAGTTCTCAATTTTACTAAGTTACATAAAGAAGTATTTATCATATATATGACTTTCAGAGCATTATTTCTTACTGCTTAAAATAGTCCAGGCACAGTGGCTCAGACCTGTAATCCCAGAACTTTGTGAGGCTGAGGAAGGAGGATCACATGAGGCCAGGAGTCTAAGACCAGCCTGGGCAATACAGCAAGACTCATGCTCTGTAAAAAATAAAATGAAATATAAAATAAAATAAAATAACGGTTAATAGTTTGAAGCTGAAAGTTTTATTCTTTGTTCAGTGATCTGGAAAGTCCAAACACTTTTTTTGTTGTTGTTATTTCTATAATACATATACATTTTATGGAAGTAAATTTATATTTTGAAAAAAAAAAAAACTCTTGTAAACATTTGTAATGATTTGTTTTCACTGTTAATGTTTGTTCTCATTGCTAATCGAGCTCAAGTGACTCAGTGAATGAACTGTATACATTTTCAGTGATGTTAGGAGTGTCTAAAATAGTTTTTAACTATTTAAGCCAGTAGATCATGACAAAGGCAATCTTTTCACTTGATCAGCTTACTCAAATTAATAAACTGGCCATTTTCCAGCACAGTGCCTGTCTCTGAATGACCAGGGCTGCATTCAGCATATTTTTCCTTAGCTTCAATCTGGCCCTTACACCTGAATTAGGAATCTGAGAGGCATAGCATTTGTACAGGTTTGTAAGCTTAAGTTACTATTGTATTTTTCCTGCTGTTTAGGGTGGAATATAGTCACAATTAGAGAAAAAAAGGAGAAGCTTTCCAAAATGTCTGCCCTTCAGGCCTCTTGCCATTCAGATATTTCTTCTGGGCTTTCTGCCCTGATTTCCTCTGGTTTTTAGTGCTATTTTTTTCATTCAAGCATTTGAAGAGGGAGTACTTAAAACAAATAGACCAAGGAATTGAGTCCTCCATGGTATAGATCCAAGAGCTCCGTTCTGATGTCTTCAGGGCACATAGCACAAAACAATTGGGCCTCTAAGGGCTTTGGGGAGGTGTAAGGAGTCTGGAAATAATCCAGCTATCCTCACCAGAGTTTGTGTGCAGTCCTGGAATCGTCAGGGATTACGCATGAAAGAAAAGAAATTCTCTTCTCTGCTCACCGGCCTCACAGCAGGCAAAGCACTAAAGCTCCTGTTCCCTTCTACTTGTGGATTTTAATTGATGGGGTTGGTACACAGAGTAAAGCCATTTGGGCACAAATGACAGGGGATGGCATTTAAACAAAAAAGGCAATTTTAATTTTATCTTCCTCCAAATTAGAAAGGGAAAAAAAATCAAAAAAGGAAAATCTTGTTTTTTTCAAACAAACGGTGGGTTTTTAAAACATTTGGATTGTAGGAATTAAAAAATAATAATTAAAACAAAACTTGCCTATGTCATTTTAAAGTGGTTGGTTAATAAGCTTTGGCTCACGATTTCAATCTGCAATTTCCCTAGACTACCCTATTTACGATAGAAGCTGAATTTTACAGTGGCATTTTATGTGCCTGGGCTACATTTTTAAGCCCAGGCCTGTTGTTTAGGGCCAGAAATGGACACAATTTAATTCTGTTTATTATAGAAATCAAGTGCTTTTGGAAAGAGATTGTGAGCAGCTGTTTAATATTGTCTTTCTGTTAATATAGAGGTTCATTTCTCATGCCTTTTGAGGAAAAAGCAGTTCATGAGGTTTCTAGAGGGTCTTTTCTACAGAAATACAGGTTGGCTGCCAGGATTTAGGAGCAAAAAAGATTTGCTGTTAATTGGAGGGGCTGGCTGTCTGTGACAGGTGTCAAATTAGGACCTGTACTCCAGTAGGATTTCTAGGGTTGTGCAAAGAAGACATCAGTAATCAAAACAGAAAAAGAAAACATTTTTTGTGATACAATTTCCCAGCTAGTTTTTAATCTTATGCAACTGAATTCAATATGAAGAAAGGTTTTGAAATGAGGATGACAAGGATCATTTCCACTTTCCTCAGCAGACTGTGTTCAATAGTTAACAAAATTAATTCTTTATTTAAAAAGCAATCTAAGATAATTGAGCAAGTTTTAAGGTGAGATGATGGTTTTAATCATTGCATTTACAATGGTAAGTGACTGAAGTTCACAGTCTCTTGAAGCAGGCCCTTATATATAGCATTTGATGCTTTCTACAATGATACAAAGGAACCTATTAGATTTGGTGGAAAATAACAATGGCATTCAGTCCTTAAGCTATTTTTCTTAATGTTTGTTAATGATATGAATAAAAACCAAGGATGAGACATTCTCACACTCTCATAATGACTGGCTCTGGTTCTGCATCCACTATCTTAAATCTTAGATCCCTTTTTCTTAGTGCTAAGAGAGTGACAGCCGACTACATCTCAGGACTGCAGCAATGCTGAGTCAATAAATAAAAATATTCAGGTAATTTCCTTATTCATAAGTGAAACTTATGAATATAAACTATATTGGACTACTTTGAAAGTTGAAATACCATTGAGAAATAGTTAAAAGGAATAGAATTTGTACTACACTTATACTTTGGACAAAATGCTCATTTAAAATATGCCTTAAGGAATATGCCTTGAGAAAATATATCCCAGTGAATTTCTAAACGCATGCTGTGGTCTTATAGGTAGCGTGTGCTTTCTGCGTTAAGACCTCATGTGGTGAGGTTATTTCTGTCCGTGTTCCATGAATACTTTGCTTTACACGATTTTAAAACAAACACCGAATTTCTTCATTTATTGGTTTTACTTTCTGTTAGAAAAGAGTACTAATTTTAAAATTTATTGCAGAAAAAACACTTTTTGACTGAATTGTGTAAAATGACTCAGAAGTAAAATGTTTAAGTGTCAGATAGTATTTGCCACTAGTCTGCTTAAAAGACAGAAGTATTTGAGTACAAATGATGTTTCATCTGATTGGTAGCACTTTATGAATTCGTATTTCAGGATGGCTTGTGAAAACTTATTTCAACTCAAATAAGAAGTATTATTGAATTAGGTGGTAATCAAAATATATAGTCTGGCACACTGGATTCTTGATTTGTGAAGAAATGTCTTTTAAATAAAAGATGGTTATGTGTGTGTACTTTTTTATGGAAAGGAAAATCCATAATATGAAATTTTATTTCTTGAGACTTTTTGGATTCCAGGTAAGCACTCAAACTCCAGACCTCAGAAGGATTTTGGAGGAGCAGGATGAGAAAAGTTGGAGCCCTGGTAACTGCAGTGCTGCCATCTCCACTCTGGACTGTCAGAGTGAATTACAGTTTTTTTGTTTAACTCCTATAGCCCTGTTTGTTTGTTTTGTCAGATAAAGTTGAATATAACACTAACTGATACATTTAATTAAGTAAATTGAGCTTGATCAACTGTATGAATTTCTCTCTCACTCTTTTTCTCCTTTCCCTCCCTCCCACCCTTTTGCCTCTTGTCTCCCTCCCCACTCCTCTCCTTTTAGATTGGTGAGCAATACAGACACATATACATAAACGGCCATAGGCGGCTGGGCGAGGTGGCTCACGAGCACTTTGGGAGGCCGAGGCGGGTGGATCACGAGGTCAAGAGATTGAGACCATCCTGGCCAACATGGTGAAACCCCGTCTCTACTACAAATACAAAAAATTAGCTGGGCATGGTGGCGCGTGCCTGTAATCCCAGCTACTCAGGAGGCTGAGGCAGGAGAATTGCCTGAACCCAGGAGGCGGAGGTTGCGGTGAGCCGAGATCACACCATTGCACTCCAGCCTGGGTATCAAGAGCGAAACTCCGTCTCAAAAAAAAAAAAAAAAAGCCATAGGCATGAATATACCAAAATGTACTTCAAACAAAAGGAAATGAAGCTTGATTTTAAGTTCCAGGCTCTGTGTTCACACTTATTTTCTCTGCTCCACAGATATTTTAACAGTACTTATTATTTATATGCATAATTCCCCAGTCTTTTTTTTTTTAATCAAAACTACACTGATGGTGAATGAAATAGTGTGAGGAAACAAAACTTGACACAGAGTGGACATCAAAAAATGTTATTTGCACTTTCTCTTTCCTTTAGGGAATGAAGCAGTGGTATAGTTCCCGTAGGAATTGGGAGTACTTTTTAGGTTTTGAGGACTGTGTTATTCTTGTACATGTTTTAAAATAAAGTAGCTGATAGTAACATCTAATTGTGCTATGGAATACTATTTGGAAAAGGGAGGGAAATCAAATTTATATTCTACAGCTGCAAATACATTGTCCTCAAATGGAGATAAAACTCAAATTATGGGATGTCTTTTCAAATACAGTGCAATTTATATCCTCGAGAATTTTAGTCTTAGATTAAGTAAATCTTTATCCACCAATAGGAAGACTTGTATTTCATATACGTACTCTCCAGTATTCTACAGATGGAATAAGAATTCTTATCTTACTATATATGAAGAAATTGGTAGCTTTCTTTATATGGCTGTATTACCTGCTTTCACACCTTAGTTTAAGAGAAAGCCATCACCCGAACCATTTACTTTTTACTTTCTTGAACTACCACGTGGGAATGCATCTAAGACAATTTGAACTTTATACATGATGATCATGATCCAATTTTAATCCTATCCAGTATTTCAAAAATATGTGAGTGAGTTTCATAAATTACTTTTTACATATGTTTCTGGCCCTCTGTTATTGTTATATAAAAAGGTAAAATGCATGCAAATAGTACCAGACAGTCATTCTGTTTTAATAAGATTTTCAGTATAATTATATGTGCTGTAAATTTTAAAATAAGATTTGGATCAACAGCCAAATTTTGGGGGTGCTTAAATTGAACTGAACTTCTGAACTTCTAAGTTTGCTTTGCAGTGGTTAAAAGCTTGTTGTAGGGAAAGTGAGTACCCTCGGTCAGGTCAAGAATTTTATATATATATATATATATATATATATATATATATTTCCAGTCTAGCCTGCTACATTTGACCTGTATGTACCTTTTCAAATGTAGCTTAGCTTGCTAGTGAGAAAATGGAAGCACTGATTTCAGAAAATGACAGGTATTTTTTCCTAAGGTGGTGAATGCATATTTTGAATTGTGTCCCATTATATCCAAATTGAGAAAGAATAAATTATTGGATTTGAAAAAATGTTTATAATTCATACTAAATTAAGCTTATGGCCAGATGTCAACTCTCACTATAAAATATGATGTTTTTCATTTAATAACAACTAAATTTTATACAGATTTTACAATGCTGTCCCATTTAAAAAATGCACATATGATTCCAACAACTCTCCATGAAATTTCTTATTAATCTCAATTTATTGGAAATGAAGGAGTCTTAGAGGTTTATGGACAAGCTGAACATCTGCTTAGTTTTTGAACTGAGATTGTTACATTGGGTGATTAGTCAGACGCTAACAGGGTAGGAGAGGCCCCCACACCTCACCAGGAAAGTCAGGCGACCATCGGGTGATGGTCAGGTCGTTGTCACACTGCCTCTCTAAAAATAATAGGTCGCAGCCAGCACCAGGGAAAGGCAGTCTCCCAGTAGATGGGAAACACCTGGAACTGGTGATCAGCAGCTTCCTGATAAGATCTCAGGACTTGGGTAAGTGGGCCCAAGCATGCCCACTAAGAGGCAAAATGGCAGAGTTTAACTAGTATATGATCTTCCAGGGGCATTCCACTGGTAAGGAAGAACGCCTCAGATGAGGTTGTATACAAGTGCAGTAAACGCACTGTGCACGCTCACCTCCTAAGTGCTAGCATGTCACTGCACATTCAGGCAGCTCACCCCAAGAGAAGAATCAGGGGAAATGGGACACAACACACCAGAAGTATGCCAACATATATAACCTCAAGTCAAAAGGCCAAACCCCACCCTAGACCTCCAAGATGTCCACTTGGCCCCCTTCCAAGTGTACTTTACATTGTTTTCATTCCTGCTTTAATGATTTGTAATAAACTTCCACTCCTGCTCTAAAACTTGCCTCAGTCTCTTCTTCTGCCTTATGCCCCAAGTCAAATTCTTTCTTCTGAGGAGGCAAGAATTGAGGTTGCTGCAGACCTGTACTGATTTGCCACCAGTAACTCGGATAACTTCCATGGCTAACAACGTCTTCTGACTTTCCTCCATTATTCATTGTGTTGTGTGCCACAACTACTTCTAATCTCATGTGATAAGCCTTTTTTTTAAGAGACAGAGGAAAATGAATAATATAGAAACAGCAATATTTAATCTGTGATGTACCAGGTGGCAAGTTGAAGCTAAGCCACATGGAAATCGAAGTTATGGGGGAATAGAAAAACCCCTCAGAGATAAGTGTTTCCAAAGAGACAAAGGGTGGTTCCAGCTCCCTATCTTCCCGCTCCATCCTGTAACCCACCTGAACAGTTAGGATCCCCTCTAGAATTTTTTTGGAAAGAGAATTTAAAAAAAAATTAAACACGAAAAATTATGTTCTCAAGTGATAAATAGAAAAGTATTTTTATTTTGTTTTATTATATTTCTTTTGGGACAGAATCTCACACTATCACCCGGGCTGGAGTGCAGTGCTGCAGTCTTGACTCACTGCAACCTCCACCTCCCAGGTTCAAGTGATTCTTGGGCCTCAGCCTCTCAGGTAGCTGGGATTACAGGAATGTACCACTATGCTTGGCTGATTTTTGTATTTTTAGTAGAGACGGGGTTTCACCATGTTGGCCAGGCTGGTCTCAACTCCTGACCTCCAGTGATCTGCCTGCTTCAACCTCCCAAAGTGCTGGGATTGTAGGCATGAGCCACTGCGCCTGGCCAGAAAAGGCATTTTAAATTTTGCTTCAGTTCTTAGAAGATGAAAAATAACTCTATTTCATGCCAATATCTCTGCACACACACACAAATGAAAAGGTCTAAAATATTTGAATTATATAAGCTGAACCTAGAGAATAACCATTCAAATTCTGCCATAGATCCAGTTAATATATTATTATTAGTTACTGACATTGTTTGAAAATGTCTCTGGCTGAATCCAACTATTCGAAAGAGTCTAAATACTAAGCTCAGGAATCGATTTCCTCTTCTCTGAGGATTCTGCTGCATTACAGAAAAATCTTAAAAACAGCAAAGAAGTAATATTCTCATTAGAAAACAAGAAAAGTTTCCTTCAGAATAACAAAAGTTAAAAAGGATTCATAGAGAATGAAATAAAAATAAGACCAAGGGATAAAAAAAAAAAGAGAGAAAGCTGTGGCCCTGGGCACTAGACATAACCATAGATCTTCTCTAGAGACTCCAAGGTCAGAACCAACATGTTTAAGGGAATGGGCCAGGGAGTAATGAGAACAGTGATTCATTAAACAGCCTTGGAATGGCCTCTTTATTTCTCTTGTAAACAAATAGGCTGACAACAATGACTTTTACCCTTAGGCTCAAGTTAGTGAACTACTCTAGAAAAAGTTTTCAATCAGCCTCAGGTGTGAGAGCACTGGTTTCTGAGAGAGAGAAAGCAGAATTTGAGATAAACGCAGATTTGTACAATGGATTTGGGGGTAGGAGCAGAACAAAAAACAATAATGAAATCTCCTCCCTTCAATACAGATTCTTCTCTTTCCTCCTCCTCCTCTTCCTCTTCTTCTGCTTCTTATTCTTCCTCCTCCTCTTCCCCTTTCTCCTCTTCCTCTTCTATTTCTCATCTTTTCCTCTTCTTCTTTTTCTTTTCTAAGACAGAGTCTCACTCTGTTGCTCAGGCTGGAGTGCAGTGGTGCCATCACAGCTCATTGCCACTTCAAGCCACCCTGACTGGCTAGTTTTAATATTTTTTATAGACACCAGGACTTGCCATGTTGCCCAGGTTGGCCTGAAACATTTGAACTCAAGTGATCCTCCCACCTTTGCCTCTAAAATGCTGGGGTTACAGGTGTCAGCCATTGTGCCCGGCCAATACTATTTTCAATTTGTCAAATACTATTGGGAGAAAGGAGGGTTTCAGTTTCCTGACTGTTGGTTCTTTATCCCTATATCCTGTTGCAAAACTGTCACCAGGCCCTGCCCAATCACCTACAACAACCATTCAGGGATGTGGTCTGTTGATGGGGAAAAATCTATATCTCTATTTATTTATCTATATATATATATATATTTTTTGAGATGAAGTCTCTCTCTTTCGCTGAGGCTGGAATGAACTAGTGAGATGTTGGCTCACTGCAACCTCCACCCCATGGATTCAAGTGATTCTTCTGCCTCAGCCTCCCCAGTAGCTGGGATTATAGGTGCCTACAACCAACCCCAACTAATTTTTGTATTTTTAGTAGAGACGAGGTTTTGACATGTTGGCCAGGCTGTTCTCAAACTCCTGACCTCAGGCGATTCACCCGCCTCCACCTCCCCAAGTGCTGGGACTACAGGCATGAGCCACCGTGCCTGGCCTATATATCTATATTTCCATCTTACCTCTTTCTATGTGCATTTTGCGTCTATACACAAAGAAAACATATGCAAGACAACTATATTAATTACTCTAGTACTTTCATATAGGAGCTTACTCCATGGGTAGTAGGTACACTGAACACGGAAAATGTATGGAGAATAATCCTAAAAGCAACTTTCTGTCTTTTACTGTCTTTTTATCCCATGGCTGAAACAGAATAGACTTTTCATTACTCTTTGATGAAAATTCAGGCAATACCCCTGACTTTTTAATTCACTCTGTTAATAGAAAGTGTTTTGGCCACTGTGAATAGCAAAACACTCTTGATTCATGGCATGAAATCCTCTGGTTTCTGTATTAATGGACACTTTATTATTCTTTCAAACATAAGACTTTTTCTGACTTCCCAGCTTCTCTGGGTAGGCTAGCTGCTTTTAGGGAATGGATGTGGTTGGGTTCTTTTCTCTTTCTCTCACTTCTTTCCCTACTTTCAAACTTCTCTTTCTGATTTTTCAAAGGTTTAAGAAGAAAGATCATGAGAAACTATTATTTCACAGTGTTGTGGTGAGAATTGAACTTATATACTATATTTTATGGAATCTAAGATGCTAATGATTGAAAACCGTAATGTTACGCACCACTAAGAAAGAAAGAAAAATATGCTGCCAAGTATAATGTGATATAGTCCTAATATTTATTTTTATCAATTCTAGTTTTTATTTTTTAATTATGGAAGGAATTTATGTAATTATTTAAAACCTACTACATATATAAAAATGAAAGCTGCAAGTGAAGTACATTTATTAATATAATTCTAAAACTTTTTTATATTCAGTGTAGTATGACTGAATTCCTGTTTGTCAGGGTGCCATTGATATCTGTATTTTTCTATGTACTTTACTGTTCTGTGTCATGAAGAACATTAGTAATGCAACATTTCTTAAAATGTTATATTACTGTTGATAAGATTTTCTTCCAAGTACCTGATATCCTTCCTACAAGTTACTTTATTTTATTTTTTTAAATTATACTTTAAGTTCTGGGGTACATGTGTAGATCTTGCAGGATTGTTATATAGGTATACACATACTATGGTAGTTTGCTGCCTCCATCTCCTCTTCTCTTACATTAGGTATTTCTCCTAATGTTATCCCTCCCCAAACTCCCCAAGCCCCCTGACCCCCAAACAGACCCCAGTGTGTGATGTTCCCCTCCCTGTGTCCATGTGTTCTCATTGTTCAACACCTACTTATGAGTGAGAACATGAAGTGTTTGGTTTTCTGTTCTTCTGTCAGTTTGCTGAGAATGGTGGTTTCTAGATTCATCCATGGCCCTGCAAAGAAAATGAGCTCATCCATTCTTATGGCTGCATAGTATTCCATGGTGTATATATGCCACATTTGCTTTATCCATTCTATCCTTGATGGGCATTTGGGTTGGTTCCAAGTCTGCTATTGTGAACAGTGCCACAATGAACATATGTGTACATGTGTCGTTATAATAGAACAATTTATAATCCTTTGGGTATATAACCAGGAATGGGACTGCTGGGTCAAATGGCATTTCTATTTCTAGAACCATGAGGAATTGCCACACTGTCTTCCACAAGGGTTACACTAATTTACACTCCCAACAGTGTATAAGCGTTTCTATTTCTCCATATCCTCTCCAGCATCTGTTGTCTCCTGATTTTTTAATGATCACCATTCTAACTGGCATAAGATGGTATCACAATGTGGTTTTGATTTGCATTTCTCTAATGACCAGTGATGATGAGCATTGTTTTATATGTTTGTTAGCTGCATAAAAGTCTTCTTTTGAACAGTGCCTGTTCGTATCCTTTGCCCACTTTTTGATGGGGTTGTTTGTTTTTTTCTTGTAAATTTGTTTTAGTTCTTTGTAGATTCTGGATATCAGCCCTTTGTCAGATGTGTAGCTTGCAAATTTTTTTCCCATTCTTTTGGTTGCTGTTTCACTCCCATGATTGTTTCTTTTGCTGTGCAGAAGCTCTGAAGTTTAATTAGATCTATTTGTCTATTTTGACTTTTGTTACCATTGCTTTTGGTCTTTTAGTCATGAAGTCCTTGCCTGTGCTGATGTCCTGAATGGTATTGGCTAGGTTTTCTTCTAGAGTTTTTATGGTGTTACACCTTATGTTTAAATCTTTAATCCATCTGGAGTTAATTTTTGTATAGGGTATAAGGAAGGGTCCAGTTTCAGCTTTCTGCACATGGTTATCTAGTTTTCCCAACAACATTTATTAAACAGGGAATAGTTTCCACATTGCTTGTTTTTGCCAGGTTTGTCAAAGATCAGATAGCTGTAGGTGTGTGGCATTATTTCCAAGGCCTCTGTTCTGTTCCATTGGTCTATATCTCTGTTTTGGTACCAGTAACATGCTGTTTTAATTACTGTAGCCTTGTAGTATAGTTTGAAGTCACATAGGGTGATGCCTCCAGCTTTGTTCTTTTTGTTTAGGATTGTCTTGGCTATGCAGCCTCTTTGTTGGTTCCATATGAAATTTAAGGTGTTTTCTTCCAGTTCTGTGAAGAGGGTCAATGGTTGCTTGATGGATATAGCATTGAATCTATAAATTACTTTGGGCAGTATAGCCATTTTCACAATGTTGATTCTTCCTAATCATGAGCATGGAATGTTTTTCTATCTGTTTGTGTCCTCTCTTATTTCCTTGAGCAATGGTTTGTAGTTCTCCTTGAAGAGGTCCTTCATGTCCTTTTTAAGTTGCATTACTAGGTATTTTATTCTCTTTGTAGCTGTTGTGAATGGGAGCTCGCTCATTATTTCACTCTCTGATTTTCTGTCATTTGGTATATAGGAATGCTTGTGATTTTTGCACACTGATTTTGTATCCTGAGACTTTGCTGAAGTTGCTTATCATTTTAAGGAGATTTTGGGCTGAGACGATGGAGTCTTCTAAATATACAATCATGACGTCTGCAAATAGAGACAATTTGACTTCCTCTTTTCCTAATTGAATACGTGTTATTTCATTTTCTTGCCTGATTGTTCTGGCTAGACCTCATCAATACTATGTTGAATAGGAATGGTGAGAGAGGGCATCCTTGTCTAGTGCCAGTTTTCAAAGGTAATGCTTCCAGTTTTTGCCCATTCCATATTATATTGGCTGTGGGTTTGTCATAGATAGCTTTTATTATTTTGAGGTATGTTCCATCAATACCTAGTTTAGTGACAGGTTTTAGCATAAAGAGCTGTTGAATTTTGTTGAAGTCCTTCTCTGCATCTATTGAGATGATCATGTGGTTTTTGTCTTTGGTTCTATTTATGTGGCGAATTACGTTTATAGATTCGCATATGTTGAACCAGCCTTGCATTCCCAGGATGAAGCTTACTTGATAGTGATGGATAAGCTTTTTGATGTACTGTTGCATTTGGTTTGCCAGTATCTTATTGAAGATTTTTGCACCAATGTTCATCATGGATATTGGCCTGAAATTTTCTTTTTAGTTGTGTCTCTGACAGGTTTTGGTATTAGGATGATATTGGTATTATAAAATGAGTTAGGGAGTATTCCTTCCTTTTGTGTTGTTTGGAATAGTTTCAGATAGAATGGTACCAGCTCCTCTTTGTACATCCGGTAGAATTCAGCTGTGAATCCATCTGGATCTGGGCTTTTTTTTGGTTGGTAGGCTATTAATTGCTGCCTCAACTTCAAACTTTGTTATTGGTCTATTCAGGTTTCAACTTCTTTCTGGTTTAGTCTTGGGAGGGTGTAAGTGTGCAGGAATTTATCCATTTCTTCTGGATTTACTGGTTTATGTGCCCAGAGTTGTTTGTAGTACTATCTGATGGTAGTTTGTATTTTTGAGGAATCAGTGGTGATATCCCCTTTATCATTTTTATTGCATCTATTTGATTCTTCTCTCTTTTCTTTTTTATTAAGCTGGCTAGCCATCTACCTATTTTGTTGATTTTTTTCAAAAAACTAGCTCCTTGATTTATTAATTTTTGAATGGCTTTTTGTGTCTCTATCTCCTTCAGTTCTGCTCTATCTTAGTTATTTCTTGTCTTCTGCTAGCTTTTGAATTTGTCTGATTTTGGTCCTCTAGTTCTTTTAATTTTGATGATAGAGTGTTGATTTGAGACCTTTCCTCGCTTTTCATGTGGGCATTTAGTGCTATGAATTTCCCTGTAGACACTGTTTTAAATGTGTCCCAGAGGTTCAGGTACATTGCATCTTTGTTCTTATTGGTTTTGAAGAACATCTGTATTTCTGCCTTCATTTCATTATCCAGTAGTCATTCAGAAGCAGGGTGTTCAGTTTCCATGTAGTTGTGGGGTTTTTGTGTGAGTTTCTTAGTCCTGTGTTGTAATTTGACTGCACTGTGGTCTGAGAGACTGGTTGTTATGATTTTCTTTCTTTTGCATTTGCTGAGGAGTGATTTACTTCCAATTATGTTATCAATTTTAAAGTGCAATGTGGTGCTGAGAAGAATGTATATTCTGTAGAGTTGGGGTGGAGACTTCTCTAGATGTCTATTAGGTCTGCTTGGTCCAGATGTGAGTTCAAGTCTTGAATATCCTTGTTAATTTTCTGTCTCATTGATCTGTCTAATATTGACAGTGGAGTGTTAAAGTCTCTATTACTATGTGGGAGTCTATATCTCTTTGTAGGTTATTAAGAACTTGCTTTATTTATCTGGGTTCTCCTCTGTTGGGTGCATATGTATTTAGAATAGTTAGCTCTTCTTGTTGCTTTGATTCCTTTACCATTATGTAGTGCCCCTCTTTGTCTCTTTTGATCTTTGTTGGTTTAAAGTCCATTTTATCAGAGACTATTATTGCAACCCCTGCTTTTTTTTTATCCTCTCCATTTTTGCCTGGTAAATCTTTCTCCAACCCTTTATTTTGTGTCTATCTGTATCTTTGCACATGAGATGAGTTTCCTAAATACAGCACATTGATGGGTCTTGACCAATTTGCCAGTCTGTGTCTTTTGATTGTGGCATTTAGTCTGTTTACATTTAAGGTTAATATTGTTATGTGTGGATTAGATCCTGCCATTTTGATACTAGCTGATTGTTTTGCCCATTAGTTGATGCAGTTTCTTCACTGTGTTGATGATCTTTACAATTTGGTACATTTTTTGGAGTGGCATGTACTGTTTATTCCTTTCCATGTTTAGTGCTTCTTTCTGGAGCTCTTGTAAGGCAGTCCTGATGGTGATGAAATCTCTCAGCAATTGCTTCTCTGTAAAGCATTTTATGTCTCCTTCACTTATGAAGCTTAGTTTGGCTGGATGTGAAATTCTAGATTGAAAGTTCTTTTGTTTAAAGATGTTGAATATTGGCCCCACTCTTTTCTGGCTTGCAGTGTTTCTGCTGAGAGATCTGCTGTGAGTCTGATAGGCTTCCCTTTGTGGGTAACCTGACCTTTGTCTCTGGCTGCCCTTAGCATTTTTTCCTTCATTTCAACCCTGGTGAATCTGCTGATTATGTGCCTTGGGGTTGCTCTTCTTGAGGGATATCTTTGTAGTGTTCTCTGTATTTCCTGCATTTGAATGTTGGCCTGCCTTGCTAGGTTGGGGAAGTTCTCCTTGATAATATTCTGAAGTGTTTTCCAGCTTGGATTCATTATCCTTATCACATTCAGGTACACCAATTAAATGTAGAGTAGGTCTTTTTACATAATCCTATATTTCTTCGAGGCTTTGTTCATTTATTTTCACTGTCTTTTTTCTAATTTTGCCTTCTCATTTTATTTCATTGAGTTGATCTTCAAACTCTGATATCCTTTCTTCTGTTTGATCGATTTGGCTATTAATACTTGTGTATGCTTTGCGAAGTTTCTCCTGCTGTGTTTTTCAGCTCCATCAACTCATTTATGTTCTTCTCTAAGCTGGTTATTCTAGTTAGCATTTCGTCTAACCTTTTTCAAAGTTCTGTGTTTCTTTGCATTGGGTTAGAACATGTTCCTTTAGCTCAGAGAAGTTTGTGATTACCCACCTTCTCAAGCCTGCTTCTGTGAATTCGTCAATCTCATTCTCCCTCCAGTTTGGCTCCCTTGCTGATGAGGAGTTGTGATCCCTTGGAGGAGGAGAGGCATTCTAGTGTTTGGTGTTTTCATTGTTGTTGCACTGGTTTCTTCCCATCTTTGTGGATTTTTCTACCTTTGGTTTTTGAAGTTGGCGACTTTCGGATGGCGTCTTTGAGTGGGCATCCTTTCTGTTGATGTTGAGGCTATTTCTTTCTGTTTTTTAGTATTCCTTCTAACAGTCAGGGCCCACTACTGGAGGTCCACTCCAGAGCCTGCTTGCCTGGGAATCACCTGTGGGGGTTGCAGAACAGTAGGGATTGCTGCCTGTTCCTTCCTCTGGCAGCTTCATCCCAGGAAGGTACCCACCAGATGTCAGCCAGAGCTCTCCTGTATGCAGTATCTCTTTGGATATACAGGGGTCAGGGAGCCACTTGAGGAGGCAGTCTGTCCCTTTTCAGTACTCAAGTGTCATGCTGTGAGCTCCATTGCTCCCTTCAGAGCTGCTGTTCAGGGACATTTAAGTCTGCCTCAGCAACACTCACAACCACTCCTTTTCCCAGGTGCTCTGTCTCGGGAAGCTGTGGCTTTATTTATAAGTCCCTGATAAGCTGCTGCCTTTTTTCAGAGATGCTCTGCCCAGCAAGGAGGGATTCTAGTCACAGTCTGCCTGCAGAGGTGTTGTTGAGCTGCTGCGGGCTCCCCCCAGCTGCTGTGTAAACTTCTTTGTGCTTTTGTTTACACAGGTAAGGGTAGAGCTGTCTTGGAAATGGCAGATGCCCCTCTCCCCATGGAGCCCATCCAGGGTGAAGCTCAAACTGCTGTGCTGGCTGCAAAAATCCTAAGTCAGTGGGATTCAATTTGCTGGTCTCTGTGGGGATGGAACCAGATCACTTGGCTCTCTACCTTCAGCCCCCTTTCTTTCAGGTTTATTGGCAACTCTGTCTCATAGGTGCTCCATGTGCCAGTCAAAATGAGTGCTTGGATTTGTGCTGGGAACTTGTGGCACCTGGCTGAATTGGCTGCCCAGATTTGCCCTCAAAATCCACAGCATCTGTCAGACGGGAATCTCCTGGTCTGTGGTCTGCAAAGACTGCAGGAGAAGCCAGCATTGAAACCGGAGCTCTGGAGTGGCTGGATGTGCCTGATGGCCTCCATTGGATAGGAAGGAGTGCCCTCCAGTCTGTTGCACTTCCCAGGTGAGGCAGCGCCTCACCCTGCCTCTGTTTGCCCACCTTGGGCTACACCCACTCTCAAACCAGTCCCATTGAGATGAACCTGGTATGTCGGTTGGAAATGCAAAGATTACTCACATTCTGCCTCGCTCTCACTGCAAACTGTGTGAGCTGTTCCTTTTCAGCATGTTGGCAGAAGTCAGGCAGGTTACTTTCCTGATCCTTTCAAAAGATAGACAACAATCAGGATGCATATTCATTCCTCAAAAAATCCTTAAAATGGTTTATTCATTAAATTGTTTAAGGAGGAAAATTTCCAATGATATCATAGGGGAAGCAACCAAATAATGGCATGCACACACAATGACCACTGTGTCATAACTGATCAATATTGAATTGTAAAACTACTGATTGTAAGATGCATCAGATTTCAGAGCTGTTACAATGTATTACCACATGCCACCTTGTAACTGATGAAATACAATACATGTACCTGTGTGTCTGCAGTTTCTGCAGGTCAACTAGGGTGCTACATCCAGAAGTGAACCAAACCACAACAGTGAACAATTCTTTGGTTTGTCCTGAAAATGAGCAATAGATTGGCCAGCTTTCCAATTTGAAACAGATTCTCTTAAGGCTTTGTTAATATACACAGGCAATAGAGCATAGGACAAAACAGACATGTCCGTACTCTCATGGATCTTACATTCTTGAGGGATTTTTAGCTTGAGTTCCTTAGTGATAGCTGTTACATGGCTTTCTGTGTGACTTGGACAAGTGATTTTATTTTTCCTTGGAGTTGACCCAGGATTTGTGTGAGTCCAATTTGTGGAAGGGTGATATAATCCGGTTTTTCAGGCAACAGACACTTTGTAAATAAGTTGGTTTTCAAATTGAGGTCACCTCAGGTCACTCTTGGAAACAGGAGGGTAGAGCGATCTCAGCACCTAGTAGCTCCCACTAATACCACATTTGGGAGCTTTTGCTGCGGCAGCTGAATCAACAGCTGGGATTCTAAAATCCCTAACTTGCACATAGGATTTAGCTTTCTCACCCACAAAATTATGGTCCTATATTTACCATCTGTGTGTCACTTTTTAATTTATGAAATTATATAAAAAAAGAATTTATTGGGACAGTAAAGAAATATTTTTGAAAACAATCGAAAAGCATAAATCAGTGGCTTAGACATGTAGTTTTTGATAAGACACCATCGATTAGGCATAACAATACCTCATTAATAAATAATAGGTATTGGCTAATGACTTTTGATAGGGATTATTTCTTTTAAAAAAGACATGAGCTACTAAAAAGGCTATCCTATTCTAAATGGCTTCAGAGTTCATCTAATTTTTTACTTTCCTTAACTATATAAATTCTAATATATGATGGCAAAAAAATATATGTGAAAGTTACCTTTGTGGCATCTTTGATTTTGTTTTGTTTTGTTTTGTTTTGCCTAGTATTCAAAGGGCATTTGCTTTTTTGTTAGAGGGTTTGCACTGAAGGAAGGGCTGCCAAAATGTAGGTCACTTTGTCAGAGGACAGTTTGAGAAACAAGGAAGGCTGATTCTATCAGGCTAATATACACAGGTGAGATGCAAATCTCCCACCAACTGTTCTCGTTGGTATCATTAGCCCTTCTTTCCATAAATAAATGCCTCACTGAGAAAGTGCTTCTAGGCATTGTGCTGCCACTTCCGAGTGACATTAGCTTGGGAAAGAGGAAAGCTTAATCAAAGAGAAAGTGTTCCCCAAACAGGCTGTCACTATAGACTGAGGCATTGTGCCGGTCTGGGAAAGAAGGGCTTGACTTTGATGTGCTTCTGTAGGTTTTATGTCAGTTCTCACATACACTCTTCTCTTGGTAAGTAGTCAGGAAGTTATTTTTATATCTCTGCAGTCTAGTTGTTGTAGATTCATGTTCATGGTATTTCACAACTAGCAGGAACCGTAGAGATGAACCTCTTAGAGACAAGAAACATTTTCACTGTCACCTTTTTTTCTAGAGTCATATACTTATTTTTCTTATTGCAAATGACCGAGTTCAAATGGGACCAACAGATTTTTTTTTTTATGTGAATTTGGCAAATCATCAATTCAAATATGGTGCTTAGGATGGGAAAGAGAGAAATCATGTAGAATCCTGCTCTAAATATTAAGTTACTCTTTTCTCCATATTTTGGATATGACTTAACATAAAGACACTTTTTCTTTATTTCAAAACAGCTTTAGGTTATTAGTGTGATGTTATCTAAAGTTCGATAATCAGAGATGATTTTGATTGTTTTTCATAAAAGATTTCCAGTATCAGTGATCCCATAAATGTATGGTCCTAATTTAAAATAATTATACTAAAGTAAAAATAAGCAATTCTGTCACTATGGGACTTTAAAGGAAAGGGCAGTGTTCCAAGCCAATTATAAACAAATTGACCCTCTTAAGATTTTCCTTCTTACTCAAACAATGAGTAAAAACTGATTCTTTGCCAGTAAGCCTCATGATTTTTTTTGTGGCTAGAAAAGCATGCTTCTTAATGAACCATTATCCCCAGCCTTCATGATCCAGACCAGTAAATGCAACTCTACGCCTCATGAAGAATGATTGATTTAGTTACACGGGCATAATTGTTCTATTAGGAAGAATTAGCTCGTTAAAGTTTAGGGAAATGAATAAGTTATAGGTGAGATTGGCTAGACTTACCTTGACATAAAGACAATTAAGTGAGGAGAAATCAATTGGCATCTATTTAATACTCTATGATGTGTGAAAACTATTCCAAAAAATTTAGTTGCTTTCTTCTTTTCTTTTTCTCTCAAAAGGGAGAAATCAAGTACTTTTAGCTAAAAATGTACATTTTATTTGTAAAAGAAAAATGTACATTTTATTTGTAAAAGTAAAATGTGATTTCAAGGTATATGAAGATTCTTTAGAAACAGACTTTATTCTAATATATATTTGATTAAGTATTGCCAATATAGACTCTTTTTTTGTAGATAAGGCTGATTTGTTTAGGTTTTCCAAAGGGCAGAGGAACATTATCTGTCTATACTTATTGTATTATCCTGTGGGCAATATGATACACCACTGATAGAACCATAGGGTAAGAGGAGTATAAAAAAAATAATAATACAGTAAATTTGTTTGACTTTTTTTGGGCAGTTTTTGCAATGATGTTATTTTTCAGAGGTGTTGAGAATGAGCCACTTCTATCCAATCCCTATTAGTCATGTGAAAACTGAATCTCAAAGTAATGTTAAGAGCATTGATACTAGACCTTTGGATCTTGAAAATGATCTAGTTAATTCCACTTATTTTACATACATACAATGAAATTTAAAATTTGAAATATCAACTCATTAAAATAAAGTTTATTGAATTATATAAGAATTCATAAATAAGTTTCATTATAAAAAACTTAAACCATGTAGATGCAGAAATTAAAATAGAAAGTCTCCATTCTTTGCTACTAAGTATAACCTTTTTCAGTTTTCTGCTAGTCTTTTCAGACACAGCTTTATGAAATTAAACACAGACATTAATTCATACATATGCATATGCTTTCACACACATTATGTCTGATTCATTTATTTTTATAAATATAATAAAATGACAATTTGATCATTTAATTTTTTTCTACAACTTGAGTTTTTAACTTACTAATACATTCAGAGAAACACCATATTTAGAATAGCTACACTATTTTTTAAATTACTAACATAGTATTGCTTAATATAGAAAACACATAATTGGTCCTATTTATATATCTTGGTGGTCATTTATGTAGTTTATAATCTAATTTCTTTAATAACAAGTGTATGCCTTGTACACATATCTTTGTAAATATAGGAATATTTTTAAAGAATGAATTTCTCGAAGTGATAGGCAATGAAAAATTACCTTTCATTTAAGTTCCACAAATTTTTACTCAATGAATTCACCAACTTATTTTATCAAAAATATATTTACAAATTTTTAACTTTGTGCAATAAAAGATGGATATCTATGTTTTAACAGATTTTCATAATTAGTGGCCACTTTTATTCTTTTATCTGTGAGAAACCTCTAAAGAAACTTAGACCATACATTCTATTGGATCATTTATATTTATCTTTTGATTTTTAGGAGTAATTTATATATTGAGAATATTAAGTTATTGTTTTTTTCTGAATTAAAAATATTTTCTTTATTTTGACTTTTAAGTTTTTATTGATATCTTTGGTATTTTAGAAGTTTTGCATTTTTATGTAACTCTATAGTCAATCTTTTCCTTTATGACTTCTGTGTTTTGTGTCATACTTAGAAATAATGTTACCTCCCAACTGATAAAAACATATCATTCATATCTTTCATATATTAAACTACTTAAGCTACTAGAATTTTTGTTAGATATAACATGAAATAAGGATTTTACTACTTTTTTTTTCAAATAATTCTAAACAATTGTCTTTAAACTATTTGCTCAATAAACTGTATACTTCTTACTAAATTCGACTTAATAATGTATTAAGGCCAACAATAATGTATTAAATTTTTATTTATATATAATATTAATCTCTTTCTGCAGTCTTCCTTCTGTTAATTGCTTCACTTGCCTATATCTGTTCTCAGTACATCACTGGTTTATTCTACCTTTCTAGAAGCTTTTACTGGAATATGCTACTACACTTAAAACAAACAAACAAACAAACAATTTTTGTCATTTTTTTCTCTTCTGTAAAGATCCTTCATTCATTAAAATCAGTTTTTCTGATTCCATCAAAATGTTGGATTTTTTTTTAAAAGGGATGTCATTTCATTTGTAAATAAATTTGAAAGAATTGACATCTTCATGTTGCCTCTTCCTTTCTCTTGGATTCGTTTGGAGAAAACACCAGTGGTTATATCACTTACAAGTATCTTGAATATATCTCTAAAAGATAATTCATTTAAAAATATAACCTCTATTTTGACACACAGAGTACTAACAAAAATTCCTTAATGTTTTTGAATATACAAGAATTGTTTAAATTCCCACAATTCTCAGACTTTAAAAAAAATTAATCAAATCAGGTACCAAACAAATTTTTATGTATAGCAATTGATGAACATATTTCTTTTTTTTTTTTGAGACGGAGTTTCGCTCTTGTTACCCAGGCTGGAGTGCAATGGCGCGATCTCGGCTCACCGCAGCCTCCGCCTCCTGGGTTCAGGCAATTCTCCTGCCTCAGCCTCCTGAGTGGCCGGGATTACAGGCACACGCACATGCCACCATGCCCAGCTAATTTTTGTATTTTTAGTAGAGACGGGGTTTCACCATGTTGACCAGGTTGGTCTCGATCTCTTAACCTCGTGATCCACCCACCTTGGCCTCCCAAAGTGCTGGGATTACAGGCGTGAGCCACCGCGCCCGGCGATGAACGTATTTCTTAAGTTTCTATTACTCTTTAGCTCCTATCTCCAACTCACCATTTTTTTGTTGCTTTTTTTTTGTTGTTTTTTTTTGCAATTATTTGCAAAACAACCCTTAAAGGTTGTTTTATAGTTTCTCCTAGTCTCTGTTTTGCTGATTGAATTTTTTGTTTGTTTTGTTTTTTGAGGCAGAGTCTCACTTTGTTGTCCAGGCTGGAGTGCAGTGGCATAATCTTGGCTCACTTATATAACCTCTGCCTCCCAGGTTCAAGTGGTCCTCCTGCCTCAGCCTCCCAAGTAGCTGGGATTACAGGCATGCACCACCACACTCAGCTAATTTTTGAATTCTCAGCAGAGATGGGAATTCACCATGTTGGCCAGGCTGGTCTCCAACACCTGACCTCGAGTAGTCCGCCCACCTAAGCATCCCAAAGTGCTGGGACTACAGGTGTGAGCCACCATGCGCTGATTGCATTCTCGTGGTATTTCTGAATGAGTCCATTGTTCTTTTTATTATAAAATTTATCAGACTGAGGCTTGAACTTTTTTTGGCAAAAAGATTTGACAGGTACTGTTATATTTCCAGTAAAAGGCCCTTAATATCTGACTGTCTCCCATTTTGTGAATTTAGTAGCCATTGATGATTACAGCTAGATGCATTATTTCATAAAAGGTTATAAAAGGGTGATATTATAATTAAATCACTTCTTTTTAATTACTACCTGAACTACTTTGATGAATAAAAGTTTATCTTTCATCGAGTATTTTCTTCTCTGAGTTCAGAACATATAGGATAGAACTACAATACAGATGCATTGGTAATTTTTTAATTTGCCAGTATTTACAATAATGAATAGGCTCCTAGTATTCTTGCAGGTTGATCAATTTTGTTTTATAAAAATATATATTATTACATAGGTATACAGGTGCCATGGTGGTTTGCTGCACCCATCAACCCGTCACCTACATTAGGTATTTCTCCTAATGCTATCCCTCTCCTAGCTCCCCACCCCATGAAAGTCCCTGGTGTATGATGTTCCCCTCCTTGTGTCCATGTACTCTCATTGTTTAACTCCCACAAATGAGTGAGAACATGTGTTGTTTGGCTTTCTCTTCTTGTGTTGGTTTGCTGAGAATGATGGTTTCCAGCTTCATCCATGTCCCTGGAAAGACATGAACTTACCCTTTGTTATGGGTGCATAGTATTCTATGGTGTATATATGCTACATTTTCTTTATCCAGTCTATCATTGATGGGCATTTGGGTTGGTTCCAAGTCTTTGCTATTGTGAACAGTGCTGCAATAAACATACATGCATGTGCATGTGTCTTCATAGTAGAATGATTTATAATCCTTTGGGTATATGTGCAATAATGAGATTGCTGGGTGAAATGGTATTTTTTGTAGAAGAACCAAAAATGTATGCATGTATATATATTATTAAGAGCACAGGGATTTTAAACAACTAATTTGTTTTAACTAAGTAAAATTATAATTCTTATTGGTGTTCAAACTTCCCAGCTTTGGATAGTGTGAGTTTCTCTCACTTGGCTCCTGAGTCCTTTTTTCCTGATCACAACAGTCTTTGCATTCTTACTGTCTGGTTTGACAATATGTTCTAGATGCAACATGTATATTTGCTGTCCCATCTTGAAATCTAAACATTTCTTTAGGAACTCTAGTTCCTTTGTGAAAAATGCTATTTGGAGACAAAATTCTGGGTGAAAGAAGTACTTATTTTTTCTGTTGTCCAGCAACAGTAAGTGCTGCCCAGTTCACTTTTTTAGTGAACAGAAATATCACATATTTAAAAAATATATACAATATATTATATATTCATGTTTATACACCAATACAAATTTAGCAAATTCAGGATTTTTTTTTTTTTTAAGAGAGAAAGAGAAAGAGAAAGGGGGAGAGAGAATAGGAGTCTTGCTCTATTGCCCAGGCTGGAATGCAATCTAAAAATAGGTATTAAAAGCCTCTTTTATGCCGATAATTGTGCTTAACAGTGGAGACATGAAGAAATAAGGGAAGAAAATAACAAAAAAACAGCCAACCAATATTTCATTTAAGTCTGTGAAATACTATGCAAATGCTGAAGAATGATTTACTTCCAATTATGTGGTCACTTTCAAAATAGGTGTAATATGATACTGAGAAAAATGTATGTTCTGTGGACCTGGGGTGAAGAATTCTATAAATATTCACTGAGTTTACTTGTTCCAGGTCTGAGTTCTAATCATAGATGTCCCTGTTAATTTTTGATCTCATTGATCTGTCGAATATTAACAATGTGGTGTCATAGTCTCCCACTATTATTGAGCGGGAGTCCAAGTCTCTATATGTCATTAAGAACTTGTCTTATGTGTCTGGGTGTTCCTATATTGGGTGCATATATATTTATGATCATTGACTCCTGTTGCTGCATTGATCCTTTTACCATTATGTAACGTCCTTCTTTGTTTCTTTCAGTCTTTGTTACTATTAAAGTCTATTTTGTCAGAGATGAAAGTTACAACTCCTGTTTTTTTTTTTTTTTTCTCTCCATTTGATTGGTGAGTCTTCCTCCAATCCTTTGTTTTGAGTCTTTGTGTGTCCTTGCTTATCAGATGGATCTGGATGCAGCGTACTGATGGGTTTTGAGTTTTTATTCAATTTGCCTGTCTGTATCTTTGATTGGGGCATTTAATCCATTTAAATTTAGGATTAATATTGATATTTGTGAGTTTAATATTGTCATTTAATGCTATCTGGCTATTTTGCCCATTAGTTGATATAGATTCATCATTATGGAGATACTCTTTACCTTTTAGTAAGTTTTTGGGATGACTGATACTGGTTGTTCCTTTCTGTGTGTAATGCTTCTTTCAGAAGCTCTTGTAAAGCAGGCCTGGTGCTGATGAAATCTCTGAGTGCTTGCTTGTTCATGAAAAATTTTATTTTTCCTTCATTTATGAAGCTTAGTTTGGCTGGATATGAGATTCTGGGTTAAAAATTCTTTTCTTTGAGGATATTGAATATTGACCCCCACTCTCTTCTAGTTTGTATGGTTTCTGCTGAGAGATCTGCTGTGAGTCTAATAGGCTTCCCTTTATGGGTAACCTGACCTTTCTCTCTAGCTGCCTTTAGAATTTTCTCCTTTATTTCAACCCTGGTGAAACTAATGATTACCTTTGCGGTGTTCTCTGTATTATCTGGAGTAGAGTATTGTCCTGCCTTACTAGGTTAGGAAAGTTTTCCTGAATTATATCCTGAAAAATATTTTACAGCTTGGATTCATTCTCTTCATGACATTCAGGTACACCTATCAAACATAAATTAGGTGTTTTCACATAGTCCCATATTTCTTGGAGACTTTGCTCATTCCTTTTTACTCTTTCTTCTCTAATCTTGTCTTCTTGTTTCATTTCATTAAGTTGGTCTTCGACCTCTGATATTATTTCTTCTGCTTGATCAATTAGACTGTTAAAACCTGTGCATACTTCGCAGAGTTCTAGTATTGTATTCTTCAGTTCCATTAATTCACTTATATTCCTCTCTTAATTGTCTATTCTCGTTAGGATTTAGTCAAACCTTTTTTCAAGGTTCTTGGTTTCTTTACGTTGGGCTAGAACATGTTCTTTTAACTCACAGAAGTTTCTTACTATCCACCTTCTGAATCCTAAATCTGTTAATGGGATACACTCATTCTCCATCAGGCTTTGTTCCCCTGTTGATGAGGAACTGTGATCCCCTGTAGAGGGAGAGGCATTCTGATTTTGGGTATTCTCAGTCTTTTTATGCTGGTTTCTTCCCATCATTGTAAATTTGTCCACCTGTCGTCTTTGTAATTACCGACTTTCAAATTAGGTCTCTGAGTGGACGTCTAACTTGTTGATTCCCAGCACCGGAATCTGAGCAACCCACTGCACCAGCTAAAACAGTGGCATTAAACTTCATGGTGCTTTTCTGCCCTGGAATCTTTGCTCTGGCTTTCCTCCTGAGTCCCTTTTTCAATCAGCTGAACGGGCAACTCTGCCTTCCCGGAGCTCCAAACATTGACCAAAAGGGGACCCATTCCCGTTTACCCTGCACCAAGAACCTCGGTGCCAAGGTGCTGGCAAAACCAATGTGCTGGCCACAAGAGTCACGTTGGCAACCCGTGGGGCTCCTCCGCTGGGAATCTCCTGGTCTGTGAGCAACAGAAATTCGTCTGAAAGTGTGGTGTCCTCTCGTTAACTGCACTTTCACTGGGAGCTACAATCCTGAGCTGCTAGTAATTGGCCATCTTGGAACTCTCTCCCGAGTTCAGGATTTTTTCTTAACCAAATTCCTCTCACATGTGTGCCTCCTTTCTCTCATGATCAAAATTCTGATTCTTCATGATATCATTATTATTTGTTTACTTCATCCTGTATAGCACTTAAAATATGATTACTGAAAATAGTTTGAGGATTTTTTCTTTTCTAATTTTTTCTTAGTGTATATCACATTAGAAATAATCAATTTTCTCTTTTCTAACATTCACTTGAAAGAAATATTTCTTCCTAATGCAGTTATTTTTATTAATTCTGTACAAGCTGTGGCTATTTTTATTAACTTGTTAGAATTTTAAAATTTAAAAACAACTTCTGTTTAGTAGCTATGAAAAATATTTATATCATTATTTTGACTCTATTTCCATAACTTTGAAAACTGGATTTATTTGTTTGTTTTAGGTTTATTTCTCCTTTTTGAATAATATAAGCAAATATATTATTTCCTCTTTCAAAATTAATGGCAGTATTCTATGTATAAGCTTTTTCACATTAGACCAAATTGCTTTTTAAAGATCTTATAAAATTACAGTATCTTCCCTTCACTCCATGCTATTAAATCACATAAACGTTTATTGAATATCTTCTAAGTGAAAAGCAAAGTACTTTTTTTGTGTTTGATGAGACAATGAAGCAGATTTTGCCTTTAAGATACTTTTACAGATTTTCTGTGCTTTTTGGTATTACAGAGATCTAAAACTATTACTTCCGATGTTCAGATAATATATTGATTGTTGAATAGTTACTGGGTTAAACAAAAGTCAAAAGATAATATTCTGTGTAAAATACTAACAATAAGGAAAGATAAAACAGGAATAATGTAATTATCCCAGAAATTATAGATCTTTTATAATAATATGATCAATAAAGTCTAAAACATAGACTACTGCATCTATAAAGCATCTTGAAAAGTGAATAGCCTCTGTGTTTGTGTGTGTGAGAGAGAGCAAGAGTGGGCAGGCAGAGAGAGAGATAGAAAGACAACATAGATTCAAGATTGTGTGCTAAACATTTGCTTAGCAAGTAGGCTCATTTTCCCCATTATTTTAATATATAGCAAAGTAAAACTTCTTATTAATATATAATTTAGTTAGTTAACATTATTTAAACATTTGAATTTATGAAAAATTCTTGTAATTATTTCAGTGTGCAAGTTTATAATGATAAATAGGAGTCCTATTAATTTTTCTATTTATATGCTAAGGTTTATAATTTACATGACTTCTTTTTCTAACGAGGTGTCTGAAGTAGTTTACTTTTCAAACTGTACTTGGATTCCATTGAATTTATTTCAATGATTGTAAATATGGTCCTAGTTCATATTCCCAAATGTAAAGGTATCTTTGACAAAGATAAGGACATTTGGAAATACATTTTTATGAACATTAAAATTTAACACTGAGTTGAATGTGACTTGATAATATTCACTTTTAACTGTGAATAAAATAATCTTATCATTATATATTAACACTGCTGTACAATCTTTCACATTTAATTTAACAAAATTCTAAACTTTGAGCAAAGATGTTTCTATTTTTTTCTATTTTGATAATCACTAATGATTCTTGCTTCCTAGTGTTTAACCTCTTGTGTTCTCTCTACTACATTGGATCCAATTGGATTCAGCAAACTTTTCTTCTGTATATTCCACTAATTTTATCACTTTTTATAGCATTCACATAAGTTGGTAACTGTCAAATCTATGATGTGTTAAAAAAGACATTATTGAGTAGGGTTCTAGGCAAACGGCTCATCTCAAGAATTTAGTTAATGGATGATGAATGATACTTTCCAAATAGCTAGTCATGGTTGGAAGTGTGTCAAGGCTTGGAGGAAATACAATGACAGGTGAGCAATGTGGCCATGTGGTAGCACTGGAACAAAGTGGAAGGGAAGAGAGATTGTTAATACATTTGGAAATAAAACTTAGGAGCATGAGAGTGTAAAAAGAGTTTTTAAAGATGCCTACCTACCAGTTTGGTAGCACAGCTGTATGATATCCTTGGTTCACACTTTCAAGGAAGCCTACAGTCAACTCTTCTGATTGGTTAATGTGTGAGAAGATGAATTCATATTCTTTGTGGTAAATCCTGGGTTTTATAGCCTGAGCATGCCTACCTAGTTTTACACTGATTATATCTATTGTTCCATCTCTCTTCTTCCTTGAACTCATTGTCCTCTCCTCATCCACAGCCCAAATCTGCTCTTCTGACTCTCCATCAATGCATGTCAATACCATCCAAATCATGACTCAAGATAGAAACAAGAAAATCATCCTCACATTTGCCTGCCCCTTAATTTTCACTGAGTCTCGTAAACATTATCCCTGAAATAGCTTTCAAATTTCTGTTTTCTGATTAAAACCTCACTGACATTGCAATAAGTTAGAAACTCAACATCTGTAGTTTAAACCATTAAAATAGCTTCTTGACTTTTCCAGTCTCTGTCTACATCTATTCTCTCCACTTTTATTAAGTTTCTTTACAAAACACAGACATGATACTGCCAAATTTTAGATCAAATACCTTTATTGGCACTGAGTTATCTACTGTTAAACATCCAGATACCACAAGAGAGCATTCAAGTTTCATCATCTTGGACAAATTTACCTTTGGGCATTATCCAAATGAATCTCCCTGGTAGTAAACAGTATCCATTGCTGAAGTTTTTGGCAACATTTGGTGGGACAAAGGACGAGCAATAGGCAACAGGAAGGGCAATCCAAACCCTCTCTCACACTCTCCCATCTTGCTTTTTTGGGGAATGTAGATTTAAAGTTGGGATGGAGAAATGGAATGAGAGAAAAATAGACATTGAAATTTGATATCTCTCTGTGTCTTATAAAGAAAGCCTGGTCCCCAGGCAAAAAGGGGTTTGTTTGAAGAAAGAGCTGTTATCATCTTAGTTTCAACTTAAACTATGAACTAAATTTCTCCTAAAGTGAGTCCAGCCTATGCTCAGGAATAAACAAGGATAGTCTGGAGGTTAGAAGCAAGATGGGGTGGATTAGATCAGATCTCTTTCACTGTCATAATTTTCTCACTGTTGTAATTTTTACAAAGGTGTTTTCACAAAGCCTAGGAAGTGGGAATGTGTCTGAGGTGGTCGAGGAACAGAATGAAAACCAAAGTATCTGAACTGCATAGAATAGTCTGTTTTGTTACTTAAAATGTATTTGCAAAAATAAACCTGTCTATAGTAATATAAATGACTTTACTTTTTTAGTTTTTCCATACTCAATAATAATAAAATATATTTTAATTTTATATTCATTATTTTCTTTATTTGAATTATTATAATGCATTGGAAAAATTATGAATGATCCTTAGATACTCATTTCAAGATCAAGTCACATGTCCTAAATTGTGAATGAGGTATTGTTTTTATAAGAAATAGCTTTCATTACAGACATGAATATCCAGAAATTTTATATGAATGTTATACAAAGTTCTATCAGCACCATAGCCCAAGAAATTCCAGTCAATACCATTTAAATAGTTTCATCTGAATATAAAAGGACATGTTATCTACTCTTTCTGTCAGCTTTTTTGAACAGTTTGAACTTGCTCACCTAATTGGTTATGTTAGGTAGAATTTATCTTTTTTTTGTTCAAATCTTAGATATTTTTTTCCTTTACCTAGAGGAATTGACAAGTACATAGCTTTTGACTTACTGTAAAACTTTTAAAGTCATCACTTTGAACAGATCTTTATTTTGAGATCTTAAGAAGACTATCAGTAACTAATGGAGTGCCATGGTGATTTAATCAATTGGTGACTTACAGGAAGTTATTGTAAGTCAATATAGAAGGTTCATCAGTGCAGTGTCTAAAGCAGCAGAAATTGACTTGCAGGCATAGGTGTATTTCAGTATTGTAGGTATTAGCTTCATTTGTCAATAAGAAGAAATGAAAGCCAAGAAAGATTATTAATTGGGTTTGCCAGAGTTATAAAACACTGGAGTGACAGATGCAGAAAAAGAGCCTATGTTGTCTGATACCCAAATTCCATTGCAGAGTCATACATAATATTGCCTCCAGCTAAATGCTATGAGTTTGGTGGATAGTAGGCTCAATGCAATGCTTTTTATTGTGGCTTTTCGATAATTAATGACTCGGGATGCCTTCTCTGTTCTTTCTAAGATGTTAAACTGTTTCTCAGTGAGTTCTCAGTCATGAATCTCTGTTCTGTACTTGCCTATATTTCTCGCCCCATTGACTTCACAGTGAGATGGAATACGGGAAAGATGTAAAGCCTCTGCCCTTTTTTCCATTAGTGACAATGTTTTTCCAGTTCAGTTACAGGTTTAAGCACAGGCTCTTTGTTAGCCAATTCATCTAACACCTCACTCACACAGAGCCCCAAACACACAAATGCCTCCTAAATCTTTATGTTCTTATTCTATTAATTTCAGAGAAAAAAATGATATTTAACCCTGCTTTTACTTCATGTTTTTTAATCATGAAATATATATGAGTTATACAATAACTTACTGAAAGCTGGATTACCAAGAATTATTGATTAAATTCTATTCATTTGTGAGCAACTACTTTTTAATCCCATTTCTCATGGGTTGGGATTTATTTCCTAAATCAGATGTGGCTTTGTGATAGGTAGCAATATTTTGAGAAATGTAAATAATGACATTGATGTTTTCCAGTCAATTAATGGAATAATACATTCAATTAATTTTCTTACCTCATCCCAAAGGCAATTGAAAATTGAAGACGTTTTCTCTTCAAACTGTGCTGAGCACACTTGCAAAAGTGGCTCTTAATGAAAAAAAAAAAAAAAAAAGACTATGGCAAGCTGAAAAGGAAAGAAAATGCAATAAAAGGATTTGTTACTCTGGAAGCAAACGTACCTAGATAATTAGTTGCCAGTCAACTGAGATCGTAACACAGATAACTGAGCAAGATATTAGTAACAGTGAATGTGAGGAGAATATACCCAAAACTGTATATCTAGTATGTGATCTTTAAAATATTTGTGTGGATTATTTATCAGACTGATTTTTTTTCATTTAAATCCATGCATTATAAACTATATGTTTTAAAAATTAGAATAATCAAGATTTATTTATTTTAAACTTTCACACATTTTACTATTGTGTTTAAGCAACTTAATCTAAAATTATAGTTAACATGCATGTTTCAACACAGTTTTATTTTATTATGTGAATTACTCTTTATTTTAATTAAGAGTAATTCAACAAAATGGATAAAACTCATTAAGTTTTTCAAGATATGCCCTTCTGATTATTAAAAACAGATGCATACAGCTATGCCAAGCATGGAGAATACTTGTATAGCCATATGTATCTGTTAAAAGAGGTAACATCTAATCTAAAGATTTTTTTTCTTCCGATGATTGATGGACAATTTTTGAAGAATGCAGTTTGTCAAGAAGACTTTCCGTTTTCCTTCTTAAAATTCCTGTTTCAAACCAGTGCAAGCAATTTCCTGTCTGTGATGGCACTCAGGACATGAGATATCCTTGTCTTTGACAGCAAAGGACATTTGTTTTGTTTGAGCTGCACCCTTATCACTGACAACAATAAAATTGTCAAGTGTGTTATTTGAAACATCAAATTCAGTAAGACCCTTTGTGTACGTAAGCCATATTATATATAATAATGTTTCCTTCCCCAATCAGCAGAACAAACAGCTAGAATGAAATATTCATATATTGAATGATAAAATATGATATGAATGTAATTACGCAGTGTAATTATAAGGAACCAGGAGTATATCTATGTGTTAATTGATGGAGTATGATGTAAGCTTTTTGTGAAATTATGCATTAGAAATCAAAGGAGCTAGTATAACAGATAGTTAAAACATAAATAAATTTTATTTCTCAACAAAGGCTTCAAGTTAAATGTCTTAGTTGTCACTGAGAAAATGGAATTAAAATTAGATTTATACATATCCATTTAGAAAAAGTCACTGTCAACTGTAAAGAATATTTAATTATTTAATCATCCTTTCATTTCTTACACCGGTTGAATCCATTTTATTCTGAACCAACCCAGATCAACAGTTTTGAATAAATTTAATTTTTGCAAGTGAAAGGAAATGTAGCTAACCATCTTGTGGTAAATTAGATGCAAGGAAATTTAAGGAGTAAATTTAAGATTCATAACTTTTAGAGCTACACAATTTATACTACCGGTAAAAAATTATGATTACATTGAATCTCAGAACAAATTTTAGTTACAATGTAATTCATAGTTCTACAAAGATAAAACTATATTCTATTAATTTAAAATAATAGTAAATCTGTCATAATATAAGATCCTAGACACCGTCTAATAACTACAAGATTTTTTTAAAAGTCATCAGCAACTGTGAAGCAACTCTCATTTACATTAAAATTATAATTAGATCATAGTTTTATAAGCATAGAAATCTCTCAGTCTTTAATTTCTTAATTTCCTACTTTGTGAGATTCCTAAAATATAATTTAGAAGATGTACCTTGAAACATAAAATTAATAAACATATGATAGGAATAAAGCTATAATATTTTCTTATTTTAAATGCATTACATTTTCTTGAAGCACCGTATCAAGTAATATATAAATATATATATATATGGTACTGAGGTCCTTATCAACAAAATTTTGGGGAAATATTCTCATAGCATTTTTTTCTTTATAACTAAAATAATACTTCTTTAGTTTTATTCCTTCTGAAGTAACATGTAGACTACATGCCTTCAGGAAGGTATGACTTTTTTTCAAGAGATGAGGGATATAATATATTAAATGATTTTCTGTGTGTGTCAGCATGTGAAGGTGTATCCAGTGTAGAGTCAGTTCTTGCTTAAAATGGACCTAGCATTGCATTTGTGTTTAAAATGGAGAAAATGGGAAAGTCTCCCTATTCTATTGTCATTGCAATTCTCTCCTTTCTTCATTTCATTGCCTTTTTATTTCTTATCTACTCTCCCTCAATTGTTAACCTACACAAAGTCCTGGTTCATATTCTCAGTCATGTCAGAGAATGACAGTTGGATTCATTTCTAGATTTGCTAATGAGTTGCATTAGTTTTCCTGCCAGCAAATGACCAAGGTCCAAGAGATTTTTTAGGCATTTGAGAAAGAATGGTCTAGATTTTACTGAGAAAAAGAGTTTAGAAATGAATTAGTGTATTTTAGAAGTTAAAATTAATAGGTGAATGCATAATTAAGTTTACTTAGTTTGAGACCTGTATAGCCTTTAAATTTTAAAAGTCATAGAATTTTAAACTAGTCAGATACACCAAAATAAAAACAAATTTTGGGTGTATTTACTTTTTGGTAATTGGATTAGCTGCATGTTCTTGTCCTCTCCAAGCTGGAAGAATGGGGAAGGAGCCTTTGGTGTCGTGGTGAGTGTTAACGGCTGGAACTCGAGGACCCAAAGAGTGTGCAGTAGTGCACTTTAGTAGGCAGAGCAAAAGGACAGCTTCCTCACTGTGGAAGGGGACCCAGAGGGGGTGCCGTTGCAGGCTTGGGTGCCTGCAGCTTTTACCCCTGAACTATTCCCTCCCCATTTTTTTTCTCATCCAATGAGAGGGTTTTTTTTTCCCCCAAATTTTCCCTGGATTAATTGATCTTTGAATGAATCCCTTACCAGATTGGCAACAGTTTTAAAACCTGAGTCACTGAGCCTCTGCCTCCAAGGGCCAGAGGTGGGAAAAGCCCCTGGCCCAGAACAAAGCCCCTAGGAGCCAGACATGGGAAAACTGGAAAGAAAGCCCCTAGCTGGCCAGAGCCAGGAAAAGTCCTGCAATTGAAACAAAAGCCCCCAGCTGACCTGGGAATTTTCTCTAACATAGTCCGTCAGTCCCCACTCTGAACAGGAAAGTCCAACTGCTGTTGGGACACGGGCCTTGACCACTTTAACTACTTCCTGCTGAACGGGGCAGAGAAGGGACCTGCAGCTGATGTTTCCTCCAGAGGGGAGTGTCCTGGGCCTGCAGGTTGAGCCAGTGGTCCACGACAGACATCATGAGCCAAGGACATCTGTGGCTTTACAGGACCATTTGTGGCTTCACAGCCTCACTTCTGGAAGAAATGAATTTGACAAGAAAGTTAAAGTTGAGACACCCAAAGGCAATAATAAATAGATAACCATCTATTATTAAGGGGCCTAGAAGAGGGGAGAGTCAGAGTATCCAGTTGTTGAGCAAGCTCCATGATCCTATTTCTCGGAGGTCCTTAGCCCTGCATTCTATTTGGTCCCTGAGTTCTTTAACTTTGTTTAGGACAATACCTGATGGGTTTACAAAGTTACAGCATTCTTCTCCTAAAAAGAGACAAGTTCCTCCTCTCTCTGCTGTTAGCAGATCCAGGACCCTAGTATTTTGAGGAGCCACAGCAGCTAAAGAATGAAGCTGCTTTTGTAGAGTTACCAGAGATTGAGCAACCTTTTCAATGTCATCATTTTACTCCTGCGATAGCTTATAGTAAAACTGAGCAGAGGTAGTAATTCCTCCAATGCCGGTACTAAGCCCACCTCTTATTCCAGCTTCCAATATGAATGGAGGAATTGGGGTTCGAGTATGGTGTAGCCTGGGCAAGAGAAGACTCTGCAGTTGAGAATTGGTGTAAATGGTCATGGGGGACACTAGGAAGGAGAAGAGGCATATTTCTTCCAGGGTATTGGTGAGATAGGGTATGTGTTTAGCCACAAACAAAGAATAAACCTGTGCTAGGCAGTTGAGGCCCAGGGGTAAGGTATCCCAGCTTTGGCATAGAGAAGCATTGGAGTTGTTAGAGAAGTTCACACAAGTGAAGTTGGTAGCAGATAGAAATCGTAGATTGGTGACCAAGGGACCTATCCACTCCATATAATTTGAGGGTGGCTTAGTTATGTTCCATGAGTGTGGAATTGGAACCAATTGGAACCGGGATATACGGTTTGAAACGTAGTGGGAGGAACATCCAACAGTCAATTGGGTTTTTGGAGGAGGCCTCAGGCATTCCTGTGCGTGTGGTGTTAAATAAGTTGAGCATACCAGAGTGTTTGTGAAGGGTCTCATGTAGCTTAGAAAGGTCCAGGACCTTGCAGTGACTGTGGGTACTTTGTGGTTTGCCTACGCTAGAGATTACTCCTTTGAGACACTGCTCCTGTGCCTGATCTTGAACTTCACCCCCATCTGAAGTCCCAGAGTGGGTAAGTTATGTCCAGCAGGCAGTGGTTTCCTTTGCAGCTGGGCAATTAGACCTGGTTATTTTTCCTGTCCAATAGGTGTGAGTTGTATGTCCATAGGGAAGCAGATATATAGCAAGTTTTGTGCATGTAACTATAGGATATAAAGGAGGCTTGTCCTAACTATAGGATATAAAGGAGGCCTATCACCCTAATCCCTAAGACCCACCAGAGAACAGACTTGTTTCCTGTCCACTATTGTTCCAGTTGTAACCTTTGGGTGCATTTGCAGGTGGGATGAGAATAACACAGGAAAGAGGATAATGAGGACCACAGAGAGGTCATAGTTAAGAGAGTGATAATATCAGAAAGAGAGGAGGAGAGTTATTAGAAGTATAATTAGGCAGAAAGTTACAGCTATGGCGAGTCTCTGGGATGTGGGCCAATCTTTAGGAGTGACCACATAGAATCCGGTTGCAAACAGTAAAGTTAAGGGTGATATTCCTGTCAATGCCAGAATGTAAGTCAGTCTCATGAGTAGTTACTTTCTTGAGGGTTTCCTTGGAAGAGCAACCGTAGATCTTCTGGTAGCTCACAGGTATACAAAGGGCAGCCTTCTGGAACCTCAGGCAGTGGAGCGGAGGGGCTATGATTTTCAGGAGGCATCCAAGGTTTTAACTGAGTGTGATGGATCCACAAGTCAGTTCCCACCACCTTAACTGCCACTGGGATAGACAAATGACTAAAAATGGTCCTTCCCAAGGTGGACCTGGATGTGAAAAATGACTAAAGTCCTGAACCAAAGCCTGGCCAGATGGGTGACAGCTATCACGAAAGCTTTGGGATAACACTGTCCAGGTGAGCTGAGAAGTGTGGTCTGAAGGGTCTTCAAAGGTAAACAGAAACTGGGAGTCAGGATGTAATGGAACACAGAATAAAAGCATCCATAAGGTCCAGGACTGTAAGCCATTGTGCCTCTCCTGGTATTTGAGAGAGCAAGGTGTATGGGTTGGGTACAGCTGAGTATAAAGGAATCACAGAGTCATTAATAATGACTGAGATCTTGCACTAGCCTCCATTGTCCATTAGGCTTTTGTTCTCCTAAAATTGGAGCATTATAAGGGCTGTTACAGGACCTCACAAGACCCTGAGCTTTTAACTTTCTTATAGCATCCTGTAGACTCTTTTTTGGCCTCTGGTCTTAGGGGTACTGGTAAAGAAAAGAGGTGGGATCCTTTAGTTTACTTTTTTTTTGAGATGGAGTTTCGCTCTTGTTACCCAGGCTGGAGTGCAATGGTGCGATCTTGGCTCACCGCAACCTTTGCCTCCTGGGTTCAGGCAATTCTCCTTCCTCAGCATCCTGAGTAGCTGGAATTACAGGCACGCGCCACCATGCCCAGCTAATTTTTTGTATTTTTAGTAGAGACGGGGTTCCTTTAGTTTTATCTGAATGGGGCAGGCATTCTTTGCCTGTCCAAATTGTCCCTCCATTGCCTAAACCTTGGGATAAATCCCTTCTTCAGATAATGGGCAGCAGAGAAGGATCTCCTTCCTGACATTCATATAGATAATGGTTCCTGCTCTGGCTAAAAGGTCCCGCCCTAGTAAGGAAGTGGGACTTTCTGGCATGATGAGGAAGGCATGGGAGAAGAGCATCTCTCCCCAGTTACATCTTAGGGGCTGGGAAAATATCGGGATACTGCTTGTCCTAGGACTCCTTGGATAGTTACAGACTTGGAGGATAACTGTCCAGGACAGGAGAGCAAACCTGAGACGGCCACGCCAGTGTCCAGGAGACGATCGACCTCCTGGCCCTCTATGGTTAGCTTTACCCGGGGCTCAGTGAGGGTGATGATTTGTGCCTGTGCTTGCCCCAGGCACCCTCAGTCCTGCTGTTGGGTTATCTGGTTAGCTACCTCAGTCCCTGGGAAACTTCATCCCCTGGGACAGTGTGCCTTCCAGTGATTCCCTTGACACAGTGGGCAAGGATGAAGAGGTGGTCCATTCCTCTTGGGATGATCTTTCTTAAAGTAGGCTGCATTGGTAGCAAGCTGTGCCATGGCTAACCAAATCCTTTCCCCTTTCCAAGTCTCTTAGGTCTGCCTGCCTGAGGGCCACGACTAGGACCATGGCCTTTCTCTGGTCCCTCCTGCCCCTTTCAGACTGTTTCTCCTGCTCTCTATCATAGAACACTGGGTTTGCTAGATTTAGTAATGATTCTAGACTCTGTTCTGGCCCCAGGACTAGCTTTCAGAGCTTTCTTCTAATGTCCACTGCTGATTGCATAACAAATTTGTCTTTTAGTATTAGCTGGCCCGATCAAAGAAGGCTGTTGGGTTTTCTTCGTTTCCCTGAGTTATGGTGGATAACATTGTATAGTTCATGGGCTTCTTCCTGGTCCATCTTAATCCCTCAAGTATACTCTTGGGAAGAGTAGCACCTATCTAAAATTGAACACAGGGATGCCCACTTTTCAGTTTTTCTTGCACCTTAGATGTGTGATCATCTCATGGTTCTTCCCTATTTGCTGGGTTTAATCACGCTTGCCGGCATCATGGGCATGTCCTCACTGTCTAATGCCCTTTTGTGGCCACCTTAAAGGACATGGGGACTTCCAGGTTTAGTGGCCCTGTAACTGTATGTCCTTGAAGAACTAGGCCAGTGAGGCTTGGGCAGTGAACATCATTTATATTCCCTAGCAAGGGTCCAATTAACATATGCCTGACCGTAAAACTGCCCCAGGAGGATAAAGAGAAGGGTCTTGAAACATAACAATCTTAAAGAGGTAATGGCTGACCGCAGGCCCATGCTGGGACAACGCCCTCCGCACTAGAGCCTTTTCTCCCCAGTTTCCATCATAGGAGTATCTGGGTCCTGTAATTAACTATTTGAGTCTTGGACCAGGTCTAACTATAGTGCTCTAAGTGGAGAAGTCCTGCCATATGGAGGACCAATCCTAAAGATGACAAGTTGTAGATTTGGGGATCCTGGCACCATTCGGTTGGATTGGAAAATTGTGGGTGACAGAAAATAAAATCCTATGACTCCTGTACCCACTGATATTTCCTGGCTCTGTTAGGATGTAGCCTAGTACTGTGGACAAAGGGAACCGGTCCTGTGTATTTAAACTGTAGGTGGTTCTCATAGGTATAGGCCTGAGGGCATCAGAGGCAAAGGTCCCTGGTGCACTCAAGATCCCAGCAAGAAGGAGAATGGCATCAGGCATAGGAATATTTTGGAGGAAATAGCCTGGAAAAAGTTTTCTTGACTGATAATCTGGACCCAGGAGGTCGGGATCTGAAAGGCTAGGTGGCCACTTACATGGGCGGCTGTGTCTTAAAGGGTCTAAGCAAGGCTGTAAGCTCAACTGGATTGTACTGGGAGGTCAGGACTGTTGCTTGTCACCTCTGACCGACCCTTGGCTTGGCCCAAAGAAATAAAGAGCGGAGAGAGAGGAAACTCATTCCAGGCAAACCAACGCATCCAATTCTGAAAAGCCAGGGGTTGTTAGAGAGCCCTTTCCCAGAAAGCCTGACACCCCTGTCTTCAGTCTGGCAGCAGCACCTGTCGCTTTTAACTGGCCAACAGGTGCCCGGTAATTTACCTCCTTAACAAATTTAGAAGAAGAAAAAGGACAGATTAGCAAATGAAAGGGGTCCAGAGTTACTCACCATGCTGGCGTTTGGAGTTGCTCCTGGCTGGCTTGCCAACAGATGTAACCAGATTAGCTGCAGGTTCTTGGCCTCTTCAAGTCTGCAGAATGGGAAAGGGGGCCTCAGTATCACAGTGAGCATTACACCTCAGATAGAACTCATGGACCCAAGGAGTGTGCAGTAGTGCGGTTTATTAGGCAGAGCGAAAGGACAGCTTGGACACCACTTGGAGGGTGGAGGGTGCTGCTGTAGGTTTGGATGGCTGGGGATTATACCCCTGAGTTATTCCCTCCCCATTCTTGTTCTTGTTCAATGAGAGGGTTTTTTCAAATTTTCTCTGGATTAATTGATTTTTGAATCTTTAACAATTGGCTACTGTATTAAAACCCTGAGTCACTGAGCCTCTGCTTCCAAGGGCCAGAGGTGCGAAAAGTCCCTGTCCCTGAACAAAGTCCCTAGGAGCCAGAGGCAGGAAAACTGGAAACAAAGACCCTAGCTGGCCAGACGTGGGAAGAGGCCTGCACTGGAAACAAAGCCCTAGCTGACCAGAGGTGGGAAAATTCCTGCACTTGAAACAGAAGCCCGTAGCTGACCTAGGAAGTTTCTCTAACACAGTTCTTCATTAAACAAAAAAAAAATGACTCCCGTAATCCCAGCACTTTGGGAAGCCGAGACGGGTGGATCATGAGGTCAGGGGATCGAGACCGTCCTGGCCATGGTGAAACCCCATCTCTACTAAAATACAAAAAATTAGCCGGCTGTGGGTGGCCCATGCCTGTAGTCCCAGCTACTGATTCCCTGCTGAGCCAGGGAATCACTTGAATCTGGGAGACAGAGATTGCAGTGAGCCGAGATTGTACCACTGCACTCCAGCCTGGTGAAAGAGCAACACTGTCTCAAAAAAAAAAAAGAAAAAAAAAAAAAATATATATATATATATATATATATATATATATATTCACAGTATGTATAATTAAATATATAGTTATTAATCTAATAATCTTGCTAATGAATTATCCTAGAATATAGTGACGATGTGTCATATGACCCTTCCCTCCAATGCACAGCATATAGCTGAAATTTCACCTGACTACATTCTACCTGGGCTTCTACCAGAGTATACTACCGTTGACCTTCTGGCATTCTCCAGGGAATGCATATGTATCTGTTCAGGTCACTGTTTGCCACATACAGCAACCACCTTCACCTAGTACCAGGTGTTTGTAGTGTGTCATGTCATCCTCTGTCTTCAGTCTCACTTCTCGCAGGCAGCTGCTACTGGTCTGAACTGAACTGCTTCCTGCTAATTTTGCGTAGTGAACTGCCTCTTCAGTTTCCCACAGGAATCACTGAGAACAGGTTGTAATGTTTAAGAAGATTTTACTGAAGGCTTAGGAACGATAGAGGAGAAGTATAATACAATGACCTTTAAAAAGATGCTCAATGGAGCCATTCTTATCAGAGCCAGCATCAACATAGTTCTTCCTGCACCTAGTGCGGAGTCTGACATGTGGAAGTGCTGGGTAACTACTACAGCATTAATTGTTGAGTTAATTAACGGAATTCATTTGTAGAATCCACGTATTCAAATGTATTCACAAAGCTTTTGAGCTAGGAGTCTCTCTATCTCCAACCTGCTAACGTGAATTGAGATTCAGTTCATGTGCCCTCAAAGAGCGGGATTATGTGAATTCCCAAGTTCTATCTCTAGGAAGTTAGCACAAACTAAGTTTTCTCTTCCTTATCTGAGTATGTGAATTATTTCTGGAGTAGTGATTGCCAAAATACTGTTAATATTCTAATATCTACTCTGCTTTAAAGCCCCCCAAAGTACCATTATTTTAGTTGATGTAATATCCATCAGCAACCCTATTCTCTTCTTGGCCTTCTTCTTCCTCCTGTTATTTTTTTCTCTGACTTTTTGCCACTACTTTCTGTCCGAACAAACTAGGCACCTTCACAGCAAACTCTTTAGTCTTTCATTTCCACCCAGTTCCTGCAATTCTTCTTCTATGCCCTTCTTCGTGCCCCCCTCCTGTCTGGCAAACCCCCAACTCTTCAGGTTCATCTTTCATCTGAGGAAAGGGAGAAATTTTATCAAAAGATCAGACATGTTGGAATCAACTATTCTGCAAAATTTCTTAGAAAATTTCCTGAGATCTCCCAGAGTGGATTTTAAGTATATTAAAAAACTCTGAAGACTAATGAGGCCAGCTCCCCCAGAGTTGGGAGCTTTCATTCTGAGGCTGCCTTGGGTGTAACTGGACTAAAGGCAAAAGGAACAGCTGAGCTCAGAACAGCTGGCAATTTAAATTGGCATGAAAATAACTGAGACACATCAAATAAATGCACTTATATTTTACCTAATGTTTTGCTTTAAAGTTAAATTGTTTTTGCTTTCAGAATTTCTAATATTTAACAGTAAATTGCTGGCAATTTTCTTTAAGAAGCTTCAAGCTTACATTTAAGATTTTATTCAATAGTTTCAATTTTTCTATTATATAACATAAAATGATTAGGTAATATCAATATTCATCAATAATAATGTTTCTTGATTTGCTTATCAGTGAAATCATTGAAATAGTATGTCACCTACATGTGTGGACCAAAAGAGGAGTAATGTTTGGGTGCCTAGAGAATAGTTGGTACATTCTCAAAGGGAAAGAGAATGCTAGTCTAGGTCAGAGGTAGAAGAGAATTTATTTTAGTGACAGCAAGGTATAATAACTTCGCCATACCAATAGTGGGTGTTGAAGAGTAATGAGAAGCGTGTTTGTATTGTATTATTTTCAAGTAGATCAAATAAATTTTACATTGAGAGAAGTGGGAAATAGTAAATTCAAAAAATTCTACCTTGCTAAAGAAATCACAGAAATTTTACTGCTTTTCGATAGTGTTGATACTACAGCTAGCAATATTAACTGATGAAACACTATTACATTTTATTCTATCATAACAAAAGAAATAAAACTGTATGCTTTATGTGCATTCAAGAGCTACAGTTGGAATAGTATGTTCTATTACTTGCATAAATTCAAGAGTTCTAAAAAGATAACTTTGGAAAAAATGTCAATCTCTGAAGTAAAACTCAAGGGACAATTATTTAGGAGACAAATAGCAAGTACAGAAGTTTCCTTTGAAAGAAAATGCTCTGAATTGTTTTCAAACATTTGATAGTAGTTATGAATCTCCTTTGTAAATCCTTGAAAAAATCTAATTAAATGGAGAGAGGCACTGAAATTTAGCATTTACTTAGGAAAACAAAACTATCCCGTCATACGTATCATGTGTGTATGTACCCTAGATCTTGTATTGATTTTATTACTAATGTAAGAGGCACCATAAACACGAATATTTGATGCAAACCAGAGAGATAATAAACTGGCAGCATATTGTTGTTTAAACTTTGTGACAAATGTTGCAGGGACCAGGATAGGTGCACAGTTTTCAAATTATCACCTGGTTTGTTTACACAAAGGAAAATCATCATGGTGCTTACAGGAAATAATGTGGCAATGTGAATCTGTCACCTACTCTCCATTTAAGACAAATGCTTAAACTCTTCCATCTGTGATGTTGCTACATTTCATTGAAAAGAATACATGCCAAATTGTAAGTCTGGAATTACAGAATCTTTTTAATTTTGGTTACTATGTGATAGTAGTAGTACCCAAAATTTAAAACTTCTATAATTCAAGACTTGCAATTTATTAATTTTTTTTTTTTTTTAAGACAAGGTTCTAGCTATGTTGCCCAGGCTGGAATGCAGTGACTATTCAAAGGTGTGGCCATAGTGTACTATGGCCTCTAATTCCTGGATTCAAGTAATTCTCCTGTTTCAGCCTCCCACATAGGTGGGACAAAGGCACTAGCCACCACACCCCCCAAAATATTTAATCTTAGGAACTAGAAATGCTTTTCAGTTTCTTTAGGTCATGTTTTTGTTAAATTTTTAATGGCAAACATAATTAAATTAGTGAATTTCATGTTCATAACTCCAGTGTTGAATAGAGCACGTATACTAGAGCAAATAGAGAACGTCATTGAACATTAGTTTGGTTAAATTGATGTATTCTACTTACTTATCCTAAATATTCAAGTGATGGTTAGTTAGCTTTACTCCTGTTTTTAGGGCACTATCTGCTTGTATTAAAATTGTTGCTACTGGTTGCTTAGGTGATATTCTTCTTATAAGCTCCTAATCCTCATAAAAGGCAAAGAAATATAGAGTATTTAGATGTTGGAAAATCTTATGCATTATGTAGTATTCAATTGTACCAATTCAAATGAATATTGTCAAAAGGCCTGTGGATATTGTCTGACAGCATGCAGTTTTTAGAAATAAAACTGTATATTTATTTCATAACAGTAAAAAAAAAAACCTTCTGTGAATTACTACAGTAATTCACACAGTAAATAGTCCATAGATTAAAGTAACATAATATTTGTCATAGAAAGAGTCTGTCCAGATTTCTGGGAGCAGTAGGAACTTGGTATTTGAAAATCCATATAATCTGTATAGTGTCTGACTGCTCATGAGGAGTCTCCTAAGACCTACAACCTTGGTTTTGCTTTCCATCTCCTGACTCTGAGTGATACTTCTTCACATTTTCTTCAGTAACAATTAGCTTAATGGTCAAGAGAGTTTCCTTTGTCTCTCATGAAAACCCATCAGTATTCACTGTGGCTTTGGTCTGTGATTTGCTCTCATCTTTCTTCATTTTTTAAAAATCCTTCCAGTATTCTATTTAGTGCAAGCTCCGTCCCTGGTTCTATTTTGTTCTTTCTTCACCCTTCAACTGACTATGTGGAACAAAAACACAAAAACAAAAACAAAACCCAAAAAACTGACATCTGGGTGTGTAAGGACTAATTTTTCAGAGTCTAGTTTATATCTTAGGTATCTAAATTACAAAACCAAAGCACTCACCCTATAGGAAGGACATGCTATTTCTATTATGGTTTGCATATTAAAAGACTATAACTTCTGTATTTCAAAGATGTCATCATACAACATTTACATTAGCAGTAAAATACTTTTTGCATCTTATTTTTTGTCTTTTGACACTTTTTCACTTCCACCTCCATTGCACAGGTGCACACACACACAGGCATATACTCCAAATCACTCAATGTATTAGACATGGGGAAAGATCCCTTATGATACAGTGTAGAATAGAACAGAAATTCTTACCACCATCAAATAGTAGCTTTGAGCCATAAATATATTTTCTACAAGCCTGTTGAAAGAAAAATTCAGGAAAAGACTAGATTACCTTATGCCAGCAGTTTTAAACTAACTTTTTCTCTAGACTTGTTGAATAGTGTTGCATTTCATTTGTATTGGTTTTATAAATTGATCCCTGTGGAACTGTATTTCCAAAGGTAGTGTGCCTTCTCTTTCAAACCTGGAGTAATGCCACTGAATTTGCCCTTTGATGTTAATAATTAAAAAAGAATAAAAACTCCTTGTGGATTTTTACTTCAATGTAGTTTAAGCTTATTTTCTTTGTTATTAATAGCTATCTGGTAAGATTTACATCAGCAATGAAGTCTAGTTAGAGCACATGTTTCATTTTTGCACTGACAGGAATAATGCTAAGTATGTTCCTTAGTCTTTCTGGAATCACCAGGCTGTCTACAAAAAAAAGTTCTGATTTTCAGTAATTCTATATATGGTGGTATATTTGGTTTTATGTAATCTAGAAAAATATATTGTGCATAAATCATTTTGAATGGCACTATGTAGAAATCAAAGCAAATAATACAAGGTTATTATATAGTTTCTATAGTATATTATGGAATGGAAGGTAACTGCAAAGAATTGTACTAAAATTAAAACAGAGAAAGTGTTCTAAAATGGTAAAATGTATTATAGGAGTACATAGAAAAGAGTTGCTTTTATTATTTGCTATTTTATGTCCACATAATAATAGGTATCTAACCTAAAATATTTGAGGTTTATGTATGCAATTTATTTAAAAAACATTTTCTTCAAAGTTTACTAATGCTTATCTTCAAGATAGTGTCAGAGAAAGGTTATTTGTATTCAACACTTCTGATTTCAGAGAGTACTACTGTTACTTTTATTTGATTATAGTGAATAGTGCAAATAATGTTAGACAATCTAGGATACTGTATATAACTTTTGAAAAACATGATATAATATGTAAACTTTAATCTACGTAAATTGTTATGAATTTATGAAAGTAGAAATCACTTGTGTAAATAATTACAGCCCAGCAAAAATTGGCAAACTGCTGGACCATTTGTTTAATTTCCCAATATAGTGTTGAAACTGCTACAGATAACCAGGAAACCAAGAAAACATTAAAAACATGCAAAAGATTAGTAGTAATATAAGAAACTTCATGAAACAGAATTTTAGAGACAGTAATCTGGTTGGAAGATGGGTTAGTAGTTTTGTCTTAAGCCTGAGTTTATTTGGGAAACCCATTATTTTCCATAGAATATAGATGGCAGGTGGCTGTTGGAAATGGAGGAGACACCATCCTCAAGCCCACCCATGCAATAACCACTGGATTAATCATTAATTGGATGAGTTTACTGTGTTAAATAACCTAACTCGTTATAATTAATTTCTTGGGACATTTTCCATTGACCTGAACAAATGCTGAATTTAATTACAATGGCATTAACTGATAAAGAATATTTGTTATATTACTGTTATTAGTTAATACATGTTTGCTATTCATCCTTAAAAGGTTTTCTTTTCTTTTTTTTTTTTTTTTGAGACAGAGTGTCACCAAGGCTGGTGTGCAGTGGTGCAATCTTGACTTACTGTGATCTTTACCTCCCTTAAGCGATCCTCCTACCTTAGCCCCCGAGTAGCTAGAACTACAGATGTGTGCCAGGCTGATTTTTGTATTTTTTGTAGAGACAGGGTTTTGTCATGTTGCCCAGTCTAGGCTCAAGCAATCTGCCCTCATCATCCTCCCAAAGTGTTGGGATTACAGGCATGAGCCACCACACCCGGACAAAAGATATATTTTTAATATTTATTTTAAACCTGAACTTTAACATGATCTCTGATCAATGTGATTCATTTTCAGTATGCTTATGGTGAATTTGCTATTTAAACGAATTCTGCTTTAGGAAGTATAGGGTAGTTTAAACAACAGAGATTTATTTTCTCACAGTTTTGGAGGCTGGAAGTCTATGATCAAGGCGTCAGTAGGGTTGGTTTCTCTTGAAGCCTCTTTCCTCGGCTTTGTTCCTTTCAACATGTTCTCACATGGCCTTTTTTCTTTGTATGTGTGCATCCCTGGTGCCACTAAGTGTCCTAATCTCCTCTTATAAGGTCACTAGTCATATTGTATATTGAATTCAATACAAAATGCAAAAACACCCTTCTCACCTCATTAACCTTAATTACCTCTTTAAAGGCCTTGTCTCCAAATATAGTCACACTGGGAGATAGATATCTGAATTTGTAGGCACATGATTCAGTCCATAACAGGGAGTCACAGAGGTTTAGAGTTCTTGAACAGTTAGAAACTCTAAAACATACTCTGAGTAACCAGGGGAATGGCATACACAGTGCAGAGTCTTGGTCTGATATTTGCTGGCTGCTGTGTAACCCATCAGGAATGGCAGCACTGCTTGAGTCAGGAATCTGGGAATAATTCTTAACTCTTCTTTCTTCCAATATGTCATGAATTGCCTGGGAGAATACAATTTGTTCCCTCCTAAATATCTGTCCAATCTGTTGACTTTTTTCCAGGCTCAGTATGAATAGGTTATCTTTTCACTTGGCTAGCTTACTACAGAAACTTCCTAATTAGCAGTTCTGCCATTATCTTAATCGTAACTCCTTTCAATTCATCCTGAATTCAGCATTCAGAGTGAGTTTGCATAAACATTTCAGTGACTTTACAATGACCACAGAATTGGGTCAAATTCCCTGCATGATTTGATAGTGATTCCCCTGACTTAGGTACCCTTGTCCTTTGTCTACTTCTCCACGCTTTTCTTTTCTCACTCATCTCTCATGCTCCATCCTTCAGCCAGACTAAGTTTGCATTCCCCGAGAAAGGCTGTGTTCTCTCTTAGCTCTGATATGTTACATGTGCTGAAATTTTGGCCCAGAGCCCTTTGCCAAGAATCTTAGTCATATTTAAGATCTCAGTTTAGATATAACTTTTTATAGGAGCCTTTATTGACTCTCAAATCTGGCTGAGATGTTCCTTTAAGGTGCCACGAAAAGAATTTGAAAAAAAAAATATTTAATTAATTCACGTTCCTCCCATGGTAACATTCCTCTCATTACATTGGAATTACATTTTTACCAGTATATATTTATCACTAAAATGTAAGTTTCTTAAGAAATAGGAATCTGTCCTGCTCACCAATCTAATCTCAGCACTAGTGTGAAGCCTGGGATGTGATAGATGTTCAACAGGACTGAAGTGACTGAATATATAATTAAATTAGAGAATCTCTTCTAAAATATATCAATTTTTATTAAGTTAGGGATTAATGGCAGGCTTAGTATTCCCAAATTGTGTTTTCCTTCATTAAATTTCTTTTGCTGTCTTCCATTATTTTTATCTCTGCATCTACACTTTTCTATACTTGAGAGTTTTCTATATTTTTGATCCTATGAATCAGGTCACTTGTATATTTTTCACCTTGCATGGTACAAAGAGAAGCCTGAAAGATCCTGATATGTTGTATAAACTGACTGCTGGGATGAATTGAAAACTGAAGCACAGTGACCAAATTAACAGAGAGAAAGAGAGTAAAAGGACACAGCTATGACACAGTGAATGCTTCAGGGGAGCCGAGCTGCAGCCATCAGGTTTCTGACAGATAACAGAGCTGGTAGCTACTATTACTAGATTGTTTTCCAAAGATGGTTGATACTGCAGCAGTATGTGTATGCATGCATTTTAAGAGAAAAAAATGTCCACCCAAACATCAGCGTGGTAAATTGAATATGTCAGTGAATTAGGGCTTTATTCTCCAAACAATGAAACTGAAATGTGATTGAAAATGAGTGAAGTGTGAAAAAGGGACTCATGTACAAAACAGTTCCAGAAAAAAAAATGCCTGTGTCATGACTATGCTAAAAAATGTATCATTTGTAAATATGTGCTATCAATTTCACCAGCAATTAGATCCAAGTTTGAAAACATTTAGCCAAATAATAAATTTCAAAATAAAATTTCCCTTTTATTTTGATAGAGGTTTTGACTATATGAATACTATGAGAAATTCTTGTAGTCTTTGTTCACCGTTTCACGTGTACACAGTGAAAGCTTTATAATAGAACCTCTATAATGTATTACTATTGTATTCCTTTAAATAAAGTACATATTGAACATACCATGTTCTCTGAGGATTGTGAGTAAACATTCTAGAAAATCATATTTACAAATCATGCTGCTTCAGTGGGTGCAAAGAAACTGGTTTGTTGCTCCATAAAGGAAATTTACCTTTTGGACAATGTGGGCTGAGGTAATAACCTGTTACTGTAATTTTACTCCCAGTAATGAAATTCCTTGGTAAATAGCATACAAAGATGAAAGGATATATTTTTCCCAGTTACAAGTAATAGACCAACAGTTAAAATATTTATTCAAATAACTAGAACACCACTAGGGGTAGGGTTAAGGTTGCCTTCCATCTATTGCAATTTCATAACTGTTTTGAAATCAGTAATTATCCCAAACATTTATTGAGTAATTATCATGATGTCTAGGGCTGTGTTGGGTAATGGCTATACAAAAATAAAGATTCAGATCTTATCCTTCCTTTCAACTTGCTCATAGCTCCTCTCACAATAGTTCTCTTCAATGTGATCTTCAAAAATTTTAAATCTTAGCACGTTACTTCCTTGCTTAAAACCTATAATAGTTTAACTTTGCAGCTAGAATAAACAAACACTAGAAAACATGCTTCACAAGAGTCCAACTGATCTGGTCTAAGTTTCTTGTCTCTCCTCCCATTCTTCTCTTCCCTCACCTGGAACGTCACTTTTTGAGATCTTCGAATGATTCTCTGTTTCTTGTAATGTCATTCTCTGTTCATATGTACTTTGCTCAGCAAGCCTCTCCCTAACCAAAATATTTAAAAACTCCTCCCCAGCCCACAACACTAAATCAGTCTCCATCCTTTACACTGCTTAATATTCTTTATGGCTCTTTTCACTCTCTGAAATATTCGTTTACATAAAAAATATCCAAATAGAATTAAGTACCATGGAGAAAAGACTGTTTTTGCCAACTGCTGAATTCATATCACATTAAAAATAAGTGTGAGGCCCACAGTGGTACTTGGTGAGTTTGTGCTACACGAATGAATGAAGTTCTGAAAAGGCCTTGGCTGTTCAACATATGATGCCACTGTTTCCATGTAGTAGTATTTTCTACACAGCCAGGATAGTGAAGAAGGCTTAGGAAGTCAATCCAAATCTTTTTGTAAAAATTGTTTTCCAATTTTCCATTTAATACATGTTCGTAAAATATAATTTGGAACTTAGATACACAAAGAGATTCAGAATTTCTCCTCAAAGGAGACCTCAATATCAAAAGACTCATGTTACATCCCAATTTTCCCATGAACTTACATGTTAAATGTAGTCTTTGACTTTTTTTCCTGAAAATTGATATATGCCAAAAATTTGATTATAAAATTAATTTTTAGAAAAAAGCATTAACTGTAAAAAAATAGAATACTTTGGTAAATATATTAATATTAAGAAAATAAAAATTCTATATATCTAGAAAGCGATATATTTTGTCATTTTTCTTTCTTTTTTGAGATGGAGTCTCACTCTGTCACCCAGGCTGGAGTGCAGTGGTGTGATTTTGGCTCACTGCCACTTCTGCCTCCCATGTTCAAGAGATTCTCCTGCCTCAGCCTCTGTTTCACCATGTTGATCGGGCTGGTCTCGAGCTCTTGCCCTCGTGATCCACCTGCCTTGCCTCCCAAAGTGCTGGAATTACAGGAGTAAGCCACTGTACCCAGCCAGAAAGCTGTGTTTTTATGTAAGGATTTCTTAAAACAGAATGTAATTGTAATAGATATATGTGGTATAAAATATAAGTGGCACTTCAGGTAATCTTAAAACATGACTCCGTTTCAAACTTTGCAAATGCTTTACTACAGTATGCCAAGAAAGATAGTTTGGACTAAATGTATACACATTTTAGGCACTGTGTCATACACCATTTAAACTACTTCAACTGTATCTGTCTTATTTTGAAGACTGCACTTGCAAATACTGAGGGTGTATTGAGAATGTTTATTATCTACCAATTTCCTTTTTTGCTTGAGAGACAGTCCTCAATGTGATAAATTACCTTCCTGGTAGAAAATCCATTCCAGAAAAGCTCTCTGAAGTGAATGCCTGTTAAACTAGAAGATCTTTAAAATGAATATATTTTATAATGAGAAAATGAAATTGAAAAATGAAGTGCTGAAATAAAATGCCTGATGTTTGTAGAAAAAAAAATGACATCAGGTAACAAGTAAAATTTACCTATTAAACCACATCTTGTTAAAAATAAGTATATAACAGTAGAGGTAATGTGAAATAGCCAGTGTCATGCTCAGGATATATTTGTGCTATATGCAATTATGCTATTTTAATTCATATAATTAAACTATAGTGTTGTAGATCACTTTGTGTTATTGTTAAAAATCTGATATTGTAAACTGAGTTCATGAGTGAGAGGACATTATTCATGGGTAAGAGTTTTCGAGATGTACCATTGAGTAATGTTCAGATTGAATTACTTCCATTTTCTGTCTGCCCTTGGGGTTCCTCGGCACAAATATTGTTGAAGAACTTGCCTCAGTGGTATTTCCTTACACATACAGACTTTTCTGGGTGAAAAAAACCCACATAATTCATAAAATACACAGTAAACACATTTCTTCAGTGTAAACTTCTCTCATTCCCTTACTCTCTCCTTGCCTTCTTCCTCTGCCTTCTCTCCATAGCTCTGTCTCTCTCCTCCCAGGGAAATTTTGCTTTTGACAAATAACCTTTAAAGTGACTCAGTGACTGTTTTCTCATTTGAGTCTCAAGTCATATGCAGTGGAGTTTGTCAGAAGGAAGCTGCTCCTGAACTGATGCAATAAGAGGAGCTCTACTAACTTGAAGTTTGTAACATAAATGCACTCTAGGAAGGATGAAGTGGCAGCTGGGAACAGCACTTTAGGCACCGGAAGCAGTAGAGCAGCTGTTAGGGGACAGCATTCCTCTTATAGAAGTCCATGTGATTTTTTCAGCCAGGGACACATCTGCAGGGCATTATGAAGCAGCCAGAAGATTAAAAAATTCATTTACACTTATCAAAATATCTGAGGGAACTATTTGAAGTATGAGAGTCTTTTGTAGCTTTTACAAGGAGGCCTTTTTGGAAGCGAGAAAAGTCATGTATCGGAAAGACTAGATTTAAATTAATTTTTTTTTAAAGTTTGTATTTTAGGACCAGAATAGTAGAGTAAATTTTAAAAAGTGAAAAGAAAGTGACTTTCTATGAACTAAACATGATTATTGGTAAAAAATTATCAATGTTCTGAGTCATGTTATAATTTATGTATTAATTTCTCTCCATATATGTAAACAGGCACATGTATGTATGCACATTTAGTTTCTAAAATATCACACACCTAAGACATTCTGCACAAATGAACATAATTATGTAAATAATATTTATATAGGGCTTTTATAGTTTTCAACAAAACCTATTTAATGTTAATGTGGAACTTCAAAACTGAAATGTATTATAAGGCAAATATTTTTGGTAGAAACTAGAATAAACGAGTTTTAGAAAATTTGTTTTTGACTCTCCAAAATTACCACAGCAATTGAATGCATTACTTCTATTTCTAAGTCAACACAATGCCAAGTACAGTGCCTAACACATAATAGTTCTCCTTTTTTTATACTAAAGAGAATTATTTTAAACATTAAACATTTTAAGTAGTTTTCCAAAATCATAATATGAAGAATATAATTTAGTAACATTAATTATGTAAATTTAGTGAAATATATGAAAATATTTAAAAATTAATTCAGATGGCATGTGGCTTTTGGTAAGATGTGACAGGATCTATCATATTCTGGGGGCAAGACAGGTAAGCAGCCAGCAGGTTACTGCTTTACATCTATGTATTAGAAGTTCAAGAATAATCAAGCAGAAGTGGAGCTGACCTGCCCCAAAGGAAGATTGTGATCCTTTGTTCAACTTCTCCAAAAAAGCCAATTCTCAGTCCCAGAGTTCAAAGACTGAGCAGCAGTGATCTCCTGAGTTCCTCTGCAGAAGGACCTATGGCCATTTATTTGGGTAGCCACACATTGGGGAAAGAAGAATACCAGGGCTTTAGAGGACTCTTAAATGCAGAATCTGAGTTGGCGCTATATCTAAGGATCCAAAGTGTTGTCACGGCCTCCCAGTTAATCTCAGGATTATGTGAACAAGTTATAAACAGAGCTCAGATTCATCTTAAAGTGGGTCCACTGGATTTATGTTGGCAGAACCTTCAAAATTTTTACTTGATCTGTGGAGTGAGTGATAGAAGGAAAGTGGAAAGGAAGCTCTTGAAACCGTACCCTCTCTTCAAAATAAACGTAATCAAGAAGCACTGGTCAGTCACTAGTTAACAGAGACATGAAGTCAAGTCTGCAAGGCAATTTATGTCCCTAACTTCCCTATGAGATTAGACTGAAGCTACTTTCTGGCCAATGCCACATTCTTGTTATGCATTTTTCCTGTCCTTCATCCACTTTCATTTCACCCCTTGACCTGAAAACACTTCAATAAATCATTTGAAAGTTACCCTTGACTCAGACGCTTCTCTAGGGAACCAGATCTATGATATTTGAAAGAGCGCCCTCCACTCTACCTCTTCTGTTCTTTATTCTCTTACCCATTTTAGTTTTACTTAGCTTAAAAATACTTCATATTATATTTCTAAGTAGCTATTTTTAAATTTATTTAATACTCCTCCCCTCATTATATTGTAAGTTATTCTGCGTGTAGGTACTTTGTATCATTCGCTACTTTAGCCCTCAAAGAATAGAACCTAAACACTACACAATATTAAGAAAAAGACAAATGAATAGATGAGTAAGTAAATGAATTTGAAATAGCACATTTTCATTTACTTTTTAATTTAGTTGTTCTTTAGTATTACAGTTAGTTCACTAAGTTACTCCTAAAAAAATTGAGTTGCCCTATTTAACAGGTATATTTTCTAATCCCATTGCATATGTAGATTCAAGTAGAATCAATAAAATATTTTGAATTATATAAACTCTAAGTGAGAATTAGAGGTTTATATGAACACACAGTTATCCTTAGTTTTATACTGAGATTATTTTTCCATATTCACAAAAGGAGTTACTTCCTTTTTATGTTGCTAATCTATGTCTTCAGTATTCCATTCTTACATGCTACAATTTGCCTCCTCTTGGAAACATAGCATGTTCTGAATTGTTCCCTATTGGTTAATAGTCATTTTATAAATGGAACAGTATAATCTTTAACTATCCAAGATGCCATCAATTTTACACATTTAAGCTTCTGAAAGTCAGTGTAAGGTGGTGAATACATTTTACTATACTCAGTAAATCATAAAACTCCAGTAATTTTGGAATCAAATTGATTTTTGAAATCACTGTAGTTTTATAGCAATATTATCTTATGTAAAGATTTCCTTTTTCACTCAAACTAATCGATTGAATTATTTCACTACATATTTTATAGTAAGTAGCCTTTAAAATAGAGTGAGATGATTTTAAAATATAGTATATTAAATCAAGAAGTTGACATATACTAAGAGAAAGCAGACTCTTTGAGTTTATCTCAACCTGTCATGCATGTTATAAAGCCTAACAATTTAAGAAATAAAACAGTATTACTTGGTGGGAGTGTGAAGGCAACAGGAACATGAACTAAACAATTCACTGTTTTTAAAGTTACCGTCAAACAATTAAGTCCAATAGTGGAGGCATTAGAACTAATTTGGCATCCCAACTCTGCTATTATCTAGCTACGTGATCTGGGATATAAGTAATGCCATCTATAAAACGATTTTATTTGGTCAACGCTGTATGAATGATTTTATATATAAATTTCGATTGTATTTTTACTTCACCTCATTCTTCCCTGTAACCACATACAAGTACATGTTTGAGCCACAGAGTCATGTTAGTTAAGTCAGTGAATAGAAACTGTACATGCTTGACTTTTAAGTCAAAGTCCACGGGTAAATTTAGGAGTTCTGGAAGAATACTTTCTGAGTAAGTTGTTCCCAAACTATAAGAGATTAAAACTCTGGGCTGAGGTTTAGACATGAGAATGACAGGAAGTCAAAGTAGACCACAGTGAACAAAGAGGCTTTGTGCTCTGACTTGTCAACCCTGAGGCTTAGCATCCAAGTTTGAGATAATAAACCTCAGCTAAGTTTGGGCTTCTGAGAGTATAAAGGAGCCCATGCTCTCCAGAAGTGTCTGTTAAACCTAAAAATGGCAGCCTTGCAAATGCCCTTGGGTGTCATTGTGGCCTGAAAGCAAGAGAAGACAGATGGTTATCAGAGCTGGATGTAGGATAATTATATATAGTTTAGTTTGCCCAGGAGATTTTTGATTTACATCTGCTTTTTAGTAATATTTATCCATGACAGTGTGTCCTAGCTTTGGTTGATAAATTAGATAATCACTCAAGTTCTAAGTGGCAAAGGGGATTTGAAGTAGCCCTACCAAGTTCCCTATAGCCCTCAAGGTGGCTAAAAATGTGGCTTCATTCTGTTGTCCTTCAGTCAATTAAAGAAGACACAATAGTTGAAAGAGGCATACATATGTAGGCTTTATTTAACTTGGGGCACTTAGAGAATGGAGAGATGCCTATGACCATATAGTAATTTATATTATAGTATAAATTATACATGCCATCTAGATACAAATGGCAGCATAGTAAACAAAATGACCAAATATTACAACCTTACCCACAAATCTCCACTGTGCCACAATCAAATCCCTGGATGCAGATTCCAGGGAAGATGGCTGAATAGGAACAGCCTTGGTCTGCAGCTCCCAGTGAGACAAACACAGAGGGTGTTTCTGCATTTCCAGTGGCGTACCCAGTTTATATCATTGGGACTGGTTAGATAGTGGGTGCAGCCCACAGAGGGTGAGCCGAAGTAGGGTGGGGTGTCATCTCACTCTGGAAGCACAAGGGGTAGGAGAGCTCCCTCCCCTAGCCAAGGCAAGCTGTGGGACTCGGGACTGTGTCATGAGGAATGGTGCATTCCAGCCCAGATACTATGATTTTCCCACTGTCTTTGCAACCCACAGACTAGGAGATTCCCTCTGGTACCTACAGTAGCAGGGCCCTGGGTATCAAGCACAAAACTGGGTGGCAGCTTGAGCAGACACTGAGCTAGCTGCAGAAGTTTTTTATTTTATTTTATTATTTTTTTTTATTTAATAATTCAGTGGCACCTGGGACCCCAGTGAGACAGAACCATTCATCTCCTGGAAGGGGGCTGAAGCCAGGGAGCCAAGTTGTCTATGTCAGTGGATCCTACCCCCATGGAACCCAGCAAGCAAAGATTCACTGGCCTGAAAATCTCGCTGCTGGCACAGCAGTCTGAAGTTGATCTGGGACACTAGAGCTTGGTGTGGGGAGGGGCGTCCACCATTACTAAGGCTTAAGTAGGTGGTTTTCCTCTCACAGTGTAAAAGCTGCCAGGAAGGTGGAACTGGACAGGCCCACTGAAGTGCGGAAAAGCCACTGTACCAGACTGCCTCTCTAGATTCCTTCTCTTTGGGCAGTGCATCTCTGAAAGAAAGGCAGCAGCCCTAGTCAGGGCCTTATAAGTAAAACTCCCATCTTCCTGAGACAGAGCACCTGGGGGAAGGGGTGGCTGTGGGAGCAGCTTCAGCAGACTTAAACATTACTCCCTGCTAGCTCTGAAGAGAGCAGAGAATCTCCCAGCACAGTGGTTGAGCTCTACCAAAGGACAGACTGCCTACTCAACTGGGTCCCTGACCCTCTTGCCTCCTGACTGGGAGACATCTCCCAGGAGGGGTTGACAGATACCTCATATAGGAGAGCTCTAGCTGGCATCTGGGTGGTGCTGCTATGGGACAAAGCTTCCAGAGGAGAGAGCAGGGAGCAATCATTGCTGTTATGTAGCCTCTGATGGTGATACCCAGGCAAATAGGGTCTGGAGTGGATCTCCAATAAACTCCAGCAGACCTGCAGAAGAGGGTCCTAACAAGAAACTAACTAAGAATCAGGAAAATTAACAAACAGAAAGCAATAACATAACCATCAACAAAAAAGGGCACCCATGCACAAAACCCATTCAAAGTTCTTCAGCATCAAAAATCAAAGATAAATTCTTGAAGATTAGGAAAAACCAACACAAAAAGACTGAAAATTTTAAAAACCAGAATGATTCTTCTCCTTTGGAGAACTACAACTTCTTGACAGCAAGGGAACAAAACTGGATGGACAACGAGTTTGAAAAATTGACAGAAGTAGTCTTCAGAAGTTGGGTAATAAGAAACTCCTCCAAGATAAAGGAGCATGTTCTAACCCAATGCAAGGAAGCTAAGAACCTTGATAAAAGGTTACAGGAACTGCTAACTAGAATAACCAGTTTAGAGAAGAACAGAAATGACTTTATGGAGCTGAAAACCACAGCATGAGAACTTGGTGAAGCATACACAAGTATCAGTGGCCAAATCAATGAAGCAGAAGAGAGACAATAAGAGATAGAAGATACAACTTAATAAAATAAAGCATGCAGACAAAATTAAAGAAAAAATAATTTTTTTTCAGGCCAATATTTCTCATGTAAATTAATGTGAAAATCTTCAGTAAAACACTGGCAAACTGAATCTAGCAGTATATCAAAAATCTTATCCACCATGATCAAGTTGGCTTCATCCCTGGGAAGCGAGGATGTTCAGCATATGCAAATCAATAAATGTAATCCATCACATAAACAGAATCAATGACAAAAACCACATGATTATCTCAATAGATACAGAAAATGCCTTTGATAAAATAAACAACCCTTCAAACTAGGTATTGATTGAATGTATCTCAAATAATAAAACTATTTATGACAAACCCACTGCAAATAACATACTGAGTGGGTAAAAGCTGGAAGTGTTTCCTTTGAAAACCGGCACAAGAGAAGTATGTCCTCTCTCACCACTCTGATTCAAATCAACATAGTATTGGAAGTTCTGGTCAGGGAATCATGGCAAGGGAAATAAATAAAGTTTATTCAAATAGGAAGAGGAATTTTTGCAGATGACATGATTGTTTATTTAGAAAACCTCATCATCTCAGGCCAAAAACTCCTTAAGCTCATAATCAACTTCAGCAAAATCTAAGGATAAAAAATAAATGTGAGAAAATCACAAGCATTCCTATAGGCTAATAATAGATAAGCAGAGCACCAAATCATGAGTGAACTCTCATTCACAACTGCTACAAAGAGAATAAAATACCTAGGAATACAACTTACAAGGGATATAAAGGACCTCTTCAAGGAGAAATACAAACTACTGTATTTCAGAAGTGCCATAGTGCCCAAAGTAATATATAGATTCAATGCCATTCTCATGAAGCTACCACTGACTTTCTTCACAAAATTAGAAAAAAAATTACTATAAATTTTGTATGTAACCAAAAAGAGCCTGTATAGCCAAGATAATCCTAAGCGGGGGGGAAAACTGGTGGCATCATTATTCTACCTGAATTCCAACTATACTGCAAGGCTACAGTAACCAAAACAGCATGGTACTGGTACCAAAACAGAGATACAGATCAATGGAACAGAGTAGAGACCTCAGAAATAACATCACTCATCTACAACCATTTGATCTTTGACAAACCTAACAAAAACAAGAAATGGGGAAAGGATTTTCCAGTTAATAAATGGTGTTGTGAAAAATGGCTAGTCATATGCAGAAAAATGAAACTAGACCCCTTCCTTACTTACATTGTATACAACAATTAACTCAAGGTGGATTAAAGACTTAAATGTAAGACCCAAAACCATAAAACCCTAGAAGAAAATCTAGGCAATACCAACAGGACATAGGCATGGGCAAAGATTTCATGACTGAAATACCAAAAGTAATGGCAACAACAGCCAAAACTGACACATGGGATCTAATTAAACTAAAGAGCTTCTGCGCATCAAAAGAAACTGTCCTTAGAGTGAACAGGTAACCTACATATGGGAGAAAATGGTTTGCAATCTATCCATCTGACAAAGGGCTAATATCCAGAATCTACAAGAACTTAAACAAATTTACAAGAAAAAAACAACCCCATCGAAAAGTAGGCAAATAATATAAACAGATACTTCTCAAAAGAAGATATTTATGTGGCCAACAAACATATGAAAAAAAGCTCATCATCACTGGTCATTAGAGAAATGCAAATCAAAACCACGATGAGATACCATCTCATGCCAGTTAGAATGGCAATCATTAAAAAGTCAGGACACAACAGTTGCTGGAGAGGATGTGGAGAAATAGGAATGCTTTTACACTGTTGGTAGGAGGGTAAATTAGTTCAACCACTATGGAAGATAGTGTGACAATTTCTCAAGGATTATAAATCATTCTACTATAAAAACACATGCACATGTAAGTTTTTGAAGCACTATTCACAATAGCAAAGGCTTGGAACCAACTCACATGCCCATCAATGATAGACTGGATAAAGAAAATGTGGCATATATACACCACGGAATACTATGCAGTCATAAAAATGAATGAGTTTATGTCCTTTGCAGGGACATGGATGAAGCTGGAAACCATCTTTCTCAACAAACACAGGAGCAGAAAACCAAGCAGAAAACCATGTTCTTACTCATAAGTGGGTGCTGGACAATGAAAACTCATAGGCACAGTGAGTGGATGTCCCACACTGGAGCCTGTTGGTGGAAGAGGTGAGGGGAGAAATAACATTAGGAGAAATACCTAATGTAGATGACAGGTTAATGGGTGCAGCAAACTACCATGGCACGTGTATACCTATGTAACAAACCTGCACATTCTGCATATGTATTCCAGAAATTAAAATATAATAATAATAAACAAAATCCCTGGATGCAAAAAGCTGTAGAGGGCACTAAGCTAAATTAAACGCACTAAACCTGAAATGACAGTATTTATCTGAGATTTAATAAAATCATGGCCTTGTCACTTGAAATTAAAGTTTGAGACAATAGTTTAGTCCAGTTATAGTAAGAAAAAAAAATAAAAATAATATAAGGATTGAGAAATGTGTACCCACTGCAAGTGTTTTTCAAACTATTCTCTGAAAAGGTCTATAGGTCAAGGCCCTCAAAATGACATCAAGGGCAAAGGGGTGACTTGGATGAGAGATCTGAGCTGGTCATGCTTTCCTTAATCAGTTCGATTCAGTTCCTACTTATTCTAAGTATTTTAATTAAATTAAAGATTTTACTTTAATTTTTATTTATACTAAAATAAAACAAATGGTATAATCTTTTATTTTTCTATTTTTCTCCTAGCCCATAAGTGACACAAGTTTTACTACTTCTATTGTCAAAAATACATCCAGAGTCTGATCATTTCTTACTAGCCCCACTGTTAGCTACCATGTTCCAAACCATTATTATTCCTTTCTTATATTATTGCAATAACCTCCCAGCTGGTCCTCTTTGATACTCTTGTCACCTTATGTTCTATTCTCAACACAACAGCCTGAATAATACTTTTAAAAAGATATATCAAGACAGTTCACTCTTGTGCTTATGACTCTTCAATGATATCTGATTACTTAGGCCCTCTCCAGCTTGTTCCATAATGTACATATCACAAGGCCCTGGGTGAGCTGTTCCCTTCTGCATACTCTGATCTCATCCCTTTTCAAGTTTCTTTTGCTCTCTCTGCATTACCTGTCCTCTGATCGTCTTCGCTGTTTGCACAAACTGCTAATCATGCTTCCATTTCAGGACTTTTGCATTTCCTATTTGTTATGACTAGCCCATCCTTGCTCCAGAGTAGGCACTCAAAAATAAATTTAATTACCATTAGACCACATGATTTCTTAGAGCACTTTTATGACTTAAGTTCTATGATTATAGAAATTCTTGCTTTGGAATACTTGAAATTGAACCAGATGCTCTTTTCAAACATTGTAAGGATAATGGACTCTGTTTCTGTTTTGTTGCAAAAGTGTCAATTTCAAAATTGTCTATTTTGTCTTTTAATAGGGTAATATTGGACAATTGATGGCAATACCAAATAAGCTACAAATGATTTGCATTCAACCACCAATATTTGTAGGATAGGAACAACACCGCTAACTTATATTATGTAGCAAAGAATTTAAAAATTGCACTACTGTTAAAATTTCCAAACTTTGTAATTTCTCCATAATAAATTCAAAGAATACTGTCTTACGTTTATTACACCAAATTCACTACCATATACTTTATTTATTTAGCTGTTACTTATAACAGTTTGTTTTAACGTCTTGTCAAAATATTATCATTCAAAGATGTTCAGCAGCTATATGTTATTCCTGCAAATAGACACTTGAATGTTAAACTCCTGTTCTATTGGTCAAGTGAGTTAACTTTTTGAGGATGCAATTAATTTGTGTTCTTGAAGTGGTAGGCTGCCACAAAAATAGCCCCAGTGATCCCCACCTCCCAGCATGAATGCCCTTGTATGATCCTGTCCCCTTTACTGTGAGCTGGACTTAAATAAACTCATTTCTGATGAATAGAATACAAGGAGAAGTGTTGGATAGTCAGTTCTGACATTAGGCATGAAAAACTCTATGGCTTTTGTCTTAAGTGTTTCTCTTTCTTTATTACATTTGCTTGTTCTGGGAGAAGTCAGTTTTCATGTTCCAAAGCAGCCTGTGGAGAGTTCCACATGAGTGAACTTGGAAGCAGATATGAACCCTGCCAACAGGTATACAAGGGAGTTTGAGCATTGAACCTTGAAAACTAAGAGTCGTGTAGGTGGATTTAGAAGTGATCCTCTCTCCGTTGACCCTTGAGTTGGCAGCACCTGTCTTAGTCAATTTGAGCTGTTATAACAAAATACTGTAAACCAAGTGGCTTATAAACAACATAAATTTACTTGTCACAGTTCTGGAGGCTAGAAGTCCAACATAAGGGTGCCAGCATGGTCAGACTCTGGTGAAAGTTCTCTTCTGGGTTGCAGACTGCCAATTTCTTGTTGTATTCTCAGAAGGAGGAGAGCAGAGAGGAGACACAAGCTCTCTGTGACTCTTAATAAGGGCACAATTCCCATTTGTATCAGTCGGTTTTCATATTAGTGTTAGTCCTTTCATAAGTGCTCTATCCTTATGCCCATACCAAATTCTAATTACTTCCCCAAGGCCATATTTTCTAAAACCATCACACTGGGAAGGGAGTAAAGTTTCAGTATATAAATTTTGGAGGGACACAAACTTCCAGTCTATAACACACCTGTTGTCACATATGATTGCAGCCTCCTGAGAGACACTGAGGCATAAACACCCAGCTAAGCCACTTTTGAATCTCCAACTCTCAGAATCTATGAAATATTAAATGATTGTTGTTATCATATGTATGGATATCCCATCTAGGAATATGTTACCCAAGGATAACGTTGATTACTATAAGGTTCCTTCTGTCTCTGAAATCTCTCTTTGCTTTTCTAACTATAATCAGACTAGACCATAGGTATTGTCATTTTCGCCAGACTGTTGAAATAGTGAAATTGAGAAGACGTGATTTTGCATTGTGAAAAATCTGTTAAATGGCTAATTTAACATATAAAATATGTTTAACATATGCAAAGTTGTCCTAAAATCTCTAGCCTTTTAAAAAAGTGAATTTTCTAAATCATTTGCTCAACTTCAGTGTGAAGTGATAAAATTAAGACAACCAAGTTACAGTGACTGCTGTAGTCCTCTTGCATAAGAAGGTCACCTAAAGGAGACTTGGTTCAATTTAGATCTAGGCTGCCTCAAAAGGACAGCAGTAGACAGGCTGGTCAGAAGGCAGCAGCCTTGATCTTCATGACGCTTGTCCTTACATTTCCAGCTTACACCAATGCCCTTTGAAATAACATGCTTTGATCTGTCTGGTCCATCCACATTGCTACAGTTTTAATTGGTCAACGTCCCTTGATATCAATCCCTCACTCATGGCCTTGCTATATTATGGCTCTCGTACCAGGAACCTCTAGCATCACAGATCCTTTTATTTGTATAAAAGGAGATATCTTTCAACATTATTTATATAACTACCAGCTCCATGGGTCAAAGCACTAGCTTGTAACATCAGCTTTCTTCCAATCTTTTAAACCCTTTATGTGATTACAGAAGCTTCAGTATTTTCACCTTTACCACTTTCTCATAGCTAAATCTCAGTATGCATTTATACACATAGATACCTGCAGACAAATATATACGCTGATACACACGTGAATACAAATATGAGAATTTTCTTCTTGTTCCTAGCTATCGTGAGTGTAATAATTACCTGACAGTTCATAAAATAAGTAATTTATTTTTACTGTATAATAGATGATACATTTTATTAAAGTGTACATAAGGAGTAACTTAACTATAGACTAAAATTAATCAGTTCTGGTTTTTTTTGTCCCTATTGAAATCAGTAATAAAATGTTTGGTCTATTCATACATACCTACACACACTCTTCTCCTTGGAGAACATTTAGCAACAACTGTTTTCTATTTGTTCAGGCATTTTCGTAAGCAAATCATCTTTAGAGTTCTGTAGCAGTAGTCTCCAAAGTACATTTCCTGGATTATCGTTTTGTTAGGTGTTGACATACTATATACTAATAATTCTCAGGTTATGTATGTTTGGAAAATGTACAGTTAAAAAAAGAGAAATAGATTCTGTTATTTCAGGGAATATCAGATGTTAATAGATTTATATTAAATAACTGTAAGCCTGTTAAAATTAATATAAGCCTATTAAAATTTAATTATGAATGTGCAATGGAAACTATGAGATACCATATTATTCAAATGAAATGATAAAGAACATTTGGGAGAACTAAAAAAAAATTTTAGAAGAGGCATTTAAGGACAAAGGAGTTAGCTCATGATATCATGAGCTATTTATTACTGATTTCAACTATTTAGAACTACAAAATTGCATAGAATGGCGATTACTAAAAAGTCAGGACAAAACTGATGCTGGAGAGAATGTGGAGAAATGGGAGCGCACCTCAGTGAGCATCTAGCTGTTATTCATCAGGAGCCTTAGATGGGAGCAGGTTTTACTTAAACACTTTTAAATTGCATAGCGCCATGTGTGTCTTGCAAAAATGAGATGCTGTTTTATTAAATACTTCCTTACATAACAGTATTTTATCATAGAAGTCCACTTGATGATGTAAAATTCCTTGATGAATTGGTTCTTGTTAGTGAATATTAATATGCACACAAAAGGTGACCAGTAAATACTTATCTAATAAAAATGACCAGAATCCTGATAGGGTTCCATATTTCTTTCTCTGTTTATCTTATCTCTTAAATATTTCTCTCCTCTTAGCACTATCTCCTTTGGCCAGGTTCATGTTTTATTTCCCACCTTTTAAATTTATTTTTATTTCCAACCTAGACTGTTGTTCCTATGTAATTTTGTATGCAGCTTTATTATCTGCATTCCATTTTCTACTTTGTCCCCAGAATTATTTTTTAAATGCAAATGTGATTATGTTGCTTTAATGTTTATTTGCAGTGGCTCCGTGTACCTATAGGGTGCAGTCGAACTCGTATGTCAAGTGCATATGTTTATAGTTGAGCTATTTCATGACTTTATGCTTTTATAGCTACTCTCCTGACACCTCAAATGCCCTCTTCAGTTCAGTAGTTTCAGGTTCCTAGAACTACTTTAAAAAGTCAAGATTTCTAGAAACATAAAGAAAGAAACACTCTTAAAGATGTAAATGTAACATTTTAACATGGTTGCTTTTAAAAATGAGCCCATATTTAAATTCTTAAGAACATTTTTATGTTCTCTTTTGTTCTTTGAAGCAACTTTAAACATTCTCAACAAATTTGAATTATGAATAGTTCTCATTCTTCTACGAAATAAAATGAAAATATTATTAACCATTTCTCTTGCCTGAGGGACACAAGAGAAGTAAGGGGGGAGCAGGGACTGAAATAATTTAATGAGGACATGAAATGTGAACTATCAAGTTAAATAGTTCTTAATAATAATTATGACTGACACAGTATGTTTGCAATTGATATTTTATTGTGATGTAAATCCTTTAACCACTTTCTCACATAAATATTAAAACATGCCTTTAAACTATTTCCTGAAAGAGTTTGCATTTAAGCTATTTTTTAAAAGGGCTTAACAGATCTGAAGTTACACAACACAATTACCTTTATCAATCAGGAAAAAAACAAAAACAAAAAAACAATGCTTTTATATAGCAGCACCACCTCTTGATAACTCGCTTTCCTCCTCAGTTACCATAGCATAGATCCATTTCTCCTGAGCTGATTAAAATATTTGTGTGTGTAGTATTCTTGAATGAATTAATCAAGAGGAGGAGTAGTGGCACATACAGAGAGAGTATTTGGTATTATAAGAATGTCAGTCACTGAGAGGCACTTACAGAGACTTCACAGTATTAAGTGGATGTTAATCCTCAGTTACATCAGTCAAAGATACTAAATCAGGCAGTGGTTACTTTTGATTTCTTGTGAAGACCAGATCAGGGAGCATTGGTGGTCACTTCAGACCTCCTTGCTTGGCCTGTCTTCTATAAAGCAGGGTATCCTTCAGGGCCGTATTTCTATGTGCGTCCCATCAAAATTATAGTAAAACATTAGGTGTTGTTTTTACATGTAATAAAATGTTTGAACTCCTTCCAGCTGGAACTTCCATTTTCCAGCAATCCACCAAAATGGCAAGAAAATAAAGAAGAAAGATACCCATTATATGTCCTCTGGGCATTTTAGAAAACTTGGAATTTTTCTTTTGACCACATACCTATGAGTCTACAAGAAAGGAAATATTGTAGACATTAAGAGAATGAGCACTGTTCAGAAAGAAATGCTTACACTTGTTACCATGACAAAACCAGAAGAGTCTACAATGTTACCCAGGATGCCACTGTCATCTTTGTAAATAAGCAAGTTAAAGGCAAGATGCTTGCCAGGAGAACTAATGAAGGTATTGGGTGCATTAAGCACTCTAAGAGCTAAGATGTCTTCCTAAAAATGTGTGAAGGAAAATCAGAAAAAGAAGGAAGTCAAATAGAAAGTTACCTAGGTTCACCTGAAGAATCAGCCTGCTTCACCCTGAGAAACACACTTTAAGAACCAGTGGAAAAAAAAGCTTAAACTGTTGGAACCTATTCCCTATGAATCGTGGCACAACAATGTAAATAAAAGAGATAAAATAAAACGTTTTGGATTGCAAAGTTAGCCCTTTTATTTTTCTTTTAATTGAATTAAATTGTGGTGTCCCCTCCCCACAAAAGAGTGTTTAAAGCAAACTTTGTGTCCTAATTCATTGGGTGATATTTTTAATATTAAAATTAGTGCTATTCTTGTTGGAAAAAGAAAGTTTGAGCTAATTTCTAGTCTGCGTAGAGCAATATGATTCAAACATAGAACAATATGGTTCTATTGTCCATAGAAAGAGCAAAATAATTTGAAGGAAACCATATCATTTTGCTCTTCCATAGGTTATCCAGAGATAACCCTCCTTTTTTTGGTCAGATCTGTGTTTTTCTCTTTCACATTAATTTTGTATTAACATCCATTTTCCCCCACTAATCTCTTCACTTCTAATTTTGCTTTACATGACTTCACTCTTATATTATTTACCCACTCCTAGAGGTAAGGAAAAGTGACAAGGGAACAAATTAGAGAGATTAAAAAGATAAACTGGAGAGATTAAATAGATAAACTGGAGAGCTAGGGGCAAGGCTAAAAAAGCGAAGAAGTATAATGGGGATCAAATGTAGAGACAGAGCTAAATGTTTTCTCCCTGAAGGCAATAAAATTCAATTAACTAATTAGTAACTTTTTGTCCCATTGGCCTGGTACGCTCTTCTAGGTGCGTGCCTGGTTAGCTCTTTCTCATACATTACAGCTCAGTTCATATATTACTTCCTGTGAGAGGCTTTTCTTAACCTCCCAAGGTAAAGTGCTGTTCCCACACCCATCATTTATATCACATCAGCATGTTATGATTTCTGCATGTCACCTATGACCATGTGAATATATTTTATTTCATCACTTGTCTGTTTCCTTCCAGTAAAAAGTAATCTTCATGTGGACAAGGTCCATGTGTTTTTGTTGTTCTCTCTATCCCTAATCTTTTACAAAGACACATAAGAAAATACTTCTATAAAGATCATTCTTTTCATAGAAGATCGTAATTTAATTCACGAAATAAGTAGAAAATAATGAAGAGTAAAATGCACTCTGTAAACCATAAGTAATACACTAGTTCAGGAGTGAGAGGAATTGCTATGGCTACAAACATTTAGGGAAGACTTCATGGAGGATGAGAGCTTCAAAATGACCTCTGAAGAACAGGCAAAGACAAGAATGGGCATTGTCATGGAGGGAGAGGGCTTGAGCAGGGCATAGGGGTAAGAATTAGCTTTAACTGCTATTAAATGCCTTATTTCTCATCACCTACTTCTAATTTTTTTTATGTAAGAGTGGTATTTGATTTGAAATTACTCTTCCAACTTCTTTATGGATAAACGTGAAGCCAGATACTTACTATGAGAGCTTCCTGAAGGACTGATGATGAAGGTGTCACTTGTCTCAGTGCTGAAGCACAGCCCTCAATAAGCCTGTGTTCAATGAAGTGCTGTCTTTGACAGGAGGGATGAGGCAGCTACGTTGTGAGCAGCAGTTGTAGACTATGTGGGCTGTGGCTTTCACAGGAATTTGTCAGGCTAGGCTCGATTGCATGTGAGAAACTTGAAGCACATTTTCACGAGGCTGTCTACACGGGCTGCCATAAGTGTTTCTCACTATTGCTACAGGCCAGCATACACACATTGCCTTCTCTCACCTTTTGATTTTGAAGTCAACTGTCAATTTTCAGTGTCTTCACCTGATAAAAACTCTGCCTAAGAATCATTTTATTTCACTGGGTATTTAGTTAGTGAAAGGAAAGCAGCTAAGTATGCAATTTTAATATTGAGGAAAGGGCAGTACATTCCACTCATCTTGACATTGTCTTGTGTTTGTGACATTGTGTGTTGGTATATGTGTGTGTGTCCTCACGAGTTTTTTTGTCTTGCTTCTTTACTTTTATTGCCATATTGACAGGAACCTGTGCCCTTTTGGACTGCACAGTCAAAAGAGAGAGCAATCTATTTTGAAATGGCTATTTTAAAGAATAATTGGTTTGCAGAGATAGAACCTCTAGTGGGAAAGAAAAAAGGGATACAGATGATAAATGAATAGAGATCTGAAAATTATTAACAAAAAATATTGAAGTATCATGATGACAGGAAGACTCTGATTTATTAATAATAAGAATACCTGAATTGAATGAATCATTTTATTGATTTTCAGTAAAGCCATGACTACCATCAAAGACTATAACTGACATACAGAAGTTGAGGGCACCATTTAATTCAGAATACATAATTTTGCCTTTGGATGTTATGAATGACACTTTTTGTGTCCACTAGTGACCTCTTAAAAATTCCACAAAAATTGTAAACACTATAAAAATTCTATAAATATGATGATATATTAAATATTGAGTTGATGGTTTAGTTACAATCTTTCCCCAATGTGTATACAATCTTATGGATGCTTTGGTATGTATGATTGTGGCATATCTCTATAGTTGTACCAAGGACATTTGTTTTCTTCTTTTTTTTTTTTTTTTTTTTTTTTGAGACCTAGTCAAGCTCTGTCACGCAGGTTGGAGTACAGTGGTGCAATCTGGACTTACTGCAACCTCTGCCTCCCAGGGTCAAGCTATTCTTGTGCCTCAGCCACCCAAGTAGCTGGGACTACAGGCGTGGGGCACCATGCCTGGCTAATTTTAGTATTTTTAGTGGAGACAGGGTTTCACCATGTTGGTCAGGCTGGTCTCGAACTCCTAACCTCAAGTGATCCACCTGCTTCTGCCTCCCAAAGTGCTGGGATTACAGGTGTGAGCCATGGCACCCAGCCAAGAAGGTCTACACTTTTTAATTTAAAGTTTAAAATTAGTAAATAATATTTGTCCATATTCATGGGGTACATAGAGATTCTGTGATACATATAATGTGTAGTGGTCAGATCAGGGCAATTAGCCTAGCCATCATCTCAGGTGTTCATAATTTCTTTGTGTTGGGACTATTTAACCATAAATAATCCATATTTACTTTGAAATGTTATATAATTATTTCAAACCTACTGTGCTTGTTAAAAGATAGAAAATAAAAACACTAGAAAGATTTCTAGCATTCAAGCAGAAACACAACATACCTTACAAACAGTGACAAAAGATTCACAAATTGTAAAACTGTACTTAATTATCTATTTGTTTATTAATTTATTTAACACTATTAAATTTCAATTTCATTGTCCTTGTTAATAGATCACTTGGTTAGCTGATTGAATAAATTAATTTACATAGTATCAGAAATATCTTAATTGTTCCAATTTGGATTTGGGCCAACACTTTTCATGTCCTATTTTATAAAAGAGGTCTGTGGAAGGAAATGTATTGCCTAGGTAGGGTCATATGGGTGGTTACCAGCCTGGACTCATCCAAATACTAAATTGTTACATAAGCTGCATCTATCCCTCATGACTCCAGTTTTATTTCCTGAATGTTAGGTCCTCTTTTGTCCATGTTTTCTTCATTTACTGAAGACTTTATATCCTCACATGTACCTATTCTGCTGTTCTTTCATCATCTAATATAAGGCAAATATTTAATTTATGAAATATCTATAACTCAGATATTTTGAATAGGAACATCTAATTTTGAAATACAACATCTTTCCCTATTTATAGGTCAGGTTTTAAGCAGTTTATAGATTATAGAATTAGGGGAGCTGGTGTGTGGCATTTGTGGAGTGGCTTTTTCACAGCAGAAAACCTGAAAAGAAAAAAAGAAAACAAATATTTAACACTTTTATTATGTGACAATTACTCTACATACACATTTATACATTTTATATTATTTAACAATCTCATAAACTTGAAATGATTGTTACCATAAGTAATTTTTTTTGCTAATGATAACTAAAAATTGCCTGAGATGTCCACAAATTATCTGATACCCATTATAATAGATTCAGATTCCATTAACTCAGTTCTTCCACTGTAATGCAACTCACTATGTATACAGATGTCATATACACCTCTTCACTTTGCCCAATGGGAATTATCAATTGAAAAATTGGCACAAGAATGCTGATATTCTACCTACTGCTATTGTTGTGAGTAGCAAGCTATCTTTTATCTCTGATCAAGGAGACTCAGGTCTCCTACCAGCATGTGTGAGACTATAGAAAGTTAATTTGTTTGATTTACTTGAGTGAAATAAAATCTCAGATCCTTTACAGTTCTTGACAATGATGTCATGATTTACTTGGTCATGAATTTTCTTAGTGGTAAATGAAATAATGGTTAAAATGCCATTAAACAATGGTAATTTTTAAATTAATGATGTTTTAGATTCAGTGACATGTGGTGTCTAATATATATTCTTGCATTTATAACATATAGAATCAAGGACATCCATATTTTCTCTCTAAAGATCTTACTAACGTTTCAAGTTCGCATAGCATCAAGCTGGACGGAATAGTATAATCTCAATATTTACACTTGAGATAGAGATAAGCCTAGTCGATTTATACTTTTATTCTCACTTTCTACTCCCACCTTGTAAATGGTATCCTAGAAAGTTTCCCTTGAGGAGATTTGTTTGACATGACTGGCCTCAGGAAGTTTTGGCTGTAAAACTTTTCTTAACTTCAGTGAAATCTTCAAGCCAATTTATCACTCTAGAGAGGGAAACAACTGTGAAACAGCCAAGCTTCCTATGGACAAGCAACAGGGAAAGCAAATTATAAGATTTTGTGTTAAGAACGAATTAAAGTAAAAAAAAAATAATATTATTTTGTCGTCTGCTAGTACCTGACTGGAAAAAAAAAAAAAAAAAAAAAAAAAAAAACCTGACATAGGAAACTATTATTCCTGCCCTGGAACATGGCCCAGTGCATCATTTCTCTATTGCCTTAACCCTTCTTTTTCTTAAAGAAAGAGTCTCATTTTGTCAATCACACTAGAATGCAGTTGCATGATCATAGCTCACTGCTCCCTCAAACTTCTGGGCTCAAGAGGTCTACCAATCTCAGCCTCACAAGTAGCTAGGCCTATAGTCACATGCCACCACACTCGGCTAGTTGTTTTATTTTTAGTGGAGATGGGGTCTTGCTCTCTTGCCCAGGTTGGTCTTGAACTCCTGCCCTCAAGTGATCTCTGCCTCAGCCTCCCAAAGTGGTGAGATTACAGGAACAAGCCATTGCACCTGACCTAGTTTAAGCTTATTTTGGTAGTTTCATTCTTCAGGAAAATTGTTTTAGCATCGGACTTAAACAATTCTATTGAGATTTGAGTTATAGGCTGAGGATTTTTGAACAAAACACATTCCTGTGGGCATTGCTTTAAATGAGCATTTGAAGATGGCCTGATATGTGTTAGCTATCTTCAACTTTATGCAGAACTAACCTGCAGACAAGGTCGCAATACTGAGAGATAGCAAGGTAGAAAGATTAAATATCCCCAAATCACCAGACTCCAATTATGTTACTCAGTGCTCAATCAATAAGTTTCCTGAGTTCATATTTTATGTCTCTTTTTGCCTTCCTTTCCTCGTAAGAGTTAAATGTGGTGGTGGGATGGAGTCAGTTTGAGCAGAAGATGTATCACTGCGTGAGTTATCACTTATTTTTTGTTACATCTCTTCTCATTAATTTTCAGCCTAGTTTAATTCTTTCCTAGTTGAGAGGAGAAAAATCAGTATTTTAAATTCTTGTTTAAGATTTTTTTTTCTTTTTGACCCCAAGTATAGAATTCCTTTAATATTAAAGATTACAAGGGAGTGATCTTTTTCTCAAAGGTCCTTATGAAGGACAAAAAAAGAGAACTCTATAGAAATAAAAGTGAATCAGTCTTTGATACAACAAATTTCTAACTACCACAAAGGATACTCCATGTATCATATTTCTACAAATGTACGTAACCATTACAGTTTCTTATTATTTGTAGCCATTTAATCACTTCTCTAAATGCATTACTTACTCCGTCTTTTGTAATTTTTTGTTAGTTCTTGTAAATTTGCACATCTAATAAAAATATTATTACATTATTTTAGAGTAGTTGATGAAGAGTTTTAATACATCAGATATTGAAACTCATATTTTTTCAGACCATCACTCTTAATGGACTTGTTATCTGATTGAGTTTTTTCTGTTTTGTACTTTAATATTTGTTCTTATTGATAATCATAGAAGAACTTCCATGTAAAAAAAAAAAAAAAAAAAAAAAAAAACTTTCTTATTTCTGTCAGTCTAGGTGCATTGTTCTGTAGGGAAAAATTCTCTTTCATAATCACAAAACTGCCTCCAAAGATAGTTCTGTACTATTTCCTTTGAAAGGCCCTTTTGAAATATGATATTTTTATGACCACATATAATTTCCTGAAGGCTTTTTTAAAAAGGCTAAATGCTAGCTTTTATCTCACTTAGTTGATACAGTTTTTCATGTTTATATCACAGATTTTAATTTTCTTCAGCAACTTTATTTTTAAACTTCAGATAGTCAGAATTGTATGTAGCTTCCAAACCATTGATCGGCTATCATAAGTAACACCTCATTCTCCATCATGATCCCCTGCACTACTTCCCTTCACATTCGCTGCAGTTACAAATGGAACAGGGTCAAAGTGAGATCATTTCAATCACTTTGAGTATAAATGAAGAGTAGCCTCTGCAAGGTAGAGTCAAAGCTCAGAATTTGGTTATGGCAACAAATTGAGAAGTCTGTTAATTCTAAGGATGCCCCAGAATGTGAAGCATTTGTTAAATATTGTGGATCTGTATATAGGACAGGTAGAACTCTAGAGATATAGAAAAATGTTCAACTTAGTTTTAGATACAAGAGGCTGTCACTGTTATTATTTAACATGATTTGTAGAATCTTGCCAATGTAGTAAGATTGTATACAGCTGAAGCAGGAGAATTGTTTGAACCCAGGAGGCACAGGTTGCAGTGAGCTGAGATCCTGCCACTGCACTCCAGCCTGGGCAACAGAGCAAGGCTTCAACTCAAAAGAAAAAAAAAATATATACAATGTAGGTAGCAAAACTATGGGGAAAAAAGAAGATAAATGGTCATTATTTGCAAATAATATAGCTATTATATTGGTTGCAATTACATGTCATCTGAGAGTCCTGAAAACCAGTGATATACAGGAAACGGGAGTTTATTATTATTGTTACTTTTATTATTTCTGAACATAAATGGGTCTGAAAGTAGGAATTTCAGTTTTGGCATGAATTTCTATGATATAAGCAGGAAATGAAGCTCCTTCTCATTTTTACTCCCTCTTCCTTAAGGCATGACTTTTGTTGATGTTTTTAAGATAACTACTGAACCCCAATTACCTACCCTGGGCAAAAAGGGTCAAGACAAAGGCAGTGATAATTGTGAAAAGGTCAGGCTAAATGAGTGTGTCCTGCTGTTTAAAGATTTTTCTTGAAAAGTCCACGTGAGAACTCTCTTAGATAACAAAGAAAGTGAACATGGAGACAGGATTCGAGCCTGGTCACTGGACAACAGAGTACAAATTACGGAAATCATTAATTGGGAAGTATTTTGTTGATTTGTTGATAGTATAGTATAAGCACTAAAATTTGCAAAAAAAAAAAAAAAAAAAAAGACAGTTTTAACTTACATAGGATTTATGTACTGGGCAGGTTTTACACTATCTTGATAGGTTTTCTCAAGATGAGCACGTCTATACCATATGCACAATTCATTACCATGAGTTATATTAAATGATGACAAATCATAATGCCCGATAGACCAATCCTGTTGTAGCATTTGTCCTGATGTACATGTAAAACTTAAGGTACACAAATGTATTCATCTACTTTATAGCCTCTCAAGTTTTGTTACTGTGTACTTCCTAACAGTGTATTTTAACTTTATACACTTCATTGCTCTGCTGCCATCCAAGAGAGTTCTACAGTTCTCATGTTACTATTTATTCTTGAAGTGCCTATTGTACATATATTTTATTTCAACAGCTATAAAAATGTCCACGAGCTACTTAGGAATCATTACATTTTGGAAAAGAAAACTACCTTTAAATCAAATTGAATATGCATGGATCTTTAAAAGGTCTGACCTCACTTAAACAAATGTTACCTTAACAGAACAATTGATCCTAAGGAGGATCAATTATGACAAAAATCACTAAGTCCAAAAGAGAAGTCTTGTCTTTGGAAATGAACCTGAAATAATTTATTTGACTTCTAATCATATTTATGCCATTAGAAAAATTAAATGCCTTTGCCACAGAGGCAATACAGAAATGTATATGAGAAAATTGATTAGGTGCTAATTACTTTCTTGATTCTTAATTTCCTTAATATTATTCATGAGATAAATATAAATAGACTTTATATCATGTAGCTAGGTATTTTTCTAAATTACGTGAACAATTTAAAAAAAAACTGCCTTTATTCTTAGGGAGAAAATTTAATAAGACTTCTCTTGATTAAAACAAAAAATTGCTTTATTGTGGTTAAACATAATTTGACCTAAATTGATCACTTTGTTGGATATATTACCTTTGAACATCTTAGAAAATGAAACACACCTTTTAGATAAGAGAATTATTTGTTGATATGAATTATCTTTACATGGTTTATTTTTCTATTATTAAAAATGGCAAAAATTCTGATTTCCCCCATAATATGACTTGTTGAAAGTAAAGTTGAGCCATGTCTACACAAAGCAATATACTTAAATGAAAATTAAAAGCTCATTTGGATTCCTTTGGCCATCTTTAATTAGTCAAATTTGCAGAATTATAAAAGCAGATTTTCATTTAACTGTTTACATATTACACAAAATTTAAATGTTGAATGATTTACACAAAAATCAAATAGCAATCGAATTCTTAACCCTTCATTTCCTTCTTCCATCTTTCTATCTTAAACAAATTTTGAACAAATATTTTAAATTTAATAGGCACTTTAATATGTATTAACTTTTTTTTTCTCATTTTGAAGATAATAACTTATTCATGAGAAAATGTCTTTCTTTTTCTTTAAAGGATGATTGGTGTATATAATTACTCACTGCTATGATTCATAGACTGTCAGAACTGTATAATAATGAGTTTAAAATGGTCACATAGGAGCCTTTTCTGAGTTTCCTAGCATGAAGACTGAGAAGGTAATTTCAGTAGACTTGCACAGGAAATGTCATAATATCCCTGTTTTTGGCCAGTGTGACTATGTTTTCTGGTTAGAGCTTATATTTGCTTGCTAGGACTATCATAACAGAGTACCACAGTCCACATGGCTTCAACAACAGAAATTTATTTTTTCACAGTGCTGGAGGCCAGAAATCTGTGACGGAATTGCTGGCAGGGTTGTTTTCTTCCGAAGCCTCTCCCTGGCTGTAGAAGTCATTTTCTCTCTGTGTCTTCAGGCCATCTTTCCTTTGTGCCTGTATGTGCCCTAATCTCTCTCTCTTTTTTCTTTAGACAGAGTCTTGCTCTGTCTCCCAGGCTGGAGTGCAATGGCGTGATCTCAGCTCACTGCATTCTTCACCTCGCAGGTTCAAGCGAGTCTCTTGCCTCAGCCTCCCTAGTAGCTGGGATTACAGGCATGCACCACCACCCTTGGATTAATTTTTGCATTTTTGGCAGAGACGGGATTTCACCATGTTGGCCAGGCTGCTCTCCAACTTTTGACTTCAGGTGATTCACCAGCCTCAACCTCCCAAAGTGCTGGGACTACAGGCATGAGCCTCCTCTTATATTACACCAGTCATACTGGATTAGAGCCCACCCTAATGACCTCATTGTCATGTAGCTTTACCTCTTTAAAGGTTTTATCTGCCAAGATAGTCACATTCAGAGTACTGGATGTTCGAACCTTAATATATGAATTTTGGGGAGGCCTAATTCTGCCCACAAAACACCTCAACAGCCAATGCATGTCTCTGCCAAAAAAATTTAAGACATCTTTAACATCATCACAGTAGACAAAACCACTATGACAATGTTGATCGTGCTGACTAGGGATGAGAGGATAGTGCTTATAATAGACAAAATCACAGAATAAGAAAGTTGAGGTTAAAGAGTTGCAACAATAGTCAACCATGCTTTTCAATTAAGAAGGTGGAAGATAGCATTTTGGATAACGTTATCAGGAGGAAGAAGACTGATATGAATAGCTCTACTAACTTAAAGCATAAGTGATATTATATTTATTTAATATAATAAATGAACTATTCTGTTTATGTACCAGAATGCCAAAATGATCCTGGAAGACCAAGAATAAAATATCAGTTGGTAAATGCTACAGGTTTCCAATTGAGATGCTAGACATGTAAATAAGGAGACTAAAACGTCATTTTGCAACCTTTAGCTCAATATCTACCTCAACCTCAAAGGCTATGTTTGGGAATTAGATTTCTTAAAAAAGCTTGCACTTGTTTTGCACAGGGTAGGGGAGACTGTGCCTTACATCACTTCAAGCCAAGTATGTGGGTCTTGATTTACAGTGCCTGCAGTTTGGGAGCATAGTGGATTGGTTGGTATCGGATGCATATCTGAATACCTCCTCCACTCACTCTTTCCTCTCAAAAAAGTTTAGAAGCAGGAGGCTGGCTTAAATGTTCTGTAGCAACAGAGTAGAGTGCTGCGTTAGCAAAGTAACTACATTCTCACTCCTGATACAGCAGATTGAGGCTGTTATGTTTCTTGTTGACCAAATCTGGGCCATAGGCAAAAGATAGAGCCAACCTTAGGCTATCTCAGACATTAATGAAGAGCATGAGACATCTCCAGCCATGGGGGAGGGAATTTAGAGAACCATAACCCATACAGCATGAGAAAGATTGTTTTAATTTATCTACCTGATCCAGACTATACTGTGAGCCTCATGACAGTAATAGTCAAGTAAAACTCTGACTAATACCATGTTCAAGTTAAGAAATGAGAGAAAAATTTGAATTGTAATTCAGAGTTCTGACTATTGCATATTATGGACATTTTAACGGTGTGAATGAAATTAGATTCATAACTAAATACGGAGGAAGAACTTTTTTTTTCTGAGAGTTAGGATATCCTGCCCAAGATTTTACTCAGCGTGAGGAAAGAACCAGGCATCTATGATGAATATGAATGAATATTTAGAATGGAAGAATAATATTGGTTCCAGAATTACATTCAATGAGCCCCATTTGTTTAATTGAGTTTTTAATCAAATTAAATTCTGCTCAAGTCTCTGGGATTACGGTAATACTTTTGTAAGGCTCCCTTCTTGCCTAGTTCCCCAAGAAACCTGGAGGGCTAATGTATTTCCAAGTGGTAAGAAGATAGCCCACCTACCTACCCCAGTCTTGTAAATTTACCTGGTTGGGTTTCTGAGTTCTGTTACATATTTGCCTGGACTGCCATGTGTTGCCATGGATGAGTATCAGTAGTGCACGAAGTCTTGCTGGGGTCCAGTTTCCAGGAAAAGCCAGCATGATCCTTTGAAGATAAAAATTTGCTCCCCATTCATGCTACGTTCCCCTAAAAGAATTCTTTATTTAGATTGTAAACTATGGTCTTTTGCAATTTTTAATAGCATAAGTAGACATCACCTTCACCCTGCTACCTCTTATGTGCTGTATGCCAGAGAATCTGCCAAGATGCCTATATTGCTGCCATTCATCCTTAAAGGTCAGACAGGTTTTACTTGCCACCATTCAAGAGTGGCAGGTCTATCCCACTCCTGTCTTCAGAGGTGGAGTCATGCCAGCCCTGCCTCACCATTCCCATTTCTGTCCACAATTAGTAGGTATTCAAAGAGAAAGTTACAGACACAATGACATTCTCTCAGTGAGTTATTCTTCCATATCAACTTTTTAAAAAATGGCACTTGATTTCTCTTTTTTCAACAAATAGGTTTGCAAATGTTTTAAAAATCCCTAAAATAACAAATATTCATACTATTGCAAATAGTCTGGGACAAATTAAAACCTATTTGTAATGGGAAGTGATACACTGAAACTTTTGTATTGAAATGCATACTTGATCAGAATAGAAATAATGATTTTAACAATATCAGTTAAGGATTATTATGTTTCCTTACTGAGAAACTGAAAATAGATTTGAGAATTTTCTAAATCTCATTGTCACACACATAAACACACACACACCTGTACCTATTTGCATATTACTTTAAATATATTAATTTAAGCATATGCATATTTTTCTTTTAAATTGTTTTCTGATTATATGGTTATCATTCATTTAATTTGAGTAAAATTTTTCATTGTCCTCATAAAGTGATAAGTTAAAAATTCCTTGCTGCAGGTAGTATTTCTTGGATGATTAGAATCAAAATTTTGCAGCCAAAGTGGAAAAAAAGGGTTAAAAAAAAAAGTATAGGTTAGGTGTGGTGGCTCACGCCTGTAATCCCAGCACTTTAGGAAGCCGAAGTTGGTGATTCACCTGAGATCAGGAGTTCAAGACCTGCCTGATCAACATGGTAAAACCCCATCTCTTCTAAAAATACAAAAATTAGCTGGGCGTGGTGATACATGCCTGTAATCTTAGCTATTCGGTAGGCTGAAGCAGGAGAACTGCTTGAACTCGGAAGGTGGAGGTTGCAGTGAGCTGAGATCACAACACTGCACTCCAGCCTGGGCAACAAAGCAACATTCTATCCCCCCTCCAAAAAATAAAATAAAATAAAAATATTACAGAATAATATTTTTATAAGAGGTTTAATTCCACCCAGTGTAAACATAATAGATGAATACATTCCATGGTTATAACTATATATTTTAAACTAGATAGCTTAACCACAACTGACAGCTAAGGATTTCCCTAGAAGCAAGTATGTTTGTAAAAATATTAAAAGAGCTAGGGTAGATAGATGTCTGTCTAAATTTGTATCTCATTTGATGAAATATTAAACACTTTTTGAAAAGGTGAGATAACTCTCAGACCTAATTGATTTAAATTGAACACATAAAAATATTTGCCATTGATAGAGTTGATTTCAGGAGTTAGGATCAGTATCAATACATAAAATACTCTGGCAACTAACATCTTTAAGCAACTACTAGCTCCTTTGAGCCCCTTTGATATTTGCTGTCTTATAAACTCAGCAGGAAAACTACAAGTAAACAGGAATTAAGTAAAGACAGTATAAGCAATTTAAACAGTAACCATTGGAGTTGGAGTACCTGAATTGCATCTTAAATGCTATATATACAATAGGATTTTCCTTATTTATTAGAGTTTTCACTGCCTTTAAAAAGAAAACAAAGCGTTAGAGAAAGAGAAACATAGAAAAATATCCTACAGTGTTCTAGTCTCCTCATTAAGCAATACTTTCCAGAAACAAAATAACAACCAAAACTATAGAATACATTTGCCAGATCTCAGCATGCCTTACATGTAGGACACTAAGTTAGAGAAAATGATACACAGGTAAAGTGGAGATGCATTTGAAGACAGTATTTTAAAAAATAAGTAGGCAAACAAAAGAGTATTCTTGAAATATTGCATGGCACTATCACATTTTTTTCTTTATTGAAAAGTTTTGCACCCTGAGAAGCTCTTACAAAATGCATCATGTTATTTTTGTGAAGGCGGCAGCAGAACAGCAGTTGTGTGATCACATTTCGACAGACTTCAGTGGCACACAAATAGCATTAACACAAGAATGTTGGTCTACGGCAGCGAACGATGATGTAACACAACGCTAATCAATCAGAATTTGGCTTCCCTTTATTCTGACAAGGATTTGTAATACAAGCTATCAAAAGTAGTTTAAAACTTGTTAGTCCTTCTGCCCTGTTTTTAATAGAACAGGTACATACCTCAGTTGCCATCTTTTCCTTTATTGAAAAACTGACAAAATATTACAAAATGCATCTGCCTTAAACATTTGAGGCCAACTATAAAACATTAAGATGTGTGGTAATAAATGCATCAGTGATGACATGCTGTGAAAAGTAATAGGCATAAAACTGTCAAAGGCAAAAAAAAAAAAAAGGGGGGGAGAGGTGAGCTGGATGGAAGTCAGAAAAAAAAAAAAATTCTGTTAAAAAGGCAAGAAACTTGATGGGAACAAGACTGAATTTAGGAATCAGAAAAACCCGACTTTCATCCTTCACTAGGAGCTAATAACTAGGAAATGTGGGCGAATTGTTAAGTCTTGGGGAGAGGCTTTGCTTGACACATTTGGAAAATGAGGAGGCAGCCTGGATGATTTCCAAGATTCCTTCCAAAGCTAAAATCTGATGATATATTGGTGATTTACAAATTTTAGAAAGAAGACAAGAAAATTCAAATTCTTGCTATACAGTCTTCAGATGAGAATAAAGTTATATTTATTTTTAATTTATAGAAATTATAAGTGAAGTAAAAATGGCTATATATAAAAAATAAAATACAAATGTCATATGTATAGTCCTTTGTGTTTGTAGTCAACGGGTATGTAGACCCAGCAGATATGTCCTCTGGATTGTACCAGTTCTACACTATTCTCCATTTATATTTAAAGCTGAGATTTAAGACATTACAATTAATCTCTAGGGCAAATTCTGGAGAGAAAATTTACTCTTGTACTAGATGATGGTAAAATTTACCATCAATGTACTAGGGTGATGAACTATTTAACATACATGAAGATGGCTGATCAATATTTAGTTAATGTGGGTTGGTTTGTTTTTCTTCCTCTAAAAAACTGTGTTACTGAGTTGGGTGAGTATTGAGGTAATACCATGACTTTATTATTGAGATTTTATTAGGAGACATATTAACTGGTTTAAAGAGAAAGATAGAGGAAGTGGGGAGGAGAGAGAGGGAGAGAGGTTGATTGCAGGAAAAAACAGTGAAAATTAATTAAGTTTTTGAAAATATAATATGATTACATGGAGAGGAAGGACTACTGGATAGGTGCCAGGCCACTGAAGAGTCCCTGCCTATCTCTGTGACAGTTGCTAAAGCAAAGAGCACACTAGGTTCTTTGCAATTCCCTATTCTACTGTCTAAGCAGGAATGCCCTTTTCCAGGTATTAGGTCTTTGTAAACTCCACTTGTTCTATGTTAAATTCTGCAATCTCTAGCTATATTTGGGAAAATGTTTACTCAACAGTTTACAGCTACCTTAAGAGTTTCTTAAGCAGGTGCAACACTGGACTGGGCACTCTAAAGTGTGTACCTTTAGTTTAAAGAAGAATTGGTACTCTATAATGTCATAGTGCCAAGATAATTACTATAGGTCAAACCTTGGAATGGAATCCCAATTCCAAACAGTTATGATACTACTGTTACTATTAAAGAATGATAATCATGATCATAATAATAGCTAATAGTAATTGGGTTTTAGGCAAATGCAAATGCTTTACATGTGTTCTTTCTACTAATATTTGTACATCTCTATGGAGGTATTATTATTCACATAGAGAAATTAAATAATTTGCTTAATGGTTGAGTTGTCATTTCAAAGTAGTTTTCTAACTTAAATTTTCTTGTTCTCTCTACGTGTGAAAATGGGCATGCCATTTAGTTTATATTAGGGTCATAGCTTCCATTTTCTCAGGTAAAATAGGATTATTTTCCTCTCCCCACATATTTGATTGTTATTAATATATTCAAACACACACACATATATACATATATGAACATATATGTATACACACTTTTTTTATGTCTGTTATCTCTATCTCCATCTATTGATCTAACAAATTAACCAATGATAAACAGTGGCTTATCTTCTCTTCACTTGTGCAATTGGCCTACTCTAATATTCAACTGAAACCAGAGTGCAAGAGGTTAGAATGCATCAGTGACAGATACTTTTGCTTTATTTTAGACCTCACAAATTTAATAAATTTGCTTAAGACAAAGTCAGGTCTGATCTTTTTGATTTCTCACATAATGGCTAAATTATAAAAATGATTACCAATATATGATTTCCTACATATTCATAATACTTTATTCATATTAATAACAATTGTAAAAAGTTGTTATTGCTTTTCTTTTACAGATACGGAAATTGAGGGTTACACTGATTAAATGATTTGTCCTAGTTCATATAGATAATGAGAATATAGGTATGTCTGTCTACTATAGGCTCATATTATTTATGTGAGTCAGATCATCTCTGTAGCAGACAGACCCTGGGGTGGTCCTCATGATTCCTACCTTTGATGATCATATTCTCAAGTAGAGGTAGGATTATGAATTGCTTCTAGATAACAGAATATGGAAATGGTTGAGGGATTTTGAAGATGCAATGAAGGTCCTAAACGAGCTGATTTTGAGTTAAGCAAGAAAGAGATTAACTTGAACGGACCTGACAAAATCATGTAGAAGACTGTAAAATAGGAATTGGATCCTCCCTGAGGCAAAAGATGCTCCTTGTGGGCTCGATGAAGGAAGTAGTGATGCTAGAGAAGCCTACATGACTTCATACGGCTATAAGAAAATAAATTCTGCCGGTAACTTATAAAAGCTTGAAAGTAGATTCTTCCCCAGCCAAGCCTCCAGAGGAGAACACAGCCTGGTTGAGACCTTGATTGCAGCTACATGAGATACTGAATAAAAGACCCAGCTAAAACTATGCCCAGATTCCTGATCCACATAAATTGTGACGTAATAAATGTATGTTGTTTTAAGTTGCCAATTTTGTATTAATTTGTCATGAAACAACAGAAAAACTCAAAATAAGTCCTATTATCCCCTGAATTTGAACAACATGTTATAGTTCTTAAACTGAGGAAATAAAAAGAGATTATTTAAATTGAAGACTAATTTACATGAAGTTATATTAAATAGAATGTCCTTTGAAGTCCAATAATTTTTGAGGGAAAGAGATTTCTAAATTGAAACTGTGTGTGTGTGTGTGTGTGTGTGTGTGTGTGTGTGTGTGTGTGTGTGTGTATGTGATGTGTAGAATGGGGTCTCACTGTGTTGCCCAGGCTGGTCTTGAAATTCTGGGCTCAACTTTTCCACTAGCTTCTGCCTCCCAAAGTGCTCAGATTACAGGTGTGAGCCACAGTGCCCTGCTAAGATTTCTAACTTCAATTAAATTGCATAGAATATTAAGTAGGTGTGTTCTTATCATTAGCTAAACCTATGATTCTTAACTGCTACAGGATTTTTAATTTTGACTTTTATTCAAAGTTGTTTGTATGTTGTAAAACTCAAGCCATATAGGTCATTCTTACGTTTTAGCGCATATCAATTTAAGTGCCCGAGGAAAACTTAAATGCCTATATTGAAGGCATTTAAGTTCCTATCAATTTAAGTTCCAAGGAAAACTTATGCCTATAACATCAGTGATGTTTGATCTTAAGCTTTCAAGCAAGAACTGCAGAAATTCTCTTATGCTTTGTTGACCTCAAAATAAAATAGTCCTTGTAGGGGATACCCTATGTTTTTCATCTTTTCTAAGCAAAGACTAGACAGGCAATATTAAACATCAATATGGTCAAATTGCTTATAAATTAAGCATATTACCATCAAGAACAGATAAAAGATAATTAACAATAAATTATCATAAGTTATCAATAAGTAAAAATTCTGAAGTGAAATTGTACAATCATGGGTACACTCAATATAATATCACAGAATAATTAAGACTGAAATAAATTATAGTAAACAGAATGATGAATTAAAATTTTTGCCCTCCTTTAACATTTTTCTGTCAGTTTCTACCTGTGTATTGTTTTAAAAAAGACAAAAACAATAAAAAAGACAGCTTTCAGAAAATATCTCTTTAGTGAAAAATATACTTGTTAGTTTTAACCTCTCAATGAAAGTTCATTTTTCCTAACTTCACTTGATTCACATTACAAATTCATAGCAAGATAAATGAAAAATTTACTCTAAGAGACAAAGAAACTGGTAGAAAGATTTGAAATATCAACATGTAATTTTGTTTGCTTTATATAGTCAATCTTCAAACAAAAATAACTATTTTATTAATATGATCTACTCTCTTTTTTTTTTCCTGAGTGTGTCACTCTTACTAGAAGCACCTGCTGGGCTTGATGCTTTTTCATTAATGGGATCTGTTCAAGAAGAGTGTAATTTTCCCAATAACACTCTTGGAGAGCCTTTTGACTCAACAGCCTCAAACATGTACCTAGAGATTTCATTTCTAATCAGCTCTCCTACTAGTAGTGTCTGTAGACTCTGTGAAGGCACGACACAGTATGAAATAAAAGTAAATTAAGTAGGAACTGAAGTGAGCATCATTTCCCTTTCAATTCATCAGCATATGGAAACCCCTCTTCATATTTTGAATACATGAGAAACATATTTTGGCTGCTACCTGCATTTTATCATCTTTACAAATTTTTATTCTTGCTTCATTTATCTTTCTTTACCATTTGGGAAGTTCCTTCATGAATCTCTGAGTTACTGCGTTTTGTTAGTTAAATCAATAAAACCCTTTATTGAAAGAATTCCATTACAGTGTTGTCAATAATGGATGGTTTTTGCAACAAGGGGCTCAGAGAAAATAATTAAGAGGTGGAATTCTGTTAAGAAACTTCTGCAAACCAATTTGTACATGTAATCTGTGTATACAAATGATGGCAATACATTGTATAACAGTTTTCATCCAAATAGACACTTAACAAATGTGACCATTATACTCATGAATGCATAGTGTATTCTTTCCTTTTTCTGCAGTTGTTTTCATGGTGAAATGTTAGCTCTGCTTAATAAAAAATTTAGTATGGATTGTTTAAGCAAAGAATATAAAAGAATGATAATCAATTTGAAACAATTAAATTGCATCAGAGCAGTTAATTAGACAGCACATCTCCAAAACATTGAGATCTGCGGAGGTTGTAACTAGGTCTAGTGGACAGAGATATCTGCTTTTCTTTGGCTTGCATCTCCTTTCTTGTAGTCATTAATTGTCAAAATTATCCACCACAACTCCTTCATCTTTTCTCTACCTCATGCAAAATTCTCTTATTCAGCCATTCTCAATCCAAAGTATGAGAACTTCCATTCCATATGGTGGTTGTAACTTCCTTCTGACCAAACCACAGTTGTGCTTACTTATATTTTTGGGTTCTTCTTCCTATATTTTATAAAATACAACTCTTTAAAGATCCATCTTTTTGTTCTCCATCTCTATGAGTAGCACCCTCTTTCTTCTACTCACTTATTTTAGTAAAATCATGAATTTCTTTATGTGTCAAATATAGAGATTTACATAGTGGCTGTGTATTCAAACCAAGATGAGTTTGCATTTAAAAATAACATCAAGGTAGCTGTGTGGACATGGATTAGTTGCAAATGGAATTAGAAGAATAAGTTGAAAGTATCTGAAAGATGTGTGTGATGTAGTGAAGGACTATTTTCTTCAGACAATAGAAGAAAGCATTAAGAAATACGTTTTCCCTATTTGAAAAAAAAATATTAAGAGCAGTTGTTGAAATGTACTCTGAAATAACCAGTAAATAAAATGTGGAGGCTAGCTATTGATTCTCAAATTTGAACCTTAGGAGAACTCCCAATTGAGTAGCATTAGGATAAGAGTGTTGAGGCCCAGTCCTTGAGGACTGACAGCGATCCAGGTCCTATGAGTACAAAAGGAAACAGGACACAGCAACATCTGCTTTTCAATAATTGGTGCATTTGAGATTGAAAAAAATCATGACACCTGATAAAGATGGTAAGGCAAGCTTTACTGAGGTGGGGCCATGGATATAGGTTTAGGGATGACTGCAATGGGATCTTGCAGTAGAGAGACTGGACTTAAGTCTACCTCCAATAAGGGCAAGCGGAGACTTATGGCCAAAAATAAGGATGAAGGTGAGTAGATGGAAAATTACTAAGAGGAAACATCAAGGATAAGGGGTTTCTGGCTAAACTGATTTGGGAGTCATATTGCTAAAGTCAGATCAGGGTGATAAGATACCCAGGATGCTCAGATAACAAGAGACATAGCAGGATTCTTGCTCAAGTTGAATTCTACAGAGAGGGAAAGCTCAAGGTCAGAACTAGTCAAATGGAACACTCAGAGGTGTCTCACAAGTTTTGGCCAAAAGAAAGAGTACTTGTCAGAGTTTATAAAGATAATTGCAATAATAAAGAAAAAGGAAAAAAAGTTATTTATGGTTTGTGGTCAAACAGAATAAAAGCCTATTACTGAGGATTAGACAAGGAGACATAAATAGTATCATCATTTTTTGAGATAATTTATAGTTTGTGACTTAAAATATATTTTGATAGTAAGGCACATATACCTTTAATTGTAACCTTGGGATCTTCTATGAGGCAGAATAATAAACAAAATTCTCTCAGGGCAGGTACATGCCTATTTTATATCTTTCTGACTTTAAAAATTAATTCGCTCTTAAAGCATGGCATTGGATGTATTTCCTTGCCAGAGTGGTTGAAAGGGATGATTTAAGAATAGCTTGACATTACCAAGGCCTTTACAAATTAAGTTAATTCTCCCTCGCAATATCCTTCCCAGTTAGAAAAATATTGTCCTCTTATAAATGGCAGTTAAAATTGAGATGTAGTTAAAATAAATTGGTTAACATAGGGAAAAGTCAAGATTATTAACTTTATATTAGACTTGTGGCCTGATGTCAAAAATTCCTTCTTCCCTGTTAATGGTAAAACCCTTTAGAGTTATGGCTTTCTTAGGGCATGTACTTTTTGTAGTATCATCATTATCATCATCATTGTTAACAGAATTATTTTCACTAACATTTTCATTGTGATTACAACACTAGTTACATTAACATTTCATGCTGAAATATTCTTCATAAAACTCTCCAGATAGTGACAGGATATGATAGATGGGCTGCTTCTAAATAGTTGCAGTTAAGGCTTTCTCTCTTCTGGTCTATGTGTGAAAACATCAAAAAGAGACAAGTAGAAAGCAAAAGGACAATCATTCCATTGAGATCTATTTAAGAACTTCGTCTGGCAAAATACTAAATAACATAGCTCCTTGTTGAACTCTGCACTTTATTTTCTTCCCTTTTAATTTTTTCTTGGCTCTAATGATGGATTTATTTTCCTATATTGTTTTGCATAAGCCATGTTAGAATTTGTTCTGAGTTGCCAACACTATAAAATGCTTTAGCTTGTAGTCCTTTTCAAGTAAAGTAAAGCCATATGATATGATATGGTGTGGCTGTGTCCACTCCCAAGTCTTATTTAGAACTGTAGTTCCCATAATCCCCACATGTTGTGGGAGGGACTTAGTGGGAGGAAATTGAATCATGGGGTTGTTACTTCCATTCTGTTCTTGTGATAGTGAGTGAGTTTTCACAAGATCTAATCGTTTTGATATAAACTTTTTCCCCGCTTCACTCTTCACTTCCCCTTGCCGATGCCATGTGAAGAAGGACATGTTTGCTTCCCTTTACACCATGATTGTAGGTTTCCTGAGGCCTTTCCAGCCATGCTGAACTGTAAATCAATTAAACCTCTTTCCTTTATAAATTATCCAGTCTCAAGTATATCTTTCTTAGCAGCATGAGAACAAACAAAGACAGTAAATTGGTACTGGGTAGTGGGGCACAGCTGTAAAGACACTCAAAAATGTGGAAGCAACTTTGGAACTGGGTGAGAGGCAGAGGTTGGAACAATTTGGAGAGCTCAGAAGAAGACAGGAAAATGTGGGAAAGTTTGGAACTTCCTAGAGACTTGTTGAGTGGCTTTCACCAAAATGCTGATAGTGATATGGACAATGAAGTCCAGGCTGAGGTGGTCTCAGATGGAGATGAGGAACTTACTGGGAACTGGAGTAAAGGTCACTCTTGCAATGCAAAAAGACTGGTGGCATTTTCCCTTGCCCTAGAGATCTGTGGAACTTTGACCTTGCTGAGTCTTCTGGCCATCACTGTTTGCCTGTGCTGGATGTTTCTTGCTCTTGAACATCAGACTCCAAGTTCTTCACCTGTTGGACTCTTGAACATGCATCAGCTCTGGGTTTGTCAGGGCTTCTTGGGCCTTGGGCCACACACTAAAGGCTGCACTGCTGGCTTCCCTGCTTTTGAGGTTCTGGGATTTGGACTGATCCACCACTGGTTTCCTTGCTCCTCAACTTGCAGACAGTCTATCTTGGGAGTTTACTGTGTGATAGTCATGTGTGAGCCAATTCTCTTTAACAGACTCCCTTCATATATATATAGTATTAGTTCTGTCCCTCTAGAGAACCCCGACTAATATAGTTTATGTTATAATTTTGTTGTTCTAACGTTTTTCTTTCTCTTATGTTTTCTAAACTGTAAGTTGTGAATAATTTGAAAGGGGCCTGTTGGGGCTGAGATAACATTACCCCAAAATGAAGGCTTCAGAAACATCCACGAAGCAGAAGTTTTTCCTGCCCTCCTTCTGCCCTCCTGTTTCTCAGTCTCATTCTCCTCTGGTGTTAGGCATAGAAAGGAAATTCCTCTTCCCCAAGGCAAGCCGTAGAAACTAAAACCTCTTTTCCCCAGAGTCAGGCACAAAACATAAAAATATTACTCTAATTTTCCCTCCACCCTTCTGTGTAAAAACTGGCCATAAATAAATAATCTAACCTACCTTGTTTGAGTATAAGTCATAAGGTCCCCATTCCAGAGAGGGCCCTCACTCCATACCCAGAAGAAAGAAATGCCACACAGACAGAGAGCAACAAGAATCTAGAAAGACAGGCCTTGTCAGGTTTCCCTACTCAGTCCATTAGCATTAGAACATAACATTTGGTCAATCATATTTCTACATGACTTCCATCCTTTGTTGAACTTAAGCATAAAAACGGACAATTTCCCATGTGTCTTTGGGTCTCTATTCTGAACACTGACATACATACATGTTAAATAAATTTGTATGTGTTTTCTACAATTAATTTGTCTTTTATCAGTTGATTTTTCAGTTAACCTTTAGAAGGCCAAGGAGAACTTGTCCAATGGCCCTTATAGACTCTTTTGCATATTCCAAGTTTAAAAATTGTGTATATATTTACTAGAAATAACTGGGAGGAAAAAATATTTACTTGGTTTGTTTATCATAGAAACAATCCTAAAAAGGACAATGTTTATTTTCCCAAGAGATCAGTAGTGACGATGTTGAACTTCACCCAAGCCGTGTAATTCTGGAACAATGATAGCTAGATAAGTCCCCCTACTTTGTTAGAGAAAAAAGTTTAACGCAAAAAATCATTCTTCCTTGCATGGCTGAGATAAAACTCATGGATACCTCCTTTTTAAACCAAAGACAAGGCCAGACACAGACCCTTCGAATTCTCATTTTTTGCCTCATAAATGATCTGCTTGTCCCTACTGATCAGTAGGAACAAAATGCTTGTTAACCAAACTTTGGTTAAGTTCTTCTTCTTCCCCTGGCCCGGAACACTGACATAACCACATCTGGAACCAGCAAACAACCCCTGCATAATAGTCTGTCCCAAGAATCGGCTGACTTCAGGGTAAAACATTTTCTGATCTACTGTCTTTCTTTCATCCCACTTCTCAACCATTTTAGTCTTATTTACTCCTCCTTATAAAAGGAAAGACTTTTTTCTGCCTAACCTTGGAGATACTTGGAGATCTTATGCTCAGAGCCTTCTCACTATTGCAATAGTCTCACCCACTCCATTACAACAGTCCCTTTCCCACTCATGCAATCATCTTTTCTAATAAACTTTCCATATCAATGTCTGGAGTTGTTTTTATTTGACATCTGCAGAAATGTGTTAGTTAATGATAGACTTATATGCAGCAAATGCCTTAAATACGGTAGATTAAATTAAGCTGACATATTATATATATATATATATATATATATATATATATACACACACATATATATATACACACACACACATACAATAAATTATTATCAAAACAATTAATACATAAATTACTGTGCCAGTGATAAATTTATTACCTTTCAGCTCCAAACCTAACCTGGTTTACCTTGCTTTGTGATATTGGAGTTGGGCTCTGTAAACTTCTTTGCCAGTCATTCTGCAAAGAGATAGTAGTAGAAAAATACTACCCTTCTAGATTCAAGATCTTCACATTGAATTTTCCGCCTATTAGTCCAGGGATCCGTGCAGACACGCCCCAGTTGTGTCCTCGGGCCATGTTATCTTCCGCAGCAGCCCTTCTGCCCTCCTGAAGGCTCCAGCCTGTCCATATTCCAACAGCTGGTTGCTTCTAAAACATTGTTAGTCCAAGCCCTGTGACAAGTTTAATCATTGACAGGCTGTGTGTTCCTTCAGTAGCCATACTGCCTTTGCAGAAGTCTAAATCTCAACATTACTGAGTGGTGGTCTCACCTAGTTCTTAGTTTCTTTATTGTTTCTTTTCCTCAGTCTAGAGGTAACAGCTACCCATTTGACCCTACTTCTAGATCTTTTAATCGACTTTTACCTCTTTTTGTATTTAACCACTTTTTACTGTTGAACATTTCTTTAGATTAAAATTTTTCTTTTCAAATAAGCAGAGTCATTTCTGTCTCTTAACTTCCTTCTCTGATGTAATGAGTGAGGAATAAGAGTTTCTACAAGTATTCTTGTCCTCAGTATTAATGGATTTGAGGATTAATATTTTTATTTTTAGATAATGTCTCACTTTGTCACCCAGCCTGGAGTGCAGCAGCATAACCTTGGTTCACTGCAAACTCCACCTCCTAAGCTCAAATGATCCTCCACCTTAGCCACGTGAGTAGCTGGGACCACAGGTATGTGCCACCACACCTGAATAACTTTTGTATTTTTAGTAGAGATGGGGCTTCACCATGTTGGCCAGGCTGGTTTCGAACTCTTGACCTCAAGTAATCCACCTTTCTCAGAGTCCCAAAGTGCTGAGATTATAGGCATGAGTCACCGGGTCCAGCCTAGTCTTAATCTTTCTTCAGTAAAATATACACGAAGTTATACCCCCAACTTTTCAATCTAGAAATCTGGGAGTCACTTTTGACACTTTCTCTTTTCTTTCCCACTAAATTCATTTTATTTATTTTATTTTTACTTTTGAAAGGGAGTCCCACTCTGTCACCCAGGCTGCAGTATAGTGGCATGATCTTGGCTCACTGCAAACTCTGCCTCCCAGGTACAAACAATTCTCCTGCCTCAGCCTCTCAAGTAGCTGGAATTACAGATGTGAACCACCAAGCCTGGCTAATTTTTGTATTTTTTCAATAAGAGTTGAGATTTCACCATGTTGGCCAGGCTTGTCTCAAACTCCTGACCTCAGGTGATCTGCCCACCTCGGCCTCCCAAAGTGCTGGGATTATAGGCTTGAGCCACCGTGCTCAGTCTCTCCCCCTAAATTTAGTTTCAGTTCAATATCAAGTTCTGTTAAGTTCTACCTCCCAGTGTGTCCCAAATCTGTGTACTTCTGATTTCTGCTAGTCCACCATTCTGCAATATCAATGATCACTCTTAAGTTGTTCTCCTTCTGGTATTGTTTCTCAGTTAGCTTAACCTATAGGTACACTGATCTTTTAGAGTACAAATTGAGTCATGTTACTTACCCGATTACAATATTTCAATGACTCACCATTGCACTGAAGATACAATTAAAATTTATTACTGTAGCCTCCAGGCTCGCATTGTGATCTGGCTACCAACTACTTCTTCCTTCATATGCATTGACAATGCTCTTCCCTGTTTGACTGTTTTTGCATACAAAATCACCTTTAAAAGTTCAGGTCAAATCATAGTGTTATCTTTCTGAGACATTAAAATGGCCCTGAAATTTACCAGTGTGTATTCAACAATACACATAATTCAAGCTAAGTGACAAAAGTAGACAGCTCAGTTATATGCCAACAGTGACAATGGCACAGTTAATGTGTCTCCTGGCCTTTAGAGATTATGAAACACCATTGGTGGTAAGATACTATGCAATGGTAAAGTACCATGAAAAGTGAAAAAAAAAAATGTGTTTTAAAACTGGTGAAACATTACACATAATTGTGTTTGTGTTATTATTTATTTAATGTTGCCTCTAGTCTGAAAGCTATGTGGCCTGTGTGGACCATTTGAGTCCTAGCACCTACTGCACTGTCAGGCATTTTGGATGCGGTCAATAAATATCAGCTGGAGAAATAAGTAAGTTAAATGTTTCTTAGTCCTTAGTTATAAGATTCAAGATACTTTTTTCAAAAGAAGAAAAAATGGTGGCTGTTTTTAGCCAGTATGATTATCCATGCCTCTGTGGTTGACCTTGAATTATAGAGGAAACCCAAGTAGGCACTGCTGAGCCAGGGATTAGAGAACCAAGAAAAGAGAGTCTTTTAGTCTCAAAAGATGGTATTTTACCTCAAAGAGAGCAGTGTACAGGCTTTGTATACACTGGTCACTGAGAGACCTTTTCCTCCTTGTATTTTCACAATAAAGCCTACAGGCTGTGGCTTTAAACCTCAAAGAGAAGCTATGTATCACATGGGGTACAAGCATCAGAACATGAGGTTTCAGCTTTATAATTTTAGTGTTCAGCCTCAGTTGTCATATTAAAGCAATAGACAAATAATTGTTATACTTTATCTTTTTATTAGCCCTATTCAGGATCAAAGAAACAACATTGAAGATAACTTCCTAATACTTTCAAGGACAACTACCACTTCTCTAACACACTGTTTCTAAGCATGCCTGATTTATTAATTATGTAAGCTCTGACTATGGATGTTGCTTCAAGAGCTAGTCAGGGTTCTTAACCACAGAAATGTGAATATTTATAGATGAGTAGATAAATATGAAAAAGGTGATGACACTCTATTTCCATGAAAATATTACTTCCATTTGGAAGGGGTCAAAAAAATTTTGGATGAGATTGCCATACATCCCAAGGTCAAAGTTGATAAAGAAGGCTTGTACTTAGAATGTTTTACTGTACAGAATTTGTTAGCACTGAAAGAACATAAGAAATTGGAACATCAGAGAAATTTCAAGATGTTAGATGAAAGAAGCTCAGGAAGTGATTTTAGCTCTGGAAATAGCAAGCACACTGTGGAAGTATCAAGGCATACAGGAGGGGCATACTTAAAAGGAGGCAAGGTCATTCAAGCCAGACTAGATTTAGATGACAGGCTAAAAATATAGATTTATTTATTCATTTAAAAAATACTTTCTTGGGCACTTGTAATATCTCACAGAAAAAAAAAGTAAGACAAAGATGTCTGCTCTTTGTATGGCTCATCTTTCAGCAGATAGATTCAGAACTTACTGTTGTTTGAATGGTATTAATAAGGGCAGTGATATGTGAGTTATTACTTGGTTGACTTGGATCAGAGAAAGCTAACAGAAAAGAAGAGACAAGACCTCATGAAGTAAACTGGAGGGACAACTCAGAGAAAGGCTAGATCCCAGGACATATTGATAGGCACCTCATTAAACTTCAGATACAAGTTAGTAATAAAAGCACTTATGCTAATCACTCATTGAGGAATAGAACAAATTAAAGTGGGTAAAAAATAAGAATTTGAATAAATTTGAGAGAAGCCTCAGAAGATAATCTTGACATGCCTTACCATTTTTAGATTACTTTTAATGTGCCATATATCCATGGAAATATATGTCATATTGGCATACCAGGGAAATATATAGTTAGGATTCTAAGGAAAAGCACACAAAATGTGAAATATGCTAAAGAGAAACCAGGCAGGAGTCTAATCCTGGGCTAATTGAACACTTTATACTAACAATCATGGAAAACAAAACAAACAAAAAACCACAATCTAATACTTCATCCAAAAGCAAAGGAAATAAGAAAATAAAAGAAATTACAATGGGGGGAGAAGCAAAGGGACAGCTTAAAAAATTACAACCTTATAAACTCTGCCGTGCCTGCCTAAAAGAAAGAGAGAAACAACAGCAGAAAATAAAACACTAGGGGATATCTCAATAAAGCAGAAAAAAAAAAAAGATTGTTAAAACAGTGTCTGTTGCTATTGAAGTTGTAGAAGTTATTGAAGATACAAAAAGTGGAAAAGTTGTTAAAAGGACGATTTTTAAGGTGCATTTATGGTCCTCTTTGAATTTCAGGACATGTGTCAGAAGGAGCATATGTAATTTTCATTCAAGATTCTGCCTTGGATAATTTTTCAGCTAAGGAAAAAAAAAAACTTTTGAGTAGAAACTTCTCCTTAGTAGGAAGATTAAACAGAGTTAAGCAATGGACAGAACAAGTGACAATAATAAGTGGGTTAGAAAGCCAGATGAGGCAACAAGAAACTCCAGGTTAGACCCAGGAACTGTGGGTGTTACTGCTGCAGACTTGTACATTTTACATGAAAACAGTCATCACAAATGTCACTTGCTAGGAAAGAAGGCAGAAAGAAGAGGTTGGTCCTGCCCCACTTTATTTCTCCAATCCTGAGATATAAATGTGACATAACCACTTGTCCTATCCATTGACAGGAATATCACAAGTTGTGAACTCCATCGGTCTTCACAGCTGATTGGCACCCAACAGAAGTAAAACCAAAAAGAATTTTCCTTGTGTATCATGGTGTCTTGGTGGTCTAAGCCTTTTGAAAAATAATAGGAATTTTTGGGAACATTAGTATGGAGAATGGATAACAATAAAATTACAATATTAATTATGAATGCTTAATTTCTCGTGTTTTCTAAATTTTATGAGTCGTTAAAGCGAACTAAATATATCCTAAGAAGGACTCCATTCTTCCATATTTTAGATCTTGTGGACAAACTGCAACCTAACTTAATAGGTAGACAAGCCTGAGCACCTCACATGGGAGTGTCTGCCTGGAACAGTGCCTGGGTCTTGACCAATCCCAGCAGCCACGCATTTCAACTGCTCATACACTGTTGAGTGTTCAAACTGTTCAAGTAAGGCCAAGGCTGAGCTGTATCTCACCCATGGTGTTTCTATACCTCACTTCCGATTTCTGTACCTCACTTTCCTTTTTTGCTTATAAATCTTCTCCCACCATGTGCTTGTGCTGGAGTCTCTCTGAATCTGCTGTGATTCTGGAGGCTGCCTGATTTGTGAACAGTTCGTTGCTCAATTAAACTCCTTTAACTTTAATTCAGTTGAAGTTTTTCTTTTAACAGAGTATAGGGCTGGTATTGCAATGACAATATATGCCCTAGCAATTGTTAAAGGCTCTTTTAATACAATAACACATACAATAATAATAATGTTACAGTATGTGCCAGGTACTGTTATTTTTAAGGTCTTCATGTATAATTTAAAATATAATTTTAGGGTTCAATTAATGCAACTTTAAAGGCTAAAAGAAACTTGATTTTTGGAGGAGAAACCAGTCAAGAGAATAATTTCCTGGGATGACATAAGAACTCTCTGACTGAGAGTGAGCAGAGTAAGAAATTGAGAATGGCGATTGTGGACTTTGTTGAGATTTTAATAGTTTTGGAGTGAAACTAAATTTTGGACTTTAACTTTTTTCTGGACTTTGATAAAGGGGAGAAAAATTAATAACATTTAAATGTTGAACATTTAAATACTTGTATACTTTAAGGTATATTTCTTCTATCATTGAACTGATTATCAAATTTCTAGTAAGCTATATCAATCCTTGCAATAAGATACAATATTTAGGATGGAAATTATTGTAGGAAGCAATTTATTTTATTTTACTTTTTTAGCCTGTGGGGTAGTGTGAACTTGGAATTAATTTTATGTAATATTTTGATTTAATCTTATATTTTCTTGAGGCAAAAGCTAAATCCACAACCAACGGTCCCAGGATAATACTCAAAAAAGCTGTATTTGGAACAGGCAATCATTTTAGGAAGTGGGAATAGGCTAGCCTGAGAGAATGATGGTCTTCTCCACTCAGGGCAGACCGTTTAATTATTAAGTGTTAATTGTTAAGACCCATAGGTTAAGAGAATACGATCTGGGGAGTAATACAGTGCAATTTATTTCCCTATAAATCTATTTCCTTGAGAAAGCATTTATTCCATTCCCTGAGAGAGAGTAGTATTGTGCAGTTAACTTTTGCATCTCTTCCTATTTCTCAACTCTTTCCCTTGATAATTGCCTAAAGCAGTTCAGGAGAAAACAAATTGATCCACATAATCATTCTTGAGAATTGAGTTTCAGTTACTGATACTTTGAGCATGGGCAATTTTAGTACATCATGTTGTTTTTGTAAATTTTTAAGGATCTCTACTTATTTTAGCTTATTTTTAGCCCTTTCTTAATTTTATATTTTTTTCTAATATTTTAAAATCAATTACACATGTATGTTGCTGTTTTTAATATTAAAAACTTGAGTTAATTTGAATATCAAACAGTAGGACACTAGTTGGAAAACCCAAAATATCTAACAATAGTATATTGATTGGAGCAACTTATACCTTCAACAACAATGTATTGGCTGGAACACTGAATAAAGTTTCTACCATTGATAAAATGCTTAAGTAAAATATGACAGCTTGCCCAAAAAGGAATAAAAGTCACTTGAGCATAGAATCAGATTTGGAAGTAGAAATCAAGGTTTTACTGGTGGTAGTTTCTGGATGCATGTATTTTTACTGATTTATGTCCTAATTATTCTGTATTAATAATTGCTTTTGTGATAAGGAAAACACATAATTAATTTAAAAATAAAATGTACTACAAAAGGAAAATAAGTAGGTTTGGAGGATCTTGGTATGATTTATACTTAAAAGTGATAATTCATTATAAACTGATTATTCCTGCTCTGCTGGCTTGACTGTATTTTAATTTTATGCTCAGGTGTGAAAAACATTTAGTTTGTACCAATTAATTCCCTCTTGTCAGATATTTAATTTTACTCACCAATTAAATGCATATTATTGAATATTGAAGTTGTGCCAAATTATTTTCAGATAACATGCTGGGTAGTTGCAATGTGTGTTAACTCTTTAATTAAAGCTAAAATCTTAAAATTAATTAAAATATAATATAGCTTAAAATATATGTATGCTTATATCTTAACTCTGAAGAATACAATTTTACCTTTTTGTTATTTTGATCGAATTTTAAAATCTTATGTCTCTGGGCCACTGCTATGGTTTCAGTATTTTTTCCCTCCAAAATTCACGTTGAAATTTAATCACCATTGTGGCAGCATAGAGAGGTGAGGCCTTTAAGAGGTGATTGGGGCATGAAAGCTTTGCTTTCATGAATGGATTAATAGGTTATCATGGGAATGAGACTTGTGGCTTTATAAGAGGTAGAGAGATCTAAGCTGGCCTACTGAGCCCTCTTGCTATGTGATGTCCTGTGTCACCTATGGACTTTTCAGAGAAGGCACTCACCAGATACAGCCCCTTGACCTTAGACTTCGTAGCCTCCACAACTGTAAGAAATCAATTTCTTTTCTCAATAAATTACCCAGTTTCAAGTGTTCTAAGTAACAGAAAACAAATAGTCAGCAATAAAAAAATTGTTTGCAATAGTAATCATTATAATATTTATAATCAAATCAATTGATCTTTTCCAAAAACACTTTTTTCCAGATTTGAATAATGTTGATATTATAACTTTCTCTATTACTTTAAAATAGTCCTAAAATATTATGTTTATTCTTCAATATCTTTTCCATATCCTACTCAATTACTTTCTTCTGCTGTAGTCACCACTTTCATTTTTCTTTCTCCTTATTTCACCTATTATCTTTTTACTTGCTGTTTCCTTCATTCTTTATCTTCTATTTTCCTATTTTTATTTTCTTTTTCTTTTTATTTATTTCCCTTTGCTTCCCTCCTCCTTCTTCTTCATCGTCTTCATCCTCCTCCTCCGCCTTCTTCCTTTTCCTTTTTTTGATTTTTTTTACCTTTGCTCCCCTCCTCCTCCTCCTCCTCCTCCTCCTCATCCTTCTTCTTTCTTGCTTTTCCTCATGCTTTTGCTCTTTTATCTTCTAAATGAAGAGGATCCTTTAATTCCTCACTTCAGTTCTGCTTAATTTTGTCCACATTATTGGATCCCAAAGTGTAATCTGATAATTTTGGGGGGCTCTCTCTTCTTTAACTACATATTTGTGTGAGGCAAGCTTTTCTGCATGTACTTCAACAAACAAAAAACTGCAACAAACTTAATGCTCGTCAGCTGTTCATTTCTTAATCCCCCAAACCTGTGAAGACATTGCCTTATGTAGCTAAAAGACTTGCAGCTGTGATTGATTTAAAAATCTTGAGATGGGAGATTATTCTAAAGGCCCCAGTATAATCACAGGTGTCCTTATAAGAGGGAGGCAGGAGGGGCAGAGTCAGAGAAGATGTAAGGATGGAATCAGAGGCCAGAGTGATTTGGCAAGAGCCAAGGACTGTGGGCAACCTCTAGAAGCTGGAAAAGGCAAGGAATGTGTTCTGTCCTAAAGTCTTCATAAAGAGCATCATCTTTTATTTGCTTCATAAGACCACCAGACTTCTGACCACTTTAAAACTAGACTTCTGCCAACCAAAACAGTATGATAATAAATTTGTATTGTTTGAGACACTAAGTTTGTGGTAACTTGATACAGTAGCAACAGGAAACTAACACAGAGCTACATAAAGATTGACGTGTTAGGCTGGTGGTTGAGAAGTTTTAAAGATTGTGGATTCCAAGTTCCTACATCCAGAGAATAAGATTTGGTAGATCTAGAACGGGAATTGGAAATTGTTTTTAAGAATTCCCCAACTGACTTGGGAAATCAAACAGGTTTGAGAAGTGTTGGTTAAAGGCACAGATAGAAATTTAAAGGGTGGATACATTCTGACTGTTTAGAGAAAAGTATCGTGGATCTGGATTTCAATTTGTAATTACAAATTGAAAACATTTGTAAACAATGATTTGTAATCCACATGATTATAATTGTCTCTAAAATCTACTCAAGAACAATTGCTTTAAAATTTGAACAATATATATTGAAACTGAGCAGCCATCACTATAGTAATGGCCCAACTTGATATATGAGAAAATACAAAATTTAATAATTGCCTTTAAGTAATCTACTCAGTGTATCTTTTTTTATAACCACAACCGATTTTTAACATTTATTTCTTCAATTTTGATGTACTATTGAATTATCAGGTTAACTAGAAAACACTAGTTTATTTTACTTGCAAGGTTGAAGAAATCACAGAAAATGTGAAGTGATTTTTAAAAACCATGATCTTCGTGGTTAAAAGGAATGGAAATCATTTAAAGTAACTCCCCAAATTGAAACGGTTCAATGGCTTCCAGTCATGTTTAAAACAAAATCAAAATTTCTGAATATGGCCTACATCATTGAAACCTTGGCTACCAGTCTGAAAGTAACTCCCGAAACTCCGCTGCCTTACCAACTTCCCACCAGCAAAAGCCTCCTTGCTTTCCTCAAATACATCAATCATGAGGTGGCAGCAGGTCTCTCACAATTGCCTTTCCTTCTGCCTGTTTTCTACATGATTTACTTTCTCTTCATGCTTCTACTTAAATATTCCTTAGAAAGGCTGTCATGTTTCTGAGTGCTGTGTAGATAATTAATATCAGAAGGACAAGTTTTGAGGAAGGGAAAGCAGGAAAAGACCGTTATACACAGTTTAGGCAGGATATTGTGGTTGCTTAATAAAACATGCACATACACTCTTAGTGAGTATAAATGGGCACAGCCACATTGAACAGATAATGTTGAATATCTACATGTCATATGACCCACTTCTAGGTGCCTTTTCAAGAAAAATGAATATATTTGACCATTGAAATATATGTACAAAAATGTTATTAGCAGATTTATTCATAAGGGGAACTGCCCATACTTACAGCCTATCAACAGAAAGAATAAATAAATTGATATATTTATGTGATGGACTCCTCCGCAGAAATGGAACAAATAAAGTACAATAATATAAAACAGCATTGAGGGTTGGGTACGGTGGCTCAGGCCTGTAATCCCAGGATTTTGGGAGGCTGAGGTGGGCAGATAGCTTAAGCCCAGGAATTCATGAAAAGCCTAGGCAACATGGTGAGACCTTACCTCTACAAAAAAAAAAAAAAAAAAAAAAAAAAATTATCTGTGCATGGAGGCACATGTCAGTAATCTCAGCTCCTTGGAAAGCTGCGGTGGGAGTACCCTTATGCCTGAGTGAGATTCTGTCTCAAATTTAAAACATAAATAGTTAAAAAAAAAGAAAATCATGGTCTGAAAGACATAATGTGATGTGAAAGGAGCTAGTTACAAGGATCTATGTTGTATGATTCTAGTTCTGTGAAGGTTAAGATCAAGAAAAATATTGTGAGGATAAAATAGACATTACCTGAGAGGCACGTAGAATGTGTAGAGCATGAGGAAGTCTTCTACTGTGCCAGAAATGTTCTGTATTTTCATTTGACTGGAAGTTTCAGTTCTTTCTATATGTAGAAATTCACCCTGCTGTGTTGTGTACTTTGAATGGCGACAACCCATTTAAAAATCACATTTTAAAAGGGGATTATTTTGGCTTGAATCAGTGTGATTTTGGTGTGAGATGGTGTAATTCAGAATGTATACTCGTTGGCAATATTTTACTAAAGAAAAAGTCTGCAAGAGAAGAAAGAGCCATTGGTGGTGATTTCATTAATTTTTGGAATGAGAAAATCCATGAGCTGAGATGAAAAAGAGAGTAGTAAAAGGAATTCAAGAGCTTTACCATCTTTTGTTTTTAACAAATATATCTGTTAAACAGGAATGCACACACATCTGTGAAAGTTAAATATATGAAGTATTTAAAACAGTTACAAATAAAATGCTAAGAATGTTAAAAAGAAAAAGGAACAGATAACTCTATTTGCTCAATTGGCCTTTACTCTCTGAGTGACGTCTGGCAAAGCAGGATATTATTAGTCAAATTGAGCACATCATAATACCTTTTAGGAGAGTTTCAAGAATGAAACAAACTTGCAAGTCCTATAGTGTTTTATATTATTAAAAATAGTAGTATAAAAAACATAAAATGTCCATAATCCAGTTTCAATAATTATCAAGATTAATCAAATCTTATTTCATTTATAGCCCCGCTCATTGCTTCCCATACAATTTGAAGCAAATCCCAGACAGTATATCAGCACATCTGTAAATATTTTAGTATAATATTTAAAAGATGACATTGAAAATCTTTGAAAATCATAGGTCCAGGTATGGAAGCTCACATCTGTAATTCTAGCTCTTTGGGAAGCCAAGAGAGGAGGATTGCTTGAGGCCAGGAATTCAAGACCAGCCTGGGCAACACAGTGACACCCCCATCTCTACAAAAAAAAAAAAAAAAAAAAAAAAAAAAGCAAAAATTAGCCAGGCCTGTAGTCCTAGGAATGAGGAGAAAGGATCACTTGAGCCCAGGACTTTGAGGCTGCAGTGAGCCATGATCACACCACTGCACTACAGCCTGGGCAACAGGGCAAGACCCTGTGAACAGAGTGAGATATAAGCTTAATGCACATGGATGAACGGTTGATATTCTTTTTGATCAACATATCAAAAATAATTACATATTTTATTTCTTTTTCTTAGTATTTTTTTTTCTGAAGAAACCAGGTCATTTTCTTGTAGCATTATCCCCTGACTGGATTTTGCTTTCAGTGTGTGGAGTATGGATTGAGTAACAGCCATATTTCACTCAACAAATCTTCCATAGATAGAATTTGAGTGGCTTGCAGTCTTTGCTATTATTATAGTATTTCATTGAATAGCTTTGTGGATACTTGTGTATGTATTTTTGTCTGTTTGTGTTTTGGGCAGATCCCTCGACATGGGACTGTAATATCAAAGGGTAATGCATATGAAATTTTGCTAGATACCGCCAAATTCCCGTTCATTAGGGTGCTAGATACCGCCAAATTCCCGTTCATTAGGGTTGTTCTATTTTGCATTTATACCAGCTAAATTTTAGCATGCATTTTCCCATGTTTTGCTAACAGAAGAGCTTGGCAAGCTTTTGGAATTTTGCCTAATAGTTGAAAAAAGCCATCCCAGTATAGCTTTTATTTGCATTTATGTTTTTGTGAGCTGGGTTGAGCATACAGGTAAGATAACTTAAGCTGTCTGTACATTAAGCAATAATTTTTAATGAAACAATTTATATATACATATAAATAACCAGCAGCTATCCTGGAGAGCTATATTTATAGCTTATAGTTTGCCGGGATATTATATGTTAAAAAGATTTTGATAAATAAATTATTAAAATACCATAATTTTAATGTAAGCATTTTAATTTAATCAATTGTAGTATATATGAAAATATTTTGTAGAATGACTTTTAGCTGATAACCAAAAGTGGTGAAATTGGTAAAAGGTGCTCTTATAGAGTCTGTCAAATATTTTCATGTTCCGGAAGTATAGAGTTTAGAATTTTTCTTTTTGTTCCTGTTATTTTAATATGGCCATAGACCTCTTTAATTCAGATAGGAAAACCTGTTAATTTTCTAGGAATAGTGGATTTCTTTAAAATGTAGAGTGGGACAAAGCAAAGAAGGCATTTCTCCCTTGCCTCCAGTCTCAAGGATGGAAGGATAAAGGCAAAATGGAATACTTAGCATACACAGTGCACCTGATACTTAAGTGGGCATCGGTACAAGGGGGAAGAGGAGGGGTTAAAAGCTGTCTATTCCAAACATAATGCCTTTTTGCTATTTTTTATGTCTGAAAGACTTTTTTGTTTTGTAGCATTACCCAATTTGGATTGAACTTTTCTTCCTTTTTTTCCCCTTTTTCATGTTTGCCAAATTAAGTGAGACTTTCCTTCCATTCAGGAGGTCCGAGGAGACCTAATCGAGTCAGGGTAAGATCAAATGGAAACCAAGTACAGAATGAGCAATTTGGGAAAATTTGGTTTCATTTCACAGAAATACTCAGTTTTTCATTACTTTAAGAGTGGTAAAACCCAAGCCTGGGTCCGGGTCTAGGAGGAAAGAATCAAGGCTATGACTTGACCTACTTTAATTTATATAAGGCAGTGGGTAAAAAATAATCCTTGAGAATCACAAGGCTGGAAGATTATATGCCACTCTGAAGACAAAGATGTAGCTCCCTTGAGGACTTGGAAATACATCAGGCCACTGCCTTAGCCTTTAGGTTTCCCTGTCATTGTTTTTCAATATAAACAAAATTAAATCATTCCATGTGCCTATCACCTGCTAGGTGATACCAGCTTCTGAGGAGTTAAAAATACACAGCCACTGTCCTGATGAAGGTTGTAATCTTCTTAAAAATGTACTAGAACGCAGGGCTTAGATGCATGAATTCTGGAGCCAGGACCGTAAAGCTGGATAATTTTCAGCAAGTTATTTAAGCTTACTGTAACTTAGTTACTTTATTTAAAATTGTCAATATTAACTGACTTACTAACTGTAAGGTGCTTAGAACATCAATTGGTACATAATAAACTGTTAATTTTTGTTATGATTACAGTTATTTAAAACAAACCCTATCTGTGATTTGCCCCTGTAATAAATGTCTGCTCTTCATTTTCTAACATACTCAGTTCATACCTATGGCCAAAGACAGAAAGTTATCCCAGATCATTGTGCTAAGGGTCCAGGGAAATATACACTTTTATTTTTCTTTGTGGATGGAGAAGTACATAGTGGAATAAGCACTTTCCCAGTCATGCAATGTTTTCTTTGCAATTAATTCAGTGTGTATATAGAATAAATAATTATTATCTGGAGGTCTTAGTTTATTCATTTTTATAATGTGAGATGTTATCTTTAAAATTCATCATACCTGTAAAACATCATTATTAATGAGTACCCTTAACACAAAAAGTATACTTTATTGTTAGGCAGCTGTATGAGAAATTACAAATGCTTTCAGGTATAGCCAAGTACTCTACCTGGTGAAAATCTTGCAATGTGTTACAGCTACTCCTTGGGCTTGGAGGAAATTTTAAACGTAGAGTTTATAGTTCACTGAACTTGAATTTAATCACAGAGTATTTAAGATTAAGTGCTATAATTATAGAACTAGCAATTCTCCTTAGAAAACATACCCCATCGGATTTGCCACACCTACTGATCATTTCCAGTCAATCAGATAATTTTGTCTAGAATGGGAAAAAAAACTATTGGATTACTTTAATACATCTCAGTATATAGTGAAGCAAAATAATTTGTACATACATATCAAAAGTAATAAAAGGGACATTGTATTTTGTAGACCTATCAATATATTAGAAAATATGCCATCATCGGTATTACCACTGCATGTAAGTGTATATGTGTGTGTATGTATATGTATATACATGTATGTAAGAGTATATGTGTGTATGTGTATGTATTTACATGTATGTTAGGATATGTGTGCATGTATATATACATAGTATATATATGTATGTATGTATGTACACATAGAATCTAGTGTGTATGTATATATAGTATATATGTATATACGTAGTATACATATAGTATATATATAGTATATATATATACGTAATATACATATAGTATATATATAGTATATATATATACGTAGTATACATATAGTATATATATATAGTGTATATATATATATATGTAGTATACATATAGTATATATATACGTAGTATACATATAGTATATATATATACATACATACATAGTATACATTTAGGGTTAGACACAATGATGGCAAAGATGTATGGGTGTGGATACAATTCATACTTTACTTAAAACACTGGAATTATTTCAAGTCATTGCAGATTTCTGATTTAAAGTTATTTTTAGATTGTTATTCTAACCTTAAGTGATATTTAAGCCTTATAAAACAAAGATTTCAAATGCTAATACTTTATAGTTATTTAAAAACCCTCAAAATTATGTTTAATATTTTCTAGTATGGTAAACTTAAGTACAAACATATGGAACATTTGACAATAATACTAGCAAACTCTGATGCAAAAAATTAAAATTTCAAAAAACTTACTAGGTATTCATTCATATCTGTAAAATAAGAAGCTTTTAAGAGAATCTCCATGGTGCATGGTTTGAGGATGTGAACTTTTGATATGCACTGCCTGAACCAAACTGGCTTTGCTATTTAATTGTCATCCTGGGCACTCTGTTTCCTCATCTGTTAAGTATATTTATCTTTCAAGTGTATATTTGCCTCACACAACGATAAGGTCATAAGTATGATAAGAAACCTGAGATCCTTATGAGCTTTAGAATTTTATGAAATAGTAGTAACAGCTGTTTAAGTGAAGATAATAAGGGCTTCTTCAGCCAGAAAATACTGAACAAAATGAGCTCTCAATTAAATAAACACTTTTTTAATCATATGCATTATAATATTAAAAGAATGGCTCACAGGAGTTAGCTTGGAGCTTGCAAGAATTCAAGGTGATTTGAGAAGAGTGAATATGGCAATAATTCAAAAAACTGGTCTGCTTTATTTTTCTAATCTTGACATATAAGATAATGGATTCATGTAAAATCACTTATGTTTTATACGCTACTAATCTAGCTTTGTACTGACTCAAACTGAGAGTCAGATGCTTTCTTTCCATTTGCTGAGTTTCATGCATATGTATTTAATCTGAACTGTTTTTAATGAAGTGAAATGAAGAAAGCTGAAAAAGACCAGTCCTAACACTGAGCATTAGTTACACAATAGGTTCAGGAAACGTGTTTGAAAAACAGAAGGCCAGTGCTTAGTCATCTGGCTTCTATCTGCCTTGTTCTCTGTGGAGACTTAGATAGTTTACTTTATAAATTGCTGGAGAATGGAGATAAAACTTGATGATTTTAATGGAACTGGCTATTGTTTCCCTGGAATAATTCACTTAAAGTTGCCCTATGTTGAACATCAGTGAAACAATTTCTCTTTCTTCTTAGGTTCATTCTTTATAGATAATTAAATAGGAAAATAATTACATTTCAGATATTTTTTTGCAAGACCAAAATTTTCTGGTCAGTTTTTAAACATTGTAAAGAATTGTGTAAGTAAAGATGATTCATTTAGACAGTGTTCTCATTTCAACAATAGCTCATTTCTAGTATTTAATTACATGATGTTCCAAATGATATCATATCATTCCAGTAGAATAGGAGAGCTTTCCCAATCACTGTTTTGAGTATTTCATCTAATTAGAGAACTGTACTTTTATGTTGTGAGTATAATGTAATGTTGTAGAATATAGTCTCTAATTTTTTTGATGAAAAAGATGGGAGAGTGATCAGAGAAGAAATGTTTGAATAAACATTTAACATAAGTTCAAATACTCATATGTGTTTTTTATTGATGTAAAATATGTTACATCAAAAAATGATTTTATATTTTGTAGTTTTACTAATCTCTAAGGGTCGTCTGAATGAAATACAGATATTAAAACTCACACCAGGATAGCAAAACCAGTGAAAAAATTAATATGACCAACTCTAATAATTTAGTTAAAAGCACTTAAGACCCAGAGATAGACCAACACAAATGCAAACATCTGATTTTTGACAAAGGAAATTCAAAGAAGAAAGGATATTCTTTTCAATGAATAGTAGTAAAGCAATTAAATATCCATAGGCAAAAATAATAAACCTTGATCCACATCGCATACTTTGTTTAAAAACCAACTCAAAATAGGTACCTCAAAACCATAATATTTCTAGAAGATAACATAGGAGAAAACTTTGGAACCTAGACTTGGTCACATGTTCTTAGACATGATATCAAAAGTGCCCGCCATAAAAGGAAAAATCAATAATTTGGACTTCATCAAAATCAAAAACATTTGCTCTGAGAAAGACCCTTATAAGAAAATTAAAAGACAAGCTATAGAATAAGAGAATATAATTGTAAACTACATATCTGACAAAGATTTCTATTAGAATATAAAATAAACTCTCAAAACTCAGCAGTAAAACTAACAAACAACCTCCCCCCAAGTAACCAGTACAGTTAGAAAAGGGGCAAAGACATGAAGAAACATGTCACTGAAATGGATATAAAGATGACAAAAAAGCACATGGAAAATGTTTAACATCATTAGCAGTTAAAATACAAATTTAATCTAAAATGCCATTTGGTATTGTCACTATTTTAGTTCTTCCGAAAGGAAAATGTAATGATATCTCATTTGGATTACATTTGTATTTCCAGATTTCCGAGTCCTACCAGCAATGTATGTGGGATTCAGTTCCTCTGCAGCCATGTAAATCAAAATGAGATATCACTACATACCTTTTGAAAGAACCAAAATAGTGATAATAACAAATGCTGGTAGGACTTTGAAATCTGGAAAATAGTTTTGCAGTTTCTTAAAAATACTAAACATATACATACCACTAGACAATTGAGTACTTGCACTCCTAAGAATTTATTCTGGAGGTAGAGTGGGAGGTAGAGAAACAGGTCCACATAGAAACCTATACATGATAGTTGAAAGCAGCTTTATAAGAAATGGCCAGAAACTGAAAAAAAAAACAAAAAAAACAAAATGTCTTTCAACAAATGAATGGTTCAGCAAACTGTGGTGCATATATGCCATTGAATACTACTCAGCAATAAAAAAAAAGAATTATTAATACATGCAAAGTGGATGTCTTGGATAGATCTCAAGGGCATGCTGAGTGGAAAAAAAAGCCAAGTTATTAATTTAATCTACACAACTGATAATATAAAAGTATGCATACACATTGTTTGAATGTCAGTTTCTTAGTTTTAATATTGTACTGCAATTATATAAGATGTAACTATTGAGGAAAACTAAGAAGACTACACTTGCACCAGTCTTCTTTGTACAATTTTTGGCAATTTCCTGTATCCACAGTTATTTCAAAATAAAACGTTTTAAAAATACAAACATAAGTAGTGATAATCAGCCCTTCCCAACTGGGTTTTGTTGCATGAGGATACGAGGTGTCGAACTGTAGCAGTTGAGGTCCAAGATGGTGGTCAGCAGGAGGTGGATGAAGGACAAGCCTCCACATGATAAGGGGGCCTGATATACTTTGGATATTTGTCCCCACCCAAATCTCCTGTTGAAATGTAATGCCCAATATTGTAGGTAGGGGCTGGTGGGTATGATTGGAATGTGGAGGCAGAATCCTCACGAAAGGTTTAGCACCATCTCTTTGGTGCTGTGCTCCAGATAGCGAGTGAGTTCTTGGAAGATGTAGTCTGAGATCTGATCGTTTAAAAGTGTGTGGTACTTCCCCTCACCCCTCCAGTTCTCACCATGTGATGTGCTTACTCCCCCTTTGCCTTCTGCCATAATCAGAAGCTTCTTGAGACCTCCTGAAATCAAAAGCAGCTATGTATCCTGTAAGCCTGCAGAACCATGAGCCAATTAACCCTCTTTTCTTTATAAATTACTCAGTCTCAGGTATTTCTTTATAGCAATGCAAGAATGAACTAATACAGGGCCTTAAGGATCAAACCCAACTTTCCCACAGAATACTCTTTCAAACCACCAAAGATCACATTTAAAACAAAGTTCTATTACCTGAACATTGATGAAAAGGGGAAGAAGGTCTGTCTGCCAGTAATTAGTGCTGAAAACTAGAAGCCAGCAACCAAAACCAACTAAGTAATCCAGTCAGTCTCTCACAGCACTGATGAACTGTCCCCAGCCCAGGCATCCCCTTCAGCCTGAATAATACTCTGAGGATCATGAAAAATTCTGTAAGAATGTTGACTATATTACCAAGCAATATAGTCAAAAGTGATTTGTAAACTAAAATCTGCTACAATTGATTCCAGCAAATGTGAGCAGAACATTCATACACCCACAAAGTAAGGCTCTGTGGAAAATTGACGCGTGCCATCCCCTGAGTTCACGTGGGGCAGTTAGCAGTTTTCCACAGTTTGCTCAATCAAAAGTGATCTAGTAACATGTAAAGAAAAGATGAAAAATTTAAGATGCTTTCATTCTGCATTTTAAAAAAAATCACTGCTTCAATCTACTTCAAAAAAACAATTTTCCTTTTCTTGTCCAAAGTTATCCAAAATCTTCAAGCTATACTTAAATCATAAGGTTAAAAATAAAGAAAAAAAAAATGTGGTTCCCTTTCTTCCTCTGCCCTTGCAACTTCCACTTCTTGCACTCAGTTTCTTTTTGATTTATTCACTTTCCCAGACCCAGGCCCTGCCTCCTACGCATAGGAGAGAAGAAGACCTTGTGTTTCTGGTGGCTTTCCTCTCACTTATTTTGACTGCTCGATGTGGAAGTTGGTTTAAATTCTCCTGACTCCCAGTTTATAACATCATTTAAAATTTTTAAAAACAAGCAAACAGCCACAGCCCTTCCCTCCAGCCTGTTCCCTAAAAATCCGTGTAAAGAAAACCAGCACTCCTGTAAATATCCAGCTAATGTTACTGCAATATAGTCAATGACGTGGGCAAACCTCGATGTCAGTGTGCGTGACTGATGGGCCTGGACTGCATGGGAAACCCAATAATAACAGGTCTATGGTGACCCCAAAGGGAGGGCCTGCCAGCCAACAAGATGCTGTGCATATTGCATGTGGTGAATCTTTGGCCAGAAAGATTCCAGAGATAAAGAGTGGCACTCCTCCCTGCAGCCAGTTAGATCTTCTGGTCCTTGCAAGCAACGTTAAAGCCAGAATTTCCATTTGAAATTTCAAGCTCATCTGTCACCGAGTTCCATTGGAATGCTCCATGGGGCTCACTCTCCACCTCCTGGATGCACGGCCCCACCACAGCCCTCTCCCAGCAAAGTCTGATCCTGTGGGAGACTGGAATTGGAATGGCAGAACTCGGCTATTTAGAGACCAGCGTGGGTCTCCGGGACCTCTGCTGGCTCCTTTGTCCTTGGAGCAGCCAGCCAGCCCAGGAACAAGATAGCCTTCCCTCTCCCTTGGATTCCCAGCCTTTTCAGAGTCAAGCCCCGCTTGAAGCTCACTCAGTAATACCCTTTCGTCTTAAATTGTTTTGACTGCCTTTTTTTTTTTGTAGAAATAAAAATCGATCTTCGAATTAAAAACCACACACACACACACACACACACACACACACACACACACACTACAGCAGTAAAGTGCTCTAAGGAGACAAAGAGAAAAAAGTCAATATGCTGACTATAGTATAATTGGAAACATGGAAGACACTTGGCTTCTGATGACATCTTTGGATCACTAAGATAACTAAAAGTGGAATGACTTACATCTAGTAAATTACTCAATGACTTCATTGTTTAAGCTTTAGAAAAGCACCAAGAGTTTCCTCAAAACTATTAATATTAAATGCTATAAAATTTAAATAGAAAAACTATTTAAGTAAAAACTAATAAATCTGACACATATGTATGGAATTACATCATTTTTGGCAATTTTCAAGTGAGATACCCTGGACTATCTCTCAAAGAAATCTAAATTCAGCATATTTTATTAAACTGCTGAACTCATAGTATATGAAAACACAGATGTTACACACAAAATAAATGCAGAATCAAATTCAGATTTTAAAAAGCATAATGTGAGTTTGAGAAATGGCTTCGATTTTTAGCAAAAGTTGGAAAATTAGGGATTTTTTCAAGATTTGAAGAGTCTTTAAAATTTGGAAATAATATAAAGGTTTATAAATAATATTTTCTTACAGTTCATGTGATATTCCAGAACAAGAGATAACTCTTAAGGTTAATTATTGTAATTTTAGTTATAAATACTTCTTGTTTTCTCCCTAGTTTTGCCACCATGTAAAAATGTTAGTGCAATATTTTAGTTACTACATGCTTTGAGTTTAATCTATGTTAAACTTTCAAAAATTTTTATACTGGATAAAGAAAATGTGGCACACATACACCATGGACTACTACACAGCCATAAAAAACAATGAGTTCGTGTCCTTCATAGGGACATGGATGAATTTGAAAACCATCATTCTCAGCAAACTGACACAAGAACAGAAAACCAAACGCTGCATGTTCTCACTCATAGGCAGGTATTGAACAATTAGAACACATGGACACAGCGGGGGAGCATCACATACTGCAGTCATTTGGGGGGGCTAGAGGAGGGATAGTGGGGGTTGGGTAGGGTGGGGAGGGATAATGAGGGGAGAAATACCAGGTATAGGTGATGAGGGGATGAAGGCAGCAAACCACCTTGCCATGTATGTACCTATGCAACAATCCTGCATGATCTGCACATGTACCCCAGAACCTACAGCACACACACACAAAATTTTACATTAGTTCTATGGGTTGAGTCAATAGTGTTTCTACAAATTGTCTTAAGATTGAAAAACCATACAACTGTATTTAACTAAAAGGATTCATAATAATGAATAACTTCCACAGTGATTAAGCCTATAAATTCTTTTATTATAACCAATTACATATACTTAATTTGCTCAACTTTAATTTCTAGAACTTTATTTAACTTTAAGGCCTGAATCTAATCTTTTATTGAGGTAATAATTTAATCTTTGCACACTTGGACAATTTCTAAGGGAAAAAGAGGCAAAATAGTTGTCACTAATCACTGTTATATCTACTCTTTCTATTATTTTAATATATTATACTATGATTGTGGAGTAAAAATATAAGCAATTTCTTTAAATGATCAATAAAACAAAAAAATGCTAATGTGGTAGATTTGGGCTTATATTTTTTAGCTTTCTGAGTTCTTTTTATTTTTACTTTGAAAATCAAAATTTGGTTACTTTGAATAAAGATAGTGCTTTAGTCAGAATATGTTCTCCAAAATTCATGTGTTGAAAACTTAATCCCAGTGCAACAGTATTGAAAGGTAGGGTGTAATGAGAGCTGTTTAGGTCATGAGGGCTTCATCCACATGAATGTCTTAATGCTGCTAAAAATGGGCTTCTGGGAGTGGGCTCACACTTCTGCTTCTACTACATTTGGACAGTTTGTCTGGTTTTGTTTTTCCACCTTCCACCATGGGAAGATACAGCAAGAAGGCCCTCACCCAACACCAGATGCTTATGCCTTGATTTTAGACCTCCCAGCCTCCAGAAATGTGAGGAATAACTTTGTTCCTTATAAATTACTCAGTCTTAGGTATTGACAGACAAAGGCCAGATGCTAACATAACCCATAAGATAATACTTGGTTTAGGAGTTACAGAAAAATACAAATATGTATTGTGCTAGTTTTCCTAGGGATACCATAATGAAGCACCATAGACTGGGTGACTTAATCAACATAAATTATTTTTTCTAACATTTCTGGAGGCTAGAGGTTCAAGTACAAGTTATCCACAGGGTTGGTTTCTTTTGAGGACTCCCTCCTTGACTTGTAGGTGGCCATCTTACTCCTTGGTCTTCTGCTTGCTCCTCTTCTGTGCTTGCATGTATTTTAATCTCCTATAAGTTTCTTACCTCTGTTTGAGAATCATGTTAGATTAGTGCCTATCATTACCACCTTATTTTAATCTTATTTTAACTTAGTTTCCTCTTTAAGGGACCTTTCTGCAAATATAGTCACATTCTAGAGTACTGAGGTTTAGGACTTCAAAACATCAATTTTGGGGAGATATAATTCAATGTATAATATATATACACATATATAATGATAAATATGTATATTAGTGCATTCTCAAACTGCTCTAAAGAACTACCGGAGACTGAGTAATTTATAAAGCAAAGAGGTTTAATTGACTCACAGTTCTGCATGGCAAGGAATGCCTCAGGAAACTTACTGACAGGGTGGAAGATGAAGGCAAAGCAAGGCATGTCTTACATGGCAGCAGGAGAGTGCAGCAGCAAGGGTGGAGCAGCCAAATACTTTTAAATGATCAGATTTCATGAGAACTCACTTACTCTCATGAGAACAGCATGGGGGAAACTTCCCCTATAGTCCAGTCACCTCCCACTCGGTCTCTCTCTCAATATATGGAGATTACAATTTGAGATGAGATTTTGGTGGGGACACAAAGCCAAACCATATCATTCCACCCCTGGTCTCTCCCAAATCTCATATCCTTTGCACATTTCAAAAAGCAATTATGGCTTCCCAATAGTCCCCAAAAGTTTAAACTCATTCCAGCATTTATCCAAAAGTCCAAGCCAAAAGTCTCATCTGAGACAAGACAAGTTCCTTCTGCCTATGGGCCTATAAAATCAAAAGCAAGTTAATTACCTCCAAGATACAGTGGGGTACAGGAATTGGGTAAATGCTTCTATTCCAAATGGGATAAATTGGCCAAAACAAAGGGGTTACAGGCCCCACACGAGTACAAAACTTAACAAGAACATCATTAAATCTTAAAGCTCTGAAATAATTTCCTTTGACCCCATGTCTCACATCTAGGGCATGCTAGGCATTTGTCAAAACCATTCAACAAGACTCTAGGAAGTTCCAAACTTCCCCACATTTCCTATCTTCTTCTGAGCTCTCCAGACTCTTTTCACTTGTGCCTGTCAAAGTTGCTTTTACATTTTCAGGTATCTTTGTAGAAGTGCCCCAAACTTTTGGTGCCAATTTTCTGTATTAGTCCATTCTCACACTGCTATAAAAAAATTCAGACTTGGTAATTTATAAAGAAAAGAGTTTCAATTGACTCACAGTTTCACATCACAGGGGAGGCCTCAGGATACTTACAATCATGGCAGAAGTTGAAAAGAAAGCAAGGAACGTCCTACATAGTGGCAGGAGGGAGAGAGTGAAGGGGAAACTGTGAAACACTTTTAAACTATCAGATTTTGTGAAAACTCACTTACTATAATGAGAACAACATGGAGGTAACCACCCATATGATTCAGTCACCTCCCACCAGGACCTTCCTTCAACACATGGGGGTTACAATTCAAGATGAGACTTGGGTGGGGCACAGACAAGCCATATCAATATGGTTTGGTTAATACTCCAATATCTCATCTCATAGAATTTTTAGATTAGTGAAAGGATCTGTTGTGGTGGATTAATTTGGGTACTCTTAGCTCCTGATCAAGAAGAAAATGAAAAACTATTCTCTTAGTATTTGCTATGTTGCAACATTCAAATATATGATTTCCAGAATCTTAAATGCTGTTACAAGCCACTGTCCCCCAAATAATCATTCACCAAAATAATAAAAAGTAAACATTGGAAAGGTTGAATTGATTACAAGAAAAAAACTTATTATGTCATCATGACTCCACAAAGAGTGATCCAGATTTGGACTGATCATATCCCCAGATTATATTGATTTATTATCCAGCACAGGCATAAAAACAAGAAATGACAGGGAACTGTGTCCTCTTCTGATAATATAATACCATATTTGTTTTGTCCCAGGAAACTCTTCCTCAGGAAGGTAAGAGTATAAACCAAAAAAAAAAAAAACCACTGTTTACTTCAGGAAATTGCCGTGACCCAATTTATCTGGGCGAACAGTTTGCTCCTTTGGACAAACAGTTCTCTTGTCTGGAAAATAGAATACTCACTGGTGCAAACAGCCAACATAATATGTAAGATTTTACTTATCCAAACCCTTCCTTCATAATGCCTACCATTCTAAACAATGATTTAGACTCAGTATTCTTACTTTATCTCCCTTTTTTGAGATACAGTGAGGACTCTGTCAAAGTGGTGTTTTTTTCTTGTAGTATGAAATTGGATCAACTTACCATTGTTTGATTAGAAGACTTTAAAAATAACCTTCTTGGGGATATAATAGTTGATGTATTTTACATCTAAACTGTAAGTTACACGTTAAAGTTATTAAGAATAATTGGTTTGCTACATTTACATAAAATTTTGAGAATTTTATTAGTTCTTATTTCCTCAGTGTTGAGCTTTATATTTTAAATAAATTCAAACTAAGTTAAAAACACATCAAATAACCTAGTATTAATGATAATAATATGCTATCATAATAAATAACATAATTAGAGAGGCCAAGAATAGATTAGTGGTTACCAGTGGATAGGAATTAGGGGAAGGTGTGCCTGTAGCTACTAAGAAGTCACATAAGGGAGCTTCTGGTATTGGTACAGTCATGTATCATGATTGCAATTGTAATTGCAGAAAAAAACATGTGATAGCATTGTATGAAGCTGTACATATAACATGTATGCATTTCAAGTACAAGTATGACTGGTGACATCTGAATAAACTCTATGAATTATACCAATATTGATTTCCTGGTATTGACATCATACTCTAGCTATGGATAATACTGACATGGAAGGAGGCTGGGTGAAGGGTGTGCTGGATTGCACTGCACATTTCTTTGCAAGTTCCTGTAAATCCATAATTATTTTTAAAAATTTTTAAAAAGCCCAATGAAACCACTGAATTTAAATTTTGGTGATTTAACATAATCATTAAATTACCTTATTGATTCACCTAGAAATTGTATTTATTCAATACTGAAATTTGATACTGAAGCAGTGGCAAACTCTGTGCTTTGACTGCCTAACTACCATTTAGGTTTCCCCTTTTACTTCCTGCCAAAGGTCACTTTTCATAAAGGCTGAAAATGTTAGATTCCCATTTGTCAGGCTCCCTTGCAGTAAACATAGATGATAGCGGTGGCCAAAAAGATGAAAGAAAAAGAAAAACTCTGTGTGTGTGTGTGTGTGTGTGTGTGTGTGTGAGAGAGAGAGAGAGAGAGAGAGAGAGAGAGAGAGAGAGAGAGAGAGAGAGAGAGAGAGAGAGAGAGAAATCTGTTGTATATGAGAGCATCTGACATCTTACTTGTTAAAAGGACAGTGCTGATATAACAGAACCTTAACTTTCTTTTTCTTTTGAATTTTATTGTGCAATGATGTGATACAAAGAAATGCAACATTAATCTTAAAACCATGCAGCCGCAAACTGAAAATAAACAGCCAGCTTGCTTAGATTAATGAGTGGAAAGGCATTAGAATTTTAGTGACATTGAGACATTGAATCCACCTTGAAAGTATCTGCCTTTAGACTTCTTGTTATTTACAATAAATATTTATTTCATTATTTAATTAATTGACAATAGGTTATTTCATTATTTGCAGCCAACAGCAGCTATAATTAAAATATTTAACACATTAATGATTTTCTGAGTAATAAGTTATTTGCTAGAGAAATCTATTTTATATAAATTAATATCCCCTCAAGAAACATAGTGTCATGCCACTCTTTCATGGTTGTAAGGTTTTTGCTGAAATGTCTGCTAGATGTACGGACACTCCATTGCATGTTATTTGTTTCTTTTTTGTTGCTGCTTTTAGGATCCTTTCTTTATCCTTAACTTTTTGGAGTTTGATTATTAAATGTCTCTAGACAGGGTATTTGAAAATACATAGTCAGAGGAGACAAATAAAAAAGAATAAAAAACAATGAAGCATGCATACAGGATCTAACAAATTGCTTCAAAAGGGCAAATCTAAGAGTTATTGGCCTCAAAAAGGAGGTAGAGAAAGAGGGGTAGACAGTTTATTCAAAGGGATGATAACAGTGAACTTCCCAAACTTCAATATTCAAGTAAAAGAAAGTTATAGAACATGAAGCAGATAAAACCCAAAGAAAATATCTATATTCAAGTGTAAGAAGGATGTGAAACAGCAGTCAGATACAACCCAAAGAAGACTACCTGGAATTCCTAGCTATAGCAATTAGACAAGAGAAACAAATAAAAGGCATCCAAATAGAAAAAAAAAGTTGACAAATTATTCTTGTTTGCAGATGAAATAATCTTATATTTAATAAAACCTAAACACTCCCCCCCCCAAAAAAAAATTAGAACTGATAAACAAATTCCATAAAGTTGCAGCATACAAAATAGATGCACAAAAGTCAGTACCATTTCTATATTAAAATAGCAAATCATCTGAAAAAGAAATCAATAATGTAATACCAGTTACAGTAGATACAAATAAGATACCTAGGAATTAACCTAACCTAAGAAACAAAAGTCTTCTATAAGAAAAACTGAAAAAACCATGAAACATTGATGCAAAAATTGAAGCAAATACAAGAAAATGAAAAGATGTTCCATGTTCACAGACAGGAAAAACTGATGTTGTTAAAATATCCATACTACCCAAAGCAATCTATAGATTCAGTGTAATGTCTAGCAAAATACAAATAGCAATCTTCACAGAAATTTAAAAAAAATTCTAAAATTTATATGAAGTCACAAAAGTTCCAGAATAGCCAGAGCTATCCTGAGCAAAAAGAAAAAAAATCGGATGAATCACATTACTTGACTTCAAGCCAAACTACAAAGCTATAGTAAACAAATCAGTATGGCACTGGCATTAAATAAATAAATAAATAAATAAATAAGGACACAGACCAATGAAACAGAGAACCAGAAACAAATCCACATATTTTCAGTGGATTCATTTTTGACAGAGTTGCTAATAACATACATCGGGGAAAGGATAGTCTCTTCAAAAAATGGTGCTGGTAAACTGAATAATCATAGGCAGAAGAATGAAACTATGCTTCTATCTGTCACCATATATAATAATCAATCCAAAATGGATTAAAGACTTAAATCTAAGACCTCAGACTAAGAAACTAATACCAGTTAACCTTGGAGAAGTCTCCAGAACACTGGACTGAGCCAAGATTTCTTGAGTGATGCACTACAAGCCCAATTAAACATGAGAAAAATGTACAAATGGAATTACAAGTTAGAAGGCTACTGCACAGCAAAGGAAACAACAAACTGAGGCAACAACCCACAGAATGAGAGAAAGTATTTGCAAACTACTCATCTGACAAGGGATTAATGATCAGACTATATAAGAAGCTCAGGCAACTTTATAGAAAAAAAAATAATAACTTTATTTTAAAATGTGCAAAAGATCTGAATAGCCATTTCTCAAGAGAAGACACATAAATTGCAAACAAATATATAACAAGTTGACAAAAGGTGCTCAACAATCAAAACTACAATGATATTTATCTCCCCCAATTAAATTGATTTTTATCCAAAAGACAGGCAATAACAAATGCTGGTGAGGATATGGAGAAAAGGGAGCCCTTGTAACCTGTTGGTGGGAATGTAGAATAGTGCAACCATATGGATGGAGCACAGTTTGGAAATTCCTCAAAAAACTAAAAACAGAGTTACCATATGATTCTGCAATCTTACTGCTAGGTATAGGCCCAATAGAAAGAAAATTAGCATATTGAAGAGATATTTACACTTCTATGTTTATTGCAGCACTATTCACAATAGCCAAGATTTGGAAGTAAACTAAGTGTTCATCAACAGATGAATGAAGAAAATGTGGTACATATACACAATGGAGTACTATTTAGCCCTAAAAATGAACAAGATCCAGTCATTTGCAACAACATGGATGAAATTGGAGGTCATTATGTTAAGTGAAATAAGCCAGGCACAGAAAGAGAAACTTCACATGCTCCTACTCATTTATGGGAACTAAAAATTAAAAAAATTTAACTCATGGAGATCAAGAGTAGAGGGATGGTTACCAGAGGCTGTGAAGGAGAGTGGAGGGGAAGATGGTCTACTTCAAAAAGTAATTTAAAAGAAGGAATACAACCTACATTTTGATAGCACAGCAGGGTGACTAGTAAATAATAATTTAATTGTACATTTAAAAATAAGTAAAAGAGTGTAATTAGATAGTTTGTAACACAAAAGATAAATGCTTGGTGTGGTGGATCCTCCATTTACTCTGGTGTAATTACTATGCATTGCATGGCTGTATAAAAATATCTTATGTATCCCATACATATACTGCTACTATTTAGAAAGCTAGAATGCAAAGAATATATGAAGCCAATCCAAAATGAGAAAAAGAAACTTAAAAAGCGAGTGATAGTATGTGCTTACGATAAAATGTAAAATTTGATGTTGAAAACATTAAGATGAAAAAAATTGGTCATTCATATTTATAAACAACAAAATTTGCTAATAAATTAAATTTCTCAAGAAACTAGCAGCTGCAAGGAGTGACATTACCAATATGGCAAAAGAGGAAGCTTGTCACGCTCCCTTTACATGTTTTCACCAAATAAACATCTATTCATGGATCAGTTCTCTCTGGGGGAAAGTCAGAGACCATTCAAGAGACTCCTACTTACTGGGCATATGAGAGAACATCCACACTGAATGGACAGGAGAAACTTATGCACACACAGGCACAAACATCACCCTAGGTATGCATTGTGCCGTATAACTAGGAAAGAAGTTTCCGGCATTCAGTTTCTCCTTGTGGAGAGGAGGGTCTAGATCTCACATACAGGGTTTTAATCCCAAGCTTCCCTGTGGTTTGATTCTTAATTTACATACTCTGGGAATGGAGGGAGTTAGACACATGCCATACCCTCCAGATAATAGGAAATAAAATATCCATTTTTTATGGGCATGCAAGTACTTCTAGGGACTTCATTGTCCTAGGAGCAGTGCACAAAAAGGGGGCTTAAAAAAGCTACAGATCTCTGTTTCTTCTGGGAAGGAGTTTACAATGCACCCCACCAGTGGCTGTTGGGTGGCCTGGCTTTTATCTAACTTGCATTGGCAAGTTAAAGATAGAGTCAATTATTAACCAGTCTGTAAGGAGTCTACACTCACACCATGCGCCTTAACTATTACAACATTCGCCTGAGGAACTCATTCACAAATCTCCTAGCCCTGGGAGTGGAAGGGAGTGTCATACACATATCTGTCTAGATGGCAGACAAAAAAGCAGTGTCTTTAAATGTGTATGCAAACTTCTCCGGAAACTTCATCCTCCTGGAATGTCATCCTCCTGGAACTTTATCCTTCTGAAACAGTGCAGAGGAAGGGCATAAAAGCAAACAACCCCTCCCCAACAATTCCCCACCCCCATTTTTTCCCCAGAAGGGATATAGGATGCTTACTGAAAGCCCCAATGTTTAGTTACCTTTCAAAAGACTCCATCCTAAACCTAGTAGTTCTAGGAGCAGACGAGATTAGGCATATGTGAGTATCCCTTGATGTGAGAGGTGGTTTTGAATAGTTGTCCAAACATTTCCAGGAGTTATGGCCCCGTAAAGCAGTGGAGAAAGGGGGCAGGAATGTACAGCTCTCATTTTCTCTCCAGAAGGGTTACAATGACATAGACTCTAATAAACTGGCATTGGGGAGCTAACAGAGCAAAACAAACAAACAACAAAAACCCAGTAGCCCTTTCATAGCTAAGAAAGAGCTCAGAACATAATGACATCTCCCTCTAGATCATTTTAGAGGTAAATTCAGGTCTGTCTACCCTGGAATGTGTTTGGTCATGCCCTAAGCACCACAACTTCCATAGCTTCCATCTGAAAAACTGTCTCTTTAACAACTTACCTCCAGAACTTGAAGAAGTGTCTTTGTGATCATGAGTGGTTCAAGACCACAGAAAACAAACAGGTGGATTACAATGGGCCTACTCCTAGTATCTCCAGGATTAGAATGTGTGACCTCATCACGAGTGTAGACATTTACCACAGATCCTCTCCTTCGCTTAGACCAGAGAAAGCGGGAGATAGACACCCAGATTGATACTCTCTGTGAAGATAGAAAGAACTGGAACTCACATTCAACATCCCAAACTCTTCAGCTACAATTAAAGAGTCTGTATCCTATTTTACTGGTCTTTGGGTACTAAAAAGCTGTGACACATCTTAATTAAGCTCCAGGTTCTACCAAAACAAGAGAGAGCAATCTGGACAGATGAAAAGATTAGATCAGATAGGCACTTTAAAATCTCTGGCTGGGGAGGCAGTGAAAGCACCCAAAACTGCACAATCACATGGAAACTGAACAACTTACTCCTGCATAATGATGGATAAACAACGAAATGAAGGGAGAAATAAAAATGTTCTTCAAAACCAATGAGAATGAAGACACAACATACCAGAATCTATGGGACACATTTAAAGCAGTGTCTAGAGAGAAATTTATAGCAATAAGTATCCACCAGAGAAGCAAGGACAGATCTAAAATTGACACCATATTCTCAAAATTGAAAGAGCTAGAAAAGCAAGATTAAAAAATCTCAAAAGCAAGCAGAAGACAGGAAATCACTATGATCCAAGTAGAACTGAAGGAGATAGAGACACAAAAACTGTTCAAAAAAAAAATCAATAAATCCAGGAGCTGTTTTTTTTTTGAAAAGATCAACAAAATAGACCGCTAGCTAGACTAATAAAAAAGAAAATAGGGAAGAATTGAATAGATGCAATAAAAAATGATTAAAGGGCGATCACCACCGATTCCTCAGAAATACAAACTACCATCAGGGATTACTCTAAACAGCTTTATGCACATAAACCAGTAAACACAGAAGAAATGGATAAATTCCTGGATACTTGCACACACCCAAGACTAAGCCAGGAAGAAGTTGAAACCCTGAATAGAACAATAACAAGGTCTGAAGTCGAGGCAGCAACTAATAGCATACCAACCAAAAAAAGTCCAGGTCCAGATGGGTTCACAGCAAATTCTACCAGACATACAAAGAGGAGCTGGTACCATTCCTGTTCAAACTATTCCAAACAATACAAAAAGAGGGAATCCTCCCTAACTCTTTCTATAAGACCAATATTATCCTGATACCAAAACCTGGCAGAGACACAACTAAAACAGAAAACTTCAGGTGAATATCCATGATGAACATTGATGAAAAAATCTTCAATAAAATACTTGCAAACCAAATCCAACAGCACATCAAAAAGTTTATCCACTACGATCAAGTAGACTTCATCCCAGAGATTCAAGTCTAGTTCAACATATGCAAATCTATAAATGTAATCCACCACATAAACAGAATCAAAGATGAAAACCACATGATTATCTCAATAGATACAGAGAGCCCTTCAAAAAAATTCAACAGCCCTTTATGCTAAAAACTCTCAATAAACTAGGTATTAATGAAATGTATCTCAAAATAATAAAAGCTATTTATGACAAACCCACAGTGAATATCATACTAAACGGGCAAAAACTAGAAGCATTCCCTTTAAAAACTGGCACTAGACAAGGACACCCTCTCTCACCACTCCTATTCAATATAGTATTGGAAGTTCTAGCCAGAGTAATTTGGCAAGAAAAAGAAATAAAGGCATTCAGTTAGGAAAAGAAGAAGTCAAATGTCCCTATTTGCAGACGACATGATTGTATATTTATAAGACCCCATCTTTTCAGCCCAAATCCTCCTTAAGCTGATAAGAAACTTCAGCAAAGTCTCAGAATACAAATTCAATGTGCAGAAATCACAAGCATTCCTATACGCCAATAACAGACAAATAGAAAGCGAAATCATGAGCAAACTCCCATTTACAATTGCTACAAAGAGAAAAAAATACCTAGGAATACAACTACCAAAAGATGTAAAAGATCTCTTCAAGGAGAACTACAAACCACTGCTCAAGGAAATAGGAGAGGACACAAACAGTTGGAAAAACATTCCATGCTCATGGTTAGGGAAAATCAATATTGTGAATATGGCCATACTGCCCTAAGTAATTAATATTTTCAATGCTATCTCCATCAAGCTACCATTGACCTTCTTCACAGAACTGGAAAAAAAAAACACTTTAAATTTCATATGAAACCCAAAGAGAGCCCACATAGCCAAGACAATCCTAAGCAAAAAGATCAAAGATAGAGGCATCATGCTACCTGTCTTCAAATTATACTACAAGGCTACAGTAATCAAAACAGCATGATAGTGGTATCAAAACAGAGATATAGATCAATGGAACAGAACAGGCACCTCAGAAGCAAAACCACATATCTACAAGCATCTGGTCTTTGACAAACTGGACAAAAACAAGCAATGGGGAAAGGATTTCCTGTTTAATAAATAGTGTTGGGAAAACTGGCTAGCCATATGCAAGAAGCTGAAACTAGACTGATTCCTTACACCTTAAAAAAAAATTAACTCCAGATGGACTAAATATTTAAACATGAGACCTAACACTATAAAAACCCTAAAAGAAAACCTAGGCAACACCATCCAGGACATAGGCACAGGCAAGGACTTCATGAGTAAAACACCAAAAGCAATGGTAACAAAAGCCAAAATAGACAAATGGGATCTAATTACACTTCAGTGCTTCTGCACAGCGAAAGAAATAATCATTAGAGTGAACTGGCAACCAAAAGAATGGGAAAAATTTTTGCAATCTACCCATCTGACAAAGGGCTAATATCCAGAATCTACAAAGCACTAAAGCAGATTTACAAGAAAAAAACAAACCCATTTAAAAGTGGGTGAAGGATATAAACAGACACTTTTCAAAAGAAGACATATGTGGCCAACAAACATATGAAAAAATGCTCGTCATTATTGGTCATTAGAGAAATGCAAATTAAAACCACATTGAGATAACATCTTATACCAGTTAGAATGGCAATCATTAAAAAATCTGGAGACAACAGATGCTGGAGAGGATGTTGAGAAAAAGGAACACTTTTACACTGTTGGTGGGAGTGTAAATTAGTTCAACCATTATGGAAACAGTGTGGTGATTCCTCAAAGATCTAGAAATAGATATTCCATTTGACCCATTACTGGGTATATACCCAAAGGTTTATAAATCACTCTATTATAAAGACACATATACATGTATGCTCATTGTGGTGCTGTTTAAAATAGCAAAGACCTGGAACCAACCCAAATTCCCACCAATGTTAGACTGGACAAGGAAAATGTGGCACATATACACCACGGAATACTATGCAGCCATAAAACATGATGATTCATGTCCTTTGTAGAGACATGGATAAATCTAAAAACCATAATTCTCAGCAAACTGATAACAAGAACAGAAAATCAAACACTGCATGTTTTCACTCATAGGCGGGTGATGAACAATGAGAACACTTGTGCACAGGGAAGAGAACAACACCCACTGGGCCAGTTGGAGGAGGGGAGGAGAGGGATAGCGGGTGGCAGGGAGGTTGGGGAGGGATAACACTGGGAGAAATGCCTGATGTAGGTGACGGGGTGGCAGGCGTGTGTGTGGGGATGGAGACAGCAAACCACCATGGCATGTATGTACCTATGCAACAATCCTGTAGGATGCTGAGTGTGCACATGTATACCAGAGCCTGAAATACAATTAAAAAAAAAATTCTGGCTGGATGGATTGGTGAAAACCTTCTCCTATATAAGTCCATTCTTAAAAGATGGCATCTTATCTAATGTAGAGATACCAACATCGAGATCAAGGAAAATGAAGAAATAGGGATATATTCCAAATAATAGAACAAGGTAATCTCGGCTGGGCATGGTGGCTCACGCCTATAAACCCAGCACTTTGGGAGGCCAAGGCAGGTGGATCACGAGGTCAAGAGATCGAGACCATCCTGGACAACAAGGTGAAACCCTGTCTCTACTAAAAATACAAAAATTAGCTGGGCATGGTGGTGTGCGCCTGTAGTCCCAGCTACTCGGGAGGCTGAGGCAGGAGAATTGCTTGAACCTAGAAGGCGCAAGTTGTGGTGAGCTAAGATCGTGCCATTGCACTCCAGTCTGGGTAACAACAGTAAAACTCCATCTCAAAAAACAAAACAAAACAAAAATAAACAAACAAAAACACACACACACACACACACAAACAAACAAACAAAAAAACAAAACAAAACAACAACAACAAAAAAAACAAGGTAATCTCCAGAAGCCAACCCAAATGCAGTAAACTTTTGTGATTTATCCAAGGAAATTCAAAATTATGGTTATAAAGATGCTCACAGAGGTCAAGACAGCAATGTAAGAACAAGCTGAGAACTTCGACAAAGAGATAGAAAGTATGAAGCAGTACCAAAGAGAAATATTAGATGTGAAGAATGCTATAACTGAACTGAAAATTCAATAGAAGCACTCAACAACATACTAATTTAAAAATGGGCAGAGGATCAGTGAATTTGAAGACAGGTCTCTCAATCTGAGGAGCCAAAAAGAATAAAAGAGTGAAAATAGCTTGAAAGCTTATGGGGGATAATCAAGGAGAATACATACATAATTGGCATGCCAGAAGTAATAACAAGAGAGAAAAGGACAGAAATATATTCAAAGAAGCAATGGCAGAAAATTTCCTAAATCTGATAAAGAAATTAGAGAACCAGATCTAGGAAGCCTATAGGACACCAAATAAGATGAACCCAAAGAGACGCACAACACAACACGTGATAGTCAAATTGTCAAAAGTTAGAGACAAAGAAATTTTAAAAGCAGCAAGAGAAAGGTGAATTGTCACATAAAGGAGAATCACTGTAATAATATCAACAGTTTTTAGCAAAAATTATGCAAGCCAGAAAATTTCTTTCTTTTTAAAATCTATACCTTTAATTTTCTTTGTCACATAGCAAAAATATTTTCCCAACTTTCAGGTATTATCCCACTCCTTCAGAAATAAAGACATAATGAGTTTATATAATTTGCCTGAAGTCATGACACAATTTTTTTAAAGGTAAACCTTGGCAATTTTTCTACCCAAAGCAAATGGAAATCAGGAAGAGAAGAACTAGAACTATATTTTCATTGTGGTGATTTTTGCTGCAGGATAATAATGTTATTTGTATTTTTATTAAAATCCTATATAAATTTGTAAGCATAGTATATTGCATCTAAAAATGAATTTCTTAAATGGTGGAAAAACTATCTAAAGAGATTTATTCTGTGTTGAGATTTATCTGAAATTAACTTTGCTTTGGTGGCCTTACATTCAGCATACAGTCTTTGAAATTAGGTTTCAAATGAATTTCAGGAGGATTTGCACAATGTGTTTATACAGATTGCAATATTTGCTGAAATTATATTAGGACTAAAAACATTTTAGACATTGCTTTTGTGTAATGGAAGATGAAGATGTATCTTTCTTCTGCTCTCCTTTCTTTATATGTACAACTTTACTTCCTTTTCTAATTCTAGTATACTTACTCTACAACTTTTGGTTAAATGTTTATTTAAAATACTGCTAATTTTTTTATAGGTGAGGTAAGTACTATTACTATTTTCCCTTTATTTTACATTTCACTTTGTAAATATAGTAAATAAACTTTGTTTTCTGAGTTGCCTAGCTTTCTGTTCACCCTATCAATAATTTATACCTAACTTCTACAATAGAATTGAAAATAGCTCTTGAGTATGTTGAGACGTATCAGATATTCTGTCTAATTTTCTTCTGGCACACAGCATCTTAGAATGTGGTTCTCCTGCTACAGCCTCAGTTGTCTGCTCTCCAGCTTGTTTCACAAAATGTCATTTTAAATTTCTCTCTTTGGGCTTGGCACATTGGCTTATGCCTGTAACCCCAGCACTTTGGGAGGCCGAGGTGAGGAAATCACAAGGTCAAGAGATCAAGACCATCCTGGCCAACATGGTGAAACCCCATCTCTACTAAAAATACAAAAATTAGCTGGGCATGGTAGCACGTGCCTGTAGTCCCAGCTACTGGGGAGGCTGAGGCAGGAGAATCACTTGAAGCAGGGAGGTGGATATCACAATGAGCTGAGATCGTGCCACTGTACTCCAGCTTGGGTGTCAGAGAAAGACTCCATCTCAAGGAAAAAATGATAATAAATATTAATAAATAAATCCCTTTCTTTGACTTGTATTATGTCTGTTATTTTTTGATTTTCTATTTTCTTCTTGTTGGTTTAATCCCTCATTTTGGTGATGTATATTCACCCTAGCTTTCTGAAGAAAATTCTGAATTTATGAATTGGTTAGCTTCTGTTTGGCTTTATCTCTTAAATGTTTAGGTTTTCTCTGAGCTATTAAATCATATACCATTGTTCATTTATTTGCTAACTTTCTTTTCTTCTGCTCTTCACTTTGCCCTGGGGGCTAATGCCTGTTTTGTATTTTTACTGTCAATTTAAACGGTTTGGTAGACAGTATCTAATGTAGTTCTCAATGATTCCTGACTCTTGGTATTCATGTCCATGTATAATGCCCTCTCCTAACCTTGAGTGCGAATGGACTTGAGTGCAGGTTGGACTTAGTGACTCACTTTTAATGAAGTGTGTACTAATGTAATACAATGTTATCTCTGAGATTAGATTACAAAATATCATGATTTGGTCTTTTTGTCTTGCTCTTACTCTTATTCTTGCTCTGTTGATAGCTCTGAGGGTAGCAAGCTTCCATATAGTGAGCTGCCCTACAGAAAAACCTACATGGCAAAAAGCAAGGTCAGCCTCTGGCCAAAGCCCTTGAGGAATGTAGGCACTCAGTCCACCAAGCTGAGAAGAACTGAATTCTGCCACATGAATGAGCTTAGTAGCACATTACATCCCTCACTCAAGTCTTTAGATCAGACTGCAGTCCCTACTGATACCTTGATTGTAGCTTTATAAGAAACCCTGAGGTACAGCAACCCAGATAAGACATATCCAAGTTTCCATAGCAACTGTAAGATAATAAGTGTTCCTAGCTTTTCTGGCTTCCAAGTTGGGGCGATTTATTTCAGAGCCATAGATAACTAGTATAATTTTTAAGAAAAAATATACATTATTGCATGTGTTTGATTTGCCATGTTTGAATAGAAACTTGAAGGCTCTTCCTGAGAAGTCACTATACGTCTATTTTGAAAACAAAGTCAAATGATAATCTAAAAAAGTTGTTATTAGGAAAGCTTATGGGGAATATACTGCAGGGAGCAAGACTGGAATAAAGGAGATATTGCAGTAAACAGATGAGTATTGATGAGGGCATGAATTAAGTCAGTATTAGAGGACATGGAGGAAAGAAGGCAACTTTGAAAGCTATTAAGGAGGTCTCATTGA